>JAQPZY010001106.1:0-1207500 GCA_029931535.1 Margaritifera margaritifera
TTCAGATGCCACCAGATTTCAGGTGCTACCTATTATTGACAGGCCCTGGTTTAATTACTTCACACCTGATAAGGAAAACCATTGATGTTTGTGATAAAGGATTGGAGACATGTTGCAAAAGAACCAAATTTGTCAACTTGAGTTTTTAAATTTTCATGAAAATTTAATTTAAATTCAAATTTTTAAATAAAAATATGTATCCTATTTTAAAATGGACTCTCCACTGAGAGTTTAGCAGCCAGGTTTAATTTCTAGTAATTTCCAGATTTGTATGAAGACTAAAAACTAACTACAGTTTATTTCAAGTGTTTATCTTAATTAATAAATTCACCATTCAACTTTAAGTTTTGTGAATTGTTCACAGTCTGCCATTTTGAAATTCATACTGTTTGTAATACAATGGTGTCAGAAAAAATTTATATGCATGCATCAAATTCATTGAAACTTTGCAGCAGTATTTCAGACACATTTATTTTAGTTTTTTTCCATTCAGGTAAAAATTTCTGACCCTGATAGGAATCGGGACACAATTAATACTTCCGGTTCAGTACCTACGAATGTAGTCCGAGTCTATTTTTAGATCATTTTTTTCTCTCTCATTTTGGTGGTGATGTATGCATTAGATTTAGTCATTCTTAGTATTGATTTAAAGGAAATTGGTTATTGTTTAGAATATGAGACTTATAGTGTGGTTGTCTGTGTGTATTTTGGCAACAGTGCACAGTGAGTAATGAGGCATTGGTGCTGATCCGGAAGTGAAATCTGTGACTCATTGCACGTTGCTTTGTTTACAGTCCAGCCATTCACAAGAATGCCAGTTAACCTTTGACAAGAATTTCAGCGCGAGTTCATCTTTGAAGATACTTTACAGCAACATATGATTTATTAGGATTTGGACACAGTGGAAAGTTCAGTACTGACAAACAAATGTAGAGACTATATAGGAAAATGAATTGTGGTCTAAGGCCTGTCAGTAAGGAAGGTTATAAAAGTTTAAATTGTTATCCTGAGTTTATTATTCAAGGTAGATGCATGAAATTTGGACATTTTGTGTATATTGACTTTAAAAATAGAACTATGAAATTAAAACTTAAAAAATTTAAATATTTTTTAAAATTTAAATTAATTTTTAAAATAAAATTAAAATTGTAAAATTTTTGTAAAAAAAATGTACATGTATTGAGCCTATGGGGTTGATACTCAGTATTATCACCATGTATGTATTTCTATAGATTTATGCATTGCTGATTGTTTGTTTTGAGTAAGGAGGATGAAAGAAAGAAAGAGAGACTGGTCTTTATTTTATTTGACTATGCTGGTATGACAGTTTTATCTTAAATCATACATACACTATTTCATTCATTCATTCATTCATTCATTCATTCATTCATTCATTCATTCAATGCTACATTCATTCATTCATTAATTCATTCAGTCAGGCAGTCAGTTCATGTTATTTTAGAATATGTTTGTTTGTTTGCTTGTTTATTTCTTTATTTATGTCTTGATATTCTGAGAAAACTGTTTCGACCTCTCCATAGGTCTCATCAGGTGGTAACAGGTAACACAACTGCACATAACATGCGTTGTGTTACCTACGGATTTCCCCACGACAGTTTTCCTTTCTGTATTATGTGTTTTTCATTGTGTCTTTTGGGCACTGTCCTTTTGTACATGGACTAAGATCCTCTTTTCTGTCTGCAGTGTCCTTGGCTCCTGGTGAACCTGTGCGTAGGAGTGATCACCCTTGGAATGACTGTGCAGCATGACTTCCTGTTCTGGGCTGAGTTCTGTACCTTAGATGAGCCTGTATCATATATCCCTGTCTTTCCAGTACACATTTCCTGTTTTCCGGATACTTTGGATACAAATGATGGTAAGTACAGTGTTTTATCCATTTGATCCAGTGATCTCAGAGTACTTGGTGAAAGTATACCCCCAAGTGTTTTACTTTTGTTTTCAGAGATGATCCAAGTCTGTTATTGAGTCTGTGTATTGTTGAATGCACTCTTGCCTCAAAGTTTCTTGAATAGTTGACATTTTTAGGTACGGAAACACTGATTGATCTGTTCACAGCCTCACATTTCTGCATGTTTGTATTAAGTTGCAGTCTTTGTACAACATCACAGGAAAGTTTCATTTTCAGCACTTCCAGGAGAATATTCTTATCATTTTCTGTCATGTTTAGATGAGTCACTGGATGATGGCCCATTGTCTGCCATATCCATTTCATTTAGCTGTACAGTAGCTTGACCTACAATGTTGGAAGCCCTTTGCATAGATGTTCTGCTAGGTGGTGGAATGTAAGAGGCTGCAAGTAGGTATCTAGCCCTGGTGTTGCCCATTGGTGTATCCTGTAGTCCAGCTTGACACATCATATTTACAGCAGCAGGATTTGGCCCAGGTTTAGCTGTTTTTATCTCGTCATACAGCTTATACTCTGGTGACTTAAAACTGCAGTTTTTACACATCATAGTATGCTTCCAAGCAAGTCCCCACTTTGTTTCATTAGCAATTTTGAAATCAGGTTTCACATCTGTTGTCTTGATTTCCATGATGATGGATGATATCACTCCAGATTTCCACATTTTTATTCATACAGATCATACATGTCCCCTCATGCTGATTCACTTCTGTCTCTTTCAGGGTCAGTCTTGCTTTGGATGATGGCCGTAGAATTCTAGCAGACCCAGGTGTGCCATTACAGTCTGGTGCCACAACTGACTGGAGACCCCCACCTGTCGGCTTCGTCACTGCCATGAGAGAGAACTTGTCTGCATCCATTCTTCTGGTCACTTGAGCAGATGCAGCACTGGAACTTGGTAAACTATCATCAGTCAGAAATCTGACCCCTTTGTTATGTGGAATATTTCCTGGTTTAAAGAAAGTTTTCTTCTTCTTGGTGTACCCTTTCATGGTTTCAGTTAAAATAACTGCACGTAAAAGTACAAGAATTAGCCTCTCTCCCCCTTATATAACTGGGAAAAGGTGTGCTGCCCTGGTATCATGAATAACTAGCGTATTCAGATGCCACCAGATTTCAGGTGCTACCTATTATTGACAGGCCCTGGTTTAATTACTTCACACCTGATAAGGAAAACCATTGATGTTTGTGATAAAGGATTGGAGACATGTTGCAAAAGAACCAAATTTGTCAACTTGAGTTTTTAAATTTTCATGAAAATTTAATTTAAATTCAAATTTTTAAATAAAAATATGTATCCTATTTTAAAATGGACTCTCCACTGAGAGTTTAGCAGCCAGGTTTAATTTCTAGTAATTTCCAGATTTGTATGAAGACTAAAAACTAACTACAGTTTATTTCAAGTGTTTATCTTAATTAATAAATTCACCATTCAACTTTAAGTTTTGTGAATTGTTCACAGTCGGCCATTTTGAAATTCATACTGTTTGTAATACAATGGTGTCAGATAAAATTTATATGCATGCATCAAATTCATTGAAACTTTGCAGCAGTATTTCAGACACTTTTATTTTAGTTTTTTTTCATTCAGGTGAAAATTTCTGACCCTGATAGGAATCGGGACACAATTAATACTTCCGGTTCAGTACCTATGAATGTAGTCCGAGTCTATTTTTAGATCATTTTTTCCTCTCTCATTTTGGTGGTGATGTATGCATTAGATTTAGTCATTCTTAGTATTGATTTAAAGGAAATTGGTTATTGTTTAGAATATGAGCATTATAGTGTGGTTGTCTGTGTGTATTTTGGCGACAGTGCACAGTGAGTAATGAGGCATTGGTGCTGATCCGGAAGTGAAATCTGTGACTCATTGCACGTTGCTTTGTTTACAGTCCAGCCATTCACAAGAATGCCGGTTAACCTTTGACAAGAATTTCAGCGTGAGTTCATCTTTGAAGATACTTTACAGCAACATATGATTTATTAGGATTTGGACACAGTGGAAAGTTCAGTACTGACAAACAAATGTAGAGACTATATAGGAAAATGAATTGTGGTCTAAGGCCTGTCAGTAAGGAAGGTTATAAAAGTTTAAATTGTTATCCTGAGTTTATTATTCAAGGTAGATGCATGAAATTTGGACATTTTGTGTATATTGACTTTAAAAATAGAACTATGAAATTAAAACTTAAAAAATTTAAATATTTTTTAAAATTTAAATTAATTTTTAAAATAAAATTAAAATTGTAAAATTTTTGTAAAAAAAATGTACATGTATTGAGCCTATGGGGTTGATACTCAGTATTATCACCATGTATGTATTTCTATAGATTTATGCATTGCTGATTGTTTGTTTTGAGTAAGGAGGATGAAAGAAAGAAAGAGAGACTGGTCTTTATTTTATTTGACTATGCTGGTATGACAGTTTTATCTTAAATCATACATACACTATTTCATTCATTCATTCATTCATTCATTCATTCATTCATTCATTCAATGCTACATTCATTCATTCATTAATTCATTCAGTCAGGCAGTCAGTTCATGTTATTTTAGAATATGTTTGTTTGTTTGCTTGTTTATTTCTTTATTTATGTCTTGATATTCTGAGAAAACTGTTTCGACCTCTCCATAGGTCTCATCAGGTGGTAACAGGTAACACAACTGCACATAACATGCGTTGTGTTACCTACGGATTTCCCCACGACAGTTTTCCTTTCTGTATTATGTGTTTTTCATTGTGTCTTTTGGGCACTGTCCTTTTGTACATGGACTAAGATCCTCTTTTCTGTCTGCAGTGTCCTTGGCTCCTGGTGAACCTGTGCGTAGGAGTGATCACCCTTGGAATGACTGTGCAGCATGACTTCCTGTTCTGGGCTGAGTTCTGTACCTTAGATGAGCCTGTATCATATATCCCTGTCTTTCCAGTACACATTTCCTGTTTTCCGGATACTTTGGATACAAATGATGGTAAGTACAGTGTTTTATCCATTTGATCCAGTGATCTCAGAGTACTTGGTGAAAGTATACCCCCAAGTGTTTTACTTTTGTTTTCAGAGATGATCCAAGTCTGTTATTGAGTCTGTGTATTGTTGAATGCACTCTTGCCTCAAAGTTTCTTGAATAGTTGACATTTTTAGGTACGGAAACACTGATTGATCTGTTCACAGCCTCACATTTCTGCATGTTTGTATTAAGTTGCAGTCTTTGTACAACATCACAGGAAAGTTTCATTTTCAGCACTTCCAGGAGAATATTCTTATCATTTTCTGTCATGTTTAGATGAGTCACTGGATGATGGCCCATTGTCTGCCATATCCATTTCATTTAGCTGTACAGTAGCTTGACCTACAATGTTGGAAGCCCTTTGCATAGATGTTCTGCTAGGTGGTGGAATGTAAGAGGCTGCAAGTAGGTATCTAGCCCTGGTGTTGCCCATTGGTGTATCCTGTAGTCCAGCTTGACACATCATATTTACAGCAGCAGGATTTGGCCCAGGTTTAGCTGTTTTTATCTCGTCATACAGCTTATACTCTGGTGACTTAAAACTGCAGTTTTTACACATCATAGTATGCTTCCAAGCAAGTCCCCACTTTGTTTCATTAGCAATTTTGAAATCAGGTTTCACATCTGTTGTCTTGATTTCCATGATGATGGATGATATCACTCCAGATTTCCACATTTTTATTCATACAGATCATACATGTCCCCTCATGCTGATTCACTTCTGTCTCTTTCAGGGTCAGTCTTGCTTTGGATGATGGCCGTAGAATTCTAGCAGACCCAGGTGTGCCATTACAGTCTGGTGCCACAACTGACTGGAGACCCCCACCTGTCGGCTTCGTCACTGCCATGAGAGAGAACTTGTCTGCATCCATTCTTCTGGTCACTTGAGCAGATGCAGCACTGGAACTTGGTAAACTATCATCAGTCAGAAATCTGACCCCTTTGTTATGTGGAATATTTCCTGGTTTAAAGAAAGTTTTCTTCTTCTTGGTGTACCCTTTCATGGTTTCAGTTAAAATAACTGCACGTAAAAGTACAAGAATTAGCCTCTCTCCCCCTTATATAACTGGGAAAAGGTGTGCTGCCCTGGTATCATGAATAACTAGCGTATTCAGATGCCACCAGATTTCAGGTGCTACCTATTATTGACAGGCCCTGGTTTAATTACTTCACACCTGATAAGGAAAACCATTGATGTTTGTGATAAAGGATTGGAGACATGTTGCAAAAGAACCAAATTTGTCAACTTGAGTTTTTAAATTTTCATGAAAATTTAATTTAAATTCAAATTTTTAAATAAAAATATGTATCCTATTTTAAAATGGACTCTCCACTGAGAGTTTAGCAGCCAGGTTTAATTTCTAGTAATTTCCAGATTTGTATGAAGACTAAAAACTAACTACAGTTTATTTCAAGTGTTTATCTTAATTAATAAATTCACCATTCAACTTTAAGTTTTGTGAATTGTTCACAGTCGGCCATTTTGAAATTCATACTGTTTGTAATACAATGGTGTCAGATAAAATTTATATGCATGCATCAAATTCATTGAAACTTTGCAGCAGTATTTCAGACACTTTTATTTTAGTTTTTTTCCATTCAGGTGAAAATTTCTGACCCTGATAGGAATCGGGACACAATTAATACTTCCGTCGAGAGCGTCATCTTCTAGATCTTCATCACCCATGATCGACATCGAGAGAGCTTCATCTTCTAGATCTTCATCGAGAGCGTCATCTTCTAGATCTTTGTCATCCATGATCATCATCGAGAGCGTTATCTTCTAGATCTTCATCATCCATGATCATCATCTAGAGCTTCATCTTCTAGATCTTCATCGAGAGCGTCATGTTCTAGATCTTCATCATCCATGATCATCATCGAGAGCGTCATCTTCTCGATCATCGTCGAGAGCGTCATCTTCTAGATCTTCATTACCCATGATCATCGTCGAGAGCGTCATCTTCTAGATCTTCATCACCCATGATCGACATCGAGAGAGCTTCATCTTCTAGATCTTCATCGAGAGCGCCATCTTCTAGGTCTTCATCATCCATGATCATCATCGAGAGCGTCATCTTCTAGATCTTCACCACCCATGATCACCGTCGGGAGAGTCATCTTCTAGATCTTCATCGAGAGCGTCATCTTCTAGATCTTTATCGAGAGCGTCATCTTCTAGATCTTCATCATCCAAGATAATCATCGAGAGCGTCATCTTCTAGATCTTCATCATCCTTGATCATCGTCGTGAGCGTCATCTTCTAGATCTTCATCATCCATGATCGACATCGAGAGAGCTTCATCTTCTAGATCTTCATCATCCTTGATCATCGTCGAGAGCGTCATCTTCTAGATCTTCATCATCCATGATCATCATCGAGAGCGTCATCTTCTAGACATGGTTATCACAATAGCATGGCAAGACATAGCTATCACAATCAGCATGGCAAGACATGGGTATCACAATCAGCATGGCAAGACATGGGTATCAAAATCAGCATGGCAAGACATGGGTATCATTGTAATGGCATGGCCAAACATAGGCATCACAATAGCATGGCAAGACATAGGTATCACAATAGCATGGCAAGACATGGGTATCACAGTCAGCATGGCAAGACATAGGTATCACAATTAGCATGGCAAGACATAGATATCACAGTCAGCATGGCAAGACATAGGCATCACAATAGCATGGCAAGACATAGGTATCACAATAGCATTAAAAGACATGGGTATCACAGTCAGCATGGCAAGACATAAGTATCACAATCAGCATGGCAAGACATAGGTATCACAATAAGCATGGCAGGACATGGGTATCACAATCAGCATGGCAAGACATGGGTATCACAATCAGCATGGCAGGACATAGGTATCACAATCAGCATAGCAAGACATAGGTATCACAATCAGCATGGCAGGACATGGGTATCACAATCAGCATGGCAAGACGTGGGTATCATTGTAATGGCATGGCAAGACATGGGTATCACAATCAGCATGGCAAGACATAGGTATCACAGTCAGCATGGCAAGACATAGGCATCACAATAGCATGGCAAGACATGGTATCACAATTAGCATGGCAAGACATGGGTATCATTGTAATGGCATGACAAGACATGGGTATCACAATCAGCATGGCAAGACATAGGTATCACAGTCAGCATGGCAAGACATAGGCATCACAATAGCATGGCAAGACATAGGTATCACAATAGCATGACAAGAAATTGGTATCACAATCAGCATGGCAAGACATGAGTATCAAAATCAGCATGGCAAGACATGGGTATCATTGTAATGGCATGGCCAAACATAGGCATCACAATAGCATGGCAAGACATAGGTATCACAATAGCATGGCAAGACATGGGTATCACAATTAGCGTGGCAAGACATAGATATCACAGTCAGCATGGCAAGACATAGGCATCACAATACCATGGCAAGACATAGGTATCACAATAGCATTAAAAGACATGGGTATCACAGTCAGCATCTCAAGACATAAGTATCACAATCAGCATGGCAAGACATAGGTATCACAATAAGCATGGCAGGACATGGGTATCACAATCACCATGGCAAGACATGGGTATCATTGTAATGGTATGGCAAGACATGGGTATCACAATCAACATGGCAAGACATAGGTATCACAATCAGCATAGCAGGACATAGGTATCACAATCAGCATGGCAGGACATGGGTATCACAATCAGCATGGCAAGACATGGGTATCATTGTAATGGCATGGCAAGACATGGGTATCACAATCAACATGGCAAGACATAGGTATCACAATAAGCATGGCAGGACATGGGTATCACAATCAGCATGGCAAGACATGGGTATCATTGTAATGGTATGGCAAGACATGGGTATCACAATCAGCATGGCAAGACATAGGTATCACAATCAGCATAGCAAGACATAGGTATCACAATCAGCATGGCAGGACATGGGTATCACAATCAGCAATGCAAGACATGGGTATCATTGTAATGGCATGGCAAGACATGGGTATCACAATCAACATGGCAAGACATAGGTATCACCGTCAGCATGGCAAGACATAGGTATCTCAATTAGCATGGCAAGACATAGATATCACAGTCAGCATGGCAAGGCATAGGCATCACAATAGCATGGCAAGACATAGGTATCACAATAGCATTAAAAGACATGGGTATCACAGTCAGCATGGCAAGACATAAGTATCACAATCAGCAGGGCAAGACATAGGTATCACAATAAGCATGGCAGGACATGGGTATCACAATCAGCATGGCAAGACATGGGTATCATTGTAATGGTATGGCAAGACATGGGTATCACAATCAGCATGGCAAGACATAGGTATCACAATCAGCATAGCAAGACATAGGTATCACAATCAGCATGGCAGGACATGGGTATCACAATCAGCATGGCAAGACATGGGTATCATTGTAATGGCATGGCAAGACATGGGTATCACAATCAACATGGCAAGACATAGTTATCACAATAAGCATGGCAGGACATGGGTATCACAATCAGCATGGCAAGACATGGGTATCATTGTAATGGTATGGCAAGACATGGGTATCACAATCAGCATGGCAAGACATAGGTATCACAATCAGCATAGCAAGACATAGGTATCACAATCAGCATGGCAGGACATGGGTATCACAATCAGCAATGCAAGACATGGGTATCATTGTAATGGCATGGCAAGACATGGGTATCACAATCAACATGGCAAGACATAGGTATCACCGTCAGCATGGCAAGACATAGGCATCACAATAGCATGGCAAGACATGGTATCGCAATTAGCATGGCTTTATCTTCTAGATCTTCATCGAGAGCGTCATCTTCTAGATCTTCATCATCCATGATCATCATCGAGAGTGTCATCTTCTAGATCTTCATCGAGAGCGTCATCTTCTAGATCTTCATCATCCATGATCATCATTGAGAGTGTCATCTTCTAGATCTTCATCATCCATTATCATCATCGAGAGCTTCATCTTCTAGATCATCATCACCCATGATCATCATCGAGAGCGTCATCTACTAGATCTTCATCACCCATGATCGTCATCGAGAGTGTCATCTTCTAGATCTTCATCACCCGTGATCATCATCCAGAGCGTCATCTTCTAGATCTTCATCATCCATGTGTATCATCGAGAGCATCATCTTCTAGATCTTTATCGAGAGCGTCATCTTCTATATCTTCATCATCCAAGATAATCATCGAGAGCGTGATCTTTTAGATCTTCATCATCCAAGATAATCATCGCGAGCGTCATGTTCTAGATCTTCATCATCCATGATCATCGTCGAGAGCGTCATCAAGAACTTTGGGTAACAACAACTTGACTTTCTGTAAATTACCTCCATTTTCTTCCATAACATCTTGACTAAGGTGTTTTTGTACCTGCTTCTTGTTTTCTCTTGTTGAAGCACCAGGAAATATAGCATCACTGAATATAGTAGATTTGCATTTATTAAACTGCACCTTTCCCAAATGAGTCAGATCTGCTAAACATTCCATTTGCCACATGGGATATAATGTTTTATATGCTTCTTGAAATCCAAGGGCAGATTTTGCATCACTGTATGTAGACACAAACTTAACTAGAACTTCATGAAGCACAAACTGTGTCCCAATTTCACGTCCCATTTCAAACTCAGAGTGAGGTGCTGCATATGGAATATTCAGAGTACAATCTGCATGACCATTAGGGATTGTAACATATCCTTTATGTCTGAACCAAGCTCCAGTCCAACACAATTTGTTTTTACACACAGCGACAAGGATATACTTATGATCAGTCATTTTCTTACAAGCTATTCCGACAGCTTGTGAAGAGGCTTGTCCTGGTTTCTCTGCACTAACTATACAAATAGAGTTGTAGCATGCATCAAATGCAATGTTGATAGGGGAAGGGTCTGTGCTGCCACGATCTTTAGTCCTGTCACGCGCCAGTTTACGTTTTTTCACCATGTCCTTCTTATTTAGCTCAGTTGTAACTTTTGCTACTCTATTTGCAGTCCTTTGCATGCCGCTTCAAGGTGGAGGAGGAATATCTATGGCTGTAAGCACGAGTCTGGCCCTTGTATTTCCCATTGGTGTCTCTTGAAGTCCCACGTGGAATCCCAGGTTGACTGCAGCAGCACTGCAGCCTGGTTTGGTGGATGGAACCCCATTGTACACTTTGAATTTAGGTGAGATGAAGCCACAATTCACACATTTTAAGATCATCTGCCAGCCCTAGCCCAACTTGCCTTCTTGGTGTATGTATACCTCCATTAGTGGACAATCTGTAGCTTCCTCATGATGTAGTTTTGTCATCTGATTGATCATTTCCACCACTTTTGTGTTGTTTAATAGTCGCATTCTCTGTAAAATGAGAAAGCAACTGTTTCATGTCAGTTTTAAAAATTGCATACAGGAAATAGCATACAAACAATTACATCTAGATGTTAAGCTAAGCACCTCTGTGTCAGGATTATCTGGATCAGGATTGGCACTTATCAGATTGTCTTGTCCGAATACTTCCAAGAGGTCAGTGGGACGATGCCGTTAACTGTGCATGATTCGTTTTAGTGGCTTGGTATTTGGAAATCTTCATACGTTTGTTATTTGGGAATGGTCCTTCTTGAAGCATGTAGGTTTTGAATTATTTTTCACCTTTCATGGTAACAGATCAAAAATGTATGTGCTGGTGAAGAGCTTTGGACCCCATTTTTATAAGCCTAGGCACAAGCTTTCATGTGTTAGGCACAATTTTGTAATTAATTTTGAAAGTCTTTGATCTCTCTACATTTAATTATTAATGACACAGATCAATGAGATCAGTAATCTGGAATCATGAGGGGTCCTAAAGAGCAGGGGGGTGGCCAAGATTCCAGTTTTGAATTTACACTTGATTGGCCACATACGTGCAGATATAGTTCAAAGCCTGAGCACTCTGTAGAGGATCTATGCTAGCAGTTGTGTAGGTGACTTAAGTTAGTTTCTACTTACACAGCTTTTGGCAAATTACATTTTTAAAGGATTTCAGAATATACATTTAAATTTCACATTTTCTGTAAAAATTTAATGAAAAATGTAAACGACCTCCATTTTTGAATTTTATCAAAAGGCTTGGCAACCAGGCTTGGTTTCATTTTTGAGATTGTGTCAAATATATAACTTGGTTATTTGGGATCAAAGTCTTTAGTGGTTTTCTTTCGATAGCAATTTGAAATACTGTGCTGTTGTGTAGGTAGCCAACATTAGGTAAGATGAAATGTGGATCTGTGACTGAAGAATTTATGGACTGCTTATATTGAAAATTTCCTGTATTATTTCTCATTGGCATTGTATTGTTATGGCATGGCATCAGCATAACTGTATGCATTTCATGCCTCTGACAGATGCAAGGCTTATTGACAGTTAAATTGCCATATTATTAACAATAATTGACATACATACATGAAACTTGGCACATTTATTCCTTATAGCACTGAAAATACACTGAAAAATTGTCAACTTCGAATTTTGATTTTAAATATATTTTTTATTAATTTAATAAAAAATAAAAAATGTATAAATTCCTGTATTTTAAAATGTGGACCTAGTTTTGGTATGTGTTGATAGAAAATAATCAGTGATGTGGTTTTATTGTATTAAAACACCAGTTTCCTGTTGCAAAAGTTAGCATGGAGGGATGTTTTCAAAATCTTACATTGAAACTTGATGAAAATGTTTTCCTGGCTCCAAATGAGCAATGCCACATTTGGACTGGTGGCCAAACAACAAATGGGAAATATGCATTACTTTCATGCAAAGATCCCAATGGACAACAATGGAAAAAGAAACACATACACAGAATTGCTTGTTTTGTTTTTATTAAAAATATAGCTAAAACCCAGTCTCTGGAATGCAGCCATAATAGCTTCTGTGTCAACAGGTCATTTGTTATTCGGAATGACACCAGAGAAATTTTAAGATCATATGCCAGCCCAATCTCCACTTAACTTCTTGGTGTATATATACCCCCTTTTTTTAGGAGTCATTCTTTATTTTGAGATGCATTTTATTGTTGTTGAGAAAGCAGTGTGGTGGAAGCGCACATGTAAAGTAAGTGTGAGATATGGTCAAAAACTATGTTTTGATTGACCCGAAAATGGAAACATACCCAAGTAAACATTGATGTGCTGTTATTCTTAACTATGATGGTCAACAACTGACTAGTCTTGGTGTGTGTAATGGACGATAATGGCACTGACACCCCTAGGAATCCTTGTGTGATTGGAACATTGGTCTGAGTTCAGCTTGAAGAAATGCATGTAGGTAATATATATTACTTCCATTTTCGGGCAAGTCCGATCAACCTGTATTTGTATTAATATTTGTCTTTTGCTGTGTAAAGACTGTGCTTGATGCAATACAAGTTTTGATTTAATTTGTATTTTCCTTTTCCACAACTAAAATTTAATTCCCAAGTGATATTTCCCAAGTTATCTGCCAGAGCACGTGGGCCAATAAGCCGTTGGCTTGTAAAGGCACTCACTTTGTTTTCAAGTTGACAATCCTTTTGATCGAGCCTCGAATCTAATACTTGTTCAGTGTCAAGTTGAGTTCTACAACTTCCTGTGCATATACTTTGACCTTAAACCCTTAGCTTGTAAAGGCACCACACTCTTTGTTTTCCCACGTGACAACCCTTTGATTAAGCCGTGAGTTTGATACTTGTTCAGTGCCAAGTAACAGAGGGTGGTTATTTGAACTCCGTGATCTAGCTGCACTATTGACACATGTTCAGTTGCATTCTTTAATAGATTTCTGACTTTATGATCAAAGTGTTACTTAAAGAGCCCAAGCTCAGTCTCTGCATAAGCACCTGCATATGACAATAAAGCAGAGAAATCGGAGAGACAGACAAGATTTACGATGACTAGATGATGACGATTTACATTGACTAGACGATGATGTAGGATTTCAGAACTTTATCGGACAATGAGGATTAATTCTAGGACTTTGTACCAGATGACATTAGATAGTGACATTTATAGGATTCCTATGAATGACAAAAAAGTGGACTTAACTTTCATTGTTTATTTGTGGAATTAACATATTACGGGATATTGTGAATCGGATCATTCTGAACTACTTTTTTTATACTGGTATGTGACCTATAATTGAATTCATGGATTTATCATATAAATGGATTTGAAATGTCAAGCATTATGGATTTCAATGGACTTTATTACACAAAGATGGACAAATTGTAAGTTGTCAATTTATTTGTGACATATTTTTACTCAATAATATAATCGTATTTTACACTGGTTTTGTCTTTATTTTTCTGATCTATGTATCCAGTGGCTTGTTTATATTTCCAAAGTGCATTTCTTACTTGCTAAGAAGTCACCCCTTCAGATGGATCTGACTTGCAAAATATACCCTGACTTATAGGAGGGTCAAAGAGAAATTTACTTTTTTCAGCCCTAAAAAGGGGGGTTGACTTGTAGTTGAGTCGACTTATAATCGAGTATATACGGTAGTAAAACTAATGATGTTCTGACCCCATTTGAAACTGGTGCCAGAGACTGATGCTATGTTTTCAAAGTAGACGGATGATGATTGTTACACTGATTTTTAATTATGGTATTATTTGAGAAAATCGGAGCTGAAAGCGGCTGCAGCCTGTGTGGAAATGGATGTTGCAGTTGTAACATTTGCACAGTGTACAGCCTATTATAATCAAAATGTTTTCATGTAGAGTTCATTATTACTGTAATTGATGTTGTACTGGAAATATTTTGCTAACTTTTCAATGATTTTGAAAAGGCTGAAAGGTTTCTGCTGCATATTCAGTTGCCGTTTACAATACACAGTACATTGCGTTGTTTATGATGGCATTGATGAGAATTTGAAGGTTGCAGATATAGCTGTGTTGTTCCTGTAAGTAATATAAGGAATCATTTCATAATAGGTCTATAAGAAATTAAAATATTGAATATTGTTAATGTTAATTTTTTTTTCTCAATCTATATTTGTTTTTTTTAAGAACACTTCAAGGCAGATTCCACCCACCAGACTCCGCTTGTTTTCAAAAACTCACTGATGCAAAGCCCTAAAATTAAATAGAACATTTCCGTTTATTTGAAAGCAGTTAGAATTTTTCCATTTCTTTAGATTGGGGATCCTCTCAAAATGCTCTCACTCTCTCTCTCTCTTAGACACACACACACACACACATTCACACTCTTCATAACTTCACACAACACAGGACTAAGTCAAGTTAATCACTATATTTACATAATAACAAATTAATGTAAAGAAATAAATTTGATAAGCTATTAGGTTCATGTCTTCAGTTATTAAGTTCAGATCCATATAAACCATGAGCCATTTTACCTTCGACTCTGTTGTCTCCACTATGCACAAGTTCTGAAAAGTTGATTACATGACTTAAACTTTAGAAACTATATTTGTGTTTGCAAAACACGTATGCCATCCACTGATGAAAGTTATAAAAATTACTAAATGACATGAAGTCTGATTGAATCAGGTACATATGTATATAAACCATTCAACCGAACTTCACTTGTCTACGTCAGCCATTGAGGGCATATTGATTTGGTCCAGTCCATATGTACAACTGCACTTCTTGTTAGCATGATTAAGCATAAACCACTTGAGGCAGAAAAATGAAATTTAATAGTTTATTCATATGGAGTTGACCTGTTTAAATTTTCTGAAAATTAAATAAATTTTTGTTTATTTAATTATTTATTTTGTACACATTTTTTGAACTTTTTGGACTTCTACTTCTTGAATGAAAACCTTTGTTAGAACGATTAAGTAAATACCACTTGAGGTTGACAAAGGAAAGCAAATGTCTCACTTTTTCACATGTTTATCTGAATAAAGCCGAGACAATAAATAGATAAATAAATAAGTGAAAGTAGCACATATACTCTTCCTGCAGCATCAAACTCGAGGCATAGAAGTTCCATGGAAAAGATAATCATTTCAAGTTTCTATTTTGAAGAGCATTTAAACACCTCAAAATATGCACATTCTTTTTGTTGAAGGAATATTACTTGGATGTCATTCAAGATGATTTTTCTTTTTCTTTTTTTTTGTTAGCATTATCTTTGTAAACCAGTGCACTTAAAGAAAAACTGCATATTAAGATCAAATGCCATAGTAAGGCTCTGCAAAATAAAGAAATAGTCAATAGCTACTGTTTTGAGATGTCTGAATAATCTGATTGAAAAAATATACAATTTAATTATATCATTCTAATATGTTCAGTAAATACATCAAGCAAATGATAATTATTTAGGAAAAGGAAGAACAAAATTCATCAGCAGACAGCTACAAACTTAAAATAGAGGTCTGTATAAAATTTAATTTAAGCTTTAAATATAATTAAAGTATTTTAACAACATTTTACATCTGATCTGTTCGCTTGGCTGCTAATTTCCACCGCTATTTGAGTGATTAACCAGCTGTTTGATAATGAGCTATTACCAGAATTTTGTGTACTTGAGTGAACAGGCATCTGCATAAATTTTGTTACCACTGTGCACCCTATGGTCAAATGTCACCTGATGTATATAGAGACATCTTATAATTTGCTATAATAATAGTTTGCTCAGGTTTACATAGATGCAGCAATGTTTCTTATTCACAATATTTGTAGTCTTGAATAATCATTGTACAATTATGCAATTTCATAACAAACCAGTGGGAATAGTATATTAGTCTCTCTATTGAATCATTGTGTTGAAATGAAATTTTGTGCAATATCCAATTAGAACTAAATACTGTACAGATGTTGTGGATAATACCAACTAAATTTTTTTTAAAATAACTTTTCATTTAAAATATTCTTCAATAACGCAGATGTCCCTTTTATATTATTTTCTTGTTTTAACTGACACACATATTTTGATCTGAGAGTCAGCAGGAAAGAATTCTTATTATTAGCCCTTATTAAAACATTTATTAATTCCAGTTTCTTGAGGATATGACTGTCTGATTATGGTGATAACGATTATGATAATGAAGATAATCATTTACAGTAAGGACTGTTTTGATTTTTTTTCTTTGTTTGATTTGTTAAAGACAGCTGCTATTACCATAAGGAGTGGAAATGTTGTCATCATCACAAGTAAACACGCAGAAGAAAAAGTTATATGGAAGGAATAGTAGCTACAGAATTGAACTTGGTCTATTGATTTAGATTTTTCTGTATCTTAATTTATATCTTTACTAACATAAATATGTTCAATATCACATTGGATGGAATACCTCTCTGAATATCAGCACTTCCTGACGCTTAAATACCGTATATAAAGAAGTAATTTTTATTCCATGATTTTTGACGGAATTTCATTAAAATTGGTGATTTAATGTCTCATTTGTTTATATATTTTGGGCTAATCAACAAGGTAAAATGTATCAGTTGCATATTAATGTTTACATGTTATTATTTTACAGTGAACATTTATAAATATCTTTAAAAATAGCTTTGTTAGAAAAAGACCCATTATATGGTATATATTGGAATATCAGTGAGCATCTCAAAATAACCTGCTCTCTGACTTTTGCTCTCCATAAGTATACTTACAAAAAAACTTTACACTTATGCCTGCCTGGGACTTGCCATAAGGTTACGTAAAAATGTAAGGGAAACTTATGAAAAAACGTACATAATTCTCAATAGTGAAACACCCATAATCACATAACAAAAGTCGTATATAAAAACTTAAGAAAATCTTAGGCATACATTGCTTTGTTAAACAATGCCCAGGTGCATATTATATTTACTTTAAAGTCTACATTAATACAAGTCATTTTACACTTGAGCTAACATTCTATTGAAACTTTTAAATACCCTTTAGAAGATAACATCTTTTATTGGTTGAAGCTAAAAAAACATTGAATTATTTGTCTTTAACACAATATTCAGCATATAATAGGTCATACATGTATGGCCATTTATATACCAAAGAGAATCACTGACCTACAGTAAGCTACTGGCTGAGGCTTGAACCTGTGTGGACACTGGTGAGAGTTATCTGTAATCCAGTTGCATCATGCAAAGTAATTCACAGTAAGCAAATATTCACTAATGACAATTACATATGCATCAAGATTCTTAATATGTACACTTAATTAAGTATGCATCAATAAACTGTTTTGGTGCTGTACTTTGTTACATTAAGCATACATGTTCTTTTTTATTTTCAGGCCAGATCTTCAGTGAATTCATAACCGAGGAAAAGGTTGAAGAAAAAATGTGGAAGGAAATGAACAATAAAATTTGAGCAATTAGAAGTGAAAAATATAAGCTGAACTGAAAACAAGTTAAAATGTATAAGAAACTGAAAATAAATTATATTAAAGATGAATAAAGGTCCATTTTTTATCTCAATGAAGTACTGTTTTTCGTTGATATTTTTTAATGAAATTTCAGTGAAATTTTAATCAGAAGATTTCACTGGAAGTTTTAGAAATGTTGGCAATATATTGCTGAAATTTGGTGAAATACCAAAATCTTGGCAAAATAAGGACATTTCAGTGAATTTCACTCAAATTCTACCGAATTTTCACTTTAATTTCAGTCACATTTTCACTAGGGTCAGAAATACTTCAATTCCTTTTAGATGTTTTATTCACTACATTTTAAGATTGCTCATAGAATTTTGCTACTTGTCTTGCAACAACACTCCAGGGTTTATAAACTATGAAACTGACAAATGAGAAATGCAATTTTATTTCCCCTGTAAGTACCTTGGGATCATAGGAGATAGAATTGGCCATATGATGAGTGCTTACCATCTTCCTTGCAAGAATAATTTAGAAGCAGATTACCTATACATGTATAAGAATTTCAGTGATGGTGCAGAGTGGATGTAAACAAATTTCGTGGAATATTGGGACATTTAGATATCGAGATGTTTGCCTCTAGACTGAATCATCACATTCACAAATATGTGTCATATAGACCAGATCCAAATGTTTTTGCTATCGATGCTCTCTTAATGACATGGTCTGGCCTAATTTTGTATATGTTTCCACCATTCAGTCTGGTGGGACATGTTATTCAAATGATAGTAGATGACAGTGCAGATATGATTCTTGTTGCGCCATTGTGGACAATACAACCACAGTTTCACTGTCTGTTGGGCAAATTGATTAGCACTTGTACATTCTTCTCCAGATTCACAGCCAGGTGACCTTACCTCAATACCCACACAAACAACACTCGCTGGTGTAAAGGCATATCAGGACAAGCTACCAGTGTCATCCTTGATTCATGGAGAGGATCCACTAGGAAACAATATTTGACATATCTCCAAAAATGGTTGCAATTTTCAATTAGGAAACAAATTGATCCCCTTAATCCACCTGTAAATAATGTCTTAGATTTTTTACAGAACTGTTTTATTCAGACTTAGGTTACAGCTCCATTACCACTGCTAGATCTGTCTTATCTTCATTAGTAAAACTGAGTTCTAATGTAAACCTTGGTAATGATGTGTTTGTAAAAATATTTTTGAGGAGTTTTTCTTAATAGGCCAAGTTTGCTGAGGTATAACATAGCATAGGATGTACCGGTTAGAACTGTTTTTCAGCACTTGGAAACATTTTTTTCCATTGGGGGATATTTCTTTCAAACAAGTGACTCGAAAATTGGATATGCTGTTAGCATTACTTAGCAGCCAGCGATTCAAAACTTTGCATGTAATAAACATTGATATTGGTATTTCATCAGAGTTGTTCTCGGACAGTGTTTGAAGCAAAGTGAGCCTGGTCTACATTTATCACAATTGACTTTTTCTGCATATCAGGACAAGAGACTCTGCATAGTTGAAACCTTAAGAGAGTATACCATTAGAACTTCTTCCCTCGAGGAAACTGAGAAAAGATTATTGATAAGTACACAAGCTTATTTCAAAGTCGTTGCTAGGAGTATCTTTACCGTATATACTTACATATTATCTGATACCAACTGCAAACTGCATAGACCCAGATCTGCTGTCACATAATGCACCGGCAGATCTGGGTCTATGCAGTTTGTAAGGACTAATAAGTAGAACAAACAACACAGACCCTGATCTGCCGCTGCATTATGCAATGGAGGATCAGGGTCTGTGTTGTTTGCATTTGGACCTGGTTTGTACGTGAGTATATACGGTAGATGGATTAAGACTGTTATGAAAGAGGCAGGAATCAATATGTTCATTTTTGATGCTCTTAGTACTAGAACTGCTTCAAGCAGTGCAGCAGTGTAGACTGTAGGGTGAAGCAAAGACTGCATTTTCTG
This sequence comes from Margaritifera margaritifera, assembly GCA_029931535.1. Classification (NCBI taxonomy): domain Eukaryota; kingdom Metazoa; phylum Mollusca; class Bivalvia; order Unionida; family Margaritiferidae; genus Margaritifera; species Margaritifera margaritifera. The sequence continues at coordinate 20,272 of JAQPZY010001106.1, forward strand.
CAGGTTTTATAATAAACCTGTACCTGATGGGTTAGACTTAAGCAGTGCTATGCTAGATAGGTCCCAGTCTTAAAATTTATAGAGAAATATATCAGATGCACATGTATGTTTGTGAATATTCTCATCTAGTACTTGTTAATACACAGTTTACTTCTCGTTTGTGAATATTCCCATCTAGTACTTGCTAATACAGTTTACTACATGTTTGTGCTGCATTTGCTTGGATGCATCAACTCTGAAATCTTGTGATCCCATGGCACTTACAGGGGAAATAAAATTTCACAAATAAGACTTACCAAAGTTGCAGTTTGATTGGGATTTTATGAATCAGTAAGTGCCTGAGGGATCATATGCCCACCCATCTGTAGAATTAGTTAGCTTCATGCATATCACACCATGCTAAGATTCTTTGAAGCATTCAAGCTGATCATGCTCTTAAGACTGACTCCACATGTGGCCAATTCCATCTTACATGATCCCTCAGTCACTTACAGGTTCATAAAATCCCACTCAAACTGTGACTTTGGTAAGTCTTGTTTATTGTGAAATTTTAGGTTTAAGTGGGAAAGGTAAAAGATGACTTTGGACTATACAGACAATGATAGTATGGGTCACATCAGAGTACCTGAAGAGTGAGGCATAACCTGAATCAACATTACGAAACAAGAAAACAAAAGGAAAACAATACCCAAAACTAACAACTGCTAAATTTTTATCCTGCCTATACACACTACAGACACAAAAACCAAAAAATAAAAAAAAATTTCTATCAGAGAGAGTGAACAACCAAAAACTTTTTTTTTAAAAATGGCTTTAGACCACAATATAAAAGGAGACAGGGGGAGCACAAAGTATAGCCTCTGTGATGGAGAGAACAAAAAAAAATCACACAAGAAAGTCGCGTAATAAACGGGCGCCAGATGACGTCTCCGCCACAGTCTAAAAAATGATGCACCACCAGTATCCAAATCATAATCTCAATATAGAGATTGTACAAAATGTATTTTGGAACCTTTTTTTTGTAAAGTTGTTTTTGATCCTACATAAAAGTAAATAATAACTATATTAAGATTTGAACAATTACAGCCAGTCCAAACAAGAATACAGGGGTTTATAGCATACGACAAAACATATATAGCAAACACACTTATAGCATACACTGGACTCATAAAGATCCCTGGCAGGGATCACTAAAATACCATAATATAACATGGCAATGAAACCAGCCGCAAAGGTAATACCTGAGGAGGGGAGTACGAGCCATAATGTAAATTTCTTTCGGCTAAGGGTGGAATGAAAAGGAACCTGGAAATGGGATCCCAATCAAGTACGCCCATCTAAAAATGTATATTAAGAGGAACCCTACCAAAAATTGAAATAATACAATTTCTCTTCAAAATTCTTTTTTGATTTTTTCTAAGAAACCCACAACAACAGACTTATGGGGGTACATACAGATATAAACAAAACTTTAAAAAAAACTTTTGGCACAAAAGGGGGACACCTCAAAGGCCTCTTAGCTCAACATAGCTAGAGGTCCAAGAGGGATCCACAAAGAAACAAAACAAAAAAAATGTGGCCAATTCCATCTTACGTGATCCCTCAGTCACTTACAGGTTCATAAAATCCCACTCAAACTGTGACTTTGGCAAGTCTTGTATATTGTGAAATTTTAGGTTAAAGTGAGAAAGGTAAAAGATAAAGTGTGAAGGTGTCTCATAGCCTTTGCTGCATATGGTAACTTCTGGATCATTGGGGAATGCAATAACTTATAACAGATAAACCATTTAAAATTTATAACTATTTAGGATGAAATTTTATTCAAAATTATCCAAAGTTTTGGATATGAGACTTTTTTCCAATGGTCACACTTATATTTAAATTCTTCAGGTTTCACCGGATTGTTTGAATTTTGATAATCCCCTAATTTTTAAGGTAGAGGGCATGAGCCTTGCATTTATAAATTCACACAGAAGCTAAATCTGTAATTTGCTGTACATTTACTCTGAATTTGGCTTGAAAATGGATTGGTTTGTTTAGAGACTACCTTTGACAGTTGGACTAGCACAGGAGATCAAGCTAAAATCAGTTGAACACGTGACAAGCTCACTTCCTTTGTAAACACTGAACATTTAATGTAATAACTACAAATTGCCAATGGAGAAATCAGCTGCTGGAAAAAGTACAAAATGTTGTCAGACAGTCTCAGTAAAGAAGGAAAAGTGAAATAAATTCTTCTAAAGGAAAAGGTTGAAATAAACATTGTCAATTGGAATATACAGAATGATAATTAATTAAGATATTTGTAATCTGCAGATTTTTCTGACAAGGTGATTTTGCACCATGACTGATGATCATTCAGAATAATTTTAAATAGCATTAATTATAAATTTTATCACATTGATTCCATAACAAGCCTGTGATTTTTCAATGAAAATATTTAATACTTAAACATTAGTTACACCTTTCATAATTTAAATGTAATTATTACCCACATCTGTGTGATACCCTTCTAAAAGGCCACCACTCTTATAAGGCCACTTTCCTGTTGCAGATGGGGTAACATTATAAGTGGGAGACGACTGACTTTATCTTGTTTATATTTTGAATGTTCAGGAGACACTGACATTCACATCCCTAACATCGGGCTTGCAGTGAATGTATTCAGGAACCTATCTTATGGCATTGTTGAAATTGTAGCTTGCTCCTGGCTGGACAAGAAAAGATAATTGGTGGGACCCAAAACTCTACAAATGTTCTGAGTGGGTCTTGGAATGCAGTAATGACTGGGACCGAGATAATATAGATCATTATGGCAACTGTCACATATTATATGGATGTGTGTACTGATGGATGCTATCTGTAAGTCTATACTTAGGATGTGTACATGTTGTTACGGAATCATACCTTTTTACCTTTTTATAATGATTTAAATTACTAATTTATGATCTCTGTTTTAGTCTGAATAGGGGTTAGCATATCAGTATAGATACGACTAATGCTCGATCAATAAGTGGTCACATGATCAATTGCGCGGGAAATGAAGTCGACCTGGCTTTGTACTTTTTGGAAATTAACATTGAAAGGTCACTTTCCATACTACAATAACATTATGTTTACTCTTTAAGATTTTTAGTACGCTAGACCTTTGGGTAAATGACGCGTAACCTAGTTCCTGATTGGTTCTTAGAGGGTTGTGTTATTTTGAAATACCATATTATTAAAGACGGAGAAAGGACATTCCCTTTTAATTCTGCGCACTTAGTAAAGATATATAGGGAATAATCTTGGGAATTATCATTCTTTACAATTGCTTGATTGAAGAGAGGTTATTGAAATTATTCAGTTCAGTGTGGAATTTATTTAATTAGTAATTCATCTGAATTACTATACAGCTCCGTGGGATTATCGGACATTATTCTAAAACTTGTGAGATTCTAGACTTGCAAGGATTATTTTGGATTTTATCAGAACTTATCTACTTCAACACAGTGCAGGCTTTTTCATTCGGAATACCAAATCCGTATTATTTGGATTAACATCAGGAAGTGAACTTTAAAACAATTTAGGACTTTTTAGGATATTCTATACAGTAAGTTATTTTAATTCTTTCACTTTGATTGTTTGTTGAACTATTTTAATTCTTTTAATATTTTAGGAAATTAAAGATTTTCATTTTAATCTTGAAAGCTTGTTTGTGTCTTTTATTCTGTTACATTACCCCTAGAGTCGTAACAGGATAAATTGGGGGCTCGTATTACGGGATTAGAAATTAGAATAATTTCGGGATCCGAATTTAAATATTTTGAAATTTAGATTTAATTAAATATTTTCGAAGTTTTAATATTTCAGAGATTTTGATACTTCGGAAAGTTTTCTTTTTGGGATTTGAATTTCATTGTTTGAAATTTTAGTGGTTTTTTGATTTCCAGATTAAGAAATAAAGAGAAACTAACAGGCTTTCATAATGACATCCAGAGTAGAGAGTTTCTTAGCTGATCCTACCCAGGAGAAATTTGAGTCCTTAAAGAAGGACGAATTACTTGAAATTGCTCAACATTATAGTCTTACTGAAGTGAAGGCTTCCATGTTGAAGCAGGATATTAGAAGTATCTTGATTCAATATTTGGTACAATCAGGTATTTTTGAAGAGGGGGTTTCAAGTGTTAAGAAAAAATCTCCGTCTGGTTTGGGAAAGAAATTACAGATAGCTAAGGACATAGAGATTGAAAAGATCAAACTTCAATGGGAACAGATGCAGATGCAGGAAAGAAGGGAAGATAGGGAAAGGGAGGAAAAGGAAAAGATTAGGGAAAGGGATGAAAAGGAAAAGATTAGGGAAAGGGAAGAAAGAAGGGAAGATAAATTAAGAGAGGGAGAAATTCAGAAGGAATTAAGAGAAAGAGAAATTCAGATGGAATTAAGAGATAGGGAGGATAAAGTAAGAGATAATGAGATCCAAAGGGGAATAGAGAAGGAATTAAGAGAAAGAGAAGATAAATTAAGAGATAATGAGGAAAGAGAGAGAGACAAAGTTAGAGAATTTCAGAATCAAAATTCTGATAGAGAATTTAGACTAAGGGAATTAGAATTGACCAGCAAATGGCATTCTCATGACATTCAGGGTTCATACTTTGATTTGGCTAAACATTTGAGACAGGTTCCCCCTTTTAGAGAAAAGGAGATAGACAAATATTTTCTCAGTTTTGAGAAAATTGCCGAGAATCTGGAATGGCCAAAAGAGAAGTGGACCTCATTATTGCAGAGTGTGTTAACTGGCAAAGCTAGTGATGTTTATACTGCACTCTCATCTGAACAATCTGCTGATTATGAAGTGGTCAAAGAATACATTTTAAGAGCTTATGAATTGGTACCTGAAACTCATCGTCAAAACTTTAGAGAATGTAAAAAGGAAACACATCAAACTCATGTAGAATTTGTTTGGGAAAAGAAACGTTTGTTTACAAGATGGTGTACATCTAAGAAGGTTGAAGGCAATTATGATAATCTTGAACAACTGGTATTGATTGAAGATTTCAAGAATTGTGTCAGTGATGATATTAAGGTGTATCTTAATGAGAAAGGAGTTGAGACTTTAGAAAAGGCAGCCATCACAGCTGATGAATATTCTTCAATACACAAGGTTCCATTGACAACTAAAACTTTTCCTCAACAATCTTATGTTAAGAAATTATTTCAGACCCGTTCAGGAAATTTCAGACCTCAGGGTGATGTGATTGTAAAGAATCAAAATTCTGATAGGGAATATCAGAAAACCTTATCTCTGCCCACGTGTTCATATTGTAAGATGAAGGGACACGTTATTTCTGATTGCTTAAAGTTGCAATTTAGGCCTCAGAATTATAATAGAGCAGTTCCAAATGCTCTAGTTATCCAGAAGTCAAGGTCAGGGTCATTTATGAATGAGAATGATATTTGTTTAGAGGCTAGCTTACCTCAGTCTGATTTTATAATGAAGAATTACGAACCATTCATGTCGAAGGGTTCTGTGTCACTTGTTGGTGACTTGGATAAGGCTACTCCTATTAAGATATTAAGAGATACATGAGCTTCTCAGAGTCTATTGTTAGATAGTACTTTGCCGTTTTTTGAGAAGTCTTCTACTAGTGAAAGTGTATTAATACAGGGGGTAGATTGTGGATATGTTAATGTCCCTCTTCATTGTGTTAATTTGTCATCAGACTTAGCTTCGGGACCTGTGACCATAGGAGCAGTGGCTTCTTTGCCTATTAAGGGCATTCATTTATTACTAGGTAATGACCTAGCTAAAGATAAGGTCGTGGTTAATCCACTTGTAACTAACAAGCTTAGTATGGATCAAAGAGTTGATCATATTGAAGTAGAAATCCCTGGTTTAAATCCTGCTTGTGAAGTTACTAGAGCTATGGCAAAGTATGCTCTTGAGAATATTGTTGTTGAACAGGATGTATTTCCTTTAGCGGATACCTTTGTGGGTCAGGCTTTTCATGAGGTCACTTCTGCTCCTCAATCTTGTATTGATAGTGATACTCTTTCAACTACTATGTCTCATAAAAATAGTCAGGGTGTAATAAGACAAGCACTAGATGTCTTACAACAGGGAGATTCGGATATCTCCTGTTTGTTTCAGGGGGCTATGACTGAAACTGAAGCCACGCAAGAAGGTACTTGTTACTTCTTGACGAGTGAAGTCCTTGAACGGAAACAGAGATTGCTTAGAATAATTGCTGGTGATGAGTGGTCAGTTGGTAAAATAGTAGTTCCTAGATACTATCGTCAGGAATTACTTAGTGTAGTCCATGAAACGTCGTTGTCTGGTCGTTTAGGAATAAATGAGACGATGTTAGGCAACCAATACTTGTCGGCGAAGTGTGCGTCTACAAGTTTGATAAAAGCTATTCCTTTGTGGAATATTAAAACTGAGACCATACTGAGAGTTTTGGTTGGGTTCTTCACACTGTTTGGTCTTCTGAAGCTGATACTATATCAGGCTTTAGAACGAATTATTGTAACATATTGTTATGAGATGGTATATAATTGGGAATTGTTGTGGAACAGGAAGGGAGTAGGTTGAAGGTCTCCAATTATTGTTGTTTGCTGCGAGGGGTCAGTGTAGGAGTTTTTTTTTAGTCAGATAATAGAATATTAGTTTTGCTACCTATACCCCAAAAATCCTCTTTAGGTTAAGTATTTTGGTCCTTATACTACTGACAAAAGGTTAGGGAATTTAAATTATTATTAATACTTCTGGGAGGAGAAAGCAGAAACAACTTTGTCAGAATGTTAGAACAATATGTAGATAGAAATAGCCATATAAATTATCGATTACTTTAGTAGTACTTGTCTCACACATTGAAGATTTGGAAGATGAGAAATCCGATAGGATGATTTGAAGTCACTACTCTTCGCACATACTGCCGCCTGAGATTTACGAACTGAAATAGTTGATAGAAGAAAATGAATATTTATTTACAGATATTCTACACGAACCAAATAAAAGTGACTGGAGTTTACCATGTTTCAGTGCAGAAACAAAATAACACTTTCCGTATGTGTAAAGTATAGAAAGTAAATAGAGTCACCGGGACATATTCATTTCCAGTTTCTAGACAGGATTGGAAATGGCTAATACGTCACAAGATATTGACCTACTGAAGGGATTCTACCAAATTTCACTTACGGAGAGAAAGAAAAATTTGCATTCACGACTCCAGAACTTTTCCAATACAAAGTCGTATCATTTGGGATGAAGGTTCCCCAAGTTTCCAACGTCTGATGAATATAATAACATCCGAATAGAAATTGCGATGCATACATCGATGATGTCATCATCTGCAACGACATGTGGCAAGATCTAATAGAACCATTCTTCAAGAGATTCAGCGAAGCGAACCTGATCATCAATATTAAAGTGACTTTTATCGTGCCTGTGTTACCTTTTCAGGGCATGATTGTGAGACATGGACAAATAAAATCGTTAGAAGCTAAGGTTACGGCTATTTCTTAGTAAAATTTAATCGATGATGTATTTTCATGTGTATAATACCACCGTTACACTGTTTTGTATACATGACTGTATCATGTATTAATTTTCTTTTTGATTTAATTACTTGTATGTTGGAAGTACATATTAAAAAATAAGTTTTATTGCATAAATCCTTATTTTTTCCGTTGATGGATGAGGGTGTTACGGAATCATACCTTTTTACCTTTTATAATGATTTAAATTACTAATTTATGATCTCTGTTTTAGTCTGAATAGGGGTTAGCATATCAGTATAGATACGACTAATGCTCGATCAATAAGTGGTCACATGATCAATTGCGCGGGAAATGAAGTCGACCTGGCTTTGTACTTTTTGGAAATTAACATTGAAAGGTCACTTTCCATACTACAATAACATTATGTTTACTCTTTAAGATTTTTAGTACGCTAGACCTTTGGGTAAATGACGCGTAACCTAGTTCCTGATTGGTTCTTAGAGGGTTGTGTTATTTTGAAATACCATATTATTAAAGACGGAGAAAGGACATTCCCTTTTAATTCTGCGCACTTAGTAAAGATATATAGGGAATAATCTTGGGAATTATCATTCTTTACAATTGCTTGATTGAAGAGAGGTTATTGAAATTATTCAGTTCAGTGTGGAATTTATTTAATTAGTAATTCATCTGAATTACTATACAGCTCCGTGGGATTATCGGACATTATTCTAAAACTTGTGAGATTCTAGACTTGCAAGGATTATTTTGGATTTTATCAGAACTTATCTACTTCAACACAGTGCAGGCTTTTTCATTCGGAATACCACATCCGTATTATTTGGATTAACATCAGGAAGTGAACTTTAAAACAATTTAGGACTTTTTAGGATATTCTATACAGTAAGTTATTTTAATTCTTTCACTTTGATTGTTTGTTGAACTATTTTAATTCTTTTAATATTTTAGGAAATTAAAGATTTTCATTTTAATCTTGAAAGCTTGTTTGTGTCTTTTATTCTGTTACATTACCCCTAGAGTCGTAACAGGATAAATTGGGGGCTCGTATTACGGGATTAGAAATTAGAATAATTTCGGGATCCGAATTTAAATATTTTGAAATTTAGATTTAATTAAATATTTTCGAAGTTTTAATATTTCAGAGATTTTGATACTTCGGAAAGTTTTCTTTTTGGGATTTGAATTTCATTGTTTGAAATTTTAGTGGTTTTTTGATTTCCAGATTAAGAAATAAAGAGAAACTAACAGGCTTTCATAATGACATCCAGAGTAGAGAGTTTCTTAGCTGATCCTACCCAGGAGAAATTTGAGTCCTTAAAGAAGGACGAATTACTTGAAATTGCTCAACATTATAGTCTTACTGAAGTGAAGGCTTCCATGTTGAAGCAGGATATTAGAAGTATCTTGATTCAATATTTGGTACAATCAGGTATTTTTGAAGAGGGGGTTTCAAGTGTTAAGAAAAAATCTCCGTCTGGTTTGGGAAAGAAATTACAGATAGCTAAGGACATAGAGATTGAAAAGATCAAACTTCAATGGGAACAGATGCAGATGCAGGAAAGAAGGGAAGATAGGGAAAGGGAGGAAAAGGAAAAGATTAGGGAAAGGGATGAAAAGGAAAAGATTAGGGAAAGGGAAGAAAGAAGGGAAGATAAATTAAGAGAGGGAGAAATTCAGAAGGAATTAAGAGAAAGAGAAATTCAGATGGAATTAAGAGATAGGGAGGATAAAGTAAGAGATAATGAGATCCAAAGGGGAATAGAGAAGGAATTAAGAGAAAGAGAAGATAAATTAAGAGATAATGAGGAAAGAGAGAGAGACAAAGTTAGAGAATTTCAGAATCAAAATTCTGATAGAGAATTTAGACTAAGGGAATTAGAATTGACCAGCAAATGGCATTCTCATGACATTCAGGGTTCATACTTTGATTTGGCTAAACATTTGAGACAGGTTCCCCCTTTTAGAGAAAAGGAGATAGACAAATATTTTCTCAGTTTTGAGAAAATTGCCGAGAATCTGGAATGGCCAAAAGAGAAGTGGACCTCATTATTGCAGAGTGTGTTAACTGGCAAAGCTAGTGATGTTTATACTGCACTCTCATCTGAACAATCTGCTGATTATGAAGTGGTCAAAGAATACATTTTAAGAGCTTATGAATTGGTACCTGAAACTCATCGTCAAAACTTTAGAGAATGTAAAAAGGAAACACATCAAACTCATGTAGAATTTGTTTGGGAAAAGAAACGTTTGTTTACAAGATGGTGTACATCTAAGAAGGTTGAAGGCAATTATGATAATCTTGAACAACTGGTATTGATTGAAGATTTCAAGAATTGTGTCAGTGATGATATTAAGGTGTATCTTAATGAGAAAGGAGTTGAGACTTTAGAAAAGGCAGCCATCACAGCTGATGAATATTCTTCAATACACAAGGTTCCATTGACAACTAAAACTTTTCCTCAACAATCTTATGTTAAGAAATTATTTCAGACCCGTTCAGGAAATTTCAGACCTCAGGGTGATGTGATTGTAAAGAATCAAAATTCTGATAGGGAATATCAGAAAACCTTATCTCTGCCCACGTGTTCATATTGTAAGATGAAGGGACACGTTATTTCTGATTGCTTAAAGTTGCAATTTAGGCCTCAGAATTATAATAGAGCAGTTCCAAATGCTCTAGTTATCCAGAAGTCAAGGTCAGGGTCATTTATGAATGAGAATGATATTTGTTTAGAGGCTAGCTTACCTCAGTCTGATTTTATAATGAAGAATTACGAACCATTCATGTCGAAGGGTTCTGTGTCACTTGTTGGTGACTTGGATAAGGCTACTCCTATTAAGATATTAAGAGATACATGAGCTTCTCAGAGTCTATTGTTAGATAGTACTTTGCCGTTTTTTGAGAAGTCTTCTACTAGTGAAAGTGTATTAATACAGGGGGTAGATTGTGGATATGTTAATGTCCCTCTTCATTGTGTTAATTTGTCATCAGACTTAGCTTCGGGACCTGTGACCATAGGAGCAGTGGCTTCTTTGCCTATTAAGGGCATTCATTTATTACTAGGTAATGACCTAGCTAAAGATAAGGTCGTGGTTAATCCACTTGTAACTAACAAGCTTAGTATGGATCAAAGAGTTGATCATATTGAAGTAGAAATCCCTGGTTTAAATCCTGCTTGTGAAGTTACTAGAGCTATGGCAAAGTATGCTCTTGAGAATATTGTTGTTGAACAGGATGTATTTCCTTTAGCGGATACCTTTGTGGGTCAGGCTTTTCATGAGGTCACTTCTGCTCCTCAATCTTGTATTGATAGTGATACTCTTTCAACTACTATGTCTCATAAAAATAGTCAGGGTGTAATAAGACAAGCACTAGATGTCTTACAACAGGGAGATTCGGATATCTCCTGTTTGTTTCAGGGGGCTATGACTGAAACTGAAGCCACGCAAGAAGGTACTTGTTACTTCTTGACGAGTGAAGTCCTTGAACGGAAACAGAGATTGCTTAGAATAATTGCTGGTGATGAGTGGTCAGTTGGTAAAATAGTAGTTCCTAGATACTATCGTCAGGAATTACTTAGTGTAGTCCATGAAACGTCGTTGTCTGGTCGTTTAGGAATAAATGAGACGATGTTAGGCAACCAATACTTGTCGGCGAAGTGTGCGTCTACAAGTTTGATAAAAGCTATTCCTTTGTGGAATATTAAAACTGAGACCATACTGAGAGTTTTGGTTGGGTTCTTCACACTGTTTGGTCTTCTGAAGCTGATACTATATCAGGCTTTAGAACGAATTATTGTAACATATTGTTATGAGATGGTATATAATTGGGAATTGTTGTGGAACAGGAAGGGAGTAGGTTGAAGGTCTCCAATTATTGTTGTTTGCTGCGAGGGGTCAGTGTAGGAGTTTTTTTTTAGTCAGATAATAGAATATTAGTTTTGCTACCTATACCCCAAAAATCCTCTTTAGGTTAAGTATTTTGGTCCTTATACTACTGACAAAAGGTTAGGGAATTTAAATTATTATTAATACTTCTGGGAGGAGAAAGCAGAAACAACTTTGTCAGAATGTTAGAACAATATGTAGATAGAAATAGCCATATAAATTATCGATTACTTTAGTAGTACTTGTCTCACACATTGAAGATTTGGAAGATGAGAAATCCGATAGGATGATTTGAAGTCACTACTCTTCGCACATACTGCCGCCTGAGATTTACGAACTGAAATAGTTGATAGAAGAAAATGAATATTTATTTACAGATATTCTACACGAACCAAATAAAAGTGACTGGAGTTTACCATGTTTCAGTGCAGAAACAAAATAACACTTTCCGTATGTGTAAAGTATAGAAAGTAAATAGAGTCACCGGGACATATTCATTTCCAGTTTCTAGACAGGATTGGAAATGACTAATACGTCACAAGATATTGACCTACTGAAGGGATTCTACCAAATTTCACTTACGGAGAGAAAGAAAAATTTGCATTCACGACTCCAGAACTTTTCCAATACAAAGTCGTATCATTTGGGATGAAGGTTCCCCAAGTTTCCAACGTCTGATGAATATAATAACATCCGAATAGAAATTGCGATGCATACATCGATGATGTCATCATCTGCAACGACATGTGGCAAGATCTAATAGAACCATTCTTCAAGAGATTCAGCGAAGCGAACCTGATCATCAATATTAAAGTGACTTTTATCGTGCCTGTGTTACCTTTTCAGGGCATGATTGTGAGACATGGACAAATAAAATCGTTAGAAGCTAAGGTTACGGCTATTTCTTAGTAAAATTTAATCGATGATGTATTTTCATGTGTATAATACCACCGTTACACTGTTTTGTATACATGACTGTATCATGTATTAATTTTCTTTTTGATTTAATTACTTGTATGTTGGAAGTACATATTAAAAAATAAGTTTTATTGCATAAATCCTTATTTTTTCCGTTGATGGATGAGGGTGTTACGGAATCATACCTTTTTACCTTTTATAATGATTTAAATTACTAATTTATGATCTCTGTTTTAGTCTGAATAGGGGTTAGCATATCAGTATAGATACGACTAATGCTCGATCAATAAGTGGTCACATGATCAATTGCGCAGGAAATGAAGTCGACCTGGCTTTGTACTTTTTGGAAATTAACATTGAAAGGTCACTTTCCATACTACAATAACATTATGTTTACTCTTTAAGATTTTTAGTACGCAAGACCTTTGGGTAAATGACGCGTAACCTAGTTCCTGATTGGTTCTTAGAGGGTTGTGTTATTTTGAAATACCATATTATTAAAGACGGAGAAAGGACATTCCCTTTTAATTCTGCGCACTTAGTAAAGATATATAGGGAATAATCTTGGGAATTATCATTCTTTACAATTGCTTGATCGAAGAGAGGTTATTGAAATTATTCAGTTCAGTGTGGAATTTATTTAATTAGTAATTCATCTGAATTACTATACAGCTCCGTGGGATTATCGGACATTATTCTAAAACTTGTGAGATTCCAGACTTGCAAGGATTATTTTGGATTTTATCAGAACTTATCTACACAGTGCAGGCTTTTTCATTCGGAATACCAAATCCGTATTATTTGAATTAACATCAGGAAGTGAACTTTAAAACAATTTAGGACTTTTTAGGATATTCTATACAGTAAGTTATTTTAATTCTTTCACTTTGATTGTTTGTTGAACTATTTTAATTCTTTTAATATTTTAGGAAATTAAAGATTTTCATTTTAATCTTGAAAGCTTGTTTGTGTCTTTTATTCTGTTGCATTACCCCTAGAGTCGTAACAATGTAAAAGTCATATATGTATTATATAGTATGGACATACCAAATGATGTTGTCTGTGCGTCTTTTTATTTAGGCTGCATAAGTGAGCATATCTTTCAGACACGTATTTTGTATTAAACAGGGCTACTGCTGGATGTTGTCCATATGTCTTTATTCCGGTAGTTCACAAGTGTGTATCAGTCAGAAAAATGTTGGGCATGTAGCACTCATGTACATGCATTATATGGATGGGCCTACAGATATATGTTGTTTATATTTCTTATTTACACTTTGTAAGTGTGCATGTCATATATATATAGATTATATAAGATGGGCATACCAATGTATGTTGTCTTTAATTCCTTGCTAGCCAGTGTAAGTGTGTGTATCAGCCACATAATTGTATAACATTGGATGTGCCTGCTGATGGATGTTGTCCTTGCATCCTTTTAGGCTGTGTAAATGTATGTGGATCAGTCTGGTAATTTTATAATGTAGGACAGGCCTACTGATGGATTTTTTCTATACATCTTTCTTTTATCCTGTGTAAGTGTGTGTATCAAACAGATACTTGCTCTATAAAGGATGGATCTACTGGTGGGTATTGTCTATAAGTCTTAGAATGTGCAAGTGTATATCATTAAGCTACACATGTTATATAGGATATAGCTACTGATGGATCTTTTCTTTGTCATTTTAGGCTGTACAAGTGTGTCGATAGGTTTTGCAAGTTTATAATATAAAACAGGCCTAGTGGTGGATGTTGTCTGTATATTGTTCACGGTATATGCTGTTTAAGTGTTTGCATCGAACAGATACATAACTTATAAAGGACAGGTCTACCGATGGATGTTGTGTATAGGTCTTTTCCTAGAATGTGCTAGTGTTTCTCAGCGAGATACATATATCGAATGGGCCTAGTGATGTTAATTGTAAATCGTTTTTATGGTGGGTTTTATATATTTTGATTATATATCATGTACAAACTGGTGGATATTGTCTGTAAGTCTTTAATTAGGCTGTGTAGGTGTGCACATCAGATGGATAGAAATATATTACATGGACAGGCATTATCTGATGGATGCTGTCTGTAATTCTGTATTTAAGATCAGCGTCTATATTAGTCATATAATGAATTATATAGTACAGACCTACCAATGGATGTTGTCTGTCTTTATAAAGGCTGAGTAAGTGAGTGTATCAATCAGACATATTTAATATAGGATGGGCTTTTTGATGGATGTTGTCTAGCTATATACGTCTTTATTTGTTTGTGTGTGTGTGCGTGTATCAGTAAGACGAATGTATAAAAAAATGTCAGGCCTTTTGATCTATGCTGCCTGCAATTTGTATTTTTGGTGTTTTTGTGTGTGGGACTTATGTTTATGTATTACTACTGATGGATGCTGTGTATGTCTTATTTAGGCTGAAAGCGTGTGTATCAGTAACATGTAAGACCATTCTCAGAATGTATTCATGTTTTCATGTGACCCAGGGTCAACGAATCCAAAACGAGGCTAAGCTAGGCACCAGCTTCATTTTACCTCGCAACCATGGTTGCTACAATTGATACTGGCAAGGAAAAAATCGTGACGAATATTGTTGTGTTCCGTTGTGCAATGGCAATACTAGAATTCACATCGATTTAGGCTTCCACCATATTCCATCAGTGAAGAAGATGGAGCTTCGTAGAAAATGGATTGTTGCAATATGTCGTGATGAGGGGCCGAATTTTAAGGCAAGAAACTGGATGATTGTTGGTGTGTTTGTATTTTCTTGCAACTGAATGATGTAATAAAGAGAAATCCAAACGCGAAATAGGTTCTGTCGATGAAGCAAATGAGTGTATGTCTGTGTTTTATAATGGTAGGTTTCTAAAATTTTTACCCCTAGTCCCTTTCCACAAAACGGGGTCATCGAAAACTGGGCGTACCTCCACGCAGCGCATTTATAGCTGAAATGTCAAAGGAAGAGAAAGTCCACAACGTTCTGACAAAATTTATGGAAGACAACAGTTTCACAGCTCCAAAATCTACTAAACAAATAAATGATAAGAAATTCAGAGATCAGAAAAGAAAACGTGAAGAAAATATCAATTCCAGAATAAATATAGCTGATGATGTGGTAAGTGTTTTAAGTGAGCTTCACAAAAATCCAATTATCCAAGAAGTAATTCTAACGAAACACAAGAAACCTGTTGTCATTGTTTATTGCAATCAACAGATGGATGATATGATCAGAAACTGAGAAGGAAATGACGGGAGTGTTCTAGGCGTTGATAGAACTTTCAACTTGGGACGTTTCTATGTCACAATCTTTTCCTACAAAAATCTATGTGTGATAAGTAATAGAACCAATGATTTTCCGGTTATGTTCGGGCCATGTATGATACATTTTGATGCCGAAGAACAAACTTACGGGAACTTTTTCTCGCACGTTAGCGATAAATTCGGACACAAAGCTCGATTAACGATAGGAAGTGATGAAGAAAAGAGCATGACGAACGCTCTGAAAGCCAAATTCCCACAGGCAAAATTTTTGTTATGTACAAAACACATTTATGACAATGTGCGACGGCATCTTGAAGAAAATAGGTCATGTGCACAGACCCGTAAGAGAATACTTGAAATCATTTTTGGAAAAAATGATGGAATATTATATGCCACAGATGACACCGAATTCGATTCAAGATGTCAGAATTTATAACCTTTTTTCCAAAAATTGCCAATATTTCAAGCGTACTGGAAGAGGTTTGTGTTGGAGAAAATTCGCAATTACGTTTACCGTCCCTTACGGGATCGATTAATAAGTGCACCGTGGACAAACAACAACAGCAAGTCAATGAATCATAATTTAAAGGCGGCTGTTAATTGGGACAGAAACAAGTTCCCAGAACTTATTGAAGAGGTTGGAAATATCACGAAGAACCAGATTTTGCACGTCCGATGTCCTATTTACAGCAAAGGGGATTGGCGTCTAGCGCCTTCAATGGAGCAGCAAGCCATTCCACAATTAGTATGGCATGGTATGCCGCAAATGGACAAAGATAGACATGTACAAAAATTTATGCTGGCAAAACCGCCACCAGCTAAAAAATCAAAGTATGTAGTTGCAAATATATTTCAAGTGTCCAAAGGCTACAGAAAATGTTGGAAAAAAGCCAGGCCAGCGGAAACGTCCAGCAGCTGAAAGGACTAAAAAATGTTATAAATGAAATGACAAATTGTAGTTAATATACTTGCATATGTGTACGTTTAGTCATTAAATAAGTTTATATTTTTCCCTCGTAAATTGTTCTGTTATAACTTTTTACTTTATAACTTACATGTACTACTTTGCACAATATATTGCGCATGTCCGTTATGATTCTCATTCAAAGTCTGATTTCACTATGTCCTCCAACTCAATGCATCATTACATCATTACATGTGCTAATATAACGGACTCACCCTTAGTTGTGTCCCTTTATTTCGCGTTGTGACAACTATATATGCCGACAATTGTTAATAAACATTCATTAACGAGTTGAGATATAAACAATACTATTGTGACGGTATTATATTGCATGAGTATTATATCAATATTTAATAGAAAAAAGACAGATAGAGTATGACAAAGTTACATATAACTTAGTGTATGACAAAGGCAGATTGTATAATTTTATATAATAATAATCGTATTGAGAGACAAATACTAATAATATGAAGTTATATATTGCATAAGTGTAATATAAGTATATGTATCATTACAATTATATTTATAATAATGATATCAGCACGACTACACAGGCAGATTGAGTGTTACAACCGATCACAATAACGTATGACATCGTTCTCACAACTTTCAACAAGACTAAAACACGCTTTTTTAATAAAGATTTTAATTACGATATTGTCAAAATAAGGTTAATATAGTATAATATATACATATATGTGCAAATTAATCAAAAATAAACAAACAGACTTTGTTTGACTTTGCATGACTTTGTCAGACTTTGCGGTGTTTAGTAGGATCGCTGACACCTTACTTAGAAATGATATTAATGCAGACCATGAAATTTTATTAATACTGAACATGAGAAAAACTTTCATGTCAATATGTTGTCGATTTAGTTGGATTTGGTGTGGATTTGAGTGGATTTGGGTGTTACGTAACACCCCTTTGTTAGGGAGCCTAACCACTTGAGGTCACAACGAAGCAAGAAATTTGAACACATAACTTCTGGTATATTCTTCACTAGGAAGAACGCAAATTTAATTGACGCAATGCCTATGGCCACTTGAGCTGACTAAGAAATTTTTTTTAGTACACACAGATCTTGTTGTAGCGTCTTCTTCCTAGAACCTTTATATACATTATTCTGGTTTTGCGAAGAGAAACAAATTGTTCAACTCGTATTTAATTGTTTGTTTGCCAACTGAATTTATGGACCTTTTTGTTTCATTATTTCTTTTGTATTTTGTCATTCAACCTTAGTTCAATTTCGAGACGCGTTTCAGTTTTTCTCCAAGAAACTATCGGTAAAACGGTAGAGAGAAAAACAGCAAATGAGTATTAAGTAGTATCCATGAGCGTCTTCAGAAAACGTACACGGAACTAAATGTGCTATGCAAAGAAAATCGTAACCATCTACTGCAACTTATACACGGTGCTGATATTTGCATATTTCCAATCTACCATAAAATAAGATTGCTGTTACTAAAACATAAATAACTTGTAATACCTTCTTTCAAAATAAACTTGACAGAAGTGTCCTACTTTGAAAGTATTTTAGATTTATACAATTTATACAATGATGTCTTTCCATCATCAAGTATGGCTAATGTCACAAAATGTAGAAAAACGTTGACAGCTTTATTTGAGAAACAAAAAAAAGCTGAACAGAATTTGACCAACTTTTACACTAAGCGTCCCGGCATATGAGCCTTTTTAATATTGGACACATAATGTTCATGTACAATAAAATATGGATGAAGATACAAAAACAATAGAAACCTCGCAAAAATTGTTTTCATAACATATGCAATCAACGGTATTGGAAGAAAGTTCAACCGAAATTATTATGCATACCCTGATATATTGGCCAACTGTTCTTGTACTTAACTATTAAACGTATGTCATCTAGATGAGTAATCTCTGGCTCACTTGGGCTTCTTGTTTTTTATATTGGATAATTTGTTTTCATTATAATGCACACATTACATTTTAAAAAAAAAAGATTTTCTTTTTATTTGAGATATCATCAGCATATTAGCTACAAAAGTTGATGGAATTTATAATCAAATTAAACGTTATTGGCTACTATTTATGTGTGAGTACATGGCAGATATTTGTGTACATTTTTCAAATAAATGATGCAAGGTTCCTCACATTTTGCACTGTCACCTTTTTGCAGTGGGTACATACTCGTTACCAATAAAAGAAAATCGTTTCTCTTTCACTCTCAATGTACTTGAAAACAGCGATGTTTTCATCAAAGCAATAAATTTGTGCACATTTTAAGATATTTGTTTGTCATAATTTCTAGTCGCATCACCACTTCTTATACCTTATTATCTGCAACTCAATTCATTCGGACCACCTCGGCTCTCTCTACGAATCGATTGACCATTGGATTGACCTAGAAGTTGCGAATGAAAAAATAGTTGGATGCATTTGCAACTTCTCAGTCAATCCTTGTTTCGTATGTAGCAGAGATGGTCCGAATGGCAGTTAATGACAACTATAAGCATACATTCGAGGTATGATCTATATGACTGACGTGGAGAAGTTGCGAATGGTCTATCACCAATACGTTTGTCTGTTTGTCTGTATATGGACACAGTAGCGTACTAACGGGGGGGGGGGGGGGGGGGGGGGGGCTGACGGGGCGGTTGCACTGGGACAGTTATCGCTAGTTACAATATGTTCCGAATGACGAGTGTCAGTTCCAGAAATTTGAAAGTTGTGATTTGATTGGTGACACACAAGATCAACAGAACATGACCTCTTATTGGTATCAATCAGATCTCCACTTAGGACTCTGGAGATCTGATTTTAATAACATTGGTACTCATGTATCATTAGTCTGATACCCTGCCTCTTCACTACGTTACTAAACTGAGTGAAGTTGGCAGGATAGCAGACTAAAATTTTATAATGAAGTTTCCATACGAAATAGCGGATGGGTCGTAATAGATTAGATATGCTGTTTCCAAAATAAAGTTTATTTTGGAACTGTTTAAAAATAATGACACATAAAAATAGTGTTAAACAGAATGGTTAAATTGAAAAAGAATTCAGATAATGTAACACAAGCAACCAGTTTATAAGACTCAGATTTTTGCATCATACTCTGTGAACTTATTGCTTTTCTCCACACGATAACTATAAATGGTTACGTAAGCTAACAAATTCATCAAGCTGCTCCAAGATACTGCTAAGACGTGTTCTTGTTAATAAGAAATCCAATTATACTGAAATTAAATTAAAACTTCACAACAACTATCAAAACTTAAAGTCACTTTCAACCTACTGACATTTTGTCGAATAACAGGTATGGACTAAGCAACGTTAGAGATGACGAATTTATAAATGTGGCGACATCCTGTGCATCATGAAAGTTGTCTATTGCCGAAAAGAAATAAAGAAAGTGTCTCTAACAAAATTGCTTAAAAGAAAAACTTTGGTAAATACCAATTTTTTTCTACACAATTTACATTTGATAAAATAGCTTGTCACAAGCAATCACCGGAAGTTTTCCTTGAAAAAGGTATTTATTATGCATTTTGTTTTCTATGGTGCAACGTCCCATATTCACCCCCACCCCCGTTACAGCTATAATATACAGCCAGAGTATTATTTTACCTTCTCTTTATTTTATTTACCTCTTTACCTTCCTTACACACTCACCTTCCTGACAAGCTTTATCCATCCTCCACATGGCCGCTTAAAAAAGGTTCACTTTAGTTTTCATTTATTGCTTTTCTTCACTTGTAGCTAATTTTTTTTTTTATTGAACATTATTGGGTCTTGATATATTAAGATAGGGCTTTATTCCATTTATCTCTTTCCTTTAGCCCTCGTCGTCTTCTTGTAACGCGGAATTCTGCTGATCTTTTTTCTTCTTTTATTCAGCCGCTACGACAGTTGTTTATGGGCTCACAGACTGTAACGACATCCGTTTCCAAAAATCCCTGTCGTCATAGCCTGGAAGCACAATCCTTTTTTCGCCAACATTTGTTTTGTTTGTGTTGGCTTTAACGGCACTTTTAAAATATCATTGTATATATCATTCCGAGGAAATGGGAGTTATGTGCCTTTCCCAAAGACACACCGAGGCAGCCGAGCCGGGCTTGCCTGGACGGACATCGAACCAACGACCCTTGGATTACGAGTCTGACTCTCTACCATCTGAACTACCCTGCTCCCTTTTTTCTCAAAAGGGTTTACAAATTAGAAAAGCTGGTTTAAACAAAAGACCTTATTATAATCCTTTTTATCTACATGTAATTTAAGTGTATTTTATCATCCACCCATCAGTCTCTCAAACCCTCCTTCCATATCTCCCTTACCCTTACACACACTTAGATTAAATTATATAAAATGTGCAGCATGCTATAATTAACTGTGTGTTTTACCTATATTTTGATACATAGATAGATAAATTATAACGTAAATGTTAGCATGTTGGATTTTTGTGGTGCTGTAATAAGAACGAGCAAATGACGTTAACAATGAATCCATGGATATCACTGAGAGTGAGCAAATTTATAACCAATACTTCATAATACTTTCGACGGTTCTATGGAGTTTTTATCATTCTGGATAAAAATAAAACAAGCAAACAAAAAAAAACGCGAATACACCAGAATGGAAGCAGGGTTCTGAACTCACCGTACTCGTATCAAACGTAAAATCCCGAAATACAGCAATATGTTAGGAGTAGGGTGTAATGTTTTAAAGTAGCAAGACAGTAGACCAACTATAATTAAATAAGTACAGGGAAATTTCAAATTGAACTTACAATTTCTTTTTGATTTTTAAAATCCTATCTACGGCTTAAACTTGACCTTTTAGATACAGACCAGCTGCTGGTATGAAAAAAATGAGCCCCCATCCCTTTTTCTCCCTTAGGACACGTTTTCCAGTAATTCGTTTTCCATTTCAGATAGGGATGGTAGCATATGATTGAAGGTTGGATTTGCGACACGCCTTTTAAGTTTGGTGGTGCAATCTGGTGGGTGACGGGAAGATAAGTTGAAGTGAACCTTGTAACATTGTAGTATCTGAATAGCAAAAGAGAGTGAAATGTATAACATTCATTGTATATAAAACAAGAGTACTTAGATGAAAGAGCTGATGATCAGCATCAGAATATGCGTTTTTCTTCACACCACCGTATGTGATGATAAAAATCAATTAGATCTAAACTCCACCCCAACTCGCACCGAATCTACATCCCACCACACGCACCCCAACCAGAACAGACGAAAATTGCAAATTCACCAGGATCAATTTGTTCGGCCACACATAAGAAACCTGGACACAAAATAATGAAATTTTATTCAAAGTTTGCCCTGAGATCCATGTAATCCCAGAGGGAAATCATACCCATCAGATATCAGATATGGTTACAAGTTAAGCCATTTTGAAAACTATGTTGTCTCAACTTATCCTGAAATGATGGTCGCATCGACTTGTTTCTCTTTAAAACAGCTGGTATTAGTGATATTTATGTATGGATTGTTCCTTCACTCATTAATCGTTATTTCCTCCTTTAGTAGACTTTTCACAAAGAAAATACTTTGGAACATGACAAAAATAATTACAAAGACATCATAGTAGCATGCATACAAATTTACACAGCAGTTACACACACACACACACGCGCGCGCGCGCGCGCGCACGCACACACACACACACACACAACAAGGTGTTTCACTGTAGACGCATGACTGTGGAGGATGTTCTTTCCAGCATAATCAGATAGTTTCACTCATTTCGGCAATCGCATTGAGGCAATATGGCCGTCAGCGAGTGGCCCTTTATGTAAATCCTCAAGGACAAGAAAACTGAATCAGTTCATTTTGTATGCATGCATATTAAACTGAAGTTATTAGTATCAATAAAGATTAAATATATTACATATACATGGCCAAAGTGTTCTTGTTATTGCCCCTCCTGTCTAAATGGAGAGTCATATTTTCATGGTTGTTTGACTAATACAATTTTCACAAAATACAGTCAATGAAATTGTGACTGTTTGATTTCCTGCAACGCCGCCTGCTTTACTATTTAAGCTTTCAACTTTATGATCTTTCTATCTTTACTCCTTCTGAAGGGAACGTCGAATCGGCATAGTGTGAGGTGATACTGATCGACATTTTTGTATGTCTTAAAGCGTGTTTGGTAAAATTCAATCATTATAGCCATAATACATAATAGCTTGCACACACCACATTCTAAGAAATTTAATATAATTCTATTAACAAAAAAAAAAAAAAAAAAAAAAAAAAAAAGTATTCTGTGCATATTAGCAATATTGCCAATGTAAGTACACGGCTCTCTTTGTTCATGAATATTTTGTTTGAAGGAGCTTGTAAAATGTTTTGTTCAATAAAACTAACTTGTTTTCTTTACGAATGGTTTGGACCAGACTTTATGTTAATATATAGGTACCGTAGACGGCACAGTTCATATGAATGTTGAGAGCCAAACTTTATGGTTATGACTCAAGAAATATATTGATCGATCCCTCTGTTTGTCTTTCTGTCTGTCTGTCTCTCTTGCATAATGTACCAAGCTTTGTTGAAACTGCTTTAAGAAAATTTAATGCAAAGACATCATAGTAGCATGCATACAAATTTACACAGCAGTTACACACACACACACACACACACAAGTGATTCTAGACTATTAGAAGAAGAAAAAAAGATGCAACACGTAGAAGAAGAACCTATGGAAATATATGAGGAATTTTGTAAGAAGTCACAAACTACCACAAATGATGATGATGACGAAGTCATTCATTCAGAACCTAAAACCGAGTTTACTGGATTTATTTCTCGATGGCCAGAACAAGAAAAAACAGTTAGTGTCCTGTTATGCTCAGGAATTGAGTAAAATAATTAACAGTCTAGTCCAAGAACAATGTCATGGATGTCAAATCGATCATCCTAGTCAGATACAACACGACCAATGTATGATGTTGACAGGTGAAGAACAATTGGACAACTATTTGGAAACGGCTTGGTCCCAGAACTCGGACGAAAAAGTGTTGAGACAATGGTATAAAGACTTGGTGAATTCTTCTTTTCCTCCACTTACTCTTCTGAAGATCAGACGCATCGAAGGGCTCATTCAACAGAGTGCAGAACCTATCCGACGTGAATATTCGTGGAATTACAAGACAGATCAATTCAAGTTTAAAGTCAGGTGTGAATTGGTGACCTATTATTTCCATTGAAGAAAAAAAAAAGAAGAAGAAAAAAATGGATACTAGAGAACTTTATTACCTATTGACTCGTAGTTCCTACACTTCCTCTTGGAATCCTGTGGTATGTGCTAAAGATGAACTACCTCATCGTAAACCGAAAGATGTTCATGCCTATATCATCAATACCGACGACAGTCATCTACCAGGAACCATTGGGTTGCCGTGTACTTTCCCAACGATCACTGTGTGGAATATTTTGATTCTTATGGATTACCTCCTTTGGAAAAGGACATCATTGACTTTATCATAAGAAATGCCGTCTCGACTCGATTCAATAATGTTCAATTACAAGGATCGGATTCCATGGTGTGTGGACAATATTGTGTAGATTTTCTTCATCAACGCAGTCTTGGATATTCCTTAGAACATTTACTGACTTGGTTTAATAGTGACTATGCTAGAAACGATGCTAAAGTACAACGATGGTTTTGTGAACATTTTGGTTATCTCTTGTCTTTAGCTCACAAGCGTAATGTCATACAGAATGATGTCGATGTAGAAAGGTGGAGGTTTAGTTTACCACCCCAACGTTGTCAACCTTGTAAATATGTTCCTGTTTGAAAAATTTTATTGTTGAATTGTTAGTATTTTTATGTTAGAATGGTTATTGTTAATTTAAAAAATGGTTATTGTTGAAAAAAAATATGGTGTTGTGTGGTTTTTTATTGAATTTGAAATAATAATGATTATGTTCTATCTCTCTCTTTCTATCGATCTGAAGTCACCCCCCTCTATCTATTATCTCACTGTCGATCTGAACCCAATTTTTAGGTCAGCGCAATGGATGGTGTGGTGTATGTGTTGGATAAAAAAAAAAAAAATTTAAAATAAAAAATGGGTGTGTGGAGTGTGTTTATATAGAGTGTGTTTGTGTTTTGTTTTTTTTTTTAAAAAAAAAAAAAAAAAAAAAATTAAAATTAAAAAGGTGTTGTGTGTGTGTTTGATTTAAAAACAAAAAATAAAAAAATAAAAATGGTTGTGTGGAGTGTGTTTGTATAGAGTGTGTTTGTGTTTTTTTACAAAAAAAAATAAAAAATAAAATTTAAAATGGTTGTGTGGTGTGTGTTTGTATAAAGTGTTTGTGTTTTTTTTTTTTTTTTTTTTTTAAAAATCAATAAAAGGATTTGTCAAAGAAGGCAGTGGATTGGATTTTGGGTTTATTTGGGTTTGTATATAAAAAAATATAAAATAACAAAAAAAATTTAAAATGAGTTACGAAATTTTAGTACTATTTTTTAGTCTCAGTCAATTTTTTCCATTTTATTCCGGATTATTTTCAGTCTCCGCTAACGTCCGGTACAATTTCGGAAGTTTAGTGTTACTTTTAGTCTCAGCCAATTTTTTCCATTTTTTTTTCCGGATTATTTTCAGTCTCCGCTAACGTCCGGTACGATTTCGGAATTTTAGTGTTACTTTTAGTCTAGGCCATTATAATCTAATGTTCCGGATTTTTTCTAGTCAACGCTAAAGTCCGTGACGGTTCCCGAAGTTTAATACAACATTTAGTCACGTCCATTTTAGTGTTATTATAAGTTAGTTCCCTTGATCAAAGCTATTTATAACATAGGTACAATATATGCAAATTTACTGACACCTCCAACATGATCTGAGGTATAGGTAATGCTTTATATATAACTCTAGGCTATATAGATATAGCCACTAGGCAGAAGGTCACTACACACGGCGTGTTGGATAGTGTAGTGTGCGGTGTTTGGATAGTAGATGACGTATTAGGACCACCCCTTTTTCAAGAAAGATTAATTCTATTTCCCCCTCCCCCACCCACACTCTCGTCACGTTAAAAAACTCCCGTATGACCCCAGAGAGACCCCACCATGTTAAACTCCCGTTGTCCCTGTAGAGGCCCCACACGTTAAACTCCCCATGTCCCTATATACGCCCCCGCCATGTTAAACTCCCGTTGTCCCTGTAGAGGCCCACACGTTAAACTCCCCTTTTCCCTGTAGAGGCCCCACAAAATCTTGTCCCTATTTACCCACCAGCAACTACTGACAACTTAATAATATCTGATTAAGATCACAAAATTGAGTGGGTTACTTAAACCCAAATTTATTTATTAACCTTTTTTTGGAAAACATATGTACACTATGTACACGAAATTTCAAAATTGATAGGATATTAGGAAAAATTTTTAAACTGTGGAAATTTGACCGTAATTACAATATGTGGCTAACACACAATTGGTATTAGGGACAGCCCGACTTAGTTTAACTGGGCAGAATTTGATCATGTATGTACGTTACTGGCGTTTTAGCTTCCGTCACTCTTCGCGCCTTCGCTTGCTTAGTCCGTGCCGCCTTTTCACTCCTGACTGCGTACTTCGAACAATTTTATCAATAACGTGCGCTACAACGCGCACACTTATACCTGTAAACATTGTGGTTATAGTCCTATGTACAGGTATATCAACACACCTTACGATTTCGTGCGTTCAATGATCCCTTTCGTGGGGTAACCATGCATTGACTGTAGGGTATGTTAAGGGTACTACCTCTCCAATAGCGCGCATTCATTTTAACCGCTTCGTGCGGAATCATGCTGCGCTGGAAAGGTGTACATCTGCGTCAGGTGTGTTACGAACTGTTAACACACCTGACACACTAGAAATGTGTTAAATCACATATTTAATCCCCCTAACGGGGGTACATAGTCGTGCATGCCCGAAGGGCGCATACGACTCAAATCCAAAAACAACAACAAATAGTCGAGCTACCCATTTATTCAACAGAATGAACAAAGCTGAAACAGTGAGACAGGTCCGAGTGTGTCTAGAGGTGGCCTTGCACCTTCTACACGACCTGGAAAAGAGGGAAAAGGAGGAGAGGGAGAAGAATATCCCCATTAGACCCCACCTGATGATGGAGGATTGGGAGCCTGAAGCGGACCATCCTCCGTTTATCCTAAACAACAGCTCCAAGCGCTGCATGAGTGCAGCCACATGGAGTGGAAGCTGTCCCGCGTGTCGGGCCAAGCCAGAGAGGTGCCCGCACCTCTAGATGAACTAAAAAACCAAACGGCCCTTTTCAGGGCCACCCATTTCACAAGAAAAGATTAATTTTTCCATAATTGCCATAGGTGTTTGTATGTTTGTGTGTTTGTATGGAGTGTGTTTGTTTTTTCCCACTCCAAAAACAAAATTAGTCACATTCCCTGGTATGTGTTTGTAGAGTGTGTTTGTATAGAGTGTGTTTGATTAAAAAATAAAAAAAATAAAAAAGATTGGTGTGGTGTGTTTATTTTGTATGTTTGATAAAAAATTGATGTTTTGGTAAAAAGGGGATGTTTTCCTTCACGTCCGCGCTTCGAGCATATAAAGTGGTGCCTTCCACAGTTGCGCCATTCACACTTCAGCTGAAGAATGAATAGCATTGAATTATTGCAGGAGGCCTGGGATGTCATGGTAGGTGTGGAGTCCTTGATGGAAAGGATGGAGCGTTGGTGGAGATATCCTGCCACCAAGCCATACGTCACCAGCCAACTTGCTGCTCTCACTTCAGCGAGGAGGTTGGTGAAGGATGTCTTGGTGGAGGAATCCTTAAAGACTTCTTCGGCTCCTTGTCGTGTGGGTTTTATCAAGTTGGCCCTCGACTTACTGGATGGGGTGGAATACTTCCTACACCAAGTGAAGGAAGATTGTTGGATCTATCCACCCG
Organism: Margaritifera margaritifera; assembly: GCA_029931535.1. NCBI lineage: Eukaryota > Metazoa > Mollusca > Bivalvia > Unionida > Margaritiferidae > Margaritifera > Margaritifera margaritifera. The sequence goes on from JAQPZY010001106.1 coordinate 47,718, forward strand.
CCAGTAGCGTCAGGCGTGAAGAGATAAATCTTCACACGACAAAATTATTATTAAGAAAAGTTTTGGAGCAAGAAGTAGCCCACATTAAGATCTTGTGGGCTCTGGAAAGAAGTCAGAAGGAACAGGCCAGGAAAGAAAAGGAATTTCAACACCTGAATTTAAACTGGATGAAAATCCAGGATAAGTTCAGACGTATGGATCATCCCGACTGGCTGCCCAATCCACCCCCACTCCAGAAGAAGAAGAAGACCACCACCTTCCTAGGCTTCTTTACTCAATATTGGAGGAAAAAGTAATCCTCCTCCAACGGTCCTTTTCAGGGCCACCCATTTTTCAAGAAAAGATTAATTTTCCAATGATTGCCATTTTCCATTTTTTTTTTTTTCCGTTGGTACCCCAAGTGCCCCCAATGCTCAATTCCCGTTGGTACCTATACTGTCCCCCGCTATGTTAAATTCCCGTTGGTACCTATAGTGTCACCCGCTATGTTAAATTCCCGTTGGTACCCCAAGTGTCACCCGCTATGTTAAATTCCCGCTTGTACCCCAAGTGTCCCCATGCTAAATTCCCGCTTGTACCCCAAGTGTCACCCTGTCCTCAACACTCACCCTTTACTACTTTCCTTGTACCCCAAGTGCCATTGTTTTTTTCTGGTACCTCAGGTTCCGCCCCCTCCCTTTTAAATACTGCAAGGTACCAGCGAAGCTTACGTTTAAATTACTGTATGTGTATTTCCTTATATTGTTATTATTATTATTAGTAGTATTAGTATTATTATTATTATAACCACTGACTCGTGCACGGTGTGAAAATGTCATGAAATTAGGGACCGATCATTTAATGGGGCAAGGGCTGGGTGATTGATCACAAGAATTCTTTTTGTTTAACTAATGTGATGGATAAAATTTCTTCTTTGTTCTTCAAATCAAGCCAAGAGTATTATTTTCAAGCCATTTGGGGACTGTAATTTTTTTTCCGGGACTACTATATATATATATATATATATATATATATATATATATATATATATATATATATATATATATATATATATATATATATATATATATATGGAACGGCGTGAACTTCACTCGAAAACCGTAAATTATGATTAAGATATTATGCATGCATACTAATTGCAACAAGTGTTTTTTTTTCTTTTAAATGCTTATATTTGGACGTTTTATATCTTTTAAAAATTGAACTCTGACGGGAGTTGCATGCCCGAATTACTGGTCTCTGCACCGTACAAGAAAGGCATCGGCCGCATGACCATGGCGACGTTTCTCCTATTCCAGTTTATGTAAAGAAGATGGCGGCGCCCATACGTCGAGGACTACCGACTTTCTCTTTGAGATTATTTAAGAGAACCACGCTATTCGTGAAGCAGATTTCCAAAGAAACAACAAACCAGAGAAGACTAATTTTCTCTAAGAGCAATTGTAATGGAAATTCGGGTTATAGCAAAACGAAAATTGTACTGGGCGCAGTCGCGTTGACTGCAGGCGTTGTAACCTTGGACAAACTTTTCCGAAGTACAAAATACACAATATTCGCTTCAGCGGCCGACAGACCAGAACATGTAATTTCACGAAATGTAAGTGATAAAATCAAGGACAAAATCCTGTATTTCATCATTCACCTGTCAGATAGTGTGCAAATTTGCAAATAACAGTTGAGCGTTCCCCCCGGGGCGGTCGTCCAAAATACCAAAACGCAATCGAAACGAATATATATATATATATATATATATATATATATATATATATATATATATATATATATATATATATAATAATAATAATAATAATAATAACAATAGTAATAATACCGAAACGAACCAAACTAAAATATCTGGAAATGTACTTAAAAGCAAGCAAATATATGTTGTTGAGAGTAATTTATGCGCATAAATCAAACTCACTCTTAATGGAAAACGACTTTATCATCATACACAAGTGGTACCTCTGTAATAGTGGATGTCCACTACATCGCGTGGAACATAAGTGTCAGCTCAGCTACAGTGCGCAGTGCAGAATGCTCTTTTTAAGTTGTACACAATGCCATTTAATATTCAAAGACTCCCCCACTAAAACGCATTCACATGTTTGTATTGCAAGAGATGAAAGATGAATTTATGAGTAAAGAATTCTGAGACTATTTAGGTTCTTCACAAAATATACAAAGTTTAATGATAGTAATTTTAGTGAGAGAGAGATAGATTCTGCTTTTAAACAAACAGGAAAAAGAAATCACACATAAGTATTAACAGGTTTCATTCCATTATTAAAATTAAAAAATGCGAGAATTGCGGTGATTTATTTTTTCATTCCCCCAGTCACTTTTAAATTGCTTGCTTAACATGTTCCCAAACAATGAAATATATATAGTACTATAAAAAGTACAACCTCTACTAGTCCAGCCTCAGTTCAGTACTTGCGACCCAAATATACATGTCCAGGCGACACATTTTCTCAGGAACTAGACACATGTTTACTTTTACTGTAGACCTACTATTTTTACATAGACTTTACGAAGCATTAATTGCTGCATTCTATAACCAACAGCTTAAATAATATACTTAGGATTGCTGATTTGGTCATCTGACGAGTTTAATATTACCAAATAGATGGGTGAAAGGAATGAAAAATTGTAATCACTTAAATAGTTTTGGTAGGAAATAATCTTGCATGTATTATTTTCAGTTAATGCAGATACAGTTTATTTGGTACAGTACATTCTTTCAGTCCACATGACAAATAGTGCAAAACTTTTACCGAATGTCAACCGACATTGTTTATCTGTTTAGTTACTAATTTGTTACATTTTGACACAATTATCCTTTTTAAGAAGTTGACATGAATACAAATAAAACATTTTGTCACCAAATAACATGGACCAAATGCATATTTGTACATAGTTTTAGCAGTTAGGCCAACAATGTGAAATTACTAAAATTATATCCATAATTGCCCAAACAGCACTGAATCTTTGGGAACCAAAACTAAGCTTAAAGTCACATGAACAAACTTTGGACTTGTTGAATTAAAAGCAGTAATAATCGAAGGTTAACAACCTGAAGATATACATCAGGGCTGAGCAAATCCCATAGCCCGACGTCCCGGACTAGTCATTTTTGAAGTCGGGCAAGTAAAATTTTCCAAGTCGCTAGTCCGAGACAAGTGCTTTTTAAAAAAGTCGGGCTAGTCCTTATTTTCGTGCTTTAATCACTATATCTACCTTTATTTGGCCAATCATGCCCTCTGGGCATACTGAATATTTGATTCTACCCCTCTTCGTGTATACATTTACATCCTGTTACCGCTTGACTGCATATTGGGCTAAGCGACCAAATTATCTGCAAATCAAAACACATCAAACAAAAGAAAGCCAGTATGATCAATTAGTAGTGTTTTAAGCGGCTTTGTTGGATTGAGTTTACTCAAGCCAGATCCTCACGAGCGGCTCACTATGATTTTAATCCAGTGAGTCAGTATAATTAAATTAATGAAAGGTACTGTACCGACATCAGTGTTGGTTTCTTTTATGAACTGATTAAATGACAGTAATGATTCTTAAATTTTTAATTGATTATACAGATGATTAACTTCCACGTGCGATATTGCGTTTGAAGCGAAACAATTAAGCTAATTAATGAGCTGTCTCTGTTTGTATTTAAAAGAGAAAATGTATGTTATGATCACTTTAGAAGTAGTTGTCAAGCAAGCTGATAGTTACTCTGTGGATAAAATGAGTTTGCTAAATTATTTTCACAAGAAAGGTAATAACAGCGATTCGGAGAAGGAACATTTTTTTGAAAGTGGAGGCATAAAACGTAAGACTAATACTGAGTGTGCAGTAGCTATTTCTCCAAAGAGACATAAGCAACAATCTGTGATGGCAAAAAATGTCAAATATGACACTACTAAGAGACAGAGAATTCTTGGAACACTCTTAGTGAATACTCCACCTAATCTCAGTCAATTATGCAAACTATTAGAAATCATATTTGTTATAAGCCCATCCACTGCTGAGTGTGAACGAGGATTTAGTTAAATGAACTTAATCAAGACTTCTTTAAGGAATTCCTTAAACCAAAAGAGTTTACAAATGCTAATGAACATTTCTGCAAATGGACCAGAGCTTGAGGACTTCAACCCAGACACAGCTATCAACTGCTGGCTTAGTGCTGGTGCAGGTGGCAGACATATACACTGTACACTGACATTTTTTCAAATCCATCAGCTAGCTAAAACATATATACATGAACCTGAAGAAGCCAAATGTATAACAACCAATGTTTTTGAAAAATTAAATTCTTTTATGAAATAATTATGTTGTATATTATTTCGTTTGGTTTTTCTATGGATTAAATACATACATCTCATCAAATCTCGGCAAGTGATGACAATTTTGGGACCAGTGAAAAGTAAGGTGGGACTAGTGAAGAGTAAGGTGGGACTAGTGAATTTTCTGAAACCACTTGTCCTGGACTAGTGGTTAAAAAAAAAATTTGCTGAGCCCTGTACATGTACACAGCATAGAAAAAAGGGTGGAGCCACTTAGTATGTGTGGATGGGGGATTTTTTTGTTTTCATATTGCAGTAGCTGTTAATTTCTCTTGGACATCCATCATATCATCTCATCTTTTGCAGTTCAACTGAAATTCCTACTATTTTGCAAACTTAGTTGTGAAATGGGTATCTGCAGTAGATATTGTTGTATTTACTGTACAATAAATAGCCTCCAGTTATGTACATCTATATGGTTGTAGCTTTATCTGAGTGGAATTTCTTCTTGTTTATAATTCTTTTTTTCCTCTTGTTAAACTTTTACTGTGTTATGCATAAGCTGAACACATAATATCTATCAATAATGCCTTGTATATTGCCTGAAATTGCTAAGCCACATGTTTGCCAAGGCTGTAAAATCTATCTCTGATTACACTGATTGCTATTAATATATGACTCCATATATTTAATGGCTTTAAACCAGTATCCCTGGTAGAATTTCTTCATCTACTTTGAACTGGAAGTGGAAGAGGTTTTGGTTGCAATGGTTGTAAATCCCAATTATTTCCTGTTTCTTTTTAGCTGTTCATATTAATTCTAAGGTTGTTGCAAATATTGTCACTGTCTTCACTTTCATTATTGCAGTAATGCTCACTTATTCGACTTTCAACCTATTAAATTTCTGAAGCTTTAAGTTTATACATGTTAATTATGACCAGATTCTACACTATAGATAATAAGAAAATAAGAAAAGCACACTAATAGGTTAATAACACAGTTAATTATATAAATTCTTGTTAAATACAAACTGAATTGCTGAGCAGCAATTTACCTATTTACTTATTCTGATAAAAGAGCGGAATAAAAATGTAATTTCTAAATTTTGTCAGTAGACAAATGCCAAAATGAAAATAATTGCAGCACATTTCAAAAATGTATACTCTCTAAGTATCAAAGCTTGTTTCTGAGATCAAAACTAGGAGTAACGTTGATGAAAAGTTATGGAGTATAATCTCTCTCTCTCATTTTTGCGTATAATAAACACATTACAAAAAAAGATTAATTTTTTTTAAAAAAAAGCCTGTAGTGTAATATTGCTTTCATAAACATGTCATTGCTTTGTGCTGCTGTGATAGACTTATATTATATGTGCTATGTTGAAAGATTAATGGTGAGAATAAAAATTGTATTTGGTTAGTTTTAAAGAATGTAGGATGGAAAGTCACAGGACAAAAAGTCACAATTTAAATTTTCACTATTACGAGAGACATGTAGGACACAAAGTCACACTTGAATTTTGTAATGTTGCAGGTTTTTATATGGCACAGCTTAATTAATTGCACAAAGTAACAAAATAATCACATTGTTGTAACTGTCACTGCTAAATACCACTTGAAACCAATTTTATGCAAAAATATCAACTTAAACTCATTGCATTTCTCAGTCCATATTACAAGTCGAAAATTAGTTTTGCCACAAACAAACAAAAAACATTTTCAGTCAGAAGTTAATGTTTCTTTTGAAAACTCTGTGCTAACAAATATCATCGAAGCTCAACACCTTCCTGACTGGCCATTGTTAACAAGCATAATGGCTGACTTCAAAGTAAAAATGTCACTCATCAGCTGCTGCTTGAAGATAGACTCATGAAAAAAGTGGCAAAGAAAGAAACCTTTTTTGTCAAAATCATTTCATTTATCGCATGAACAGCCACCGATAGAGAGCATTCTTCAATAATATGTAGACAAATTCGGCACATTGTAAAATTAGTATTTGTATACTGCTTTAAATAATTTCTTTAAGGGAGGTTTTGGAAATAGGATGGACATTAAAGGGAAACTATGACAAACTAATAACCAGTACAAGAAGCATTTTTATGAGAAAGAACATCAAAGTTACTGCTCAATTCAGAACAGTACATGTATGTACATGCAAATATTCAAAGACTCACCTACTAAAAAGCATTCACATACGTGTATTGCGAGAGATGAAATATAAATTTCCAAGCAAAGAATCGTGAGAAAATTTAGGTGCTTAACAAAATATAAAAAGTTTAATGATTGTAATTTTAATGAGAGAGATTCTGCTTTTAGAGAAACAAAAGGAAAAAGAAATCACAGGTAAGTATTAGTGGGTTTCATTCCATTATTAAAATAAAAATGCGAGAAATGGGGTTATCGGCTGGGAGAGAAAGAGTGACAGAGGGGATGGGATATAGCTTGAAACAAATACACTTGTTCTGATTTTTAGAAAAAAAAGAACTAAGTTTAGACATGCATCAAGGCCATTACACTTTTTTCTAAATTTAAGTTAAACGGTCAGTCTCTAATTGGGAGAATACAAAATAATTATAAATAATTTTGTCATATAACGCTAGAGACCAGTTGTACACAATAATACGAGAACTTAACATCAAATGTGTTTCTCAGTCCAAATTTGTTTTTCCCAAATTAACATCTTTTCAGTTTTAAGGTGTGAGGTTTTGTGACATTTTCATTTAATACCTAATGTACATTTTGAAACATTGAAGCGCGACATTGAACAGTAGCTGATACATGTAGGAACTGTCCTGACTGACTGTTGTTGACTCAAGGCAGGAAGCTACACTAACGGGTGTATCAGCTGACTTCAAAGTAAGAATGTCACTCCTTGGCCAGTGCCTGGTGATGCATGTAGATTCATGGAAAAAGTGACGACAGAAAATAACTTTTTTTCATTTAAATCAATTTGTTCATGACATGAATCGCCACTGATAGAGCTCAACAGTCAATACAGTTTACACAATTCTGCGCATTGACAAAAATGTCCTACTCTCTGATAAACAATGTTATTTTCAAAGTTTAAGGGTAAAGGTACAGAAGAACCTTTTTGTAGCATAGCTCGTGTAATCTTTTTTATTTTAATATATGATGCCATGTTATTCGTGTAGAACAAACTTTGAAAAAAATTATGACATGTCATAATGTTCCAGTGTTCTTGATCATACATGTACTATATAAATAGTACAGCATTCATTTGTAATCTTTTTTCGAGTTTTATTTGATTTACTGCTTTCAATAATTAGTTTCAAAGTGGGTCTTGGAAATAACATGGAAATAAAAGGGAAACTGTTACTAATTAATAGCCAGTACACAAAGCAGAACAGTATGTAAATTTCCGCTTCTGTATATACTAACAGGTACATACACATGTAATCAATCAACAGGGATGTACGTTATAGCTAGGCAATTTTTCTGATGTATGCTCTGTCATGGACAGGGGTGGGAACATATCCAAGAAAGTTAAAACCTTATTATTTTTCTTTCTATGTTACGTGTGTTCGTCTTTATGTATTCCTAGTTAGGCCACTGATAAATACCACAAGAAATGTTACCATTGTATAGTTTGTACAGGTAAAGGTATGAAATTGACACCTGACATGGTCGGGTTTACAGTGTCAGGGTTTCTCCCACTGTTGTTTAGTGTATTGACTCGCAGAGGGAATACAATAGAATCAGCGAGGGGTGCCATAAAACCCACTATGACTGCAATTAAATCCAAGACAGACTTCCACTAGATTGAGTGGGTACTTAATCCCTTGCCCCTCTGTCCACCTCCACCGGATTGAGTGTGTACTCTGTAATCCACAATGCATGTACTGTACATGTATTGAATTTATTCATAGTTCTTGTTAAAATATTGCATGCATTCATATACATCTATCATAAAACATTCACATTTATATTGGAAGATCACATGTACATGTATTAGCATATGAATTGCAAAATTAACTAAGGGAATATTTATTTATCCTGTCCTTCAGTTAACTTCACTTCTTTCAATAACATTATTCTTTCCTCCAGTGGTAGAATTTTTTTGCTTTTTCATCGGAAATTCTGCCATTGCTATCATGGTATTGATGCTATCAGTGATCAGTTGTAATAACGATTGTAGTGGTTTTGATCAGGCTTTGGGTAATTAAGGAATATATATATATATATATATATATATATATATATATATATATATATATATATATATATATATATATATATATATATATATGTACCAATGAATAAAATCAGAAGTCATAATTAACTCATTCAGAAACAGAATACATTTATTTAGAGACTACAGCCAAAGGCTTAATTCAGTGATGACATAAATGGATTGACTCTATAAACAACAGGAGTAACTGGCTGCATTAAGGTGAACAGATGACAGCTTGGTGTGTGGGTTGTAATCACTGTAACATCAAAAGAAAGCAACAAACAACACAACCCTTTAAAAATGACTATCGAATCTGGAAAGTGATTATCACTTACTAGTATTAAAGATGAAGACAAAGACCTCATTCATCCCAGGCATTATGGATCAACTCCAAAGACAAACGATGTACTCGATTGCTACATTGAAGTCCTTTAAAAAGATTTCTCATTATGACATTATCGGTCTCGTGCAGGTTTTCACAAAAGATAAAGAAACAATACAAACCTTTGAACTGACTCTGGATGTCCATAACTATTCCCTTTGAAGAAAGAATGGTTAATTTCCATGGGTATTCACATGACTTTGGCACAACAATTGCAGTTAATGACATTTACTTTAGTCTCGTTTACAGTCTGTAACAAATAACACTACCGGCATGGCCTATAAAAATTAGGAAAACCGGTAGCCAGCCTAATTTTTTGCTTTTTCTTTTTGCTGTTCTTTAGAACAGTCTTTCCTTTTTAAGTGGTCGTGGTTACAAAGGATTAAATAAAGGTCAGTGGTGTTTGTCTGTTTTTGTGACATGGTTGTTCTTAGCAGTGCTATTTAGAACAATATGCACTTGCAGACTCTCCTATGCGGTCATGATTACAAGGATTATATCAAAGTCAGTGGTATTTATGTTAGTAGTATAATCCATCTCGGCAAACTTCAAACACTGAAGCCAAACCAACATTGCCAAGAGAATCAAAGGGATGTTAATTGTTTTATGCTACTTTAAATTAGCAACTAAATTGTCTTGCCCTGCTTAAGCCAGTTCAGTCACTGGCATTCTTACCGTAAATATAATACATTGCAAGCAATATGTGAAAGTAAATGGAATTTTTTTTGCGTACATGAGAGATTTCAGTGAGTGGCAGGTGGGATGGGAGACACTCGTCTTGGGAGGAGAACCCTCCCAGTCAGGAGGTTCACATGCTTGGATTTGGTAGTGATGCACATATATAAAAGCAGGGGTCAAGCTAGACTTTAATTTTAGGCAGAAGTGACTTCTTTTGGACAGAATAGGGAGAAGTGGGAGCAAAGCACAAAATGCATTATATATATATATATATATATATATATATATATATATATATATATGTGTGTGTGCATGTGTATGTGTGCTTTGGTTCTTTTATTTGAAATGTGACCTTTGTTTCTCATTTATATGCATATTTGCATTTTTGACTTTGGTTTTAAGGAATACTTTATCGTTAAGGAGAAAATTCTCTGTTTTGTATCTCTGTTATAAACACATTTTGTAAGTGTAAGAATGTGTCATATTCATATGCAGTGTATTCATACTTGAAAGTGTGTATGTTTAGATTGAGAGATATTATGCAATGTATTTTGGCCATATGACTTCAGAAGAGCACAGCAGAAACTATAAATTGTAATTAATTGTAACTGATAGAAGTACCTACATTACAGTGATTAATTTATCAATTTTATTTATTTTTCGTACATTTCCCACTTGTTGTTTGTAATTGAAGTTAGAAGATGACCATGACATCAGTAACGGGTTTGGTTTCTGTGAGTACATGTATGTGAGTAGCAGATCAAGCCACTTTGTGCTCTGAACTGTATGTGGCACACTTGACCGGAGATGTCACTTGGGTTTGCTTGATCAGTAGAGGACATGCTGCAGTTCTGAGATTTACGCTGCTTGCTCTTTTGCACTGCCTCTGAAAATCTCCTCAGTTCAAAGTCTGTACCTCCAGTATGGATGAGACTGCACCAGGTGGAGCGATCCTGTGCGAGATCTTCCTAGCACTTAGGGTCTATGTTCAAGTGTTTCAAGAATGACATGATGGAATCTTTGAAGCGTGGCTCTACATAAGGTTTTAATGGTGCAGGTTGGTGCATCACCTCTGTCTTCTTAATACTGATTGTGAGACTGAAATTATCACAAGATGAAATGAAATGGTCCATACTTTGTTGCATGTCAGACTCAGATTTGGCATTCAAGGAACCGTTGTCCGCAAATAGGAGATCACGAACAGTCATTCCTGTAACTTCGTCTTTGCCTGTTGTCTCCTCAGATTGAAGAGCCTGCTGTCAGTATGGTATCTGATGTCGATCCCAGTGTCATAGTCATGGAAGGCATCAGTAAGCATGGCGGAGAACATCATAATGAAGAGGACTGGTGCCAACACATAGCCTTGCTTGACTCCATTGGTGACTGGGAATGGTTCAGATGACTCACCATCGTCAGCAACACAAGCTATCATGTCATCATGGAATTGCCAAACCATTACAATAAATTTTTCCGGGCAACTAAATTTTGTCATGATCTTCCACAGGCCCCCACGACTGACTGCGTCAAAGATTTTTGTCAGGTCGACGAATGTCATGTACAGGTTGAAGTTTTGTTCCTGGCATTTCTCCTGGAGTTGACAAGCTGTAAACACCATGTATATGGTCCCTCCTCCTTTCCTGAAGCCACAATGACTCACAGGCAGGAGCCCTTGATCCCACTTACATTTTATTTTAAATCAGATGATTCATGTCTTTTAACCTATCTCAAACACATATACCTATCTGCGAAATTTGGGTATCTGCACTTTTATTAACATATTCTTTCAAATTATTAAATGATCTTCCCTTAGACTGCAAACTAAATGTAAGAGCATCAGATTATCCTTTGTTTGGATTCATTTTAGTTATTGAGACTAACTATCATTATGCACTGGTTCGACTATATATAGATCAGAGTTTTGTGCAACTCTCTCCAGACTAACTTCAAAATAGAACACAGCATAGAATTTTGACAATAGTGCAATCTGTGTTCTTATACAGCATCGTAACAGGTCCATCAATCTGATGGTGATGACATTTAACAAGGAATGATTTGAGTGATCGTGAGAATTAGTAACATGTTAGATAAAGTGCCTATGACTTGTTACTAGAATAGAACACTGTATGTATATATATATATATATATATATATATATATATATATATATATATATATATATATAGAGGAATGAAATACATGTATTGTTAATTTCTTATCTTTCAGTTGCTTCTCTTTTTCTTAAAAGCCAAAACAACATGACAAATGCACCTACCAACATGTCCCCAACTCAGTGAAAGGGTTTTCAGAAAGACATAAAATTACTATTTAATTTGTAAGGAAGAAATAGAAGGCAGAAACTATTGTTAATAGTTAAAACTGTATGCCCGATGCATAATTCTGAATATGAATAAAACGTAAAAATGTTGGAAAATTGAAGGTTATCTAGCAAATGTTTTCTCTGGGGAAAATGTTGAACTCTGAGGCAGTTTGACCCAACAACCCCAATTACAAATTCAGGGTTGAGTTTAAAACTCACTCCATAGCCCACATCCATCAAACCCCTTTACCTTTTTTTTTTTGAAATTAATGAAGTATTTTCACAGACAACATAAACTTTCTTAGCTTTATGATGAATACTTTATGTTGTCTTTACTGAACCCTAAGTTTGACTTTGTTTTGGAGAAATCATACCTTAATTACTGGCAAAGGGTCTGAAACCCATTACCAGGCCCCAAAAGGCCCTGTACTCTATGATACCTACCAGAACTGTTTCTTTTACAGGGTTCACACGTAGGTCTGATTTGAGCAAAATAGTTGCCTCATTGCCTGTCATTGCACCCAAAAATGCGGAGAAAACAAAGTTGACTTTTTCTCAAGTTGACAACTTCATCTTTCTTTATGACCAATGAATGCTTCTGTATTCTGAATACACTATCAACTCTTGTGCCTTTCTTCTGTTCAAAGAGCTGTGTAAAATAGTTTAAACACTATTGTTATGCTTTTTTATCAACTGTTGTGTTTGATTATTATTTATGGCTGCAATTGCATTTCAATCTATGAGATTCCTGCCAAAAATTCACACATGAAGTTTGAAGAAGTATGTATAATTCCTCGCATTTGTGCCTAATATCAAACAAATTATTACTCTGTGGAGGTCAAAAGATGGTTGCTAGTGGACAAGTTTATGTCATATTTTGTCCTGTAAAGGTAGGAAGAGAGGGAGAGGGTTTTATACTTCAATGTCTGTCACCTGCATTTGATAGTAACCTATTATCAAATTTATTGTCTTCTGCAAAATACAAAGTCATCAAACAACTTTGCTGAATTAAGTTATGAAAACATGTAATATTTTCATAATTTTAAAGAGTATTTCTTTTGTTTTTATATTTTTTGACTGAAAGGTTTAGTAAAATGACTGTTTAAGCAACTGTTTTTAACATTATAACTTTTGACCTCACTTCATGCACTTCTTCCTATTGTCCCACCACTTCATCTACTCTGACATGCAGGAGAAGTCACATTGCCCTAAAATGTTTGTCCAGTGAGTGTGGAACATGTTTATATGATTTGCAAATGACTTATAAACTGTTTTCACAAATTTCCATATGTTATATGTTTATTTTTTATAACCAGTCTGCCTATTAGTACATGTATAGACAAAAACAAGAATTAAAGACATTTTCTTGAGCTGGTAGCAACAGCTGTCTCTAAAATGCCATACCCACCCTCAGTATCGAAAATAGTCTCTTTAAAATGATCTATCACAGATATATCCAGATTAGACAAGCACTAAGTAAAAGTGCAGGTATGGTTTCTTTGATGTAAGGAATAATAGAAAATAATTTTCATGTAAATGAATGTGATCCTCTTCAGTTTGTTCATATCTGATTAACTTAAATTTCCCAAATACTGTTGTTACAAACCAAGGGGTCAGGTTTGGTACCTGTTTGTAAGTAATGCATTTCAGACATGACCTTTGCTATATGCCCAACAGAATGCATAGTCATTGTTTGTGTCCATATTAATCAGCATGTTTAGTAAGAAAACAAATATTCAACCTTCTTGTGTTTTAGAAAAACAGTTTGTAGATCATTTGCAATCACAGAAGTGGTTTTGACAGAGCTTGGCAGTATGAGTTCAAAGGCCCAGTAGTGGTTTTTAAACCCTTAGCCGGTAATTAAAGTTGCATTTCTCGAGAGCTATATTGATCTTTACATTCATTTACAAAGCTACATTGATCTTTATACATGTATTCATTTACAAAGCTACATTGACCTTCATATTCATTTACAAAGCTACATTGATCTTCATATTCATTTACAAAGCTATATTGATTTTCATATTCATTTACAAAGCTACATTGATCTTTACATTCATTTACAAAGCTATATTGATCTTCATATTCATTTACAAAGCTATATTGATCTTCATATTAATTTACAAAGCTACATTGATCTTTACATTCATTTACAAAGCTACATTGACCTTCATATTCATTTACAAAGCTATATTGATCTTCATATTCATTTACAAAGTTACATTGATCTTCATATTCATTTACAAAGTTACATTGATCTTTACATTCATTTACAAGCTACATTGATCTTTAAATTCATTTACAAAGCTACATTGATCTTCATATCCATTTACAAAGCTACATTGATCTTTACATTCATTTACAAAGCTACATTGATCTTTACATTCATTTACAAAGCTAAATTGATCTTTACATTCATTTACAAAGCTACATTGATCTTTACATTCATTTACAAAGCTACATTGATCTTTACACTCAGTTACAAAGTTACATTGATCTTTACATTCATTTTTTATATGAGGATAAGGTAAAGTGAGAAGAATCTGTTCGTCACAAAAAGTAATATTATTATTGTTTATGTCATTTGGTAATACTAATAATGTTGATGCCATTTGGTAATATTAATGATGTTTCTGTCATTTGGTAATACTAATGTTTATGTCATTTGGTATCATTTGGTAATACTAATGATGTTTATGTCATTTGGTAATACTAATGATGTTTATGTCATTTGGTAATATTATTAAAGTTTATGTCATTTGCTTTGTGGTTTTATGGGTTTAACGCCATTTTTCAGCACATGATAGGCTATACACGGCGGCCGTATATCTGGTGGAGGAAGAACCCGGGGAAATCCCGGGAAGAACCACCAACCCACGGGAAGCTACTGGCAAGCTTTCTCATGTAACCACATTGGCCGAGCCCAAGACTCGAACCCATGCGGACAGAGGTGAGATGGCAGTGATCGGTAATGGCGAGCGCCTTAGACCACTTGGCCACCCGGGGCCCCGTATGTCATTTGGTAATACTATTAAAGTTTATGTCATTTGGTAATACTATTAAAGTTTTACATCATTTGGTAATACTAATGTTTATGTCATTTGGTAATACTAATGTTTATGTCATTTGGTAATACTATTAAAGTTTATGTCATTTGGTAATACTAATGATGTTAATGTCATTTGGTAATACAAACGATGTTTATGTCATTTGGTAATATTAATGATGTTTATGTCATTTGGTAATACTAATGATGTTTATATCATTTGGTAATACTATTAAAGTTTATGTCATTTGGTAATACTAATGATGTTTATGTCATTTGGTAATACTAATGATGTTTATGCCATTTGGTAATACTATTAATGTTTATGTCATTTGGTAAAACTAATGATGTTTATATCATTTGGTAATACTATTAAAGTTTATGTCATTTGGTAATACTAATGATGTTTATGTCATTTGGTAATACTAATGATGTTTATGCCATTTGGTAATATTATTAATGTTTATGTCATTTGGTAATACTAATGATGTTTATGTCATTTGGTAATATTATTAATGTTTATGCCATTTGGTAATACTAATGATGTTTATGTCATTTGGTAATACTAATGATGTTTATGTCATTTGGTAATACTAATGATGTTTATGCCATTTGGTAATACTATTAATGTTTATGTCATTTGGTAATACTAATGATGTTTATGCCATTTGGTAATACTATTAATGTTTATGTCATTTGGTAATACTAATGATGTTTATGTCATTTGATAATACTATTAATGTTTATGTCAATTGTAAGAAAACATTGTTAGATTTCATAGAAGGTAAGGTTGTCAGCAGAAGGGGATTCAAGAGTTGGTTCTAAACCCAAATTCAGGTCAAACAAAAAATATGGGCTGCCTGATTCCAGGACACTTGGTGGTTTGGCAAATAAACCTACAAAGATTTTAAAAAAAAAAAAAATTAAAATGCTTAAAAGTATCATTTTTGTCCCCAAGAAATATGATAAAATAATTACATGTACTTACATTTTACTGAAGTTGATTGAAAGAAAATGCATCAATTTTCAGTATTTTGTTTTCTGAACCATTCCAACCTCTACTCTTGGCATCACATATGGTGTTTTTCAGAATATGCAGTCTATTCCTAAACTGAATAACACAGACAGCTAAACTAATTGATAATCTTTGTAGTAGTCGGATTCTTTTTTTAATGTTTATAGGGTATGTTTGAGCTTTGTTGAAGCTAGTAAAGTGGGTTGATTTCTGTTCAACTCTGGGTGGTACGTAGCCAACCCAAGAGCCTTAACTTACCCTAAATTATACTAATCATGATTTTACTACTTATCTTAACGATGGTTCTGTGTGACAGTAAAGTGAAGGGGAATCATTTTTGTTAAAATTTGTTTTATATTGAAGGATTTTCATGAATACGATATTTAAGACCTGATTAGTGTGAAGCAATTATTTATTGATCTTTGTTAATTTATCCAGTAACTTTTAGTGCGTGCATGAGAACCATCTACAGCTGTCCATCATGAACTGATTTGATACAAATATTATCACATATCTATTACATTGCATAGACTGAATCAAAGATTTATTACATTGCATGGTCTGAATCATACATTTGTTTACATTGCATAGTCTGAATCATACATTAATTACACTGCATGTCTGAATCATTTATTACATTGCATAGTCTGAATCATGCATTTGTTTACATTGCATAGTCTGAATCATGCAATACATTTATTACATTATATTGAGATATCTTTTTATTATGTAATATGCCAGATGCAAGAAATAATGAAGGGAATGGAATGTATTACCTAGTGCATTCTTGACTAAAACCAAAAGTGCAAACAATCTCTCATGTTTGCAAATGTACCCGGTATTACTTTTTTAATCCGAGGAATTTTGTATGTAGGACATTAAACAGATGACATCACTGTAGACATTGTCTATACCATTTAGTCATCAAATGTTTTTTTTTTCTTTCTAAGAATGTATTTTAGAAGATGGACAAACTTTAGAGATCCAAGGATCAGTGACCACTTTTGAATATGTTGAATCACAGTCAAAATAACAGATCATGTATTGGAAAATAAGCAAATTAGCAGTAAATTTGAGCCCTTCCCCTGATGGGAAGTGAGATATAGAAAAAATGATCTGACCTTGTAAACTGCAGCTTCCTGCTGTCTCCAATCACAGATCCAAATGAAGGGTTTGATAGACAATGACCTTAAATGTTTAAGTGTTTAATTTAGAACAGTACTTTGACAGCATACAATACAGGTGTCAGTCAGTTTGACTTTAAGCTGTCTGTTCAGCTTACTGTAGTGTACCGTATGTACTTGAATATAATCAGAGTCCAAATGCAAACAACATAGATCCTGATCTGCTGGCGCATAATGCGCTGGCAGATCAGGGTATATATTGTTTATTAGTTTCTACAAACTGCATAGACCCGGATCTGCTGGCGCAATATGCAATGGCAGATCTGGGTTTATGCAGTTTGCAGTTGGTATTGGCTTATAAGTGAGTATATACGGTACATAGTATAGCACAGTCATACAGTATTGCATGTAAAAACATGAAAGAGTATGGTAATGTGGTGTTCTCAGTTACTTGTAACCAGAAATTAAAGTTAACTGCTGACCAGAACTCTCTTTAGGGTTTTAAACATGAAAAGAAAAGGAAATCCAGTATTAAAAAAAGGAGAACCAGTTTTGAAAAATAATAGTCCAGGACCAGACAATGAAGCTACTGAAAGCACTGACTCGCACTATTGAGAGCTGTGCAGACCTTGTTTAAAGTATGAACAATAAATTATGCACAGTTAAACATTAACAATAACATTCTACTGGTCAGCTGTTCTCTTTGACAGGAAGAGAATTGTGTATTGTTCCATCATGTATTAAGAGTTACAGATGGAAATGATAATGGCTTAGTACAATTTTATTGCTGTCTTGCAAAACTCATGCACAGTAAAATGCTTTTTGTTTCTTTTTCAGGTCAAAATAAAAGGTGACACAAGTGGGTTGAAGCTTACTCTTTACCAATATCAAAATTGTCCTTTTTGTTGTAAAGTCCGTGCAGCCTTGGATTATTTTGGGTTTTCCTACAATGTTGTTGAAGTAAACTCAGTTACAAAATCCCAGCTTAAATGGTCTACATACAAAAAGGTTCCCATCCTGGTTTGTGATGGGGTAGGACCAGATGGAACCCTGGTAAGCAAAGGCATTTCACATACATGTAACTTAGATCAATTTCAGCTGATGTTTCTTTTATTGAAAGCTAGTAAGATAGAGTAGAACTTGAGAAAACTAGACACTGAAAGAACTGGTCTAACTACTTTACTCAAAATTGTATTCTGTGTCAAAGTTATTATACTTTATTTTACTTTATATGTATTTAATATATGTACTAGTATATGTACTAGCCAGTTTTGAATATCATCCTAAAAGTATGATCTTAGTCATAGTTAATTTTTAGCTCAACTGGTTATATATCAGAAGAGCTTATGGGATGACCTATTGTCCATCGTCAGTTTTCAGATGTCCATCCTTCTGTTAGCACAAGTTTGGTATCGCTACTCCTCCTAAAGTACTTGGAGGATTGCCATGAAACTTTATGCAAACATTCATCCCATTGGTTCTAAATGAAAATGGTGCATCTCAGACATCCTGTATGGCCACCACGGCAGCCATCTTGACAATCTTATTATCACTGCTCCACCTGAATGGATGGTCATATCAATATGGAGTCTTCACCAGAAGATTTCTTATGATGTCGAGCAGGTCTTCAATGAAAATGGTGCCGATTTGATGTTCAATATGGCCACCACAGCAGCCATCTTGAAAATCTTGTTATTGCAACTACTCCTGAAATCACATTGATGTGGGGTATTCACCAGAAGACTTCTTATGTTGTCTAGTTGGTCCTAAATGATAATGGTTCCATTTGGACATCCAGTATGGCCACCACAGTGGCCATCTTGAAAATAGTGTTATTGCTACACCTGCAGAATGGATGGTCATATCAGCATGGGGTTTTCACTAAAAGACTTTTTATGATGTCTGGTTGGTGCTAAATGAAAATGGTGCTGATCTGATGTCCAGTATGGCCATCAGGGCAGAAATCTGTAAAATCTTGTTATCGCTACTCCTCCTGAATGGAAAGTCATATCAGCATAGAATTTTCAACAGAAGACCTTATGATGTATAGTTGGTCCTAAATGAATGCCAATCGACATCTAATATGGCCATCACAGCAGCCATCTTGAAAATCTTGTTATTGCTTTCCTGAACGGAAAGTCAAATCAGCATGGGGTTTTGACCTAAAGACTTCTTATGCTGTCTAGTTGGTCTTAAATAAAAAAATTTCCGATCTGATATCTAAGATGGCCACCAGTGGCCATCTTGAATATGGTGCTGATCTGACATCCAGTATGGCCACCATTGCAGTCATCTTAAAAATCTTGTTATTGCTACTCGTTCTAAATGGAAATCATATAGACATGTGGTTTTCACCAGAAGACTAATTATGATATCTAGTTGTTCTGAAAAAAATGGTATTAATCTGACCTCAAATATGGCTGCCACAATGAACATATTGAAAAATTGTCACTAATTTTCTTGGATGGAAGGTCATATAAAAATAGGGTTTTCACCAAAAGTCTTTTGATGGTGTAAACTTGTCCAGAGTGAAAAAGGTATTTCAGATCTTACATCCAATATGGCTGCCACAGTGGCTAATTTGAAAATCTTATCACTCGGGAATGTCAGAGATGGTTTCAACACTTGGCAATTGATAATAAAGAAATGGTCTTATCTTGAATTCCTATAAATTCTTTTCAGACAGTAGAGCATCAGTCCCTTCAAAGAACTCTTGTTTAAAAGTTCCACTAATGCATCTTATGACCTATTCATCAGTATCAGGATCTTACAAATCTTGAGTCTTGAGCCCTGTGGCTATTAGATTTCTGGAACTGTGCTAAAATATGTTGTACTTTGGTAGCCCATTACGTTACTCAATCTGGGGCTATTAGACTTATGGATCTGGGCTAAATTATGTTGTATTTAGGTAACCCATCTGGGCTACTATATCTGGGGCTATCAGAATTCTGGGTCTGGCATAAAAATATGTTGTATTTAGGTAGACCAATCAGCTACTACATGATATAATTAATTTTCTACATTTTGTCAAAGTATAATTATAACAAATTTTTCAAAGGAGACTTATGAATGATGCCTAACTAGAAATAAGGGAAATCTTAAAGCCAACAGTTTCACATTACTGGGTTATCAGTTTTTAGTTCACCTGGCCATAAGACCAAGTAAGCTTATGGTGTGGCTATGTGTCCATGGTGAGTTGTTTGTCAAACATTGTGGGGAGCTGAGGTAGCTCAGTTGAAAGAGTGTTGGGCTCATAATCCAATGGTCGTGATTTCAATACCCACCCAGGCCAACCCAGGTCGGCTGCTTCGGTTAGTCATTGGGAAAAGCACTTAGCTCCCATTTCCTCAGCATGATATAGCCAATAATGTGTTAAAAGTGCCGTTAAAAACCAACAACACCAAATGTTAAACAAATTGTCAAACATTGTGCATTGTGCATCCGGCCATCAACAGTTGCTTGTTACTGCTCTGGAGTTCATATTTCTGATCTGATTTGAATAAAACTTGGAATATGGGTTTATATCATTAAAATCTCAGACGACTTCAGTAATGAGCGATATCTGTGCATATTAATGAGGTGATCTTCCGTCTGATTGGTTAACATTGTTACCACTCTGGAGACCATATTTCTGATGTGATCAAACTTGGAATGTATGCTTATAACATTAAGGTCTTGAATGGGTTCGATAGCAAGTGAGATCAACATATACTAATGAGGTGGTCATGCATCTGATTGGCTGAGCTTGTTACCGCTCAGGAGGCCATATTTCTGGTCCAGTTTTGATCAAACTTGGAATAAATGTTTATATCATCAAGATAAGTTCAGTAATTATTAAGATGCACACAAGTTAATGAGTTCATCATGCATCTGATAGGATGAGCTTGTTGCTACTCTGGAAACCATTTTTCTGATCCCATTTTGATCAAACTTTAAACATGAGCTTATATCATCAGGATCTTGGATGGGTTCGGTAATGAGCGAGACCCACACATATTAATGATGTGATTTTAGATCTGATTGGCTGTACTTATTACCACTTTGGAAGCCATATTTATGATCAGATTTTGATCAAACTTGAATATATCCCTATATCATCACAATCTTGGTCTGTTTTAATAATGAGTGAGATCCATGCATATTTATTAGGTGCTCATGAATGTGATTGACTGCGCTTATTCTAGTCCAATTTTGATCAAATGTGGAACATTGACTTATATCATCAATAACTTGTGCAATTTCAAAAAGTAAGGATGATCAATGCATATTAATGAGGTGATGTTGCATCAGATTGGCTGAGCATGTTACACTCTTGAAGCCATATTTTTGATGATCAAGACTTCGGTTATGAGCAAGATACTGCATATTATTTAGAAATAATTGTTATCAGGATATAGTAAAATAGGTAAAATTAGCATGATATAAAGTTTGGGGGATAGTATGCGTAGGACATGTTCTTACAATACTACAAAGCCTGCTTAGTGAAATGGTCAGTGAAATCATCAGCTGTTTAGTTATGTAAGCCAGGTGAGCATTATCAGGCCCATTTGGGCCTCTTGTTTTTTCATTTAGCCTGATAAGTCTGCAGGGTTACTGTCAGATTTTAAACTTTGTCAGACCTTCAGCATGTGTCATAACAATTTTGATTAGAATCTCTATGCTCTAATCATCAGGAAAGATATTGGACAATATGGAGTTAAAATAATCACAGAAAAGATATTGGACAATTAGGAGTTAAAATAATCACAGGAAAGATATTGAACAATTAGGAGTTAAAATAATCACGGGAAAGATATTGGACAATTAGGAGTTAAAATAATCACAGGAAAGATATTGGACAATTAAAAGTTAAAATAATCACAGGAAATATGTTGGACATTTTGGAGTTAAAATAACCACAGGAAAGATATTGGACAATTAGGAGTTAAAATAATCACAGGAGTATCTTTTCAAGTTATCTTTGGAAACCAAATATTTTGTTCAGGAAAAACGTAATGGCTTTTCAGTCAGTCATAATTTACACATACATTATTCTGTTTGTTTTTTAAAACATAACCTATCATTAAGTAGTGATTTACACACATTGTATGCAATTATTTTAAAGCACATATTGCTTGTACAAAATACATTGAAAGTTACATAAATCTGCCTCTCTATGGCATCCTGACAACATATTTGGACCTCGATTAAGCCATTCTGATAGTAATTCAGCTTCAGCCTGGTCACGATCTATCATTATCAAACTTTGAAGATAACTTGCATTTGAGGCAAGGAAGAAACCTAACAATTTTTGGACTCAAGATCAAAGGTCAAGGTCACAGGGTCTGAAGAAAGGAAAACTGTTTCCACACAATAACTTGACTTGTACACCAGATACTTCTGTCCAGTTGTATCAGCCCAATGAGTTGTCAAGCCATCGTCCAGTCTGAAGTAGAGCATCCTATTGACAACAATAGTAAATGACAGTTTATCTTAGGCCATCAGACTCCCATTGGGCTAGCAAATTCTGCAATGCAATAATATCAGCTAATTTATTACTGCTATTAAAATGTATTTTTTATTATGGTAGAACTAATTTTAATTATGTAATACCTACTGTTATTGCCCAATTCCCTCCTCCCTGCTCTGATGTCCGTCAGTCTCAGTCCAGGTCAAAGAAGGATGATATTGTGATTGTCGGAAGTAAACTGTGGTATCAGACTGGGGTCATGCTGTTTATTCTACATAAACATAAGGGAATAATCTCCTTGGACTTGGAAATTAAAATGAGTTCCCCCACCAATAACATTTTAAGACAAACTCCTTATTTCGCTTGCGCCTCTTGAATTACTGTTTTCATTATTGTTATTGTGGTTTTTGTATTACTATTATTATTATTATTATTATTATTGCAGCAACTGAATGACTCTTCAGTAATTGTGAGTATCCTAGGCTCATACTTGGTAGATAAATCACAAGGTTTGGAGCGCTTAACCACATTTTACCCTGGCATTGAGGCAAAGGATAGTCGAGGCAAGACAGTTTGGGAGTTTCCAAATAAATATTACATCATGTTTGGTGCTAAGAAACCTAAGGCTACACAGGAACAGGAAAAGTAAGCTGTGTGACAATTTGTTTATCCTGTTTTGTTTTGCCTGGTAGACTCATAATTCTTAATATACGATGGAATTTATTTAAAGGAAAATGAACTGCTTGTGACAAATTGATTTTATTAAATGTAATGTGTAGGCAATTATGTATTTACCAAATTTTCTCTTTTAGCACTTTTGTAATGGACAATTTCTCAATTTAATATGAGTAATACGACACCTGTCACTATTGCCTTGCTTACCTTTTCCGCAATGGAATTACTATCATCCAAAATAGAAAATTTCATACTCCCATTAGTGAGAAAGTTCCAGAACATCTAGGACTATAAAGAAGACAGACCCAGTCTGGCCCCCACATCGTAAGCCCTCCGAAAAGTGCCTTTTTTTCATGTCCTAAGATGATTTCTGGCATTATAATCATTTTTCCGAATCATTCAAGTCATAATACCCTCAGTCCTTTGTAAACTGAATGTTTGTACAAGCTTTCTTGTTAGATTTGAGGTATTTATGGTACCGTTTTTTATCTACCAGGGCCCAATCCTTCCCCTGCTTACATTGATATTGTACATAATAGCTATCAATATTATTGCCCCATATCCTCTATTTATTATCTTTTTTGGATGTTTTCAGTATTTTAGGGTGAGTATTGTCTTCCAGTTCAAATCCAGATTTTTTGTGACTTCCTATCAACATATTTATATATTTGGATATATATTTGGATATATATTAGGATATATATTTATGATGGTACAGTGAACAATATTATATGATGAATCTATAAGACACTCTTTGGACACTCATTATCATCAATATTGTGTTTCAGAGGTCTCACACCATTCTTTATCATATATTTTTAATTCCTATTCCATTTTCAGGAAATTTTCCTTCGCAGGAATAATTATTATGTTGCAGAGTGTGGGGAAGTGTGGGCATAAGAAGGCCACATGGGACACACACCCCACCTGCCTTTTGTGTACAAATTGCGCATGTACGGACAGATGTCCGTTTTGTTGTCTTTGGTCCAACAAGGTTTGGTTCTTTGCAGAGAGTGGGCATACATATCAGGGGAGAAAGAAAGGTGCTTCTTCCTCCTCATCTCCTCGATCCCAGGAGGGAATGGGATCCTTCTCTAGACCCTTATGGGTTCAGATAAACACTCTTTGATCACAGGAGGGTATGGGATATTTCTCTTCAAAGAAATGTTATGAAGTTGGGTTGTGAGTGAGTCATGCCTACCCCCCTCTCCCCCCCGATGAGGGAGGAGCAACAGCCTCCCTTAGCCCAGTGAAGGCAATGAACAGATCATGCCATCCTGATAGGGGAGAGCAGAGATCACACTCAATAAGTTCTAAGGAGGGGTCCTCCATCAGATCAGAGTTACCTGACCAGTCATTTGGCTGGTGTCTGGTCACCTGTCATAAGAGCCCCATCATCTGTATGGGGACACGGATCAGGTTGATATCCCCATGTTCCCTTTTAATCCCTAAGGGATGTGGGGGCATCCATTTCAGGGAAGTAAATCTTCCTTCCATTTATGGTGCCATGGATCCCCCCAGATTTATGTCCCAAGCTGTCGGGTTCAGAGAGCAAGAAAATCCTCTCTAGTTTCGAGAGACTCTGGGGGGTGCCTCACACACAGATATCCTTTGACTCCTCCATTCGGCTATGGTTAGGCAGCTCTTTCAGGTGTGTTTGAGGGACCAGGAGTTCACTAGGCAGCGTAAATTGGGGTCTATCCCCAACTCGACACTGAGACCACTCTCGGCTGCCAGCCAGAGATTGCACTCCCCTGCTTGGACCTTTAAGCCCCCACCCCTCCAGATGCTAGGATGTCGCAAGTGTGTATTTTGACAGGCGCCTGAGCCCGCCTTCCAGTTAAGATGCTGTAGGCACTGGAACTTACAACTAGGTTGCTTGTCACCATAGCCTCAAATGCAAATCTTTTTTCAGCAGCCTCCTTCTGTCTTCTAAAGGAGAAATTTCTGTCTCCAGTCATGCTACAGCGCATGCTGGAGGCAGTTGCCAAAACCTCAAGGCATGCCTTGTCTATGTACATAGCGCTGCCAGTGTAGCTTCTCCACCTCTGTATAGATGTTGTCCTGGACACTTCAAAGGTCTTACTGGATCACAGTAAGAACCTTCTTAAGGCTGATCCCATGGAGGCGGAGACACTCTTCTAAAGTCTCATTCCCTCCATGGCATTCCAAGACCTGAGGGACCAGCAACACCAGTTACTCGCATCTGCTCCTGGCCCATCAAACTGTCCAGGAAGCATGTTCATCCTGATTGCCCCTTGCAGCCTTCAGCAAAGTTCTCTAAAGTTAAAGGCATGCAGCCTCAGTCCAGGAAGCAACCCCAATTTAAGCCAACCTCTTGCCCATCTGTAGCTAGACAAGTCGGACAGAATAGGCCAGGAAGGAAGTTTGCAGGCCCCTCCTTCTTTGTTAAAAAAAAGGGGGGGCTGTCCTATTGACTCACTTCCACTCCTGCCATTCATCTCTCTTCCCTTTTCCCGGTTTGGCTGGGCATAATGGAAGATACATGAGTCCTTAATATTCTAGTGGAGAGCTACCAGCCTCATTTCTTAGAGCATCCTCTTTCAACAAGGACCAATCCTTTCCACCAGTCAAAACTGGTTCAAATAAGGGAGACCCTTCTTGGAAGGGCACAGTAGAGAGGGTAGGAAGCAACCAGTCTCCAGCCTTCTGTTCCTGGATTTTCCTGGTATCCAAACAAGGCAGAAAGCTTGACTTATCATTGATCTTTCTACCTTAAACAAGTTTCTTCAGGTGGAACCATTCAAAATGGGGACTACCGCCTCAGTCAGGAATGCTACAAGGCATGGTGACTGGACAGTCTCCATCAACTGTCAGGATGCATATCTTCACATCCCAATTTCTTCTTCTTACAGGAAATACCTCTGGTTTTGCATGGCTTGGGAGGTTTTCCAATTTTGAGCCCTGCCGTTTGGCCTAACCTCCTCTTCCAAGACTTTTACCAGGGTGATGGAAGTAGTTTTCACTCACCTGTGAGCACTGGGGATCCCCATCCTCCAGTATTTTGAAGATTGGTTATTGCAAGAGCCTCAATGAGTCCCTCTTGCTAAATCTGTCCTGCTGGTCTGTGGTGACCCAGTTTGGGCTTATTCCGATCCTTGAAAAATCCCATATCAGGATTTTGTTTATGTGGGTATCAGCTTCCTCACCAATTTACAGCAAGTTTGTGTTCCACTGGAAAGGATAGACAGAATCCCTGCTCTTTTGGCAGCTTTTCAAGCCAAGACCACATTATCAGCTCACCTTTACCTTTCCCTCCTGTGGACCTTGAACTCTACGTCAGACCTGGTTCCTCTATGAACACTGTAATTGCACCCTCTCCAGTTTCTCCTTTTGACATACTGGAGACCACACAGGGATCCCCTGTCAGTTCCAATTTCTCGAGGACCAGATTGTCATCACCACTTGTGAGCCAGTCAGGACTGGTTTCTGTCCAGAGTCCAACTGCACACCCCTGAACCCCACTCTTGTCTGTGCACTGATACATCATATTTGGATTAGGATGCACACTTAGAGCCAGAAGGGGTACTTATTCATGGCTCGTGTTCTGGGGAAAAAGCTACCCTTCATATAAACAGTTTGGAAATGAGAGTGGTATTCTTAACCCTACAGGGGTGCATAAACCAAATAAGGAGTTGTTGTGTGCTGGTTTCTTCTGACAACATGTCAGTAATACCTTAGGAGACAAGGAGGTGCACATGATTCTTCTCTTTGCATAAAGGTTTTGAATCAGGAGATTACCCTCTGAGTTTGCCATGTTCAGGGCAAGAACAATATTTTGGCAGACAATCTTTCCAGAAGAGGCAAGGTAGTCCTCACAGAGTGGTCTCTGCACCAGTCTGTTGCAGAGTCCCTGTTTAGACTGGGGGGGAGGCCCTCAGTGGACTTGTTCATGATGATACTGAACATGCTCCCCTTTTACGTCTCCCCAGTACCAGATCAGAATGTTTGGGCAGTGGATGTCTTTAGTCTAGGGTGGGATTGTCTGATGTGCTTATTGCCTTCCCACCCTTCAGAATGATTCTGCAAGTGCTTCACAAAGTCAGAACTTCCACTGTTCAGCTCGTTATGATAGCCTCTCTGTAGTCCCAATGATCGTGGTTCATTGATATACTCGACCTGTTGGTAGACCTGCCCAGGACATTACTTAAGAGGAGTGACCTGCTGTCTCAGTACAGTGGGTCTCTTCTTCACAGCAACCCACAGATTCTCCAGCTCCACCTTCATGCTTGGCCCATTGCAGTCGATCAATCTAGTTTTCAAGCAAGGTTGCCAACTACATAATCCAGGCTAAGAGATGGTCCATGTTCAAGGTCTGCAATGTAAAGTAGAGAATCTTCAGTGATTGGTGCAGTATGAAGCACATTGAACCTATCTGTCCCTCTCTAAATGAAGTGGATGGACTTTTTTCTCTTCCTGTTTGAAAAGAGAGAATGTTTGGTCTCTACTGTTAAGGGCTATAGGGCAGCCCTGTCTAACATGCTAATGTTCTTCAAGGGTCCACCATTGACTCCAATCCTCATCTGTCAGATCTTATCAAGTATTTTGAGCTGTAGAAACCTGTATCATGCTCACTAATATCTACATGGAATCACTAGAGTCTCTTGTGGGCTTTGTCAAATCCCCTTTATGAACCGTTGGGTGAAGCTTCTTTCAAGAATCTTACCCTTAAAACTCTCTTTATGCTCTCCTTAGCATCTGTGAGGAGAAGGAGTGAGCTTTATGCATTGTCTGTACACAACGGTTGTTTACGGTTGAGCAGTTATTATGAGTCTGTTTCTTTCCTTTGCAAACCTGCATATCTGGCAAAGAACCAGCTGCCTTTGGTAGCTTTACTTCCTGTTGAGATTCCCAGTTTTAGTACTGTCTGCACTGGGGATGATCAAGATAGACTTCTGTGCCCAGTTAGTATGGTTCTGTTTGGTTGCTTCTAAAAGGAGAAGAACGGGTAGGAAGCATCTTTTTCTACCTATTAAGGGCTCCACTGATATTTTGGCATACACCATATCCAGATGGATTGTCCTCACTATCAATCTTATCAGACTCTCTCTGAGAGGGACCTTTACTTCATGAGAATTAGAGCCCATGAAGTTAAGGCAGTTTCTTCTTTAAGGGCCTATCTAACTCATTCTTCATTGGAGGATGTTATGAGAGCCACATTTTGATGGTCACATACTATTTTCTTTTCCTTCTACCTTTGGTCTTTGGTTCACCAGAGCAAAGGCATTTTTTCCTGGGGCCCAATAGTTGCGGCACAGAAAGTGTCCCAAGCTGCTGCCAACTTACAGTAGTGGACACTCCTACCGTAACGGAGAGTAT
This sequence comes from Margaritifera margaritifera, assembly GCA_029931535.1. NCBI lineage: Eukaryota > Metazoa > Mollusca > Bivalvia > Unionida > Margaritiferidae > Margaritifera > Margaritifera margaritifera. Next base: position 76,224 of record JAQPZY010001106.1, read on the forward strand.
ATAATTTATATACCAGTTTAATTGAGACCATCAGCTTCCTGCTGCACTGGCAAATTCAGCTAGGCAGTAGCCACAGGTATTGTATTACTGCTATTAAAATGTATTTTGGGGTTTTTTTGCAAGGGGGGGTAAATTAGTTTTAATGATGTAATACTTACCTGTCACTATTGCAAGATTACCTCCTCCCACCCAGCTCTGATGTCCCACAAGTAGTCTGCGTCCAAGTAAGAGAGGATGGCTGCTGCACATGGATCTATGACATTGGGGGCCAGACTTAGTCTGTTGTTTCTAGTTTTAGATGTTCTGGAACTTTCCATCTAATGGGAGGATCAAATTTTCTAATTGGGATAATGGTTATTCCATCCCAGGAAAAAGGTAAGAATGGCAGTAGTGACAGGTAAGTATTACTTTATCATTACAATTAGTTTTACCCCCCATTAAATAAAATACATTGTGTTTTCTGTAATTGATGAATGGAAAGACATATTGACATGAGGTTTTCACCAGAAGACTTCTAATGATGTCTAGTCGATCCTTAATAAAAATGGTGCCAATCTAACATCCAGTATAGCAGCTATCTTGAAATTCTTGTTATCGCTACTCCTCCTAAATGGAAAGTCATATTGACATGGAGTTTGCAGCAGAAGAATTCTTATGGTGTCTAGTTGGTCTCAAATTAAAATAATGCTGATCTGACATCCAAAATGGCCACCATGGCATCCATCTTAAAAATGTTATTTCCTCTCCTCCTTAATGGATGGTCATATCAACATAGGGTTTTCACCTAAAGACTTCTTTATGATATCTACTTGGTCCGAAATGAAAATGGTCCTGATCATACATTCAGTATGGCCAATATGATGGCCATCTTGAAAGCTTGTTATTGCTACTCCTCAGAAGTGGATTGTCATATCAACATGGAGTTTCACCAAATGATTTCTTATGATGTATGGTTGGTCCTAAATGAAAATGGTCCTGATCTTACAGTAAATGTAGCCACCATGGTGGCTATCTTGAAAATCTTGTTATTGCTGAAGAATGTCAGAGATGGTCTCAACACTTGGCAGTTAAAAAGAAGAAAAAGTCCTATTTTTGATTTCTGGCAATTTTTTTCAAGGGACTTTGTTTAACTTGGCCCAGGTGTCTTGGCAGTGGAGCATAACTCCAAAACCATTCAAGATATCTCTATTATTTCATAAAGTACACATATTATACATGTAGTCCAGAGGGTTCATTTTGTTGTTCACAGGTCTTCAGATTCAATATTTTTGCCCCCCTCTTTTTGTTATAAAGGTGGGACATTAAATTGGACCTGTCTGTTCATCCTTTTTTTTTTTTCAGTCCATCCTTCTTTCCATCTGTCTACCACATTTTCATTTCTGCACAGCTATTTTGGATTTCAACCAAAGTTTGTGTGCAGCTAGATATTGATGAGACCCTTGGCTGTTTTTGATTGTCATCTTTCTGTGTCATTGTTTAGCAGAGTTACAGCCTCTTAGTGTTGGACCCACCCACATTCATTTCTCTGTAATAACGCCTTTATTAGATTTAATTATATTGAGATTCCAACCAAATTTGGTAGGGAGTTTGATGTTGATGAGATCTTGACTAAGTTCGATTTGTCAGCTTTCTGCATCTTCATTAGCAGAGTTATAGCCCCTGAGTGTCAGACCCACCCACTTTTTTTTTTATACAGTAAATCCCTTGATTATTATTAGCTTTCAAACAATTTGATATGCTGCTTGAAATTGTTGAGACCTTGGCTGAATTCATTTGTCAGTGTTCTGCATCATCATTTAGTGGAGTTATTGCCCCTGATTGTTAGACCCATCCACTTCTGCACAATGACTCACTTAATTATTATTGGATTTCAACTTGATATTGATGTGACCTCAACTGAGTTCAATTGTCAGCATTCCACATCATCTAGGAGAGTTACAGAACCTGATTGTCAGACCCAGTCACTGAAATTTCTGCACATGAATGATTCTGTTTGAGGATTTTAAACAAATTTAGTTGGCAGATTGATATTAATGAGACCTTGGCTGAGTTTGATTTACAATGTTGATTAGGTACATGCTCAGCATGAAACATAATCTTTTAGCAGAGTTATGGGCCTTATATTGCCATACTCGCCAACTTTCTGAACAATAACACAAATGGTATGCAGCTTTATGTTGACGCTTCAACTTAGTTTGACATTTTAGCATTTGATCTGCACCATCATTTAGCACAGTTGTGGCCCCTGATAGTTGGGACCACCTATTTATGTTTCTGCACAATAATCCCTTAATTATTATTGATAGATTTCAAGAAAATTTAAGTACAATTCTGTATTGATATAAAACTTAGCAGAATTTGTTTATAAGCTTGCCTTGATTATTATTTACAGGAGTTGTGGCTGCTGAATGTTGGACCCACATTTTGTATCAGATTGTGTTTTTAATGTTTTGTGTCATTGGTAGTGTCTTCCTTTACCAATGAACCTTAATTTATTTACTACATCACCATTGTCACCTAGCTCATTCCTCTACAAAACTACATTATCCTCCTGCTCTGCAAAAAATGAGCAAGATTAATTTCTGGGATTTGATTGTTTATGGGTTTTTTATCCATTTATCCATCCATCTATCCATTATCCAAACTTTTCCACTAAAGCTATCTGTATGAAATTTGCTACACATATTAGACTAGTGATGTTGATATTCCTTGTGCTATTTGTGAGGTACTTAAAGTAGAAGTCTTTTCATAATCAGGGGATGGGGTGATCTTATCTCATACACCCCTCTTGGATATGCCTAATGGGGAAGCCATCCCTAAAGTCTTTTTTCTCAATGATGACATGGAGAGACAAGGATTGCTTCCAACCCAATTTCTCTTCCCACCAGGCTCCATCCCACAAAAAATGACACCATGTTCACGCACCCTTTTCAGACATTCCAGAGATATTCTGCTCTGACATCCCATGGACCTTGAAAATCATCTTGCACGACCTCCCGATCATGTAAGCATCCTTCCCCCATTGTCAAGGGCTCCTTTCACTGCAGACATCCTAAAGACCCATTCAGAGCCAATGTTACACAGCAAGTGATAATCTTCCACAGAACGGGCAGTAGAGATTGTTCACACTGTAAACTCACTGGAATTTTACTCCAGACTGGTCTTTGTCCCAAAGGCTAATGGCAAGCCTCAGCCAGTCATAGATCTAAGCCCTCTCAACCGTTTCATTTGGACACCATGGTTCAAAATGGAGACGCTAAGACTAGTTCTCAGTGCCTTTCAGAAGGGAGATTTTGCAATCAACCTAGACCTTCAAGATGCATACCTCAACATTCCAATCTACAAGTCTTCCAGAAAATTCCTGAGGTTTGTGTTCAGGGATACGGTATACCAATTTAGGGCACTTCCTTTTTAGCTCAACTGGTCATAGACAGAAGAAATTATGGAATGTTCTGTTGTCAGTCATCTGTCATCTGACATCAGTAGTCCGACATCCGTTCATCAATTATTATTGCTACTTCTCCTAAACTACTTGGAGGATTGCCATGAAACTTTACACACACATTCATCCTAAGGTCTAGATAGTCCTAAATGAAAATGGTGCTGCTCAAAAATTCAATAAGGCTGCCACAGCAGCCATCTTGAAAATCTTTTTATTGCTACTCCTCCTGAATGGATGGTCATATCAACATGGGGGTTTCATGTTGATAGCTGTGTCTGGGTTAAAATCCTCAAGCTCTGGTCCATTTGCGGAAATGTTCATTAGCATTTGTAAACTTTTTTGGTTTAAGGAATTCCTTAAAGAAGTCTTGATTTAGTTCATTGAACTAAATCCTCGTTCACACTCAGCAGTGGGTGGGCTTAAAACAAACATGATTTCTAATAGTTTGCATAATTGACTGACACTAGGTGGAGTATTCACTAAGAGTATTCCAAGAATTTCAACAGGTGGATCCAGTGACTGCTTGTATGCCCTCATCTTTGCTTTGAACTCCAGATACTGCTCATGAATGGCATGATGGTCTTCCTGTTTGAAAATCACTTCAAGATGATTAAGAAGAACCTGCAAGTCTTCCCTCCTATATTTCAACAGAACTGCCCTCTCATGAGGAAAGTGCCTGTAGTCAAACGCTCTAAAGCATCTCAAAGGTTCTGCCTATGTCTTTTTGGAGAAATAGCTACCGCACACTCAGTAGCAGTCTTACATTTTATCCTTCCACTTTCACAAAAATTTTCCTTCTCCGAATCGCCCTTATTACCTACCTTGTGAAAATAATTTAGCAAACTCATTTTATCCACAGAGTAACTATCAGCTTGCTTGACAACTACTTCTAACGTGATCATAACATACATTTTCTCTTTTAATAACGAACAGAGACAGCTCATTAATTAGCGTAATTGTTTCGCTTCAAGCGCAATATCGCACGTGGAAGTTAATCATCTGTATAATCAATTAAAAATGAAAGAATCATTACTGTCATTTAATCAGTTCATAAAGCAAACCAACACTGATGTCGGTAAAGTATCTTTCATTAATTTAATTACACTGACTCGCTGGATTAAAATCATAGTGAGCTGCTCATGAGGATCTGGCTTGAGTAAACACAAAGCAACAAAGCCACTTAAAACACTGCTAATTGATCATACTGGGTTTCTTTTGTTTGAAGTGTTTTGATTTGCCGATAATTTGGTCGCTTAGATCAATATGCAGTCAAGCAGTAACAGAACGTGCGCATATGCGACAATTAATCACTGACCACATTTATGTGTTATACAGGATGTAAATGTATACATGAAGAAGGGTAGAATCAAGTATTCAGTATGCCCAGAGGGCATGATTGGCCAAATAAAGGTAGATATAGTGATTAGAGCACGAAAATAAGGACTTGCGCGACTTTTTTAAAAAGCACTTGTCCCGGATTAGCGACTTGGAAAATTTTACTGGCCAGACTTCAAAAATGAATAGTCCGGGACGTTGGGCTATGGGATTTGCTCAGCCCTGACCAGATCTAAACAAATATCTGCCATTCAAGACACAATGCAGAAACTTTGCATACATACTGATCTGACCATAACATTATCTGCCATTCAAGACACAATGCAAGATCTTGGCATACGCACTGGTCTGATCATAACATTATCTGCCATTCAAGACATAATTAAATATCCCTTTGCCATATGACTCCCCTTTGACTTTTTGGACCAATATTCGATACCTGCCCACTCCCAGACAGGGGCAGTTTCCTATTGAATTTAGCATCAACAGTTCAAAGCACAAGATCAATGGGGTTAGGGCTTGGATTTCCCTTAAAACTAAGGACCAATTTATTTCCATTAGTAGATGTTTGAATGATTATGTGAATTTCACTAAAACACATTCTACAAGATGTAGTTAGTTCTTTAATGACATTTTTACCAATATGACACCCAGCATTATAATATTCAGCACATAAAGAGAACAAATGTAGGGAAGAAATCGACTCATGCAAATTCCTGTTGGCCAATAGAATGTCATTCCCATTGTCGGACTCTTGTTTCAAACTAGGTGCACTACACTTAAGCATGAAGAACTTTACATTTCAATTAGGGTAAAAAATTCAAACCTCAAGGTGACTAGAGTCTAGATTTGTACTTGATTTATGGATAATGATATGTGGTCAAAATCATTACAGGTCAAGATCATTTGAGGTAAAGTTATGTTAATTTTACACTTGTAATAGCTATGGTTGGACTGGGGTGGAAAAGGGGGTGTCAGCCATTCTTCTACAGGATATTTTATTTAAAATTTATTTTTTTATTTTTTTACATCTGCATGGCCAACGGGTTGCTACATTTTCTCTCAAAATCCAAATGGTATGTCCAAAATTCCTTTTTTCACTGTAAAGGACTATATATTATGAATTCACCAGTACTCTGTGTTCTTGAAAACTGAGTGTATTTGGTTATTTCCACATCTTACCATCATGTTGAGTGCTGATGAAACTGCATTTCATTCCAGTGCAAGTTGGAATTATCACCTGTAATTGGGTCATTTCATTTGCTTGGAATTATCACATGTAATTGGGTCATTTCATTTGCTTGGAATTATCACCTGTAATTGGGTCATTTCATTTGCTAATGTTTCTGTTTACAGTGAAAAAATAAATCAGAAACTTGAACTTGTCAAATCTCAATTTTACCTACATACCCTTGAATCCCACTTCTTAAGAAATTTATTTACCTTGTCTCTAAAAGATTTAGTTTAAGCAATATTTTCTATGGACATTAGGAAGACAATGTTCTTAGTTATATTAATTAGGCAATATCATTCATTATTGTGTTCGATGGTAAATATCTAGTAAAATGTATGGTAGCTTTTACGTATCAAAGTGCAAAATATCAGTATATGTGTTCATGATAAATGGTCGGACTTTATTTGAATTTTGGTACCTCAGTATTGAGCTGCTGTTTTTTCAGAAATACATTTGATAATTTCATTCTTAAGATTATTCTTTTCCATAAATAGTTATGCATCCTCTGCCAATAGTAAGGCACACCGGGGCCCTCAGAGAAGACATCTGCCAATAGTAAGCACACCTGGGCCATCATAGAAAACATCTGCCAATAGTAAGGCACACCTGAGCCATCATAGAAAACATATGCCAATAGTAAGGCACACCTAGGCTGTCATAGAAAACATCTGTCAATAGTAAGGCATACTGAGGCCATCATAGAAAACATCTGCCAGTAGTAAGGCACACCTATGCTGTCATAGAAAACATTTGCGGGTTAAACATCTCAATTCACCAGTTACTCATGACTCTTTAAGTTCTCCTATATATTGAGGTGGTCAGAATTTCTACTCATGACTCATTAAGTTCTCCTATATATTGAGGTGGTCAAAATTTCACATATGTTTGCTGGGTTAAAAATTGCATCCAGGGTCTCCATTTCATTAGGGCTGAGGTAAGTCTGAAAGTCAATCATACATTTATTTTCTAGACCTCTCACAGTTTAAGACTTAAGCATTTGAAATTATAAGACCACCAGTTATTGGCAAACCAAGCCTATATGTATCTCGTAACAAAATATTCTTGCCGAAAGTTTTATCATGTTTTTTTTTCACATGTTGACTACATACAGAATTTTGACGGGTAATGCTGGACTCAAAATTTTGGGCTAAGTGACTTCTCCATCTTGTCTTGTTAGGGCAAAATGATAGGAAAATAGAGATAAGTAAGTTACATGTCAAATTTTTTTTAATGGCGAAATAAGTTCTATCAAGAACTGGTGTTTTGCTGGCTCAATAAGTTAAAGTGTATTAAAATACACTAAATATTTGTCATATTTTTGCAAATATTAACTTTGTATCTTGAATCTGAAAAACTGCTGGAAAACTTTGTTAATACACGTAGCATTTGACAGGAACCTCAAACATAGATAACTGTTACTCAAAATATGGCATCTTATCACATTTTAGGTGAAATTTTGGATAAATTGATTAATCTCTTCATATTGTTTAGTCCCACAACTTCTTTAGTGATACAGTATTTGATTGGTTTTAAATAAAGCTGGGGATTTCATTCAGTTCCTAGAGTCATATCTGTATGATTGGCAGTAGAATCGTAACTCGGTGTATATTTCACAGCACCAGAAGTTACAAGATTAGCACATAAGTTGATTTTATAGCATATTGCTACAGTTTTATGCCTATACAAATTTATGAAGCATGCAAGATTCGTCTTTTTGGTACAAGGTCTTAGTGGGTTCAGTTAGGGAATGATAGTGGGGAATAGTAGGTGCTGATTTGTGACAAGGTAAAGTCAACTTCGCTGTGCAGGTGTGTTGTAGCGAATTTTAACCTATGCAGACAAATATTGCATGCAAATCTCCTCCTTACTTGACTCTTTCTTTGTGACTTTAAATTAATAAGGTCACTAAAATATCTTATCACAGTCAGATTTCTAAAAATGGGGGAAGGTAGGCTTGGCTTTAAGCATGGGTATATCATTTGACAAATACAGTAAGTATTATTTTGCATAGATTTTCTTGTTCAGATTCAGTAATCACATTTGCAGCTATCAAATACTGACACATTGATAATGCAATGACTCCTACCTTTGACACCTATAAACACAACTATCAAATTCTGACACCTTGATAATGTATAGACTCCTACCTTTGACGCCTATAAACACAGCTATCAAATTCTGACACATTGATAATGCATTTACTCCTTCCTTTGGCTACCCTAATACACAGCTATCAAATACTGACACATTGATAACGCATTGACTCCTACCTTGCACTACCCTTAAACACAGCTTTCACTGTAATTTCCTGTGTTTGAATTTTTACTGTTTGTACTTTGATGATGGCATTATATTGTTATTATATATTGTTATCCAGTATCATCAGTGATTTGATACTTTTCAGAGAGGAAAGACGGTGGAGACAATGGACTGATGAATGTTTAGTCCACACACTGTCACCCAATGTGTACAGGACTCTAACGGAAGCCCGCCAGGCATTCAACTATTTTTCTGAGGTTGGGGATTGGGAAAACAACTTCTCCACACCAAATAGACTATTCATTATCACTGTGGGAACCACAGCTATGTATTTCATTGGGAAAATTTTAAAGAAAAGGTACGTTTGATTGCCAGGGTTACATGGATTATACTGGTAACAACACTTTGTCTTTTTGTTTGTGAAGAATTTTGAATCATTGAGGCCAGTTAATACAAGGTATTTAGTATCAGATCTGAATTCTGTAACTTTCCTCAGTGCACAGGAGTGAGAACACGCATGTGTTTGGTACATCTCCCACATCATCGTGAGTCTCCGGTATTTTATACCATGAGTCTCCTGTATTTTATACCAATTTCTGTTCAACCTCTTGCACATCTGCATGGGAGAGATGAAATCTCTAGCATTTGTTATGCTCTGTTACATTTGGTAGACAATTGGAATAAAAATGGATGGACTTAACATCAGAAACACCCACACTTGTAATTGACCTCTGATAAAGGCAGACTGCTCTGCCTATCTTATTTTCATATGCATTTTTTATATTTTAAGAATTTTAAGAATGAAAGTGAGTCGAGTGTTAGCTTGCATTGTTTTTTTCTTGTTGGTTTAGTTGAACAGATGAAGGAGCTTACAACACCAAGCAGTTTCCTTTGAGATATTTCATACAGTGTCATATTGTGACCAATTTTGTGTGTGTTTAATGAAATTAGACGTTTTATTTATTTCAGTCCATTAGATATTTTGTTATTCATTTGTATGTTGCCAAAAGATTCCTGGAAAATGGTTACTGGGTAGACAATATTTTCTTAACATACCCTCACTTTGATAGCAGAAGGGGGCATTTTGTTGTACTGCTGTTCATCTGTATGTCTTTACATGTATGTCCACATGTTTCTCTGTCTGTCCTGAATCCATTTTGGCACAGTAGCACAAAAACTGTTAAAACTTAGAGCCAGGAAATTTTACACTTTATCATGGTCATAGGTAGATGACCAGCATTGATTTTCAGGCTGATACAGCAGTTTTTCAAATTTGTCTCCATTTTTGAATTTTTTAGCTCACCTGGCCATATGACCAAGTGACCTCATGGTATGGCCCAGCGTCTATTGTGTATCGTGCATCATTCTTAGTCCATTCATCAACAATTGCTCCTTACCACCTTGGAGTCAATATTTCTGATCTAATTTCAATCAAACTTGGAATATGAGTTTATATCAACAAAATCTCGGATGAGTTCAATAATGAGCAAGATCCATGCATATTACTGCAGTGATCTTGCATCTGATTGGCTAAGCTTGTTACCACTCTGGAGGCCAGATTTTTTTATCTGATTTTGATCAAACTTGGAATATATGCTTATATCGTCAAGACCTCAGATGAGTTCTGTAACAAGTGAGATCCATGCATACTAATGAGGTGGTCTTGCATCTGATTAGCTGAGCTTGTTTTGACTCTGAAGGCTGTATTTCTGATCCAGTAAATTTGATCAATCTTGGAATATATGCTTATATCATCAAGATCTTGATTGACTGAGCTTTTACCACTCTGGAGGCCATATTTCTGATCCAGTTTTGATCAGATTTGGAATATATGCTTATATCATTAAGATCTTGGACAGGTTTAATATTGAAGAAGACCAACACATGCTAATGAGGTGATATTGCAACTGATTGGCTGAGCTTGTTACCATTCTGGAAACCATATTTCAAATCCAGTTTTGTTCAGACTTGAAATATGGGCTTATATCATCAAAATCTTGAATGGGTTTGATAAAGAGCAAGATCCACAAATATTAATGAGGTAATCTTGCATCTGATAGGCTGACTTTGTTACCACTCTGGATACCAGATTTCAGATCCGATTTCGATCAGATTTGAAATATATGCAGATGAGATTGATAATGAGCGAGATTCACGCATACTGTTGAGGTGGTCTTGCAACTGATTGGCTGAGCTTGTTAGCACTCTGAAGTGATTTTTTATGTTCATATCATCAAGATCTTGGACAAGTTCCATAATGAGTTAGATGCATGCATATTAATGAGGTGATCTGGGATCTGATTGACTGAGTTTATTGCCACTCTGAAAGCCATATTTCTGATCTGATTTTGATCAAACTTGAAATATGGGTTTATATCATCAAGGTCTTGAATAGGTTCGATAATGAACAAGATCCATGCTTGTTAATGATGTAATTTTGCATCTGATTGACTGAGCTTGTTACTATTCTGGAAGTCATATTTTTGATCAGAGGTTTTGATCAAACTTGGAAGATATGCTTATATCATCAGGATCTTAAATCATTTTGATAATAAGTGAGATACATGTGTATTAATGAGGTGATCTTGCATCTGATTAGCTAAGCTTATTTCAACTCTGAAAGCCATAATTCTGATTTTATTTTGACCAAATTTGCAATATGGGCTTATATATGTTGTATGAGTTCGATTATGAGCAAGATCTACTCGTTTTAATGAGGTAATCTTGTATCCGATTGGTTGAGCTTGTTGCCACACTGGAGACTGAATTCCAATCAGATTTGCTCCATTTTAAGCTGGCATTAACAAGTTCTATAATAAGTGAGATTTAAGCATATTAATGAGATACCTTGCATCTGATTGACTGAGCTTGTCACCTCTCTATATCTAGAGAATATATTTCTCATCCAATTTCTATAAAACTAGGTAAATGAGTTTATATCATCAAGATCTTGGATGACTTCAGTTATGAGCAAGAGACTGCGTATATTAATTATGCCGTTATCATTAGAAAGCTTATCAGGATAAAATAAAATAAGCAAAATCAACATGATATAAGTTTGTGAGATAGATTATATAGGATGTGTTCCAATATTACTACATAAGCCTGCTTAATGAAACTGATAAGTTATGTAAGCCAGGTGAGTGAAATCAGGCCCACTTGGGTCTCTTGTTTGGACTTAGATGTTTTCAGTCAGCAGTGGGGGCATATATGTTTTACAAATGCAAATCTAGTTTATATTAGATACCTCTGACAAATTTTATTTGTATGTTATAACAGGCACAATTTGAAAGAAGATGTACGACAGTCCTTGTATGATGCAGTGAACGAATGGCTTAAAGCTATTGGACCAAATTCCAAATTCATGGGAGGAGACACTCCAAACTTTGCTGATCTGGTTAGTGGAAAAAAGTTATGTTTGCTTTCTTTCTTCTGTCTTTCTCAATTTGAAAGAAGTAAGGCTTTGAAATGCATTTCAGTGGCCATTACCCCACCTTGATTATTACAGACAATTATTGTAGAACATGACAAGTTTGCAGGGAAACAAAATAAGTTATATTTGTGCACTGTCAGGTTTCCTCAATTGCTGATCCAAAAAAGAAAAAGGCAGTGAGTCTAAAGACAGGAATTGCTGCATGTTTTTATCAAGGTGCAACTGTTTACAGTAACTATTCAGTAATAAAGTTTTTTTTTTTTAATTACCACCAATTTACAAGGCAGGATCAAACTTAGATTGTATAGTTACAATGCAGGAGAAGCTAATTTTCCAGATAAAAATGGGCCTATTTTTAAAATGTTTGAATCCTATTTCAGTCCGTGTATGGTGTATTGAACTCAATTGAGGGATGTGATGCCTTCAGAGACACACTTCAGAACACACAGCTTAAGCCCTGGTACAGTGCCATGAAGAAAGCCACACAATCACACATGGGACAGGGGCAACTGTTGTGCAAGGATTGATGTTTTGCCTAATCATTTGAGACATTTGATACCATATTGACAAAATTCTTACAGATAATGTAAAGTGTTAACAAAACATCTGTTTATAAATAGTTAAGGGTGTTGCAAACAAAAATTCTTTCTGGTTCCATCACCCATAATTTATTTCTTTTTCCCCATCTCCATTAACAGTTCACTTTTTTCTGGAGTGTCAGTTTGATTTTTATTACACACCCGATTAATCTTATATGGTTGATTTGGCATTCAATACAGGAGTTCAGTCTGTATTTTTGTGTCTCACACCATTTTGGGTTAATCTTATATGGTTGCTTTGGCATTCAGTACAGGTGTTGTATCTCACACCCAGATAGGAAATATTTTGCTGTTTTCACTGATGTCCATATGTTGATATTCTTAGATGCAATGAATCAAACATTATAAATCCTAAATTGTTTTGGATTCCATTTACACTGTATGTATACAAATATTTGGAAAGTATACGAGAAAGAGTATGTATTAAATACAAATATTTGGAAAGTATGCGAGAAAGAGTATGTATTAAATACAAAACTGCACTTGTGTTTTGGTTCAAGTTGAGGGTAAGAACTTGCTTGAGATGAAATATGAATAATTCTCAGCCTGATGTACTCGTATCTCTACCCATTATCAAACTTGTTTTTTCTACCAACTACAAACAAAACACATGTAATTTTGTGTATGTATCAGTGTTTTTGAACATCATATACATGTAAGGTACATTTTATCATTGTTTGCAGGTGATAATTAAATGTTCAGTAGAACTCTTGTAATCGAGATCACCAATTGTTAGCATTGAAAATGAGATCTGAACCCAATTACACTGATTTTTAGATATTTTCTTATCAAAAGAAGAATTCTGTTTATGTCCAACCCAATTTTTTCCTTGATTATGGTGAAAAAAATTTCATAGGGAAAAAAAATAAGCAAAAATAGCCTACATTTTAAATTCTTGGAGGAATCATGTCATTCTCCACAATAAAGTTTTTATTAATTTCCATTTTAATTTTTGGAAAGCTTATATTTGCTGCATATGCATTGCATATAAGAAACATTAAAGTGGTCACATAATCACAAAACTTGTGAGTAGAAAAGTTGAAATTCGAACTACAAGTTAATATTGACCCAGTGTAAAATTGCTCAAACTTTTTTTAAATATCTTTGCTCATGTGCTAAATTTTAATGACATTGGTGTTCTTAGTTTGAGTTTCATGATAAAGATATATCAAGAAGTGGTGTCTGATGACAAAAATGTCTTGCTTAATTAAAATTGGAATTAGGGAATTAGAAACAAGATGGCTTGCTTAATTAAAATCAGAATCAGAGAATTAGAAACAAGATGGCTTGCTTAATTAAATTCGATAGGGAATTAGAAAAAAAATGATATTGAGGAAACTATTTCTCATTTAAAGAACAAAATTATTGATACAGTATGCAACATATGTAGTTAGATATATTTTTAAAATAGAAAGAAAAAGTACCGTGCTCTTTTACTATAGGGCACTTCTTTATAAATTAGTCCCTTTTATAAAGCAGGTATGGTCATGTATCCCACTTAATTATTTAATAGTGTGTGTATTGGTTTTAGCTGCACTTTTAACACATTATTGGCTATATCACACTGAGGAAATGGGAGCTAAGTGCCTTTCCCAAGGACATAATGAGGAAATGGGAGCTAAGTGCCTTTCCCAAGGACACCAAGGCAGCCTACCTGAGCTAGCCTGGGTTTGTATATCAAACCCTCGACCTTTGGATTACGAGTCTGATGCTGTACCAACCTTGGCTCCCTAATTATTTAATAATAGTGTTATGTATAAAATACCGTGATATAAAGTGACCTCACCTGTAATACAAGGCAGTCCTCTTCTATGACTCCCATGAATAGTATTGATGTTAGGGAGTACAGTATGTACAAATTATGGATGGAAATAGTATTCCATGTGCCAGAGTAAATTTTGAATATGAAATCCTTTTGTGAATAATATGTTTTGGTACTTTTATTCTTGTATACTCATCATTATACAATTCATGATCAAGGCTCATTTCCTGTGACTGATCTTAAACCATGTTTTTAGATTTTCTAGCTGTCAATGATGATATCACTTAACAACAGTCACATGTAGGGAGTAGATGGATGGAATCAAAGTAAAAGAACAAGAACATAAAACCTTGTCTTTTTTTTTATTAAATACAGTGAAACCCCGCTATAACGCGATATTTGGGGTCCATAAAGTTCGATCGCGGAAAAAGCGGGGTCGCGTTATTGCGGGGTTTTGCTATATTTGACTTTGTTCAGAGAACAACGTATACACGTCTAATGTATAGCATGAATAGGGTATCAACACCGTTTACTATCTGATATTGATCCGTCTTTGTTTGCCAACATGACAACCCTTTGATTGAGCCACGAGTTTGATACAGCTGTACTTGTTCAGTGCCAAGTAACAGAGAGTGGTTATTTGAACTCCCTGTGATCTTGCCGCCGAAGCTCAGTCTCTACATAAGCACCCACATATGACAATCTTTGATCTTGCCGCCCAAGCTCAGTCTCTATATAAGCACCCACATATGACAATCTTTGATCAACCACCGCATTGTCTGGTGCTTGGTTGTGTATGCAGTTAAAGAAGAAACATAAGTCGGCTATTGTTTGCGCAATGATTGTATACAGGATGAACTGAAGTCCAGCGCACGTGTTGTCGGCTTACGTTTTTGATGTTTATTAAATCGTGAGAATCTTTTATCAACCACCACATTGTCTGATGCTCTGTTGTGTATGCAGTTAAAGTAGAAAAACACATCGGCTATTGTTTGAGCAATGATTGTATACAGAATGAATTGAAGACAAACACAAAGAAAAGTTAATGGCTTTACTCATGGATCAATAATACGTAACATTTCCGATAATGTTTATTTTGGCATAACACTTCAAGAAATTGGTGAAATTGTTAAATTTCAGAAGCCACGCCACGATCGAATTCATAAGTGATCTCTTCCCCAAAATGATAATAAACTTTTTGTACACTATTTCTCGTACTTAAAAAATTTGTTTTTTTCCGTGTACGAGAAAAATACACGTACATGTATATAAAATTTCAGGAACCACGCCACAGACGTATTATACTCGAATTAATACGCGATCTCTTCCCCAAAATGATACTGTAATATACTAATTTTATACACTATTTCTCGTCCTTTGAAAAAAAAAAGTTCATGTGCGAATGAATATATGAAATTTTGGGAGCCACGCCACGATCGCGTTATATCCGAATTCGCGTTATAGCGGGGCGCGTTATAGCGGGGTGTCACTGTAATTGTTTAATATCACTAATACTATACCTGTTGCTATTGCGTAGCTGGTACTTTTCCAGGTGGAAAATATCGTGACTGTGTAATGAGAATTTGTCCTCCCATTAGGGTCAACCAGAAGATTCTAGAACACTGGGACACCCCCACACACTGCCCATGTGCTTTACTGCCCATCATTCTTTTTATGGTCGCATGACTGTAATGTCTGCCTTGTTTACATCAATGAAGATTTACCATAGCTTCGTGGGTTAACAAGCGAATTTACTATATCTCTTGTGTGCATATTATTTGTAAACATATGGATTATACCCTGATCGAGTGTTTCTCTGTTAATTTAGGCTCTTTTGAGAGTTATTAGCATTTGTTCTGTACACATTGTGTACAGCTTTGCATTTTATTCTTCATTTCTACCCCCTTTACAGGGTATTAGTAATTCTAATTTGGTTGTGAATTTTTTAGCTTGGGTAGGCATTTGTTAAATTTTTCCTATCCTTGCATCAATTGCAGTCTACGGACTCGCCTTGATTCATATTATTGTTCATTATGAATCATTGTATTTCACATTACTTTATTGTGACTTGTGCTATTTTTATACTTGGTAAAGCAGGTCGCACACCACTTTTACGTCCATATCTTGTGTTCGGTTATCAAACACAGGTTCTTTTTCAGTTTTAGTTTTGAATAGAGTTCCCTGATTTTTTACCTACTGGGTTTTTGTGTGTGCTATTTAGTAGTCACTAGCTTTCATTTAAGCTTGATTGACTTGTTTATCTTGTATTTTTCTCTACTGAGATTTGCATTGCTTCTTTTTTTCAATTAAACATTGTGAAACACCCAAGTAAGGTGACTTCTTGCTGAAATTATCCACATATTATCTAAGACTTAGTCCACGCATTACATTGTGGATACTTTATGTTGCATGGAAGCTTTTTGTCTAAAAATCTTCTTTTCAGCTTTCTCTTACATGAGCAATGTCTAAGCAGGGTGTGGGTAGGTGTGGTCACTGGAAAACTCCCTGGGACACACACCCCACTTGCTTATCTTGTACAGGCTGTGAGAGGACAGATGGTTGTCCCTCTTGCAGCCTCTGGTCAGAAAAGGTCTGCGATCTCACTGAGTGTAGACACACCTATAAAGCGAGGAAGAAGGCTCCTTCCTCATTGTCTTTAAAATTTTCGGGGTTCTCATTCTCAGTCCCTCGGGTCTCAGTGAAGGATTATCCAAGTCTCTGCTAAACAAGATGTGTGAAGATGCAGTCACTCATCAGTTTGTCTATTAGTAAAAGAACTTAATTAAGCTCTATTTACAGTTTCTCGCAAACTTTGACTGCACAGAAATAATACTCAAGGTGTGCATACCTGTTATAAGCTCAGAAATGAAATGCTGGAGATCACTGTGTATGTATGTATGTATGTATGTATGTATGTATGTATGTATGTATGTATGCATGTATACTTTTAATGGCATATCAGCACAATCCTGGCTACATAATGCAGAGCAAAAGGTAGGTTGTAAAAAAATAAAATTGCTAAACCCTTCCAAATGAAAGTAGACATGTAATTCTACAAGATACAAAAAAAAAACGTTAATGTATTTAAATTCTTTAGATCAGCTTTATAAAATGCTAGAGATTGGACGAAAACTGCAGGATGATTTTCCAAACAAAAGTCACTGACACTTTACTCCTATAGCTGATTTCACTACAGGTTTTATGCATATTGAAATACAACTTCAAAGAATTAATTTCCATTTACATTGTGATTTTTTTGGTATCAAGTCCATTGATATCTTTCCAAAAGAGTATGAAATGTAGGCATATGAAATCTGTTCTATATTAACATTATTGGCTATAATTTGTAAAACGCAGGAAATGTTGAAGATGCTGGAGCTGTAATCTCCCATGCAGGAGTATTTGAGGTTAGTATAAAGTGGAGCAAAAATACAAGAGACTGATGGGTGTGGATTCATTTCAACATATATACAATTGTATTGAAAAAACTGCAATGTTAACTAAAATTCATGCAGCTTAGGTAAGTAGACAGTGTTAATATGCAAGTGCAGTGTTAACTAAAACTCTTCCAGCTTCGGTAAGTAGACAGTGTTAAGATATAAGTCCAATATGAACTAAAAAAAACTCATCCAGCTTAGGTAAGTAGACAGTGTTAACATACAAATCCAATATTAACTAAAACTCATCAGCTTGGGTAAGTACAGTGTTAATATGCAAGGCAGTACTTGTATTTATGGATGCATCATGAGAAAAACTGCCATGTGTGAAACCTGATCACTGTGAACTAGATTTCATAAACAGTAAATGAGGAAATCTTTAGCAGAAGATAACATTTTATCTAATTTGGTGGCCTCTTAGAAATTCAGAAATTGAAAACAATAAAATGTGGCTGTTCAAAATATGATAGACTCCCATCCTGTCTGTTTTCTGATTCACGGTACTAGTATACTTTATGGTATTTTCTAATACACTGTACTAGTATACTTGATGGTATTTTCTAATACACTGACCTAGTATATACTTGAAGGTACTTTCTAATACACTGTACTATTATACTTGATGGTATTTTCTAAAAAACTGTACTAGTATACTTTATGGTATTTTCTACACTGTACTAATATACTTGATGGTATTTTCTGAAACACTGTACTAGTATACTTGATAGTATTTTCTACACTACTAGTATACTTTATGGTATTTTTTAATACACTGTACTAGTATACTTGATGGTATTTTCTAATAAACTGTACTAGTATGCTTTATGGTATTTTCTAATTCACTGTACTAGTATACTTGATGGTATTTTATAATATGCTGTACTAGTATACTTGATGGTATTTTCTAATACACTGTACTAGTATACTTGATGGTATTTTCTAATACACCATACTAAAATACTTGATGGTATTTTCTCATACACCATACGAGTATACTTGATGGTATTTTCTAATACACCATACTAGTATACTTGATGGTATTTTCTAATATACCATACTAGTATACTTGATGGTATTTTCTAATACACCATACTAGTATACTTGATGGTATTTTCTAATATACCATACTAGTATACTTGATGGTATTTTCTAATATGCTGTACTAGTATACTTGATGGTATTTTCTAATACATTGTACTAGTATACTTGATGGTATTTTCTAATACACCATACTAGTATACTTGATGGTATTTTCTTATACACTGTACTTGTATACTTGATGGTATTTTTTAATACACCGTACTAGTATACTTGAGGGTATTTTCTATATGCTGTACTAGTATACTTGATGGTATTTTCTAATACACCATACTAGTATACTTGATAGTATTTTCTAATACACCATACTAGTATACTTGATGGTATTTTCTAATACACCATACTAGTATACTTGATAGTATTTTCTTATACACTGTACTAGTATACTTGATGGTATTTTCTAATACACCATACGAGTATACTTGATGGTATTTTCTATATGCTGTACTAGTATACTTGAAGGTATTTTCTAATACACCATACTAGTATACTTGATGGTATTTTCTACACTATACTAGTATACTTGATGGTATTTTCTACACTATACTAGTATACTTGATGGTATTTTCTAATACACTATACTAGTATACTTGATGGTATTTTTTAATACACCGTACTTGTATACTTGATGGTATTTTCTAATTCACTGTACTAGTATACTTGATGGTATTTTCTAATACACCATACTAGTATACTTGATCTTATTTTCTAATATACCATATTAGTATACTTGATGGTATTTTCTAATATGCTGTACTAGTATACTTGATGGTATTTTCTAATACATTGTACTAGTATACTTGATGGTATTTTCTAATACACTATACTAGTATACTTGATGGTATTTTCTAATACACCATACTAGTATACTTGATGGTATTTTCTAATACACCATACTAGTATACTTGATGGTATTTTCTTATACACCATACTAGTATACTTGATGGTATTTTCTAATACACCATACTAGTATACTTGATGGTATTTTCTATATGCTGTACTAGTATACTTGATGGTATTTTCCAATACACCATACTAGTATACTTGATGGTATTTTCTAATATACCATACTAGTATACTTGATGGTATTTTCTAATATGCTGTACTAGTATACTTGATGGTATTTTCTTATACACTGTACTAGTATACTTGATGGTATTTTCTAATACACTATACTAGTATACTTGATGGTATTTTCTAATATGCTGTACTAGTATACTTGATGGTATTTTCTAATACACCGTACTAGTATACTTGATGGTATTTTGTACACTATACTAGTATACTTCCAATTTGTAAAAAAGTTTGAATTTCTGAGTTATTAGTGTTTTTGTCTTCAACACAAATCTATTTTTGTTTTTTTATCAAATGAATCTCAAGTGAATCTTGTGCTATTGCTCTGTAAAATGAATCATAAGTGAATCTTGTGCTATTGCTCTGTAAAATGAATCATAAGTGAATCTTGTGCTATTGCTCTATAAAATGAATCATAAGTGAACCTTGTGCTATTGCTCTGTAAAATGAATCATAAGTGAATTTTGTGCTTTGCTCTGTACAATGAATCATAAGTGAATCTTGTGCTTTTGCTCTGTAAAATGAATCATAAGTGAATCTTGTGCTATTGCTTTGTAAAATTAGACCATTTACAGTTACACAAATTTAGAAACATTTGGAAGAAAGAAAACAAAAAAGATTTATCTTTCTCTATACCTGAAATTCCAAAAAATAAGAAAGAAAAAAAAATGAATATAACTGACTTTAAACCAAAATAAATCTACACAAAAGTAGCAAGATGTACAATTCAAATTTTGTCTCTCCTGAGAATCTCCTGAGATACCGTGCCAAGATTTGTAAAATAGTTTATCCTTGTCCTTGAAAAATTAATCATCATTTTTGTTGAGCCCACCAGGGATGATTCTGCTATATTAATTAGAGCCACCTGGTGGTCCCAATTTCCTATGGCACCCCCAGAATTTTATTTTGAAATATCTGAATAGAAAGTTAGTAAATCTGACTTACCAGAACTTTTCCCACATTCCATTCATATCCATAACATGTGTTACTAGATCAAAACTGTAATTTACTTTTTCCTAACCAAAAGTCATCTAAATCATGCAAAAGTTTGGCATTGCTTTTAAGTGTATTTAATTATAATAAGTCAGGGTCCAAGCTGTCACTTTAAAACTAATGTTTTTGCATATCTTCATATCAGATTATTAAAACAATGATAAACTATAATTTATTAAAAAGTTTATTAAAAAATGTAAACTTCTCTTATTTTGCTTCAACACAGATGTTGTATAAAATAAAATAGCAACCTCAACAATAGGTTACATTTGAAATCGGAAACATCTTATAATATTTGATTTTTAATCTTCTATAAAGGAACATCTGAAAATGAATTGCAACAAAAATTATCAGTGATGTGGATTAGGAAGTTGGAAAGCATGAGCCTATATGTTAGAAATACCCCAAAATACTTATTTCACGATGAAAAATGTTAAATTCTTGAGATGGTGTCCCCAAAATATTATTGTTGGAATCATCCCTGTTATCAATAATTGCTAATTTTAACTTCTCAAAAACCACCATCAAACTTGGCAGAAAGTTTTCTGGCATGAAGGCCATTCAAGTTTATACACATGATGCTGATCCTTCATCAAAAATGGCTGCCCTTGCTAAAACTTAAAAAACCTTTTGTTTAAACATATTTTATTTCATAAATTTGTACTTGGAGATTATAAGATTTAGAATATACATGATAAAGAATTAGAACAAAAATGAATGGATTATAAATCTTCTTTGTTAATATATGGCAAATGATATTGAATTTTAATGACAAAAATATTACATTGTTGATAGTCAAAGTGAAGAGTCTCTTAATGAAACATTAGCATACATGTGATTCTACCATGGTAGGCCAAAAATACCGTTTTAAAGGCCGTCTACTGCACATACCGTTTAGTAGTTAAAATCTACAGCTTTTGAAAATTAAACTAATTTTTAATTTAAAAAAAAAATACCCAAACACTATTTTTACACATTCTGTCAACACATTAGAGAAACCAGCCAGAACCAGTCTACTGGTGACCAGAAATGCTCCACCAGTACAACGACCGGTGTGATGATGCGTTCCAGAGTAATATGAATAGAATTGTTAAAGAAAACCTGCTAATTGATTAACATATTGTTGGAATTTGAGGAGTTTAAGGCCAAATGAGGGATGTTTTTTCAAGTGTTATAAGTAATAAAGGGATGAAAGGTGGTCCATGATGTCTTCTGAGCCTTTGATCAAAATTGGCCGACCCTTGGCTGAGGGGAGATAAAATGAAGACCATAAAAAATTATTTTGGCAGACACACTATAGTAAGTATTTTAATTTTTGTCCTGTTTACTTGTTATTGTATTGTTCCAGAAGTTTTAAGAGGAGACAGTTCTTACATTTTTGTTCAATTCTAAACATGTGCTTTTTCCCAATGCTAAGAAACCATTGGCAAGAAATGTTACAAGTTCAACAGTGCTTGGATATCAGCGTTTAAGTGTGTGCAGGTGAGCAGCAAAGGTCCAGAGTTTGCATTGTGTGTTTCAAAGGTATGCATCTTTTGTATTTCATAAACTATTTGAAGTGTTCATGCACATAAATTTAGTTCAAGCCCTAGATAAAATATATCAGTTCAAAATATATCACAAGATAATTAAGTTTGGATAAATTATTCATAAAATCATAACTACATGATGTAATTTTTTTCATTTTTTTTTTCAAGTCTAAATCAATCTTTATTTGTTTATTTACAGTGGTGAAACTTGCCAACAGATTTTTGGATCTGAGCCATGAAGAGAAAGAAGCCCTTGAGGATGAGGCTCAGGAATAAATCTCAAGTCCAAGTTAGGAACTTCCTTCTCGGGGTGAACATAGCTTGGAGGAGTATAGGAGAGTAGTCAGCAACCTTACAAACCAAGCAATAAACTTCTTTGCAGGCTGAGCATGGTTGTCATGTCATTACAGCATTCTAATGCTGATACAGAGAGGACATTCTCCATTCTTCGCAAAATACAAATTGATTCAAGGGGAAATCTGGATCAGAGAACTATTGAGAGCCTGTTAAGTGTGAAGCTTAATAATCACAATGAATGTCTTCAGTGGTCATTAGACAGTGATTCTATGAATGAAACTAAAAATGCTACTCTTTCTTTTAAATTATTCAACCGTATATTGACTCATAATAAGTGATTATTATTGTAACATTTTCCACCAGAATTTGAATCTGATTCATGTTCGAACTTGCCATTTTATTATAGCATGAAGAGAATATATATTATGGCACAAGAAAGCAGTTCTTTTGTTTTCCATCCCCTTTAAACGTAAAATTCATACCGATACAAAATCTACTGGTTTAGAGGCCAATCTACTGATCAAAATTTGTAAATCTACTGGTTTGAAATCCTTGTCCTGTCACATGTATGCATTAGCATTGAGCCAAGGCATATAAAACACTAAGATGAACAATGAAGGAGTTGATAATAGATGAGAATAAAGAAAAGAAAGAACATGAAAGAAGAAACTGTTAATTAATGTGTATAAAATTGAGAAAATAAGAAGGAAAGAATGGGGAAGAACAAAAGAAAGGAAGAAAAAAATGGGGATTAAAAGTGAACAGTGCTTCCTTGTAGAGTGAGTCATTGTAGAAGCAATGGCCAAATCATTTTGAAGAAAGGGAATAGCTGTTTACAGCTGTTCATGACCCATAGAAGTGTATGCGTGTTAGTAATAGGTGCACTCAAGTAAATCTTTTTTTACTTCTAAATAAATTACGAATAGCCTAAAAAATACACATTTTAATAGCAGCAATATCTTACCTATTGCTATCACGTAGTTAGTACTCTTTTGTGCCAAACAAACTCGTTAGTTTGATGTGAATACATCCTCCCACAGAGTGGAGAATTATGAATAAGACATGGTCCACTCGTGCACCTTGCATGCCCATGTGCAGAACAGTGATCTTTTTCAAAGACGTATTGTTAATGGACGTGTGTTGAATCTATGACCGGAGAAAAATTTCTTGTTGCTGGTGCTTCAGCTCATTAAGCGGTCTTCCTTCAACAATATTATATCCCGGTGTTACATTTATCCTCTCCATATTCTATTTATATGCAGGTAACCCCCTCTTACAAATTAGGTTACAACGCTGTATTCCACCCCTTAGGGGTTAGGCTACATTCATATTCATTATCAATTACACTGGTTATGGGTAAGTCTTTTATATTGGGGAAAAATAATGCAACAGAGGCCATTCCCTAACATAGCAGGAATTAAGTCTTACTTTACTGTAAGAAAACATGGGTAAGTTTCCATTGTTTACCTTGTGCACAGATGAGTTCATGCACCGGGGTGTATATAGCACACACTATATAAACAACAGGTGAGTTCACATGTGATATACCGGGTATATAACATACTGTCATTATTCATTGTTTTCTTCCAGGAAATTTTTATTTCAGAGAACAATGTCAGCACAGTCTGTGTGGAAGTGTGGCTACAAGAAGGGCCCTTGGGACACTCACCCAGACTACCTTACTTGTTCAAAATGCACACAAAAGAATCATTGTGCATTTTGTAAATTATGGTCAACTGAAATCTGGAATCTATCTGATTCCAGACGCATATAAGAGGGCAGAGGAACGTCGCTCCCTCTCTCAGAATTTTCAGAGTATCACTGCAAGATGATTAGCTCTTCAAGTCAGAAGAGCACACCTGGGTCCTGGGAGATTATGGAACCAGTCTCTTTTCAGAGACAGGTGAGGCCCCTCCAGAAGGAGGGACAGAACATTTGAGCAGTAGATGGCCTCCCCCCAAAATGAAGTCAAACACACCTCACATTCAGAGTAGCATGTTGCGTCCTCCCATGAGGGAGGAGATGCATCGCACACCTCACATCCTGGGTAGCATGTCGCACCCCCTCTGCGAGGGACGAGCTGCACCACACCCAACCCTTATGGGGTGGCATGTTGCACGCTCCCAAGTGGGAGGAGCAGCACCACACGTTTCTGAGTGATGAATGAGACAAACCAGGCTCTGACAGGTCTATGCGATTGATCTGGTCACCAGTCTATGTCTGGCCACCGGGTATCACTTATCGGTCAGTTCTTCGTGGTGACCGGTCAGTGTGTGGTAACCAGTCACAGGTAACCAGTCAGTGCATCCTATTGACCAGTCAGATTGTACCGGTCATCTCATACCAGTCATTGACTATTCACCAATCATCACTCAGAGGCTTCACGGTACAGGGATAGGGACTGGACCAAGTTCCCCCCTCTCCCATCATATCCTGTACAGGAATGGGAGTCTGAACACCGGGTTCAGAGTAGGGAAAGGGGATTGGCTCAATATTCCACCTTCCCTATTGTCCCAGTGAATCCTTATGGGATGTGGGTCCCTCCACCTTAGAGTGATTGATCCATTATGCCTCCATGGACTACTAGCGGGCTCATATTTCCTCTGAAACTTCTCATACACACAGAGCCCCTACTCACCACAATGAACTAATGCCAGTGATGCAGAGTGCTTCTATGTCACCACCGCCTCAAGGGACATAGTGATACGCAGCCACTCCTGTTTGGAGTGTACTATACAATAATGATGCCCTATGCTCGTTGACTCCAATGAATTAAACGTGGAAAAAATTCTCCATTGATGCATTCTATCAGGCCCATTAGTTCCATTCAGTTGGATGAGGTGGAGGAGACCTGGTCCTTTGAGAAGGCAGTAAACTTCTTATACTGCCTCTTACCTGCAGATTTGTGCTCAAAACCATCAGGCGCACAGTCCAAAAAGATTCTTTCTTTTTCAGAAAAGATCACATGGGCTCTATCACAACCAGATCTCTGCTTCTTCCTCATTCCTCCACAATGGAGGAAATTCTCTCAGAGGTTCTCTACAGGCCAAGATCTTGCTCTGCAACATAAAGGGTGGTCTTTTCCTCCCTCTACTTTGAGACTGATGGTCTCTGCCTCGAGCAACTGGATACTTTCCCCAAAGTGGCCTATTAAACCTCCCCACTTGGATGCCGTATCGTCTCAAGTGGGTATTTTCTATGGGAGCCTGGGCATTCCCTCCCATAAAAACTATTGAAGCATCTGAACAGAAGCCCAATTATTAGTCACCACAGCTTCTCGTGCTGAACTCTTCTCAACAGGGGCCCCGGGTGGCCGAGTGGTCTAAGGCGCTCGCCTTTACCAATCACTGCAATCTCACCTCTGCCCGCGTGGGTTCGAGTCTTGGGCTCGGCCAATGTGGTTATGTGAGAAAGCTTGCCTGGAGCTTACCATGGGTCGGTGGTTCTTCCCGGGATTTTCCCAGGTTCTTCCTCCACCAGATATACTGGCCGCCATGTATAGCCTATCATGTGCTGAAAAATGGCGTTAAACCCATCAAACCAAACCAAACCATCTTCTCAACAACTTCATCTAGTATGCTGAAGGCCTCAATGAATCCAGCTTCATTACAATGTGTGCTGCAAGCTGTGACCAAAACATCCTGGAATGTGCCTTCTGTCTCAATTGCATTATTGGCGGAACTAATGCACAGCCGCTCCTGGCCCATTGCAATTGGCCAGGAAGCATGGTAATGCGAATCACCACAGGGGTCATCTGCAAATTTCTTCAAACAGATGCATCCTCAGTCCAATCCTCAACCTCAAAGTAGACCTCCTAATCGACAGTTGAGTTCAAGGTGCAGTCGCCAAAGAACCCAAAGGATGAAGTTCTCTAAACTTCCTTTCTCTCATAAGTAAGGATTGGGAGGAGGGGGGAAAGCCCTAGGGACTCAACCATCTCCTGCCAAGCAATCCTTTCACTAATGTCCCTGTAGGTGCTCATCTAGGTCTCCTTTCAGAGGCTTGGTCAAGCATCACGGACGATATGTGGGTCCTTTCCATTGTGAGCAAGGGTTACCGACTACAGTTTCGGGAACAACCCTCTCTGTCAAGGATCCCCATGTTCTTTCACCGTTTTGCAGAAAGGGGAAGTTGAGAGGGTCCTGAACGATCAGTCTCCCGCATTATATTCCCAAATCTTCCTGGTCATCAAGAAAAACTGGAAGGTTTGTTTCCTACTTGATCTCTCCCCTTTAAACCAGTTTCTTTGGAGGAACCTTTCGTGACGGAGACCTCTTCCTCAATACAGTATGCAATGCGTCCGTCAGATTGGGCGGTCCCCATCAACCTTCAGGATGATTGCTGGTACATTCCGATATTTCCTCCACATCGCAAATACCCCTGGTTTTGCTTGAACCAGGAAGTTTTCCAATTCCGGGTTCTGCTGTTCGGAATCGCTTTCACGCCCATAGTTTTACCCGAGCTATGGGAGTAGTAGTGGCATACCTCCAATTACTGGGAACTCCGATTCTCCAGTACTTCGACGACAGGCTGATCCACAATGTTCAGGTACGGTCCCTCAATCAGAATCTGTTCTGTTGCAGGTCTATAGTAAATTGTTTGGGTCTTTTACCCAACCTCAAGATGTCAGAGCACACTCCATCTCAGGACATCGTTTACATAGGGATGAACATGCTCACAAACCAGAACTTAGTCCGGGTCCCACGGGACCGGATATAACGAATCCTGACACTTCTAGAGGCATTACGAGCAATACATCGTAGTGGGCTTGCCTTTACCTATCCCTATTGGGAACCATGAACGCCAATGCAGATCTGGTTCCCTTAGGACGTCTCCATATGAGCCCTCTACTTTTACCCTCGCAAGGTGGAAGCCACACAGAGATTCACTCTCAGCTCTGATTCCGTTAGGACCAGTTTTTCATCATCACCTGCATTGGTGGATGAATCGGGACAGGTTTCTGACGGGTCCCCATGCATGCACCCGACCCCTACTCCTATCTGTTCGTTGACGCATCAGATTTCAGTTGGGGCGCTCATTTAGAGCCAGAGGGTTTGATTCTACAGGGTCATTGGACTCTGGACGAATCTTTCCTCCACATCAACAATCTAGAAATGAAGGCCGGATTTCTAACGTTGCAAGGGTGCTTCGACAGAGTAAGGGATCGATATATCATGGTCTCCTCCGACAACACGTCCGTCGTAGCTTATCTCCGACGTCAAGGAGGTACACATACTCCTTCTCTTTGCGTGGAGGTCTGGAACCTTCTCCGCATGGCAGCCTCAGAGGACATCACACTCTCAGTTCACCACATTCCGGGGAAGAGGAATGTATTAGTGGACAGTCTGTCCAGGATAGGCAAAACATTCCTAAATGAATGGTTTCTACACCGCTTCGTAACAGAGTCCCTTTTCACACTGTGGGGAAAGCCTCTGGTGGACTTGTTTACCACCAGGCTCAACAACAGACTTCCGTTTTACGTTTCTCCAGTCCCGGACCAAAGAACATGTGCAGTGGACGCTTTCAGCTTCCAGTGGGATCGTCTGTTCGCGTACGCCTTCCCACCGCTGCGACTGCTACCTCAAGTTATACAAAACGTTAGAACTTCCACTGCTGATATCATTCTCATAGCGCCACTGTGGCCCCAACGTTTGTGGTTCAGCGATCTTCTAGACCTGTTGATAGATCAACGCAGGTCTCTACCTCACCGGAGGAATCTTCTGTCGCAAAACAAGGGCTCCCTCCTACACAACAGCTCTCACATTCTCCACCTTCACGCTTGGCTCATCTCAAGCGATCTATCTGCCAGAACATGTTGCATCATTCAGGCCATGAGAGTTCTACATCCAAGGACTACGGTGCAGGGTGGAGAATCTTCTGTGATTGGTGCAACATGAAACACATTGATCCTAACTGTCCGCCTGTGACTTCCGTCGCTGATTTCATTTTCTTTCTTTTCGAGAAAAGATGTTTAGTATCGACTTTCAAGGGCTATAAAGCTGCCATTTCCAACACACTTAAATTCTCTCGGGGCACGGCAATCCGTTCAGATTCGAACCTAGCTCATTAAGTATTTTGAGCTGTCAAGATCTGTCTTCCGCTTTCTTGCACCAAGATGGAATCTTTCTTGTGTTTTATGATTTTTAACCAAATCATCTTATGAATCATTGAGTGAGGCTTCCTTTCAGGAACTCACATTCAAGACTTTCACTCGCCGTGACGTCTGCGAGAAGACGGAGCGAGATTCATGCCTTTGTCTATTTACACTGGCTGTCTCCGGTTAATGGGAATTACGAATCCGTTTCTCGCCTTTGTCAACCGGGATTTTTAATAACAAATCAGTTACCTTCGGTAGCTCCACTACCTATAAAGATCCCCAGTCTCAGCCGAATATGTGCTGGGGATGACCAAGATAGGCTTGTACGTTCTCTTAGGGCATTGTGTTTTTATCTTAATGCCTCCAATAGAAACAGAAGGGTAAGAAATGCCATTTCCTTTTTCTTAAGGGCTCCGTTGGTATTCGGCTTCCACCATTTCACGGTGGATTGTCACTACCATCAAAAGAACATATCAGTCCCTTACCAGTAGAGACCTTTCTTTGATGAAACTAAAAACCCATGAGATTCGAACCGTCGCTGCCTCATAGGCGTATTTTAAATATTCTTCCTTGAAGGACGTCAAGAAGGCAGTATTTTGGCTATCCCATACTACCTTCTTCTACCTCCGCTCTTTAGCATAACATAGTGCAGGCATTTTATCTCTGGGATCCATAGTTGTGGCACATCATTCAGTAAAATGGATCTCTCCCTCAATGGTGACTACATTCCATTTTTCTCTGCCTACGCACCTAACTGACAAATTCAGCTACGCAATAGGCACGAGTAAGATCCTCCTGCAATTAAAATATGGGGGGGGAACTAATTTTATGCAATACTTGCCCGTCGCTATTGCCGAATGCCTTCTTCCCATCACCGCTCTGATGTCAAGGAAAAAGATGACTGTTATGCGCGTGCGAAATGCACGAGTAGGTCGTGTCTTGTTGACAATTCTCCACTCTGGGGGACGATGTATTCACATGAAATGGACGAGGTTTTTCGGCACAAAAAAGTAATAGCGACTGGTAAGTGTTGCATAATTAAAAGGAGAGTTGAAACAAGGTTTATGATAAACTGAGAAAGTTGAGATCATTACCAGGTAATGCAAAAAAATACTGTCAGTAAAGCTATACAGTTTGGATATATCGAAAAAAGTGTAGAATACCACTTGACTTTCAGATACCAGCAGATCATTTTCCACTTTATCCATATGCTCTTCCTCGGAACTTCAGATGTAACATTACACTTGCAAAAGCAGCTGAATTAATAGGTCGCAATCATCATTACGAACTAGAAACTATTAGTCTCCAGTACGATATGATTATATCCAAATCAACTGCGCTATTGGTTAATGACAAATGTAGAAATGGAGTTGGATTCTTTTTCGACCACATTACGAGAGAATCGTGGGCATAGTATCAAATAAAACTTTAACGAAATTCACACTTGATTCTCCTTGAATCTGCTTGAATGTTGCTTTTATCCTCTGTAAAAAAAAATTGAAAGGTGATCCTGAAAAGGTATACTACACAGCAATGCAACCAAAAAAATCATAGTGGCTTTAGAAGGTCTGCCAAACATGGTTTATTTCCAGACATTTCAATTGATGTAACAATTTGCAGCAGTCAGAAAGTATTTCTTTGATGAACAACAAACGTAAACATAAATTGCTGCCGTAAGTGTTAACAATTTGTTCATCGTTGGATCTAGCTTGATAATTAGCGAATCTGTGCTGTGCACACGTGCAATGCCAACGACACACCTGACAGTTTTTACCTACGGATTCGTGCCAGAGGCAGCATGTGTTGTTCCATCGGAACACATTGCCGAAGATCACACTTGTATCACAATAAATGTATTTGAAAGAACCTCATAACACGATAATTTGTGGAGTGAATACTTGTGGGAAAATATTATTTGCATTAAATCCGATAGAGACTGATTACAAGAATTTGTCCACTACATTGCTATCTTATGTCCAACATTTCTGTGCAACAATACTTACGATATAAAGTTGTTACTAAAAGATGAACAGATGATCATGATAGATCCCGAAGATAAGCTGAATAATTGATTAGAGTTACTGGTTGTAATCTATCAAAATTACAATGCTTTTTTTCCAATCGATGATTTTAGGAATTTTGATGACGTAAAAAAATAAACCATCCAACAAAACTTAACTAGGTTTTAGTAGTAGACGTTTTGAAATATCTGCGTGGGTGCTCGTACAAAAAGTACAGCTCTGTAATAAAAGGTTCTAGGGAAGATACACGTCGACTTTTTTTTCTTTAAATCGTTTAACACTATCCATGAATTAATATGTGTAAATGTCTTTCCTCAACTATTTGGATGTCATTGCACCTACAATGCAAGCCTTCTCGTATGTTTTGGCATACGACAACGTCATATCTCTGAAATGTTTCAGTGTGAATTTTCCCTCACTCAAATTTTTAGCCAACTGCTCTATAAATTGTTCCATGAACCAATAATTATCTACGAACTTAACTGTCCTTTTAAAATGTCATTATCATTCTACATGAACCTATAAATTATGAAATCCTTGCTAAATGAAATACCGTGTATACTCGCGTATAAACTTATACCAACTGCAAACTGCATAGACCCAGATCTGCCGTCGCATAATGCGCCGGCAGATCTGGGTCTATGCAGTTTGTAAGGACTAATCAGTAGAACAAACAACATAGACCCTGATCTACCGGCGCATTATGCGACGGCAGATCAGGGTCTATGTTGTTTGCATTTGGATTCTAATTATACGCCAGTATATACGGTATATTTCTTGTGGTTATTCAGTATTTTTTTTTTTTTACCTAATCATCCGGATACATTTTTTTACAAGCGTCTGGATGAACAGATGACTGCCATAACCGGACCAGTTATGAATCAATAGTGGAATATATATTGTGTATATGAAATTCAGAATTCAGTCGTTATGAGTGGGACCTCGAAATATTCCAGCATTGGCAATGAGTATCTGTTAATACCATTTTGGCTGCGCAGCACGGACACTTCGTGTACAGTAAGATGATACTTTCAAAATTACCTCAAAAAAGAAAACATGAAAGTTTTAATTGATGCTGATAATTTTTAAATTTGGCAATATAACCCTCTTTAGGCATTATATCTACTGAGTTGTCACCACCGTAACATGGACTTCAGGCATTATATCTATTGAGTTGTTCCCACCGTAACATGGACTTAAATGTTCAAATAATTTGTTATGACCTATAGAAAGAATTTAAGCATTTTTTACTAATATATTTCTGCCCGTCACAATTGTTTCTTTGTAATTACACAAATTTTGAAAAACAATTTAATTTAAAGATAATGGTACCATCCACCTTTGTAATCGTCTCCGAATGAGATGTGCGCCTTCATTGCAGCGAATATGGTCAATATGTCAACGTGTCTAACTTTCTTTCTCTTGGTTACTCTAAACGGTTTAATTTAATTTCTCTTAGCTGCGTTGATTCCAACTTCCAATATTTCATACACGTTTACAGATATATTAAGAGCAGACCTAGAACATACATGCATTATATCACCAACTAAACTGAAGTAATAACACAAAAGCAAATAGTGGGATAAACTGGCCATAGCTCAATAAAAACTTAGTTGAATAGATCCAGAAATACGAACTGGTAACGTACACTTACGGTAGTGTAACCGGGCATGCCAGTGTCCCTTTGGTAACAAAGATGACCAGTCCACCCAGGTCCCATAGGTCGGACAGGATCAGATATGGTTCCCAACTGGTCACTCATACCCACTTAACCACCTGCCTCCTTGGTTACTCGTTCTTGAGACTCACACAGGAGGGCAAACTCCCATCTGGTACCAGATGTAGAGTGAGTCTCCCTGGTGACATGAGTAGACCCGTTTTTCCAAATCACTCCTTCCCTCCTAATGCACGCTAGGTAAGGATTTGTGCAAGTATTAGCCAGTTGAGTTCCATGATCCATAGTCGTTCTCCCTTATTATCTATCTTGACGGAACAACTGTCAAATCGATTACGGTATCCATCTAAATTTGTATTTTTATGGTCTATATACACGATCACTCGGTGTATTTACGACATAAAAGAAATACCTATTGTCTTGTTCATGTTTATACAAGTGTTTGGACTTAACCTATTCAGGCAAATTTATATATGAGTTTCCTCTAAGCGGCTGATGACTATATATGTGCAATGTTAAATACTAGATATTGTCAAGCATCCATCTTGTACTTTCGCGTAATTCTTGTCCGAATTTGGTCTGTAAAATGTCAAATAAACGTTCAATGGCATTATCCATTTATTCTCTGTTCATTACGTGCAGTGACATTATCCATTTAATCTCTGTTCATTACGTTCAATGGTATTATCCATTTAATCTCTGTTCATTACGTTCATAGGTCTTGTTCTATGGTAAAATTGTCAGTACTCATTTTTTTTTCTATTTCTCGACTAGTTCGTCTCATAAGTTTGTTAAGTCTAGCTGTACTTTTCAAGAACCAAAATGCCGAACTTTTCGAATGATAATCTTATTCAAGTAAGGTTCTATGTCCTTGAAAAATTCATACAAATCTTGATTGTTACTGCCATAAATCTGTACTAATGTAAATTTCTTTTCAATGACTCTCCAAGTGTTTTCGTTATGAATTGGTTTAAATTTTGCCCATTCATGCGTCTCAATTCTTTTCTAGTAGGAAAATGTATTAATGGGACTGGTAATCGGTTTCTGACTTGCTTTGTAATCGGAGGATTTTTATATAGAAGTCTTCAACATTTATTTATTTAAATTAACAATATTTCCATATATATTTAACTTCTAATTGTTTAAGTGTATATATATATATATATATATATATATATATATATATATATATATATATATATATATATATATATATATAAAACTTTTGTCAGTATCTAAAACTTCTGCTTCTGTGGTAGTTATATTGGAACTTCACCACTTACCACCCGCCCCACAGGGGGAACCCACATTTTCTATAGCAGATCTTTTTCTACGCTTTGGGATCGAAACGTACTGCCTTGTTTCTTAGTGTACACTACATACGGTGATAATGAATTTGTTTTAAGCTTAGCATGATATTGTTTTCACATCTGCTGCGCACACTTTGTAACACTTCTTGTACGTTAGCCGGACAATGTATTTTTATTTATTTATGTATTATCATGTCTTGTTTGAAACCCTGTCGGGACTATTTTTCTATCGCAGACTATATATTCGAGCTGGGTTTTTGTGACCTTCTTTAGATACTAACGTTGTTCTCAGTTACTAAATATGTCAATTTCCTTACATATTGTTCGTGTCACCATAATGTTTTTAATGTTATGTGGCTCGTTCATTAAATGCGTATACTTTGTCCAGTTTCTTAAAAGCGTGCAAGCCATTTTGAGATACTTTTAAACAAAGCTGACACAATTATTTGCTTCATTTTAGTCCTTTTATTTTTCCAATTTTTTTATTCGTTTCCTATATTTATTTAATTAGATAAAATTAAAAAGAATTTTTAAAAAATGTCTGTTAGCTGGGTTAAAGATTGCAGTATCTATACTACTAACATGTGAAGTAACTTGTAATAAAAAAATATACTTAGAGATTTATTTCTCTTTGATATTATTTATATAGCGTTTAAAAGTTTTATACTATTATGCGCTCCACTCAGTGCACAAGCAAAAAATTTAATATGTAGTCTTGTGCCTTGAGGGATTCTTGTTTTATAAAAATATGAGTGGTCTAGTTACTTGATGGTAGTTTTGTTTATAAAAATATGAATGGTCCAGACATTTTGTCTTACCAGTACGCGCGATGGTATTAATTGAAAATTTACAAGTGGTCTCGCACTCTCATATACATAGCCAGAACAGCAAATAGATAGCTATGGACAGTGCAATAATTACAATTTATCAGAGTCAAATTTTACTTTCTTTTACTGTGCATAGACTTAAATATTCTAAAATTTTAAGCGGTCTCGCACTGTCCATATCTCTATACCTATATACTAACATGTCTTTCTATAATTAGAACATTTTACCGTAAAATGATCTTTCAGCAACAACCATATCTAAGTGGTCTTCAGAAAAATGGATGAGCTGTTAATAAGGAATTTGGACCAATAATAAATTGAGTACTTCAGTCTCTTTTACTGTTTGTTTCATTTCAAAATCGTGACCTTTCTGTTGTTATCTATAATAAAGTATCGTCGAATATTTCACAAGTACATATATATAATATGGGATTCATTAAATAACTGTAAAATTACATTTGTTTTGAAACTGAAACTGATCTGAGTATCTGTTTACCTCATATTTAAAGGACTGTTTCCCACTGTAGTATGTTTTGACTTCCAACACAAGTGGACACAAATGCAGTGAGGTTGTTGTATGTGGACTGTTCTGTGTTCTCTTACTGCGACAATCCTTCAGTCCCGGAGCGACCAAGACAGTCACTCATTTAATGTCAGAATTTTAAAAAGTTTCGTCACTAGAAATATGTTCATGGAAGACGGAAGCCCCAATACACTGCCTGAAATGACCTAAATGCAAAATGTATGGTTTCTCTCAGGAGTGCCTAATTCCTGCAAAATGTTAAAAAATTAAATAGAAGGTATTCCCCATACTTTCTCCACTGGTAATCCAGGCTTAGGAAGAGTGTAAAGAACCTATAATTTTACTTTTTGTATCTGAAAGATAGGGATTGTTTTGCGTTTGAGAGTACAAAGCTGGGACTTACTTCCAATATGCATCTCTCAGAAGATTGCTAGCTCTGCATGGCCATTTTAACTTAATGAACTTCAGAGGTAAATTGTTTTAAAAACAGAGCCGATAATCCTTTTGAGTTTGGTTTTCTTGTTGTTGTTGTTGCTGTTGTTATATTTCAAAACTGTATAAGTGCACTTTTAGAAAGTAGTAATGCCGACACTCGGAAAATTCATTTCTGTATTTTAAGAACAGGCACAGTTGGTGTCACTTGTGCTATTTCATTTTCTGAGCACACAGGAGCTATCATTTCATAAGCTGTCTGCACATGACTTTCATAATAATGAAAAAAATAACTGTCAACACTCAAGTAGGTGAAAGACATATAGGTGTATGTTAACTTGTAACTTTCTCTACACTGTGAGAATTGTGAAGCAAACAACCTTGTCTTGTACCTTCCCGTCTGCCAGCGGTGCCCCAAAACCCCAGAGCTGAATCTAATCAATGTGAGACGTACTGGCCCACAAACACGGGTAACGCTACATATATGTATTATTGATTTAAAATCATAAGACTCAAATACAACATCTCGCAACTTTAAACGTTCTTATCAAACGACAGACGAGTGGATATTTCCTGTCACGTCCTTGACGTCACTTAACTTTTCGGGATTTTTATCACGAAGTCATGCTGTGCGAGATTCATGTATGCAAAACGACATAAAACAGAAATCTTAAAAGGAAACATTCATGCGCTGTAAATATTTTCTTCTTTCTATACAATTTTGATACATGTCTTACTTTATTTCCATATAACAAATATATATATATATATATATATATATATACATATACATAATTTAATCATTGATAATAAGTATCTTATACCTGTATAATAAATAACTTATTAAAAGAAATTAACCACCTTTTGAATCAATTACTTTGAAAGTATCTATCGTTTGAACTAAAACGGATCTCATGATGACGCTATAATCTTAAGAGTCACATGGGCACACATGTCTTCACATGTTCACAGTTGTCTTCACATAGTCACAGTTGTTTTCACGTGGTCACTCTTGTCTTCACACGGTCACACTTGTCTTCACATGGTCACAGTTATCTTCACACGGTCACATAAGTAGTCCCCTTGTCATATTTGAAAGAAAATCAGTTACGCGCCTGGTAAATTTCCTCCTGACTCGTTATAATTCTACACCAGGTCATTAACAATATATGTAACTAATGCACATACGAAGATATCGAAATACATTCGACAGACTACGTCAGCTTTTGCGATACAACGTCTTAGTGATTACCATATTAAAACTACTTTAAGTATTGGATTTATCATTAAGTTTGCGGATTGTCGGCGGATTTGGCAAATTTTGAGTAATTTCTAGCCATTTTGACATTTGCGGAATTTATTTACTTTTTATGGACTTTTTAAAGTGCTATCGGCCAATAAAGTCAACAGTTTTAGATTATGGTGGTTAGGCATGAATTACGTTTAAGTCGTGATATTTAGTAACATGTACCGCAAAGTTGTATATAAAGTAAAGTATAGCATTTTGTGAGATGAATATGCCTCGTCCGCTTGTTCTTAAAAAAGGGGGTGGTGGTGGGATGGGGTGGGGGATGGAGATTGCACGCGCAGCAGAACTTTAGAGTCTGTAGATTGTGGATTTTTTATTTATTTATTTTTTTATTGTTATTTTTTTATAGTTTTTTTTTTTTTTTGAAGGGGGGAGGGGGTAATGTTTGTGTTTTTGTAATGAAATTTGTATGGTCAACCAGATGAGATATTTCTTGACTAGAACTCTTCAGTAAGGCAGCATATTCCTCTGCTTGTAGCTCAATTTACAATAACTTCCATGCCCTCCCTTTTCCAACCTGAATGAAAATCTGTATACATTTATGTAAAAACCCTCACCATCCTCTTGCAATTACATGTTTGTGAGGGTTGGGGGTGAGGGTGAGTGAGTTGGAAGAGTTGTGGTGTCGCGCATAATCTTTCCGATTGAAGCATGCACGTGGTAACAGGATCTTACTATCTCCATTTATTCTGTTATAAAATGCGCTGATATAATTGAAAGCTTTATCAACTATAAAACATTGCGTACATTACCCCTGAAGGAGAACACTCATCCAGACAAATTGTTTTATTAATCGCAGTGTGATGGCATTTGTCAGTTAATTTGTTTGATGCATGTCGCTTCCAAAACTGAGCTTCCCAGTCGGGTTTTCTTGCAAATGCGATGTACGTACAACAAGACCAACGAGTTCATATTCAGTTTGATTTTGATGTAAAAACTTGACCGCCTCGCATATCTTTCTGATCCAGTTGCCGCACATTAGGTTATAAGTCGTTCATCGTGATAATGTTTTGTCAGATAAATCCAATATAAAAAATAAAAGCAGTTGACATATAGTTATAATTCGTAAACATGCGTCTCAAATAATGCAAAGTGCTCTAGATGCAAATTGCAGTATTTTTTTTTTTTACATTTTCTTTCTTAAATGGCGGAAGTAGTTCTTCTGATGTATTATGTCCATTTTGTTTAAAATTTACGAAAATCTCCAGTATTACAAACTAAAATATTCGTCTTTATTAAGTACATGTAATAAAACAAGAACATAATTTGCTTTAAGAAACAGATGACATGGCACTGACGATCTGTCAATATATCCAAGGACACAATTTACAAGACCCCTAGGGGTATGACCAAAGGGCACAAATAGCTAAGGAAGTATATCATGTTGCTATATATTCCAAATAGGATGCATATGTTTTTGTTTTTGCGGGTTTTAACAACACTTTAAAACACTTTATTGGATACATGATATGAGGAAATGGGAGCAAAGTGCCTTTCCCAAGGACACACCGAGGCTGCCGACTCAAGCTGGCCTGGGAGGGTATCGAACCTTCGACCTCTGGATTACGAGTCAGACGCTCTACCAAATAAGCTACTGCAGCTCCCTCAAATAGGGTGTAAATTCGATATACAATTTTTTTTACAATTGTTTAAAAAAATGTATCATACTTTTTACCCAATTGCTCCGTCCGAGGATATACTCTAAGAAAAGGAAGGTTATAAGTCGACAAGGTAATAGGTAATAATGTGATGTCAAACTCAAAATATGCATTGAATTGGATAAGGCTTTATCGAAATAATAATAATAATAA
This sequence comes from Margaritifera margaritifera, assembly GCA_029931535.1. NCBI lineage: Eukaryota > Metazoa > Mollusca > Bivalvia > Unionida > Margaritiferidae > Margaritifera > Margaritifera margaritifera. Next base: position 114,721 of record JAQPZY010001106.1, read on the forward strand.
TAATGTTCCAATGGCCGCATCCAAGGTCATAACCCACGGCAAACAGTTTTATAGAGAGAAAGATAAGTATGAGATTATATAATATTCCAACAATGAAGTAAAATGAGTGAGTATTTATTTTAAACATAACCATTTTTGTTTTAATTATTCAAAGGTGTCCTACTTCTTGACACCATGGCTCTATCAAGGAACGTAACACAAGGAACAACACAGTATAGGAAAAAAGTGGAATTTGGGATCACGTATTTGTCCTCACAACAATCTGCAACAAAATCTAGCAAACAGGAGAATGGCCCATCCCATGGACCCAGTCTCTGATCATCACCCTTCCTAAAAAAGGGAATCTGCAGCTGTGCCAGAACTACCGAACAATCAGTCTCATCAGTCACCCAAGCAAGGTTATGCTTAAGATCATCCTCAACAGACTGAAACCCCAACCAGAGCACATCATTGCTGAAGAATAGGCAGGTTTCAGAGCAGGACGTAGTACTATAGAACAGATCTTCAATCTTAGAATCCTCTGTGAAAAGTATCTGCAGCATCAACAGGACCTCTATCATGTCTTCATTGACTTCAAGAAGGCTTTCAACAAGGTATGGCATGCAGCATTGTGGGCCACCATGCGGATATACAACATAAATTCAAAACTAATCAGCACCATCGAAACCCTATATGACAAGGCCACTAGTGCAGTTCTCGTCAATGGCAACATAGGAGATTGGTTCAGAACCGCAGTCGGAGTCAGACAGGGATGCCTTCTCTCACCAACTCTCTTCAACATCTACTTGGAAAGGATCATATCCGATGCCTTGGAAGACCATGAGGCCGGTATCAGTGTTGGAGGCAGAACGATCACCAACATGCGCTTCGCTGATGATATCGATGGCTCAGCAGGAGATGAACAAGAACTGGAAACCTTAGTGAACCGTCTCAACCAAGCATCGCTAAGGTATGGGATGGAGATCAGCGCTGAAAAGACCAAGCTAATGACAAACAACCCGAGTGGTATCCAAAAGGAAATAAGAGTGAATGTACAGAAACTGGGCACAGTGACTAGCTTCAAGTACCTAGGTGCTATCACCTCTGATGAAGGTTCAAAACCTGAGGTTCTTTCCAGGATTGCTCAGACAACAACTGCACTGGCTAGGCTGAAGCCTATTTGGAAGGACAGCAACATCATAATTGGGTCCAAAATCAAGCTTATGCACTCCCTCATCATTTCCATATTTCTGTATGCATGTGAAACATGGACCCTGACTGCAGAACTAGAGAGACGAATCCATGCCTTAGAGATGAGATGTTATCGAAGGATCCTGAAAATCTCATACTTAGACCACGTCTCTAATGAGGAGATGCGCATTAGAATCCAATGTGCAATTAGACCATATGAAGATCTGCTCAACACCGTAAAGAAACGCAAACTAACATGGTATGGTCACGTCTCACGCTCATCTGGCCAGTCAAAGACAATCTTACAGGGCACAGTGAGAGGAAGAAGAAAACGAGGCAGACAGAAGAAGACATGGAAATATAATATCAAAGAGTGGACAGGCATGGACTTTGCAAAGTCCCAAAGAGCAGTGGAGAACAGGGCAAAATGGAGAGAGATTGTCGCAAAGTCATCAGTGGCGCCCCTACGACCAGCCAGATTACGGGTGAAATGAAATGAAAAATTAAAATATTCCAGATTTTGAAGTGAATTGGATAAAACTTTAATTACAAAATAAGAGACGGAATCAAAACTTTAAAAAAAGGTGTCATACATATTGACCCCATGTCCCACATATTGACCCCATGTCATACATATTGACCCCAAGACCTCACAAAGGGACTTGACCCATGAATAAGAGTACTAAAATCTATAAGGTCAGTGTTTGACGATGTTATATTCAAAGCATGAAAAAAAATTGTTATGGAAATATAATTGAAAAAATAGATAAATAAAAACTTTAACCAAAATGTGTCCCATTTTAATTGTTGACCTCACATAACCACACGTGGGCAAAACCCAAGGAAAGAGTGGTACTGAGAGAAGGGGTGTATGTGATAATATTATATTCCAAATAGGAAGTGAATCGGGTAAAGGGTTATTCATATATAAGTGGTAAAAAAGCTTTGACCAAACATTTGATCCAAATGTGTTCCAAATATATTTTTTACCACATGACCCCACAGAGGGGCAGGAATCTTATTATGAGAAGATGTGTATGTGATGATGTTATATTCCAAACATGAAGTGAATTGGAAAAGGGGTTATGGAAATATAAGTGGTGAAAAAACCTAACCAAAGACTTTAACACAAACGCGTCCCCATAGCAATGCTTGACCCCAAGGTCCCACCCATGGGTTGTAGTGGTACTGAGAGAAGAGGCGTTATGTGATGATATACTGGAAATATGAAGCGAATTGGTTAAGGAGTTACTGAGCTACAAACTTTAATCAAAATGTGTCCCTCATTATAATTCTTGACCTTATGACCTTACCCAGGAATGGAAGTGATATTGAATGAAGGACTGATAAGTGACGATGTTATATTCTAAACATGAAGTGAGTTGGTAATGAGGGAAAATAAATATAACTGATGAAGAAAATAAAACTTTAACCAACAACATGAACTCAGATTTGTTCCGATTATAATTATTAACCCGATGACTACACCCAGGGTTAGGAGTGATACTGAGAGAAGAGGAGTATGTGATGATATTCCAAACATTAAGTGAATCGGTCAAGAAGTTACTGATCTACGAGTGCTGTACAAAACAAAACACAACTTTAACCAAAAACTTTATCCAAAACGTCTTTTGACTCCATGACCCCATCCAGGGGAGGAATTCATGGGAAGGAGTGGTATTAGTGAGAAGAGGTGTATGTGATGATCCCAAACATGAAGTAAATTGATAAAGGGGTTATGGACATACAAGTGAATCCGATAAAGAGTTACTGAGCTAAGAGTTCTGGAGAAAAAAAATATGAAACATAAACTTTACCTAAAAATATCTCTTGACTCTTGAACACAGGGGCGGTGTTCAGGGGAAGGAGTTTTATTGACAGAAAGGGTTATATCAAGATGTTATATTTCAAACATGAGGTGAACTGTAGAGGGGGCATGGAAATATAAGTGACAAAAAACAAAAAAAAATAAATAAATAAATTTAACCAGACACTTAAAAAAAATCAATACCAATTATAATTCTTGACATAATAACCCACCCAGGGGCCAAACTCCGGGGCAGGTTTGATATTAAGAAAATGGATGTATATGCTGATTTTATATTCGAAACATGAACTGAACTTGAAAAGGTGTTATAGAAATATCAGTGGTGAAAATGAAAAAAACTTTAACCATAATCTGCCCCTATTATAATTATTGACCCAAATGGCCCCACATGGGGGCAGGTGTGGTACAAAGAGAAGAACAGTGCGTGTTGATATTTCATTCCAAACATAAATTCCACTGGTGAAACGGTTATGGAAATACAGTGATGAAACAAATATGAACCAAAACCTTTTTACCTAATATTTTCTCCTTGTATTTCTTGACTCCATGGCTGCACCTAGGGGCAAAACCCAGGAGCAGGAGTGGTACTGAGGGATGTGTTGAATGTGATGATATTATATTCCTAAATATGACATGAATCGGGTGAGGGGTTACTGAGCTACAAGTACTGAGAAAAAAGCATTAACCAAACATGTCCACACACACACACACACACACACGCGCGCGAACATGTGTGTGGACATGTTTGGTTAATGCTAATTTATGTCATGGGGATATACCCTGGAAGCTAAATGCCGTGATAATAGAATGAAATGGAGTGATCATGATACGCTTGCCATGGATATATACCCTGGAAGCTAAATGCCGTGATAATAGAATGAAATGGAGTGATCATGATACGCTTGCCATGGATACTACCCTTTGGATTATTGAATACTTCACAGGACCTTGCTTTGGGTGTAAACCAAAATGGCATTTACAGTTAGGTATAATTAGCTTTAGCAGAAGCTGGTCGCATGTTTCTTGCCAAAACAAAATTAATGCTACGACCTTTAAATCACAATCAGTTGTTGGTTGGTTGTTTAAGCTAGCAATATCTTCCTAAAAATATCAGTATGCATGTTCCGACATTCGAGACTAGGAGTTCAAAATATGTCTGCAACGGTGTTATATTTTATCTGGGACTATTATTACACCGGGATATATCTCTCTGCTTCTCTACAAACTATCTCTGTCGTGCCAGGCGTTTGGCACATTACTTTACAGTCCCAGATTTTACAACCAAATTCCAGATATAGGTTCCTATTTCTTTGGGACTAGTATTACACGGGAATTGATATCTAAACCCGTCTGAACCTAGGTTTGACTCCCTATTGATATGGAAATGATGCTTCAGCAGTCACTGCTATATCACACAATAGCAAAGGACCATCAAAGGAACAGCAGAAACCTATTCCCTAGGTCTACATAACTGGTCCTTTATTATCTATGAAAGAGATTTACGAAGGTAAAATTTGGTGCTGTGATGAGCGGATTTATTTATTTTTCTTTCTAAATCTTATTTTGAAATTAATACAAATAAAAGTCACTTTAATTTTCATCCCTTCTGCAAACTCATCTTGGTATATTTTTGTTAACAATTTGTATTTGAAAATAAATATACAACATGAGATCAAATGGTGTCGAAAGTATCCCCAAATCTGAGTTGTAACTTTTTTTTAAAATAGCAAAAATGTATAAAGTGATTTGGTTTGGTCTTTTACGACACAGGAACTCAAGTAGGTTATTCAGTGCTGCGGCAATTGGAGTAAAGAGTCTTGTCCAAGGGCTCAAGATGGTAGCCTATCCGGGGTCATGAGATTGTAGGATTTGAACATACGCCCTTTCGGTCAATATTCCGGCACGCTAACCACTGAACGACCGCAGCTGGTGCTTCCATTAGTCGCCTCATACAACATGTGGGAAGGCGGATCGCACCTAATCTACATTCCCAACCCCACAGGGATTAAGTGAAAAAGTATTAAAAGAAAAGTATCACCATTACATTTTTAATGCCTGTAGAATATGCCAGTATAAATTTCATTCCTCTATTACAGATATAAAGGGGGGATAGTGGTTTGCAAAGAAAAATTGATTGGTTTGCTAATTGATTGATTAGCAAAATTTTCATTCAAATTAAAGGTTTTGCTTTCGTCGCAATTTTTCATTATAAATGGCATACAAATTCAAATAAATGACATCAGTACATTTCAGTATCATTAACAAATGTAAAGATATTTACATACTCTTTGCAAATAAATAAATAAGTAAATAAGTAAAGACGCAGTGTGGTGTACAAATTAGGTACTATAAGGTAATGTGCCAAGTGCCTAGAAGCCAGGTGTATAATGACAGACGGATTTTGTGAGGCAGATGAGGAGAGGAATATCCCTGTGTAATAATAGTCACAGTTTTTCTGTGTCTAGCACGGGGTAAAAATTAATGTTAGAACGTCTTTTCACCGGATAAACTAAAGCCAGAAATGAAAGAGATGATATAAAAGGAGATAAGACACTTATGTTGACAACATTAATTCCCCTATTATTTTTCGTATGTGTTCTTCTTAGCTTAGTTCACACTTTAGTGACACCAGGTTTTAAAAATCAAAGCATCTCTAATGGGGTGTCAAGACCTGTCTAGAACGAGGTAGGGGTCCAAACTCTCTAGCGAAATCCCCTACCATTTTTCAACATGGGGAGGGGGGATGGAGATTAGTTGCACCACCTTTACTTTTCTAGAAAGGGTTTTATATTTATCTTGATAAATCTTGTTCATACTCTTATGAATGCTGGTTTACCATATAAGCTTATATTTGCATCATTTATATAGATGCATACGGATGGAAAAACATAAAGTTATTATAGAATCACTCGTTCTTGTTTGTATGCTTGTTTAGGGTTAAACGGTACAACAGCAGAATCATTTAAAGAGCCATCTCTCTCTCTCTCTCTCTCTCTCTCTCTCTCTCAATAGCATATGTCTCAATATACACTGTTTTGGCCAGCAAAAAACGAAATTAATTTAAAAATAAAGGCTTTATTTATTTTACACCTGACCGATAAAATGGCAGGCGGTCAGCTGAAGGTGCAGTGAAAAGTACAAAAATGCAATTCTTATTCTTATATATAATAAATAGAGCAAAGAGGCAGTTACGTTCGTGTAACACTTAATAATTCAAATTTAATAGAACACAGTAGCAGTTACGTTCAGTAACATCTAATAATTCTAAATAAATAGAACACGGTGACAGTTACATTCGTGTAACACTTAATAATTAAAATTAAATAGAACACATTGGCAGTTACGTTCGTGTAACATTTAATTCAAAATAAATAGAATACAGTGGAAGTTACGTTCGTGTAACACTTAATAATTCAAATTAAATAGAACACAGTGACAGCTAGGTTCGTGTAACACTTAATAATTCACATTGAATAGAACATATTGGCAGTTACGTTCGTATAACACTTAATATTTCAAATTAAATAGAACACAGTAACAGTTACGTTGGTGTAATACTTAATAATTCAAATTTAAAACTTTGTTTTAGAGCTTTAGATTTTTATAATTTTGGTCAAAAAATAAAATTTCTAAATTCTCAACTTATATGTTTTGAGTTATTAAGTATGACACAGATCGAGATACCATAAGAATTCGGTCGGTGTACGTGTCTTGACAATCTTAACCTACTATCTGTGCATTAGAGCTCCTGAGATCACCTTCAAAAACTGTCATCGGGTCGTTGAAGAAAGCTCGAAAGTTGCTTTCTGCAGGATGTCCCTTGTATGGAACCCAAACTTCACAGTTGTGAAGGCATATGTTACCCCACGCTAGAACATAGGCTACTCTTGTTGTTCCCGTACCACCTTTCAAAGCATCCAACACGTGGTCATTCCAAAAATTGGGATGTGTGTCCAGTCCATTGTTGAAAATCCCTACCTCAGTAATGGCCGCAATTTTACCATGCGCATGCGCAGTATCTGTTAAGATTTGGACCATTTGTTGGAAAGTTTGAACGCTTGGATTAAATGCTGAGACGTAATAAAAGTCCAGGCCTAGTAAATCAACATATTCGTCCCCAGGATAGAATTGAAGAAACTCGGATGCACTATTTACTTTGTCTGGGGAATATGCGTATAGTAAATTGTGCACTCCTTTAGTATCTCGAAGATATCTGACAGTGTACTGATAGAGTTGCTTGAAATCGTCAGGCGTGTTGTCCGTTTTCTGACTGGTGCCCCACCAAAACCACCCGCCGGTCATCTCGTGATAAGGTCGGAAAATGACCGGAACCTGGTGGCCACTGGAGTCTCTTAATTGCTTCACCCAGTCAGCGATACTATCAAGGCGTTGTCTGCAAAGAAACAAGTTTTCTGTATAGTGCATGTTATAACCATCATGTAAAGGTTGTCTTCGCCTGTTTAAAATCCATTGTTTTAAAGCATGACAGTTGATAACCATTAATATCTAATTATGATGTAGTTCATAACTACATAATGGACACAATGGACAAACACTGTATAATCACCATAACAAGTGCTAAAGAAGACGAAATCTATCCAGAAAAACAAAATAATATAAAGAAAAATAATTGTTTACTCCAAGTCTGGTTTACTGACTATTTATTATACTATTTATTCCCATAGATGAGTCACGAACCCATAAAACATACACAAGTGAAATATAAATGCTTTCCAAAGGTAGGTATCCTCTAGACTGACGTGCTGCTCTTGTTTTTAAAAGAAAAAAGACAGACAAAGATTGAAGATCAATCTAGCAGCCTCATTAAACCTATTAAATACAAAACCAATTTACCTTTCATATAACGATTTTTTTTTCTGCAAGAATCGTGCATAAACATTCGCTCGCGTTCTTGTGTGCAAAACGTATCCATGTAAATCAAGTCTTCTTCACCGAGCTACACCTTGTTGACAAATTTAAGCAGAATTTTTTGTTGGCAACTCAAAACAACCTGAACATATACATAACAAAAACGTCTACTGCAAGAATTCCCTTATTTACTGCTTGTCTTACAAGGTGAAAATCATTATTTTCCCGCGATAACTAACCTGTAGACATGGTTATAAGCACCATTTGGCAAAATCCTTCGGATGGGATGCGTAATGTCGACCCCTGAATGGTCCTGGTCGATCCAAGCCGCGGCCCCCGAGATAGGGTTATTCTGATGCCAACTGAGAGTTATGATCAATCCTCTGTCAGCCGCTTTTTTAATAAGCCAGGCGTTTCTGATGCGTTCATCAGCATCATCAACATTTCCTCCAAGGTCAAAGCCAATAACAGCCGGATATTCTCCTGTCACATCCTTGATGTCACATAGCTCATCGGGATTGTGGTTTTTTGCTTGTTCCACCTTAAATAATGACAGAAAACATCAAGATTTAGCCTAGCCTAAATCTCAACATCGTGTCCAACTGCCGACAAAGTTCAGGATTAAGCACTGGGTGTACGTGGAGCAGTAATTTGTGTACATCTTGACATTTTGTTCGCAGCAAGGCGAAAATAACAATAGTGCTGGAATTGAACCCAATGTGTTGAAGCATTGTGCATGAAGAAAATAAGTTTCTAGGTGGAATTCTGTGCATTTAGGGCTGTAACGTATGGTTCTGAAATAGCACATTATTACTTAAGGACTTTATGTGTGGTGACAAGAAATCAAGAATAACTATGTTACAAGTATATCTTGTATTAAAGAATAAACGATATGCTCGTATACTAGAGCTGATAACAGTGGATACATCGCAAAGTGCCCGGCTCTCTACAATTTGCTTGGTAATGCCTTAAAAAGAAAACCTTATGCTGAAGTCAAAGATTGGAGAAGATGTGCATTTAGTGGCTATAAGTCTTCTAATGTGGAACATTTGAAATTAAAATCATACGTGGTCTCATCAATATAAAGTTGCATGTCAAATGTCCGTGAAATGCAACAAAACTTGGTGCAATAAGAACTGTCTACTTCACACTCATTCCAATGATAGTGAGGTAAATTATCCAAATGAAATACAAAAGCATGACTAATGTTATGCAATATATGTAGACTGTGAAATACAGTTTTGACACTTGTGTAGTAAGTCGTGCAACTGATACGAATACGTGAAATGTGTTTGCTCAAGTACATATTATCATATGTATTATTAATACCAGAGTAATCATGCAACAGTATGAAGAAATATCTTTAGGTAAAAGACCAAAAGCTAAAATATTGCTCTTAGCTACTAATAAGCCACATTGTAACACAATTAAAAGGGAACAAATAGGGTGGGTGGGAGGTAGATTAAATATTTTAAGCATAAGGGCAGTGCTGCTTGCTGCAAGCAGGGCCTGCACTAAACCGATTTGAAACGGTAACTTTAAATTGATTGGATACGGGGTCATCGTCTTTGGTTTGAGTGGTTGTTGCATTCTCCTGCATTTATAGGTGTGGGAACAAAGAGATCTCGTACATGCTAGTGAAGTAAATATACCAAAAGCTGATATGGAAGTAGGACTACAGTGCATTGGACAAAGACCCATAGGGTGCAATGACTTTAAGCAGAAGGGAGGAAATAATTGCTGCTGTCCATACTAGACTAATATAATATGACATAACGTACTATTTATATTAATGTGACCCTATATGCCAAATGAAAAACACGACACTGGCTTTGGACAAGTATGGCATAGTTTAGGTTAGTTAAATGCTGCTATAAGCATTGCACAGCAAATACATATAATGTACATGGAATTTATGTGACCACGTCTCAGATCCCCAAACTCCAAACCAAGTGAGTTTTTTTATTTCATTGCCTAAAATGAACGCAACGTTTCTACGCAAGCCTAGGGTAGGTTCTAGATATCTCTCATACGCATTACTGGATCAATCTCCTTGCAGTTTGATCAGCTCTGCAGCACCACCTTGTCGGAGACGGATTGGCTAGAACATTCAGGCTTCAGACCAATCTTGCGCAGACGAGCATAGAAGTGGGACATGAAAAGGCGATGACTTACAGCAATATGTTTTAGTCTGATCGGAATCTGAACAATTGGGAGAGAATAGTAGATTTTGAAATAAACTGCAGGGAGAGGAAAAGTGCTGCATAGAGCCATAATAGAGATATGGTAATGCGAGGGAGGAGAATTTGCAAAATACGTTCGCGAAATTAAATGGTTTTTGACCACCTTACGGATATTATTGCTCCCTCTGCACCAAAAGTGATATCACTGCACTGGAGGTGAAATGGCGTGCTGGGTCAAATACTGCCATGGAATTAACTAAAAGGTTTGGTTTTGAAAAGAAGGAAAAAAGGCAACTAGGCAAGCAGTACAGAATGTAAGGTTAAAGGATGCTGCGAGATTTAAGGTGCATAAAATACTACCGAGACTTGGAAAGGTTATAAGATGTTTTTGCCTCAAAAGGTCTCCTTTTACACGAAAAAATCTCTCGGAGGAGGAAAATGACTTGCCAGTCAGCTAGTAGAGGGTTTGAATACCCCGCTTCCATGTGCATTAGGCACACAATATTTAGGTATTGTTGAATAGAAGAGTAACCTAAGTGCGGGCCAAGAAAAGCAAAATATTGAGAGATATTTTGTACAGAGATTGGTACGTGGTCAATATCCACTGCACTATAAAGCTTTAAGTACAATAAATGCTGACTGCGGTAAGTTGCTCGCGTACTCTCAGCAAATACATGTGATCGAAAGTGTGTTGCTGCCTGGTCAGGATGTTGCATCAGACACTGTCGACGCCCAGAATCTGCCCACAAAAGAGAAATAATTGTACCTAGTCATGTGACAGAGAAATTGTCATATTGAGAACCACTGGCGTTTCTCATGCAGTCTGTTTATCGCATCTGCAATATGGTTTTCTAAACCAGGTATAATTTTGCAGTGAGAGGAAACTTGTTTTTAAAAAAAACACAACCAAAAGAGATATTTCTGGTAGCGCATTAATCTCTGGTTACGAGATACCCTTTGCTTATTGTTATCACATTTAAAGAATTATCAAACTGGATGCAAATACGACGATTAGTCCAAAAAGGGCCCCATCGATGGGCTGCAAGAAAAACAGCTGGTACCTCTTTATCATTAATAGGAAAGGAGGCTTCCGTAATCAATTCTAATTTCCAAGTTCCAGTAAAGCCAATACTGTCAAGCCCACCCCCTGCACTGAGAGTGCAATCATTGGTAAAAACTGACTGAATTGATTGATTATCCAAGAGAAGAGACTTCCATTAAAATTAGACATACACTTTGCCACCAAAGAATATTTTGCGCATGGAGTCCGACAGAAGAATTGTGTACCTGCTTAATTTGAAGTAATTTCTTGTATTCATGATCCTGCGGAGGAAAACTTGCCGCTATAAAATACGCCTGCTGCAAAACTGAGTTTGCCTGCAAGTGATTGGAGCCGACGTTTGGAAGCGTGCTTACGATCTTGAAATTCTGCAAGTTTTTCTTTAATTTGGAAGATTTTTTTTCATCTTTCAAACGGAGACATAATTTCGGAATCAATCTCAATACCAAGAAATACGATTTGCTTAGCGGAGTCTACAACCTTATCCCAATTTATTTGGAAGTTTAAATTTCTCAGAAGCTAAATCAAAGTGCGTAACAGATCAGCATATTCTGTTTTTGAAGAGGCACACTCCTACGTGCCATCACTCGCCTCACAGCTTGGGTTATTCGATGACAAATGTCGGGCGCTAGTTTTGATCCAAAAGGTCATTTTGGATACTGTTATATTCTGCTTTTGAAGAGGCACACTCCTACGTGCCATCACTCGCCTCACAGTTTGGGTTATTCGATGAGAAATGTCAGGCGCGAGTTTGGATCCAAAAGATAATTTTGGATACTGTAAGTAAACTGTTTTTCCATTGAATTTCTATTTAAGACCTGTAAAATTTTAAATAGTTTGACTGATAGGATATGTAAGCAGCTTTCGAGTTTATATTGGCCAAGAGATGCTGAATCATCGATACGTGTAAATGAGTTGTTTGTACTATACGTACAGTAGCCATTGACAGACAAACCCTCAGGCATCGAACAATCATGAATCAATCTTGCACTCTTTCGGATCTGGAGATAACGCCAATAGGACTTATAACAGCCAGAGGTGTGTCAACAATTGCATAATTTTCCGCTTGAATTTCTTCAAAATTTTGGTTGTTGTCTGAGCATACAGGTTGCTACAAAGCTGAGCGGATTTGTGGTTTTCAAGCTGTATAGGGATTGGAAAAGCATATTTGTCTATAATAAAGGATTCAAAATAAAGTCTTCATCAATTCCATTTTCAAGTTCTTTTTCACAAGCTGCGAGACGGACATTTGGTAAACGGTTTGCAGTTATTGAGATTTTTGTAGTCTAGTCTGTAGCTGCAGAGTGTTTCAGTATACACGCTTGGTATAAGCAATAACGGAAATATTAGCAGTAGCAATCCGACCTAGCGTTGTAAAGCTTGCATATCTCGTGACCGTCAAGGGTGGCGGGGTTACGTTGGGGGATGGGGTAGCACCTAATGTCAATCATTTTTGAGTGTTGTGCATTAGTTTGTAGGGCTCGAGGGACTCTGGGCTGTACAAAGATAGTTTAGAAGTGGGAAGCATCAGTGACCTGACGGAAACCATGAGAATCTTGAAGTTTTCTGTACCCACGATCGTACATAAGCAGAGAAACTAAGCCTGTGATGGTAGGCTTTTCGTAAGGCTTTCCTGGTGCAGGTAGGTGCATCACCTTTGTCTTCTTCTGGGTCATAGGCGAGCCTCTAGCTTTGTAGACTTCTGCTGATATAGCATCTGCTCAATGTGCTTTGCCATTTGACAGCAGGTCAATTGCTTTCTTAGTTTCAGTCAACGTTGGAAGATCAGCAAGAGATATTTTGATTGATTACTTGGGTCAGTCGATCTATTGCCTCGTCACTGATAGATGATTGTTCATTTAGGATGTTGTTGAAATGTTCTGCTCATCTCTGTAGTATCTTTTCTTAGTCAGTGACACAATTTTGATAAAGCATGTTTAAGAAATACTTCTACCCAGTTTGATCGAAATTGACTCAGTCGTTCCAGAGATGAAATAAAAAATAGGTTTTCTATATTGTTGTTAAGGAAACCACGCTGTTCCTAGGGAAAACCAAACCAGACACAACTAAAACATGCACTTAGAAACATTTCTACCAAGTTTGATCAAAATTGGCTCCGCTGTGCTAGAGACAAAGTTCAGAATAGGTTTTGCATATGGTTACTATGGAAACTACACAGTTGCTAATGGAACCAACCTAGACATAAATTTGATACAGCGGTCCTAAGGAACATTTTTACCAACTTTGATCGAAATAAGCTCAGGTGTTTTAGAAAAAAGTTGAAAATAATTTGTCATCTGGTTGCAAAGAAAGCCACATCATTGCTAGGGGAGCCACTTTGTACACAATTTTGATAGAGCATGTATAAGAAACCAATCTGGAAACATTTTTGAAAAGGTTTGTAAAGCAAATTCCTACTAGGTTTTGATCAAAACTGCCTTGGCCATTGTGGAGAAGTCTAAAATAGGTTTAACATTTTGGTTGCTACGGAAGCCACACCGTTATTATAGGAGCCAATACGGATACAGTTTTGACAGCGTGTCCTGATGAACATTCCTACCAAATCTGATTAAAAGGAAGAAACCTATCGATTTCGGTGTCAAAAGGACAAGACCTACGGTCACTGTGACTGAAAGAAGAAAAAAGGGTTTCCGACTAATAACTAGAGTTCTCCACCATCAGCAGTTACCAAACTTCACGGATGGCTTGCACGTGCGGTATCGATCTTTGGCTCAAAATGTCAAAGGTCAAAGTCACTATGATTGAAGTAAGAAAAATAGCTACCGCACAATAAATCGAGTTCTCTACTATCAATCTTTATGGATAGCTTGCACTTGAAGTATGGAAGAAGCCTATTGATGTTGATGTCAAATGGTCAAATAGTCAAAGGTCATGGTCACTGAAAGAATAAAAATGGTTTCCACACAATAGCATAGGTTTTTGATCACATACCTTGATTAATCTTTGTGGATGGCTTGCACTTGGGAAATGAAAGAAGGCTATTGATTCTGGAGTCCAAAAATCAAAGGTCATAGTCACTATCAAACAGTTTCTGCACAAAATTTCAGGTGTCGGCCATCTGCCTTTACCAATGTTTGTGGATGACTTACACTTTGGATAAGAAATAGGCTTACTGATTTTATAGTCAAAAGGTCTAAAGGTCATTCTGAAAGAAGAAAACTTGCTTATGCATATTAACTAAGTTGTAGACCTCATACCTTGACCAAATGTTTTGGAGGGCTTGCACTTGATGTATGGAAGAGACCTCTTTATATTGCGGTCAAAAGATCAAAGGTCACGTTCACTGTAACTGAAAGAATATAAATGGTTTTCGCACAATGAAACATATATCTCGAACAATCTTTGTGGATGGCTTACTCTTGTGGTAAGAAAGAAGCCTGTCGATTTTGGAGTCCAAGGGTCAAACGTCAAGGTCACAATGACGGAAAGAACAAACTTTGTTTCTGTACAAAATATTCAGTCATCGACCATGTACCTTTACCACAGTTTGTTGATAACTTTCACGTCGGGTAGGAAAGAAGCTTATTGAATTTGGGCTCTAAAGGTCAAAGGTTAATGACACTGTAGCCGAAAGAAGAAAAATGACTTTTGCATAATAATTTTAGTTTTAGACCATGTACTTTGATCAATGTTTATGGAGAGAGTGCAGTTAATGTATTGAAAAAGCCTCTTGAATTATAGGTTAATGGGTCGAAGTTCAAGGTCATTGTGGCTGAAATAAAAATTCCTTTTAGAGAATAAAATGTCTTCTAGAATAGGTTCCGTGACCACACTTTGTGGATAGCTTGCAATTAGGGTAATAAAGAAACATATAGGTTCTGGGGTCTAGAGGTAATAATATAATTGCAGATAGGAAAGAAGTAGAATGATTATGTGAAATGTATTCTTAAAACAATAAAACAGTTGTGGATTGGAAAGAAGTAGTGAGATTGTAAGAAGGTTTTAGCAGAAAGATGAGTCTCGAAAGCAAACAGTGCGATTAGGTAAGTGTTTGCCTTCAAAACATTTAATGCCAAATCTTAACATCGTTGATGTCACCTCTGACACTGTCTTTGCTACACAATTAATACCGCTGTTGCAATCTGCCGACAAAGGCGAAATAATAATTATTTTGACGTAAATTAACCTTCTGTTCGAACTGGAAATTCGTTAAAGTTGAGTTTGTTGAAAGAGAATTTTGCTGTGCTTACCGTAAATAACCATCCGCGGAACCCATTGTGAGGATCTCCTAATATATATGGAGAGTGGCCTCCCCCTGCACCAAAAAGTGTAGCGTCATGATGACCAAACAAAATTTTGTTGGAGTTCTGCGTGTAGCCTAATAAAACATTGTACAACTGCCTAGTTTCCGGAGTAGCATGGTTATCAACAGGGTTTGTCGTCACATTTCTCAGGAGAAGACACAAAGTTATTGTAAACAATTGCACTCTGAAAGAAAAATGACTTTTTTAAAAAAGGATAATTAAGAAAAAAGGAAAACTAATAAAAAAGGAGAACCTTACAGTTATCCTGTCAGATGATATGTTAGAGATTGGTTGATAGACTCTTTCTTTATTTGTATCTTATTAAATTATGAACTTTAACTTTTGAACAATGTCCCTGTGGTAGAATTGTTATTTACTGAAAGAAAATATAGTTAAATATAACAATTATTATGTATCTTCCCAGCTCGCAATATCTATATTGTCAAGCATAGTTATATGGTCATAATATTCCGAGATGGTATATAAAAAGAAAAAAAATTCGTAAAGTAAATGTCATGCAATAATTCAATATTAAATGGATTGAGAGCAATTTCAGCAATGAGCTGTTACCTATGCAAGGAAACGCCCATGAGTTGCTTAATCCTAAAAATATGTGCAGCCCTATAGATAGTCAATCTCAACTGAACTAAATCCTACGTGAATCTTTCCCGTTATTTATGCTTCCAGAATCTCCACTGTTAGTGCATTCAAACTCTTGAGAACAATGATTAGTCCTGTGAATGTGCCAGACACTGGATTAATTCAGTTATCTGGTCTATACTACTTTTCACCTTGAAGACACGTAAACGTGATCTTCCGACTTTGTTATCTCAAAACTAGTTGCACATCATGCTTTATTAATATTCATCATAGTGCACAATCAACGGCAAATTTGACTTCATTCGTCGGGCCAAACTTTCTGCTACAACCACCTAATTTTGATTTCCGATCGACACAGATCAACGAGTGAATTCAACTATTTGTTCAAGCTTAGAATTGATATTAAACTACAATAATTCATAAAATGGTTGATTTGATATTTGGTTTAGGATTTTGTTCTGGAAAACTTTATTTTTTGACGGTATGGTGAATTCAGAGACACCGATATCAGTAAATGCAGTACCTGAACATTGTGTAAAGATTCCATTATATAGTGAAATAGAATTATAGAGCTAAGTAATATCAGCTATGGAGAAACAGACCCTAAGAACATGAGAACTTGGTTGACTAACTTCACAAGGTATGTATGTATGAATCAGGTTTAACGGCACATCACCACGATTCTGGCTATATAGTGTCGATTAAAGTTAAGTTCCAGAAATGTCAAGGTAACAATTGCCACAAAAAATAAAAATAAAAATAACATTTAGGAAGATAAATCCTTCCAAATAAGTGTAAGCCTGTATTCAAGCAGGATTAAAAAAAATCAAAAGCTAAAGATGTAAAACTTCTGTAAACGGAATATAAAATTAAACAAAAGATAAAGGTGAAATCCTAAATAAAAACCCATACAATATAGGGTTAATACAATACTTGAAATCTGCTATATATTTGAGTTTGTATTTTAGCATTATTTGAAACAGATGGAAAACCACAATGTCCATCTATTTGAATTTAACACGGGGTTGATCCACTATGGCCATCTATGGATATTTAATATGGGAATGGACCACTCCGGACATTTATTGCAATTTAACAAAAGAGACGGGTCACTATTGCCATATATGGGAATTTAACATGGATGGGTCGGTATGGTGCTTTTGGGGGAATTTAACATGGGAATGGAACACTGTTTAGTTTATGGAAAATTGATCATGGATTGGGGGGGGGGGTAATTGAACATGGATGGGTCTGTATGGGACATATGGGATACTGAACTTGTATGGGTCACTATACTATGGGACTTATGGAAAATGGAACATGAGTGGGTCATATGATGTGGGTGGGGGTGGGGCGGAGTGAACGCCCATGAGTTGATTAATGCTAAAACTATGTGCAGCCCTAAAGATTGTCAATCTCAACTAAACTAAATCCTACGTGAATCTTTCCTCACTATTTATGCTTCCAGAATCTCCACTGTTAGTGCATTCAAACTCTTGAGAACAATGATTAGTCCTGTGAATGTGCCAGACACTGGATTGATTCAGTTATCTGGTCTATACTATTTTTCACCTTTAAGACACGTAAACGTGATCTTCCGACTTTGTTATCTCAAAACTAGTTGCACATCTTGCTTTATTAATATTCGTCATAGTGCACAATCAACGGCAAATTTAAATTCATTCTTCGGGCCAAACTTTCTACTACAACCACCTAAGTTTGATTTCCGCGCGACAAAGATTGATGAAAGAATTCGACTAATTTGTTAAAACTTACAATTGAAATGAAGCTCCAATAATTCTTTAAATGGTTGATTTGATATTTGGTTTAGGATTTTGTTTTGGAAAACTTTATTCTTTGACGGTATGGTGAATTCAGAGACACCGATATCAGTAAATGCAGTACCTGAACATTGTGTAAAGATTCCATTATATAGTGAAATAGAATTATAGAGCTAAGTAATATCAGCTATGGAGAAACAGACCCTAAGAACATGAGAACTTGGTTGACTAACTTCACAAGGTATGTATGTATGAATCAGGTTTAACGGCACATCACCACGATTCTGGCTATATAGTGTCGATTAAAGTTAAGTTCCAGAAATGTCAAGGTAACAATTGCCACAAAAAATAAAAATAAAAATAACATTTAGGAAGATAAATCCTTCCAAATAAGTGTAGCATGTATTCCAGCAGGATAAAAAAAATCAAAAGCTAAAGATGTAAAACTTATATAAACGGAATATAAAATTAAACAAAAGATAAAGGTGAAATCCTAAATAAAAACCCATACAATATAGGGTTAATACAATACTTGAAATCTGTTTGCTATATATTTCGGTTTGTATTCTAGCATTATTTGAAACGGATGGAAAACCACAATGGCCATCTATTTGAATTTAACACGGGGATGATCCACTATGGCCATCTATGGATATTTAATATGGGGATGATCCAATATGGCCATCTATGGAAATTTAATATGGGGATGATCCACTACGGCCATCTATTGAAATTTAATATGGGGATGATCCACTATGGCCATCTATGGATATTTAATATGGGGATGGACCACTACTGACATCTATGGATATTTAACATGGGGATGATCCACTATGGCCATGTATGGATATTTAAAATGGGGAATGGACCACTACGGACATCTATGGATATTTAACATAAGAGACGGGTCACTATGGCCATATATGGGAATTTAACATGGATGGGTCGGTATGGGGCTTTTGGGGAATTGAACATGGGGATGGAACACTGTTTAGTTTATGGAAAATTGAACATGGATTGGAGGGGAGGGGAAGGGAACATGGATGGGTCGGTATGAGGCTTATGATATACTAAACATTTATGGGTCACTATGGGACTTATGGAAAAAGAACATGGGTGGATCATATGGTGTGGGTGGGTGGGTGGGTGGGGGGAAGAGAGCTTCAACATGGATGAGACATTAGGGGGCTTATGGGAAACTGAAAATGGGTAGACAAACATACATTGAGATGGACAAACACACGCCGAATGACAGACAAACACCACTTTTACAGACCACAACACGTCCTTACAGACCGACACGCATACTAACAATCCTATACACATTCTTTCAAACTAATGTCTAGAGCAGTGGTTCTCAACCTCAGGTCGTGACCCAAATCAGGGTCGCGAAGGAACATCAGAAGAAACTTTTTAAATCATATCATAAGCCTGAGGGTTGGGAGGTCCTGTTATTGGACAAATTAGGGAAGCGGCAAAAAAAAAAAAAAAAAAAAAAGGTTGGGAACCACTGGTCTAGAGGGTATGATATGTTATGGTATGATGGCCAACACACATACTTACAATCCAACACCTACACATACAAACAAACTGATAAGGGAAGGGGTCGGGTGCGGTACAACATATGCAACTGTTGTACCACTACTGCCCTGGCAAGGTGTCTACCGAGACCAATGGCCTAAAACAAGGCTTGTCGGCCTTATCCTCCCAATCCTCATTCTGGAGGTTGTAGTGGTTCACCTAATCTTGTTGTTGCTGCTGCATCTACATCGCTTCTTTACTATCCACTACTTCTCCTCTTCTCGTTCTACCTTCTATTGTCTATGTCTTTCCCGCAATTCTTGGAAGGCGGCTCTGGCTTTTTCTCTCTTGGTTCTTCTGGCTTCTTCTTATTCTCTTTTTCATTCTTATATAAGAAGTTCAGAGAGGATCTCTGGGATCATTTTAAAGTGAACATGTCTTCTTTGGATCGATCTCCTATCTGGCAATACGTCCCCTACGAAGAAGGTTCAATACCCACTAAAATATGTTATAGCTGTACCACATATCTCACTAAAACTCATCTTGTCTGGTCGACGGTGAATGGCAAGTCTGAGTGTATGACTGAGCTTGAATTATAGTCGTGTGAGGCCGTTCGGCCATGTTCGATTGGTTACGAAATGTGCGCACTGCGCACTATTTAATTAATGTCGGTATGAGGCAATGTTGAGAAAGGGCATGTCCAGCAGTACCAAGCGGCACCGGAATTATGAATTGAAACGCCAGAGCTATACTCTCCTAGACAAATTCTGCCCAGTTATCTATTTCGGGCTTTCCATATCGTGCCAATTATGTACTAGCCTCATACTTTGAATGTAATCATTGCAATTAGTTACAATGTATCTGTTTAGCTGACATTTTCGCAATTTAACGTATAATGTGTATTTAATGTTTCCAAGATATATTACACAATAACGGGTATAAATTATCCTTTGAATTTTTAGCGATCTTAGTCATGTTTGCGCAGATTTTTAGATATGTTTTAGACGGTCATTCGAAAGTATTAAATCTGCATTTAGTCTAAGTTGGGATCAAATCGGGTTTTCTGGGCCAAACTGAAAACGATTAGGCAATTTTGATTTTCTTACCCCTACGAAGAGTCTTCTTGCTGCTAAGTCAGGACTCTTATTAGGTGGTCTGGCTCTGGTTGGTGTCGTCCCAGGGTCGATAAGGTCGGTAAAGGTGTGGTGTCTGGCTGAGGCTGGATAGCTGGTACAATTCTGGTCCATTTCGTAGTGTTGTATCAGCTGGTTTACAAATAAGGGTTGCTAGTTCGAATGGATATCTCTGTATTTTTCTCCTCCCCTCACTCTGATGTTCGCTGCCGCTTTCCTCCAATGGGCTTTCGAAGCTTTCACCCCTCCCTCGTGGAAAGAGCCTATAACCGTCAGGGTGTCTGTAATGTGCTGCTTAGCGCCTTCTATGTCGTTGTACAGGTCTGTCATTCCCAACTTTGTAGCCTGGTCTCAAACATATTTTTTTTTTATCTCATCCTCGTCTATGTTTGCAATCGTTGCCGCAATGGGTGGGGCTGCTCCCTCACTTCCGCCTCATGCTTTCTCTGGGGTCGTCTCTCCTGCTGCTTTCCCTTTGTATCCTCATTGGTCGGGCGTCGCTGAACTGCTCCCTGTTTCCGAGTATGGGATTCGACCGTACTTGGTTTTCGAGTGCGCTCCCTCGCTTGAGACTGCTTCTGTTCATTCTGCGCTGCTCCCTGTTTTCGATTATGGGTTGCAACCGTAATCTGTTCTTGAGTGGGCAGGTCTGGTATCCTCTGATGATCGCTCCTTGTAAACTCACGTTATTAAAATTAGTAGAAAGAGCATTTCTTCTCATAAAGTCTGTGCTATCGTCTTCGTTTTGAAGTGACCAATACAGTTCAAAATATTCCACCAGGGATTGTTTTTATCGTTCCGAAAGTATACAGCTATCCTATGTTTGTTTGTTTTCGTTGTTTGTTTTGTGTGTGTGTGTGTGTGTGTGTGTGTGTGTGTGTGTGTGTGTGTGTGTGTGTGTGTGTGTGTGTGTGTGTGTGCTTTTTTTTCCAATGACCTTCGTCTGTGTTGATCACCTTGGCTCGAACGTCTTTTGGCTTTCGATGAATAAGTTAATCTTTGGCGTAGACAACAGTTCCATGGAGTCGTGTACGAACTGTGTGTCAGTAGGTAATGAAGTTCCTAGTTATTCATCTTTATACATTAGAGGTCACAGGTAATGATTAGGCGATGATTTCAAAGCTTACTTTTTCTTCAAATTGGTCAGTGAGGTAAGTAGAGGTGAAGAAGGAATTCGTGTTCTGATGTAAGAGTGCTTCGATGCGTTCCGTCTCGGTCCAAGTCAGCGGTGGTTTGGAATTTTGTAGCATGTCCTTATACCACTCGTTCAAGATTGTCTTTTCTTAGATGAGAGCCCATGATTCCTCTGGAAAATACTCCAACTTTTCTTCTTGGCTGATCGTCAAACATTTGTCGTTTTGTACTTGACTGATATTATCAACTTGACGTCCCTAATTTTGGTATATTGTCAGTAGCATCATTCTCTTGGCAGATAGTTAGCAAAACATTTCACTAAAGCCATCTTTTGTTCTGACTATTGTGCCAATACTGTTTCTTCTCCTCCTTGTCTCATGATTGGACTTTTGTTTCTGCTGTTCTTGGTCGTCAATTTCCATGAGGGATATTTCCATCACCACGTTTTCCATGAGTAAGCCTTTAGTAGTCCAGGATCACTTCCCTCAGACTGTTGATTTCGTTGGCATTGTCGACCTTTGCAAACAAGATCACGTTCACCGAGTTGTCGTGTGCATGAGTAAACTGAATTTCCACTCGCAGTTGTATCAACTTTATAGGGTGGAAATGACCCTCTACTGCCTTGGTCTGGTGTGAAATCGAATCCCCCAAAACAGTAACCCCGCACATAGTCGTCGAAGGAAATGCTTTGTGTGTTGTTGGTACTCAATTGTCATGTGGCTTCGAACAGAGTTATGTAGGATTTCAAGTAATTGTTGTGGGTAAAGTTGGGTCCAGAGAGTCTGATACACAAAGTCAATCACTTCCTGATGGCGTTTATCGTAGATACTTTGTAGTGATGGAAATGATAAAGGTTTTGACTAATGTCTCCGTTCAGGGCTGCATTACTGACGATGACAATGAAGGACGTTTGGGTAACTGCCCCTGGAACACATGATCTATGATCTTGGGTCAGCGTCCATGAGCATTGGTGCAGGTTTTCACTAACATTCATCGTTTGGGATACTTGGTAGTGTTCATGGTCAGGGACTGATCTCCTTTCCTGCTCTAAGCAAGATTTCTACGCGTCGCACGTATAGTCTCGCTTCTTCGACGATGGTTTTGCAATTGTTAGTGTTGGAGATCAGATAGAAGATGGTGCTACTCCGATTCAATCTTAGATGCGCATCAACTCCGTTCAACAAATACTTGCTTTTGATCAAAATGTCCAAGTGCAGATAATCCATCGTTTCCAACGTTTCCAATTAGCGACATTATTTGATTTTCTTTTGTAGTTCGTTAAATACTTGATTGGGTCCGCGTCATCATCAGCAATCAACTTCGTGTCGTGGAAATTGCCAAACATGTCGGGTTGCCACACGACACAAGCATCTAGGTGGGTGTTCTTGTCTTCTGTACCAGAAGTTAATAGATTCTCTAGGTAGGCCAGGTAAGGGTAAGTGTCCCTGCTGAGGGAGCCGTCGAAGAAATGAATGACACTGGATATGATTTTTGCATTGGCATCATCGTGCGTAGCATTGCAAAAAGATCGAGGTACGTCCTTAAAATGACATGTGACCGGGAGTAATCAAGATACCTCGGTCATTACCGTTAGGTACAATGTATTCTTAGACCGAAAGTGGGCTTTTTAGACCGAAAGTTGTCGTTTCGGAATCCTCAGTCATTATCGTTAGAACTTAAGTTGACTATTCGAAATCCTCAGTCATTACCGTTAAGTATAATAAATGGCGTCAATACTGAAACTCTATTTAATGAAGTCAGTAGTATTTATATCTAATTAGCTTGACTCATATCTTTTTGTGCTACTTCATTAGCATTTTTATATAATTAGCTTGACTCGTATCTGTTTGTGCTACGTTATTAGCATTTTTATATAATTAGCTTGACTCGTATCATTTTGTGCTACTTCATTAGCATTTTTATATAATTAGCTTGACTCATATCTTTTTGTGCTACTTCATTAGCTTGACTCATCTTTTTGTGCTACTTCATTAGCATTTTTATATAATTGGCTTGATTCATATCTTTTTGTGTTACTTCATTAGCATTTTGATATAATAAGCTTGACTCATATCGTTTTGTGGTACTTTATTAGCATTTTTATATAATTAGCTTAACTCATCTTTTCGTGTTACTTCATTAGCATTTTTTTATAATAAGCTTGACTCATATCTTTGTGTGCTACTTTATTAGCATTTTTATATAATTAGCTTAACTCATATTTTTTTGTACTACTTCATTAGCTTGTCTCATATCTTTTTGTGCTACTTCATTAGCATTTTTATATAATAAGCTTGACTCATATCTTTGTGTGCTACTTTATTAGCATTTTTATATAATTAACTTAATTCATATCTTTTTCTGCTACTTCATTAGCATTTTTTTTCTTTGGTTCACTAAAATGTTTCCGCTTCCTCTTGTAACGGTACAAACTATGTTGGTCTTTAAAAGTTTCATGGCATGTATAACAAGATCACTGTTTGGATTTTGTTTGTACAACAAAACAAAACAAATGAAACAAGAGAATTAAAAATATTCGCCAATAATTCTCTTATAGCATGTTTTTCTCTTGGAGTAATATGCACATCTTTACAATAATTTTAATGCAAGTTTTTTTTGTGTATTTCAATTAAATCGAACATGCTACCTTTAATAAATTATGAGCGTATGGTCGAACAATTTTTATCAATTTAATTTTTAAAATTAAAGTAATAATTTAATATTTTTAAAACTTTTTTAACACAGTTCTGTAATATAAAATTGAACATGCCCTTTGTAGATATTTTCACGTAAAGGTAAAGATTGAATATTATGATTTTAAAGTTAAAGCTATAATATCATTATTTAAAAGTGAAGAGTTAATATTATAATATATACTTTCCTTACCTTAGTTCATATCCTTTATCTTTTCTGTTCTTTTTCTTCTTTTTTATATCTTTCTGCTGTGGAAATAAAAATCCAACTGCAAATATTTGACTATGACAATGGAAACTTCACTGTGCCATACAAATCTTCTTACTTTAATCCCTTAGATAAAAGGAGAGATAACTCTTTCTTCCTTTTATCCCCTAATCAAAACAAAAGTTCTAATTTATTTTACAAAAGCAAAAAAGGAGAGTAAAATGCGAGTTTTTTTTACAACGCTTTTCTTAACAAAATTTTTTTTACAAAAGATTTGAATCTTGATATTTTTATTTTCAACAAGAAAAGGAAAAAATATTGGACTTCCGTAGACTTAACGTTAAAATAATATTGAATTTTAGGTCATACAAATCTAATTTTTATCTACTTCATGTCATAAAATAGACTTTCGGCCTTGACACCAGTTCAAAAATAAACTTCAGTCTTAATTTCAGGCTATGACGTCATTAAATAACAGGACATGATGTCATAAAAATTGACTCTCAGTCTTGACGCTGGCTATTATATTTAACGGTACTGACTGAGGATTCCGAATAGTAAACTTACAGTCGAACGTTAATGACCGAGGATTCCGAGACGATAACTTTCGGTCTACACCACACACCCACACCCATACCCAGTCACATGTTATTTTAATGCAAAGTATACTGACGGCAAAGGAACCTCATATCATCAACAATTTTCTATTGCTTTAAATAAAAGCAAAGATGATGTATCAAGATTCCAGCAATTTTCTCAAGACGGACCTCGATTGTTTTTAATGCCACGCACGATGATGACGATGTAAGAATCATATCCAGTGTCATCAATTACTTCGACGGCTCCCGCAGCATTGACACTTACCCTTACTGGGCCTACCTTAAGAATCTACTCATTTACGGAAAAGAAGACAACAACACGCATCTAGATGCTTGTGACGTCTGGCAACCCGACATGCTCGGCAAGTTCCACGACACGGAGTTTATTGCTGATGATAATGCGGACCACAACCAAGTATTAAATAAGTTCCCATTTAGTCTAACCGCTGTTAATACTCCATCGTAGAAGATTTATAATATTGAGAAAACCATTGTTTATTTATTATTTTTTTAATCAAAATAAAATTATTATCATTTTGATATAGAAGAACTCTTAATAATAACTTTTCACTGCGATTTGCAGTATGAAATCAATAGAGTTTTAACAGTAATAAACGTTTTATTACAAGTCAAACGTGAATTTTTTTACAAACCCATATATGGGGAAATGTAGAAGATAAATACTTTCTTTTTTCTTCTTAGAAACAAGATAATAATATTATTTTATAAAGGGAAACTCTTACAAATAAAAATAAATAAAAATATTAATATTATTAAAAAAAACATTTTTTATTTTGATTTGTAGTCTGAAATCAATAGATTTTTAACAGTAATAAACTTTGTATTACAAGTCAAATGGGAAATTTTACTTTTCAAACTGAAAAATACATCGAAATGTCTCTCTCTCATCCCACACCCCAATATTGGGGGGATGGGCCCCCCCTTATCCCTTGGACGGAAGGGGAGGAGGAAATTTTTTTTTATAATGGTATTATTTTGTATTATATTATTTATATTTGAAATTAATTTTATTTATTTCTATTTATTCGTATTTTTTAATTTTAATTTATTTAATTTTATTTTTATTTTATTATCTTAATTCAATTTGTTTTAATTTCATTTTAATTTATTTTTTAATTTTAATTTAATTTTTATTTTATTAATTAATTTTTTATTTTATGGTTCCACCCCACCCTTTTCTCGAGTAAGGGAAGGGGGATGGAGAACTCTTTATCCCTGCGATGGAAAAAGAGACTAAAAAATCGATAATCAGTCTAAAAAAAATATACTTCCGGTCATAAAATAGACTTTCTGTCTTGACACCGTTCAAAAACATACTTTCAGTCTTAATTTGAACTATGACGTCATAAAACCGCATATAACGTCATAAAATAGACTTTTGATCTTGACGCCAGTTAGTATATTTAACTGTTATGACGTCATATTTAAACATCATAAAATAGACTTTCAGTCTTGACGCCAGTTTTTTATACTTATCGGTAATAACAGAGGATTCCGAATAGTGAACTTACGGTCTAACGATAATAACAGAGGATTCCGAATCGGTCTTGAAAGGTCTTCTTCCAATCTAAAAATATATTATACTTAACATTAATGACCGATGTAATCCAATTACACCAGTCACGTGTTATTTTAATTCATAGCATAAGGATTCCTAAGGAACCTCATATCATCAGAAAATGTCCAAGTGTCTGACTTCTCTTATTGCCGTGTCCGTGTTGTCTAATTCTCTTCTTGCCGCGTATTTGCTCTATTTTTTATTATCCCCGTAATAGGTTGACCACTAGGTCGAGGAACACCGTCGCAAAGCCACTTTACAAACAAACATTTCTAGTTATCAGATAATCTAGGGACAAGATATATAATGTGCAAAAAAAAGAAAAGAAAAGAACACACATGCATATAACACGCAGTTTCTTTAGGTGCACAATTTAGATACACAAACACAGGTATACGGTGTCTAGGCGATGTATTTTGCTCCTGTTTTTCATCAGACCCAAATTAAAAAAGAACCTGTTAAAAGAAGAAAAAGGATTCGTACACAAGTTATATATTCATGATTGAGGTCCATTTTTCAAGAATTTGGTCCTCTTTTGTATTTAATTCAGTATTGTATTTTTCAATGTTCTTATGCATTTCAACTATTTGTTTAAAATCGTAAATGGAAGGATTTTGCATATTGAATCTGCAAGTGTAAATATAATATTTAGCCAAAATGAGCAAGAAATTACACAAAATATCCAATTGTTCACTTCCTAAATATATTTATTTTTTGGACAAATGTGCAAAATTTGTGCAACAAGGTGCAAAATGTTTAATTTAACTGTATCAAAAATTTGAAGTAATATCGCAATCACAAAAGAGATGTTCAATACTTCATTCTCACTCTTACGGAAAGTATATTTGTCATCGTCTAATATCTTAATTCTTTTCCCAAAAATTATTATTAACAATTATTCTATGAACCAATTTAAAATTAAAAGAGATCAACTTGGTATCCTTTGCACAAATGTTCGCCCGACAATAAATCTCTGACCACCCCTCGCTATTTATATTTATATTTAATACTTGCACCCATGTTTCTTGCTTAGCAAATATGTTGCCTTTTTACCTTTTTAGAAAGATCTTTGTAAATAAATTTCATTGAACTTTGTTTCTGCAAGTTCATTACTTTATCCTGCTGCTTGTCAAAATGATAAATGGCTTTTTATAGCATCTTTCCATGACTTTGGAATTTTGGATATTAAGGAGAAGAATTTCAAGAAATCATTGCATCGAGTTTTTCGTTTTATTATTTTAAAAGGTATTACATTACCATGACAATCTACTAAATCATTAAGAATTGCAATGCCGGCTTATGTCTAGAATTAGTATTGATATAAAAGTCTGCGCAGGGTTGGGGTGGACAAAGTTTAAAATACTTTGGAATAAATATTTATTGGGACTTTGCGGTTCCTTTTTCCAATAAGATACTTCCAAAATGACATCCATCCAAAAACTTTTTAATTAGGTTACCAAATTCTTCTTATATCCTTCTCCCTAAATTTCAAATATCCTTTTTATTTTTTAATCAAGTTGTATTGACTAAATTTTGCCACGATCCATCTTCATTTTCAAGAAATCTTGTAACCCATCTTATCTTAATGTACCTAATGAATCAATAACTATGAATCGTATTTAGTCCTCCTTCATTTTCAAGAGCTACTAGGATGTGACGTTTAATTCTCTCTACTTTACCACATCATGCAAATTGAAATAAAGTACGATTAAGTTATGTTTCCACTTTTGCTGTTGGATTTGGGAAGTGCTAAAAAAAGATGTATGAATATGGTCAGAACAAGAGTTTTTACATCAATTACCTTACCAACTACTGCAAGATGTCTTTGACTCCAGCTTGCCAATATTCCTTTTGCTGTCGTTAATTTCTTCCTATAATTGATTTCCACCATTTGTTGTGAATCTAGAGAAAAATCAATGCCGAGGAGTGTAAAGTTAGAAAAAGGCCAATTTAGGTACATAATAGGACATATTAATTGATTTAAAAATTTCTTTTTTCCAATTCAAATAGACTTCGTTTTTGTTATGTTACATTTAAGTGTGGATAATATATATATAAAAAAAAAAGTTGAAAATCTTGCAAGATATTCATGGTTGCTTTGAGAGAACGTTGAGATCCATCAAGAATAAAAAAAGTGTCATCGGCATACTGACCCAATTTATACTCACTGACATAAAAATCATTCCCCGTACATCCACATTGTGCTTTAAATTTATCGCTAAAATCTCAACACCGATGATAAACAAATAAGGCGCCGGGGTATCCCCTTTCAAGTCTAAAAATGATGAAATATCTAAATTATTTAAGACACAACTTTTATAATTATTGCAAAACAGTTCAAACCACTCACAAAAAGAGTCCCCAAAGTTAAAAGATTGTAAGGCTTTATCCACAAAGCTCCAGTTAACTGAGTCTTATGCTTTTTCAAAGTTTCTTGGCAATCATAAATCATATCTATTATCATTTTCTAGTTGATCCATGATATCGTATCATAACCCTTTATTTTCTACTTGATCCATGATATCGTATCATAACCCTTTATTTTCTAGTTGATCCATGATATCGTATCATAACCCTTTATTTTCTCCAATAAATCCGCTCTTCATAAATTCTTTTTGAGTATCACTGATTATTAATGGAAGAACATTTTTAATCCTAGCTGCAAAAGCTCACGAAGCAATCTTATAGTCAATATTTAAAAGAGATATAGGCCTAGTATTTTTCATATATCTTCTGTCTTTTATTTCCTTTGGTAAACATGTGATGACTCCTTGAGTCTGAAAATCTGGAAGTTTTCCTACATTATATCCATAATTTATATTATTATAATCTAAGATTCTTCAAAAAAAAATGTATAGGACTCTGCAGTGAATCCATCTGAGCGTGGACTTATTCCGTTTTCCATACGTTTTAAGGACTTACCATATTCATTAGTGATAAGTAGACCTTCGCATGATTGTCTTTCCCCTTGACTAAGTTAATATTGTGTTCTTGAGTATCATCGTCAAGCTGAGTAATTCTACTTTTATACAATTCAATATAGAACCTTTCTGAGTTTCTAAAATATCTATTTGGCTTGATATATGTGTTCCATCATCTAAAATCATTTATTTTATTGTCTTATTAACTGTTACGACTCTAGGTCTTAAAAAATATGTAACAGAAAGAAAGTGAAACCAGCAAGGTAAGTAATATCAACAAGCGATTTATTTCCCTATAATACAAAGTGAAATTCAAGAGATACTTACAATATTTTGAATCAGATTCCAAATAATCCTAAATGTCCTAATCATAAGTCCAAAAATACAGAATGTTGCGAATGAGTTCCAATAGTCTTGAATGTCCTGATATAACACAATGATACAATCCAGAATGTCTTTGAATGAGTTCACAAAAGTCCAGAGTAATGTATTAATTCAAAAGTCAATGAGCACTTTAGTAATTCCAATAAATATATATTAAATAAATAATTCCTCTCGAATTATATCTGATTTCAATGGCACAAACTATAAAATCTGATCTCAAATTGATTCCCAGAGACTGAGCTAAAACAGGAAATAATTATTTGTTTACCAAATCCTTATTTATACACATTTTCACTTGACCTATATCAAACAGGATGTGAAGCAATAAAATGGAAAAAAAACCCCAGTCTAACTGTCAACAAGACTAGCCTTGAACTCAAATGCTTGTCAACATTCTGTTTACTAGTGACCAGAATCTAAAGTGCAACATACCTCCATGGACTAGATTCAAATACACATTACAGATAAAATATACACAACACGACATAATTTCTTTGTTCAAGATTCAAAGAGTATGTTGTATTTTTGTTTCCAAACTAATACCATCTAATCTTGGATCTTAATATAACAGCCATGTATTTTTGTAATAGATTCTTCTAAATCTTCTTTCTTTTTTTCTAAATTTTCCACAGTTTTACCCCATCTATGTTGTCAGACAATCTCCTTTGAATTTCTAATATTTCCTGTTCAATTTCCTTTAGCTTTTCCCATTTCTCTTTTGTTTTCCTAATAGAATAACTATCGTTCCAGTTCTTATTTTCATTTTCAAAATTTCGAAGAATATTTGATCATTACAGGAAAGAGAAACATGTAGCGAGTTCTCTTTATTTTCCCCTGAATAATACTCTTCGATAGGCTCACTTATACACTTTTTAACCAAATCAATATATTCGATATTCCTCAATATTTAGGCGTTACATTTTCAATATCCTTTTCCCCTTGGACACTTTGAAAAAGCCAAACTCAAAACAATAGCTGAATGATCAGTCTTATACCCTGGTAAATACACTTTGAAAAAGCCACACTCAAAACAATAGTTGAATGATCAGTCTTATACCCTGGTAAATACACGCATCAGATACAAGAACTTAATTATATCTATTTGTTTCGGGGGGTGGGGAGAATTTTGCCTCCATATATTGATCTTTAGTCTTGAATGGAATTTCTCCAGGGGTCAGTTAATTCCAATTCGTTTTTTAGGTCTTGAATTGCTGCTCTAGACTGTTGGTGTTTGTCGTGTAAAATATTATAAGTATCCAAATCTAAGTCTTGAACAGTATTCCAATCCCCACACATTATAGTAGATAAGTTCTCAAAAACTAAAATTTCTTCCTTTAGCTTTCTAACAAAAGTTAAAATTATCAGCATTGTCACAATGCAAATAAACAAGAATTATTCTATTGCCATTAACTGTGATATCTAAAATAATAAATCTCCCTTGACTGTCACATCTTTATGTGATTACCAAATTCAAAATTATTTGTAACGAATATTGACCCAGCACTATTACTTGAACAGTGATATTTGTACTATGAATTTCTTGGAAACACACATTATTTTGTTTTACCCATTGAAAAATGTTCCTTCGTTTAAAGACCGAACCTTGCAGGCCTCTGACATTCATAGATAACATTATTATGTTATTATCCATGCAAACATCAGAAATTGTACACATACATGTTCTTGTACAGAAATAAATGAAGTACTTATCACCTCGAATTTATCATATGCATAGCATGAAGACTCACACAATTACAAATATCCATCATAAAAATGGTGTGGTAGTGCATGCTGTAGATTTGGCTGCAGTTCACATTTGAAACGGTGAACAATAAATGACAAGAAAGTGAAATGAGTCTATCTGAGATAACTCTTGTACAACTCAGACAGTCGTATGCAGAGCTAAACAAAATCAGCTTAGTGAACAGAAAAAATTCGAGTATAAATTACAAATAAATTAATGAAAGAAAGAAAAAGAAGTATGAATGGGAGTATACATGACTGTGATGAATGAGAGAATAATAGAGGGAGGAGGAAGGACTCAGAAATAGATCGAGGATGAGTAATGCAGAAGATGAAGAGTGAAAGAATAAGTAAATTAATGTGTGCGTGAGTGAATGAGTGAAAGAGAATTTATGAGTTAGTGAATGAATTGATAAAGGAAAGATATGACAAAATGCATGAGTGAAAAAGGAATCGACTGATTAACGAAACAGCTATTGCGGGAAGGACTGAAGTAACAAAAATAATAAACGAATTAATCGATGACATAATGAAACGAAAACAAGGGAGAGATAAATCAACAATTTAAAAAGAAAAATAAATGTACGAACTTAAAATGAATGATTTTGTTGTTGGTGGTTTTAACGGCACCTTTTAACACATTATTGGCCATATCATGCCGAGGATTATGAATTAAGAGCCTTTCCCAAGGATACACCGGTGCAGTCGACACGGGCTGGCCTGAGCGAGTATCGAACTCGCGACCCTTGAATTACGAGTACAACACTTTACCAACTGAGCTACAGCGGCTCCCTTAAAATGAATGAATAATCGATTAATGGATGAATAAGTTTACAATGTGAACACATGAATGAGATATGAAGTGTTAAGCAAATGATAAATTAATTAAACAAAATATAATGCAAACTAGCATTAATTAACTCCTGGGGGGTGTTGTTTTTTTTTTGGGGGGGGAGGTTTCTCTTTCTCTTCCAACTCTTTCTGATGTTCCTCACTCTCTCCCAACATGGGTATCAATTGCAAATGTCGATGACGTTTAATATCGTCAACGTCGTTGATTTCCTACTGCAATTTAAGATAAATTGGTTACGTTCAGTCTGAAAAATTCTTGCCATCACACGAGGTCAACTCGGTTACGGTATCAGAGAGAATCGTTGTTCAAATTCACAACTTTAGATCTGGGAATCGGGTTTCCTTGATACACTAGACCATTTTGTTCGTCGTAGGACATATGTGGATGATCATTTAGAACGCTTAGAATCAAACGCGCTTTCCTTTGCATTCCTTTGGGAACACTTGTTTTTCACTTGCTTTCGTAATGCATCGCCTTTCTAAAAGGAGTCTGTTGCGGTTGCAGTTACATTTCCTGTCGTCGCCGTGCCTGCTGTTTTTTCTTCGGTCATAAAATTCTTGATGGCACTTAATGTTTGTTGGCTGTCTTGTCTAAAGCTTTTAGATGCAATGTTTGAAGACGTTGCAATAATTGCTATTTTTCTCCATTTCTGACAAGTCCGATCAATCCAGCAAAGACTGTAATTCTTGTTGTAAGTTAGCCGTCTCGGTGCAATTAGGATTCGGTGGTAAGTGTGGCATCCGCTGCTCCTGCCAGCGGTGGAGGTCCATCCAACATTTGTAAGGGATTCACGGTCATTCTCGTCCTTCCGTGAAGTCAAGTTTTGTATCATTGATGTCATTCGAGAATGAACTGTCCTTTATATTTCAAAATGGAGTTAATTGCTCATCCTAAAACAGGACCAGCTACCACTCCTAGAGCAGCTACTTTGGCAAACAACGGTGCCATCAGTATATAAAGAAACCATCCTCTTTGGAAGAATTTTTTTTCTGCTGTGTCACTGGAATATTCTTTTTTTCACTCTGTTTTGAAGGATTTAACGATGTCATTCCAATTGCTGTATCTGTGTCTTCGTCAATTATCTGTGTCTTCGTCAAATATCTGTGTCTTCGTCAATGGACTTATGGGTATATCCGCCCGTTTTTCACACACAGTTGAAAATGCCAATTTTTTTAAAGTAG
Organism: Margaritifera margaritifera; assembly: GCA_029931535.1. Lineage (NCBI taxonomy): Eukaryota > Metazoa > Mollusca > Bivalvia > Unionida > Margaritiferidae > Margaritifera > Margaritifera margaritifera. The sequence continues at coordinate 148,426 of JAQPZY010001106.1, forward strand.
AAGTTCTAAAAAAAATGCGCTATTACTTACCCTTTTCTTCAATTTTTTTTCGAAAGGTACGCATGAATAAACAGTTTTGAAAGAAGATTCGTACATTCATGTTTTCTTTACATTCATGAGACAGAAGACTGGTACGAAAGTTATATCAAAAATACCTCCTCCGCCGTGTAGCACATGCCAGTGTTCGTATTTCATATTTAAGAAAAAAAAATTAAATCATATTTTCGTCAACTCGCAACAAAGCGAATTATTTTATTATATTTGTGTATAAAAAGACCATTACAAACAGTTTATCAAAATTTTACCTGTTTAATGCTTGATGTAACAGATGAGAGGTACTTTCCATATTGCAATAAAATCACTAATTCATTTTACATAGACATCCATGTCAACGTTTGAGAATATAAAAATATTTTGTGCACTAGATTACACAGTAAACAACACATGTACTTCTTGAATTAAAACTATGTGCTTCGTGTCATTTTCTCGAGATACATGTCCCTAAAGCAGGGTACCGATAAAAGCTACCTTAATCATCAGTTTTGCACTGAGTAGAAACACGATGCTTTTACCCTGCAGAAAGAAAAAAATCGAAATCGTATATATGCACAGACATAATGTATGTAGAAGATGAAAGCATTGATACAAATCTGGAAATATTAAAAAAGAAAAATTCACTGCTGATACTACAGCCAATGTCCCTATCTCCAAGCATTAAGTACGGTATCCATTGTTCCCACTTTGAGATTGGTACCTGCTCAAGTAACAATTAGTGGTCTGATTCTTTAAACACTTGGATGATGACATCTATTCCCTTCATAATAGATGCTTTTATTGAAGAAAGAGAGATATGCTGTATTTGAGGTTTGACTGATTTGTGTTGATAATGGTGAAATATTAAAAATGTGTTTTTATTATGCAGCCTTGTTCTTTAAGCTGGTTGGGTGTCGATATTGGTGTCACTGTTCTGTGAACAAATGAGTACCAAGAATAACACAGTTACCTTCCTATTATAGTATAAATGTAGCATAATTGCTTAACAGCTTCCTCTGTTGTAGAAAGTCGATGGAGCAGGCAAGTGGATACGTCTCGCGGCACTTTTGTTTTCAGTTTTAAAATGTTTTCAAAACAAACAAAACGATAGCGTTATACATTTAAAATTATCTCTATTTCCAATTATTTATAATTGTTTCTAACAGGAATTTGTGGTATAATGCTTCTTGATTTAGAATATTTAGGAGACCTGGCAACGCCGCTTCCCGTATTTCGCTATCTTCAAATCTATCGCATTATCGAGGATGTTCGTTCTTTGAGTTTTAGATACAACGCGAGAATAACGTACCTATATGGCAGGATTTTATGATATATTTGTGTATTTTGTCTAAAACAAAATTTATTGCACGATGTATTGCTTGGATTTCGGAAATATTGTTTCCATAAACTGGTCACTACTTTAGCAGAGGATGGATACGATTTACGTCCCTAGCATAAGGTCAGAGGTAATTCGAAGTGAAAATATAATTCGTATTGATTGAGTAATTTCTGTTAGCGCTACTATGCAAGAACACGTTCACAATTGGCAACAGACATGACATTTGCAAGGCAACAGACATAACATTTGCAAGGCAACAGACATGACATTTGCAAAGCAACAGACATGACATTTGCAAGGCAAACAAACGCGTACCTTATCTCGTTCAGTAACTGCCGACATAACATAATTAATATAATAGCAGTTGTTCTCTTGAATGGACCCTGGTATTTTGAACAATTAAACACGGAAACCGTTCATTCTTCTTCGCATACGAATATTACTTTGTTTTTCGTTCTTGGTTGTTATTGTTTTCTTTCTTTTTTTTATATTGTTGTTCTTGTTGTTGTTTTGTTTTGTTTTTACACAAAAATCCACCTATCAATTTTTATTATTTGAATAATAATAATAACAGCAATAACAACAACCATATACAGTATAAATTAATAAATTAAATGATGTATATGAAACAAGTAAATAAATACTACTCTGGTATTTACAGGTGGCGTTGTTTTAGTCCCGGGTCACTTATGGGTTTCTCTTGCCGTTAAAATTTTCTGTCGAAGTTGAGCGCAGGAAATAGGATAGAGTAAGAGGCCTGTACAAATTGATTGTCATTCCTTTCACGCACTACGTAACATGGTCACATGACTCGTCATTCTGATCTGATCATAGGTGGCAGAATAAGAGTTATATTACTGCTTACATTTATCAAAAACCAATGCAATGCTCTCATTTTATGTAGGTTGAAATAATGCAAGAACAGGTCACAACTAAAACTAATTAGCAACCCATTCACAATAATAAATTTGAAAAAACAGTAGTGCTCTCTGATAAGGAATTAACTTCTCGTGTTATTTATATGTTGGTCTGGAGAAATCAAAAGAGCCGCCTTTTGTTTATACGAACACATCAAGAAAGAAAACTGGAGATAACATAAGTGGCGTTTGTATCAATGACATTTAGAAAATCAGCACAGTTTGAAGCAAACATGCGTTCATCTCTCTCTTTCACTCTCTCTCATTTCATATGTTGTCCATCACAGAATTTTAATAAATGCTAATCATATTGGCTATGAACTTGATGTATGCAGTACATATGTTTTAAATTAGTTAACATCAATTACCATTTAGCTTTCATGCTGTAATGTGTATACTAGTTTGTGAATTGTTTTAGATATGGAAGCGAGTAAAATTCATGACTTTTTTGCGTCATTTGAAAGAAGGATTCTGATTTATTGCTTTCCTTTAACGTCCAAAAATGTTTATATCAATTATTAATATTGCATAGAATCTTACTTTCAGTAGCAAAGGATTATGAGATCAATGCTTATAGCTTCCTGCAGTCTTACGGTGATTTGAACTATTCATCAAATACCAAAATCTAACCTGTATTTATGATTGAATTACAGCAAGCATTATACATATAACAGATTGTTTTTAAAATGCTAGAACTTTATTACGAAATATATTGTGTATTTGACCTCAGATTTATGCCATGACTTTTCTCTAATAAAGAAGATATTTCCTTGTACGTAAAGTTTTTATCAGCGTAGTGCAGAACAAAATTCAATGAAATCAAGATAAATAATATAAAGAATATATAATATATAAAATGTTTCTATAGATTTTCGTATAATAAATAATCCATCTAATGACCCTGTTGTTTAAGTTGGCCATGTGGGAACGTTCAAGTGAATCCATAAAAATTAGAAATGGCCTTTATAACAACAGTTCAAGTACAGGGGTCATTTATTCTGATATTCTTCAGAAAATGTACTCACGTTTGCTTCAAACTGTGCTGATTTTCTACATGGTATTGATTCAAGCGCCACTTATGTTTTCTCCTGCTTTCTTTCTTGATGTGTTCGTATAAACACAAAGAAGCTCTCTTAAGGTTGATGTGCCATTCTTGGTCATTACACCATGTATTTTGGCCATATAACTTCCAATGAGCATAGTAGAAACTACGAATTGTAATTAATTGTAACCGATATGAGTGCCTAGACTACAGTATTGTAATTACAAACAGGTAAAAATATTTAGTCAACAGCCACTCAAACAAGCGATTTAATTTTTTTAGTTACTAAAACGTCACTAGAAAATGGCCAAGTCGAAAACATTTTAAAACAATTTTGACACAACCCATATAAATGTACATGAGAGCACACGTCATACTTTACCTAGAAGTATGGAATTCACTTACTGTAATGAAAAACTAGAAATTGTAAATAAATTTATCTCTTGAACTTGTTACGACATCTGGTGGTTCCTTTACCGATGCACAGACAACATTGGCAGGGCAAGCTAAAAATGATATAGTTTTATTTGAAAAAATACCTTTGTAAATTTACATCCTTAGATACAAACCATGTCATGAATCTTTTTGATAGACTGATAAAACCTATCTTATGTTATTATTGTCAAGTTTAGGAATTTATTCCTGCTTAATTCATTGAAAGAGTGCACTTACATTTTTGCACAACGATATTAGAAGTGAAGAAGACAACACAAAATGATTTTATTTATGGGGAGTTAGGGCGTATGACAATAATAGTAAATAAATTTTGTTACATTGTGAAGTATTGGTTTAAGATATTAGACGCAAAGGAGGACAACTATATATATATATATATATATATATATATATATATATATATATATATATATATATATATATATATATATACACACACACACACACCAAATGATGTTGAACGATTTGGAAGGTCTACCCAGTAATGTAAATTGGGCATATTTAGTTCAATGTTTATTGTCAAGATTAGGATGATATGAAATTTGGGTTAATCGAGAGGTCCGTAACACTGACATTTTTTTTAAAGTTTTGTAAATTAACGCTATCGGACAATTTTATCAAAAGTTGAATGCATTGTCTCAAGAACAGTAGTCGAACATTAGTTTATGTAAATATTGCAAATTTTGGATCAAAACTTTATATTGATCTATTCTTTGAAATATAGAAATGCAATTGCTAAATTTAGAGTATCTTCTCACAGACTCGGAGTTGAAGCTGGTAGATGAGCGAGACCGTATAAACAATCCATGATAGACTTTGTTCTATTTGTAACCTCTTGGAGATGAATATCATTTTGTCCTTGAATGCTTATTGTATACAGATCTAAGAGCCAAATATATGGAGATATATTTCAGAAAAAGACCAAATATGTTTAAATTTATAGAACTTATGAATACCCATAATACTACAATTTTTAATAATTTGGCCACTTACATTTAAAAGCTTCTAATCATAAAATGATGCCGTATAATCAGATATATTGTAAATATTTTGACTGACTACTACTTCAATTATAATTTGAATTACATAACTTTTGATTTTATCTTCATATTATTACCCTTAATAAATCGGGATCTTTTGGACTTCCGAGTTTTTAGTAAAGTTTTCAAAACTAAGAAAATTGCTTGTTCTAGTGGCAGTTGATTAATTATTTATACCTATTTGTAATTACAACAATGTAATCTAGGTTGTCCTATCAGTTAGAATTAATTGCAATGTATCGTTTCTGCTGTGCTCAGTTGAAGTCATATGACCAAAATATATGGTGTAATGACCAAGAAGGGCACATAAACCTTAATTGCTCCAGATCAACATATAAATAACACGCGAGGTTAATTCCTTATCCGAGAGCACAACCGTTCTTTCTAATTTATTATTGTGAAAGGAATGATAATTGGTTTAAGTTGTGACCGGTGATGACTGTATAGTAGGTAGTAGTCGACCAATTATAACTCAAAGTAAGAAAAATGCGTACATGTACACAATTTGCGTACATGCACAAATTTGTTTACTTTGAGTTTTAGACCGTCACGAACACATTTTAGAAAAATGTGTACATGTACAATTTTTAAGTTTCTTTGTATTGTAATCTGTCGGCCGCTATCGGCCATCGTATCTGACTGAGTTTAAGGCTGTCTCCCTTATCTATGTTTCAACTTGGATTGTACTTGCAATGCCTCAGTACCTGATGCTACAAACCTTTGCCCACAGTATATCAAAAAAAAAAGAGTCGGAAAATGTATATTGCATAGCTAGAAAAGTGGGAAACAAATGGTTTATCCGTTAGTGATCCGAATACTTCCCTCCCAAAGGTTCATGTTTTAAAATAACGGGGGGATATACAGCATATATTTTAGACACCCCTTGTATATGACAAGATTGGCAACAGAAAACTTTTTTAAACTGACATTGGGCATCATCCAGTTACTAGTGTGAGGAAGAGAACAACCAATGTCACACTCTGATAAGCTCCAACTGTTACACGCCTGTTTTGTACATTGATCCTATTTCATTCCAACTAATCAAGATGTCATTTTAGTACATACGTTGAAAACACGAATAAGCACACATTGAAATACATAGTACAATATAAACATAAATGTGCGCATTTTTAAACAAAATACATTTGGATACCTTTTGTAAGACTATTAATTGTTAACTCAACTCAGAAATATTTAAACAAAAACTGACTGAAGTCGAAAGTATTTTTAGAAAGAAAAAGGGAAGAGAAAAACAAATAAATAAATAAAATGCAGAAGATCCTATCTTTTAAAAAGAAAAGTGGAACACATGCATGTATGTAGAGGCATACTAAATTTCCATTTCCCAAAATAACTAAGAGTAGCCTACTGGCAAACTAAATTTAAATGCTTACTAAAATTGAAAAGCAAACAAACACAAACACATATCACTATTGATTTAACGTTCACATTATATAAAAGTCAAATTACTTACTGATCAGAGGCTGATCGAAAAAAAACGAAAACAAGGACAAAAAAAAAAAAAAAAAAGAACATAAAATGAAGTTACCAACTTTGTTATGAGACTCATTAGAATTAGTTCCAGAAGTTTGGTTATCTATGTATTGGACGATATAACTTCCAAACTAACCAGCGGGGTCCTTAAACAGTTGACACTTGACATATACTGCGACGAACACACGCGCATACTGTGTGTGCGTGTATGTGCATATACTTTCTAGTATTTAAGTAATATATTACCTATTTTATATCAAACTTACTCAATGTCATCAATTACTGAGGGATTGACTTCCTCGACTGACAATTTTAACCCGAAATGGCGACCAAGAGAGCATTCTCTGCGGTATCTCCAAAAATTTTAACCAGGTACTCCTATTAGTCTCCTTTAGGTCGTTGTCCTAAGACACATTTTACCTCGTGAAGTCCCTTGTCAGCACGTCAACGGCAATATCTGGATTGATAGTCCAAAACGGTCCGGAAGTTCTTTCTTCCTTGTAGAACGACGCAACTATGGATAAACTACATTGGTATCATTTTAGGTATAAGCCCGGACAATATCATGTTTTTAAGTATTTACCGTCTCTCGCATTTGTTCACATGGGACCACTTTGGAAACAAAATCGGGTGAGGGAGTATGCTCACGCACATATGTCATCTTTTATGGGTCCATATGTACAGGTTGTTTTATGACGATGCCAGTTTCAGGATTAGGCAATATGTATATGAGGACTTGGTATTTTACCCACGACAAATGGGCCATCGTATCGGTTCTTAATTTTATGGCTGTTAAGGTTGTATCATAATAAAGATACGGTATACAATGCCTGATAAAGATACAGTACGCATTGCCTCTCTATGAAATTCGTACATTTTACACATTCACATGAAACGATTCTGATGGTTGGACGGTGGGAGTCGGCTGCATGCAGATCATATATTCGCAATAATTTAATAAGAATGCCCGTGGCATAATTTTTAAACGTTATCTTGACCTGTTTATAGAGAATGTTTGTTTTCACTTCCTCTCTGATGGCCTGGAGTAACTGAGTATTTTTTGACATACCAGTAGGTGCCACCAAGGAAACTATCATATTCAGCTGGTTTAGGGGCTGATAATGGAACCTTTGGTTGCTGATCAGAAACAATTTCATGCATCGAGTAGCTCCTTGTAGACGTTAACGGTAACCTAATTTTCTGGTACTTTGTCCATATATAGGGCTACCAAATGTTCTCTTTTTCCCGCACATGTCCTCCTTTTCGGTCTTTAAATCTCCTCTTTGTCTTATATATATATATATATATATATATATATATATATATATATATATATATATATATATATATATATATGAGTATCCTCTTTTCTGAAAGTTCAAATATGGTAACCCTATCCGTATATGGAGTAAGTCGTCCTGATAATCTTCTGCGTGTTTTGCTTACATGCCACTGAACAATGATGAACAAAACTTTGATATGAATTCCTGTGGTACATATAACATCTTGCAGTAAATTTCCTTCCCCTATCACTGATAAGGGTATCATACATACCAAACTGCATTAATAGCATAAGGTTGAAAGAACACTTATGGGTCTCTGTTGACTTTTGAAATAGTCACAAGGTATTTTTCCGTGGTATATACTGCAAAATGGATTTTTTTAAAAACCGGAGGGGGGTGCACCTAACTCTCCCCCCCCCCCCCCGCCTCCCCTCCGCCACCCTCCCGCGGACGCCCATGAATGCCGGCCGTATTGGGCATCGTCATTCCAGGACCATTTGGCGGATTGCGAGACAGTGTCGACACAAAGTTAAACCAAACTGAATTTATTGAGAACAAATAATGTTTAATATCAGAACTTGCCCATTTTTTGCTTCTCACCTTTGTTTCCCACGATCAACATTGTTGGTAGACTGCTGTAATAATGTTGTCGATGTATTACTGTTGATGCTGGTTGACTGCTGTAAAAAATGTTGATGTTGTCAAAATGTGTATGTTGACTGATATTGGCTTGCCCAGTATGGTGTTGATGTTGGCAGCCAAAATCAGTGTGATATTAGCCGTGCTCACATTTACATCATACCAAGATAACAAATCTCGGACTTTAATAATTGTGTAATGTGTGTGAATTATGTTTTATATTCTGAACATAAGATAGTAAGAGTGATTGTTTTGCTAACTTTTCTACAATAATAGGAATTCTCCATGTATGTATGTATGTATGTATGTTTTTTATGTATGTTTTTTTTGTACTTACACTACAAAAGAAAAATCAATATTACTTACATTCTGGATGCTTGGAATATATACATACATATATATATATATATATATATATATATATATATATATATATATATATATATATGATGATTTTTTTTCGAAATCAACTTTATTGCAATATCCAGAGTAGACTGGGTTGAATATGTGTATTACAAATAGAGTAAGTCTGAGCAAATAATACAAACAGCGTTAAAGAAACTTTCATCCAGAAAAAAACTCTATTGATTATATAAATGCTGATAAACCTACTGTGAGATGTTTTCAGTTTAAACATAAAACTACCTCTAGTCTGTTGAACTCAGAGCACTCTAGTGTATATTAAAGTTTCATTATGTAACATCCAAATCAGATACATACAAATTTTAATAAAATGTATGAAAAATATAAAGGTGACATCCATCCATTTACTCATACTAAACAGCTCCAGTTATATTTCAATATTGTAAATATTCAAATACATTCCCTCATGTTCCTGCTCTTTTATTGATTATTTTTGAAAGAAACACGTAGACTAGAAATCGCGTGTTCATGTCTTTCAATGAAAGTTTCAGAACAATTTTGACACGTTCGGGGGAAAAAATTTATTAAATTTTTAAAGTGAAAAGTAAAGGCAGGCATATTTTGAGTAAGGAAGGATATTTATCAAATATTATAGGTTTTATATTATCTTAAGCACATCGGCCACAAATAATTACCAGCCAAACAATATACGGGTTTTGTCCCGTAACACGTGTATCGAAAACTGTGACCAAAGCTATATTCCATGTATATTCGAGGCCGTGTGCATTTTCTATAGATTCGAGTCAATATACAATATCTATAAGTAAAACGAACATTTATCGAAGGGTGATTGCAAGAACATTTAGCATTTATTAACTGACTGCAAATGTATATAAATCATTTATTTCAAGCATACCCTTTTCGTGTTGACGGCAAAGCTGAATAGATTTCATTATCCCTGGCGTTATTGTTACCGCTAAAAGAGATTTTACCTGTCGTAGCGAGAAGTGAAGTAAACAATATGACAAGAGGGCATAAGCGGCCTTGTGTTTGGTTTCCATGCAGTACACATTAGCTATGGATAGTTCCGCCGTAGACCAATATGAAAGCACATGACGCATAAAGTTGGGGGTTAAAATGTCAGGATTATGAGTGAAAATATCGCAGCTGACACGAATGCGGAGGCGGGGGCGTCTTCGCAAGAACCAGTCGGGAATTCTGATCACCCCGACAATTCAGTCCCGGGGGAGAGCACCTATCAAAATCCTCACACCGGGTACACGAGTGAAGCAAATCGAGCTGAAATGGCAGTAGCGGGTAGCTTGGAGAACCATGCTAGCGGCGCGGCGGAGGGTACGATAGAGAATAAGCCCCCGCCCCCACCCACAGGGACTGGGGACAAAGTCAGCACAGAGGGAGATAAGGGTGTTTCAAACTCAGATGTCGTTCGAGAGAAAGATCCTGCAGACGAAATCAACCAGTTTGACTCGATTTCTAATGCGCAGTCTCAACCTGATACTAAGAAACAGTTACCCAAAGAAAGCCCAAATACAAGGACTTTTAAAAGACAAGATTCCCAAGGACTACTACACGCGCCCGTTCACTCACAGCAGGCAATACCAATACAGAAGGTCTCCAAGAAAAAGGTAAAGAAAGGAATATTTGTGTCTTATTCACCAGATGCTGGGTTCCTTGAAAGAAAATTTGTGGTAGAAGCCGTGAGGCAATTCAAGGAAAATAACTTGGCAGATGATCTATGGTTTGATAAGGATGAAAAAAACACGGGCAGTCCATGCTGGTTTTCTTTAAGAATGGAAGCTGTGGAAAAGTGTCGGGCGGCATTCCTTATTCTGTCTGACCGTTACTTTTTGTGCCCAGTTTCTGTATACGAGGCTAAGGCCCTTCTTGAGAGAAGGAAAGTTGACCCCCATTCAGTTGCCATATTTCCGGTACTATTTTCACCCTTAGAGAAAACCGAAATCCCAAAGGAATTTGAACCAATGATGAAACTAATGGTAGATTTAACCAAGGACCATGCAAAAAAGAGTCTTGCCGAGAAAACTTCTGTTGTGGTTGGTAGTTTCATGGAGAAATTGGAAATGTTCGCGAGTATGAACCTTCCTCCAACGCCTACTACACCGCCCGACACAGAATTTACGGGAGAGTACAAACGGAAGAAAATATGTCAGTGGAATGCAGGTGACCTTCAGGAATGGTTATTCAAACTCGGCATCAAGGAATACTATCGCCAAAGTTTGGCAGAAAATATGGTGGATGGGTTTTTGTTAATGTCACTCACTGATTATGATATGGTGAACTACTTGGGTATTGATAGCAGAGTTGTTCGAAAGAAAATTATGACCCATATTTTTCAGACTTTGGACAAAGAGCACAAACAAACCGATAGCTGGCATCTCAGAGCACGTGCACAACGAGCGAGACCGGATGCGGTATATCTAATTTACGACCCGGCAGACGTCAGACTCGCTCAGAACATAAAGACCGATCTCAGGAAGAAAGGTTTGCAGGTAAGCATTAAGAGCCTTGATTTTCAAATTTATAACTGAATCTCAGAAGATTAAAAAAAAAAAAAAAAAAAAAAAAAATGCGAATCTGTTATCAAAAGACCATTATTCCAAAACAGTTTCTTTTTTCTGTATCTTCTGTTCATATATTACAAATTAATACATTTGTTCTGCAAAATCACTTATCACGTAATGTTGAAACTGAAGAAAAAAATGTAGAAAGCTGCAGGCGCAGTAACATGCAGAGAACTTCTATGATCCTTAATGACGATGAGGACCAGTTCTGTACTTATATGTAACTTAAAATTGTCAGTCTATGATTGAAGGCCAATCATTCGCTTCTCCGAATCATGAGTCCCCTTTCTTTTGTCTTATTATCGACAAAAGTTTGAGCTTTTATAAAGCGTGGGACCTGTGCGGTTCCATTGTTCGATAACCGGTGCCAGCATGATGATAAATATAGAAAGTCTGAACTTAAAATGGTGACTGTCTTAAAATGGTTTCGAAACTAGATTTAAAGAAAAACAACTGTCCACATAAATGATGTTTATATAGAGATTTAGGTGACTTCAACAGTTTGCATTTTCAGGACGGTCTGATTTGTACCATGCTCAGCGTTTCTTGTTTGAAGTTTACCTTCAGAACAATGCAGACAGACTAGGTCGTGTCTGCAGCAATTGGTTTGTCTCTGAGCATGATCCTTTACATCCATTGCCTCGGCACGATAATCTTTCATGTGTTGATGTGCCGTTAAACACCAGTCAGTCCCCTCGGCCTTAATATGTGCCTAATCAGAGTCAGTTGCTTCTTCATTTCATGCTACATCTTTGTTCCGTAGAAATGTGGATCGCACTACGACTATGCAATTGATTTGTTGATATCTAAAACCAAAACTAAATCAAGCGTACCAGATACTCATTTAAACTTGTCGAATATTATTGTATAGATGTGCAAATTAAAGTAACAAGTTGATACCGGGCGATCTTGCTGCGAGCCATGCAGAGATAAACAGTGCTGATCGAATTGGACAGGATCTTTATTGATATTTTTCGTATCTGCTCAAAGATGGTGTACTTATTACGAATCTTGTAAAATGTAAGTAGTAAATGAGTGTATATATATATATATATATATATATATATATATATATATATATATATATGTGTGTGTGTGTGTGTGTGTGTGTGTAAGTATGCAGATAAGTTGGTACATGTAGATACATAGGTAGATGGGTAGGTGGTTGGGTGGGTAGATACAGAGATAGATAAAAAGATATCTATTTTTTTAACATAGAGTTTTCTTTTGTCAAAAGTTAATTTATATTGAAATAACAGGGGAAAAGAGGAAGGTGAAAGGAATTTTTTTGGTAACCTTTGACAAGAATGTTATGGATGAGCCTGAAAAGATGTGTACTCACATAGGCACCTTTTGCTGGACTTTTCTCGTGTCTACAGCTAATTTATATTAAAATTATCATGGAGTTTTTCATCAGGGAGTACGTGAACACGTTCTTTTATTTTTGTGACTTTTGCTTGCATTTTATTTATGCTTATTTCGTGTCGCATCGATTATGGAACAACTTTGAACATTGGTGTATAGATTTATACTTCATTTGCTTTACCATTAGATAAATCCTTTTCGATGTTTTTCATATGTGAAAATTATACATTAAAATAGGTTACTATTCACAGTTATATTTTTTTTCTTTAGTTAAAACTTTTCACCGCTAATATTATAGGTCAAAACCTCAATTTGTGCCCCTTGTTACAAACATGGACAAAATCATTTCAACCTCAATTTATGCCCCTTTTTACAAACATGGACAAAATCATTTCAACCTCAATTTGTGCCCCTTTTTACAACATGTACAAAATGATTTCAAAATCGTGTGATTGTGTGTAAAGGTTGTATGTTAAATCAACAAGTGATATATAACATTTCTCTAACATTTTGCAAGGCATCTTTTGACGCTTTAACGGTCAACATGGATCCTGAATTTAGCCTTTCAGGCTGGATGTATATTTCATATTCATACAGAGATAGACAAAACATGACTTTATTTACTTCCATTATATCAGTGGGACTGTAAGGATACACACTCAGTTCATAACTAGCAGATACTGCAATACATGAACATGGTTACAATCATATACAAGGAAAGTACGTATATTATCGGAATCAAAACAGCATACCTCTGTATCAAAAGAGCAATTCTTTCAGTACACACACACATACACTCTCTACCCCCCACACACACACCACACACACACACAAACATGCACGCACACATTCTTCAATCGAAGATGAGCTGCGAGACATTCATCTGGAAACAAAGAATTCAGATATATATCAGATGTATTCATTTTGTAATATAAATAACACCTATTTGTGCATATAATAATAATAATAATAATAATAATAATAATAATAGTAATAACCAATATGTTTGTAAACGTTTCGCTAATTGATCTAGAATCCCTTAAAATAGAACGATCCATCGTGAATTGCAGGGATGTGTACTGATAGGGCCGTCCATTTGTACCTGTGTTGAATGTATATCATCGACCCACGTTCCTCGTGATAGTTACTCCTCAGATTAACGGTAACTCTCCTTCGATATGTCCATGATTAAAAGTTGAATGTACTTGATACGAATAGAAATCATTATTCGTTTCACCCATAGTCATTCTTCAAAAGTGTATTATATGGTGTGGTTAGTGCACCAATTGTAGCTGCCCTACTTGAACCTCAAATCCTAATTAGGTCACCGTGACCTCAATGGATATTTATCCCCGCGCTTTAACAGGGAATATTGTGACACCCTCCATTTGTCCGTCCGTTTGTCCGTTACCACATTTCTTATACACTGGGTACCGTATATACTCGCGTATAATTCGATTCCAAATACAAACATCATAGACCCTGATCTGCCGTCGCATAATGCGCCGGCAGATCAGGGTCTATGTTGTTTGTTCTACTGATTAGTCCTTACAAACTGCAAAGACCCAGATCTGCCGGCGCATTATGCGATGGCAGATCTGAGTCTATGCAGTTGGTAATGAATTATACGTGAGTATATATGGTAGTTATGTTGTCCTTGAGGTAATCATCTGCACGACTATGTCATTCTTGGCTCCCACCCACTTTTTGCTAGCGTTTTTTATGGCAGGAATTTTCTAGGGTTTACCTGCTATTTAGGAAGCAAAATATTTCGTGTGTGTTAGCCTAAGCGTCCATCTTTACTTCCAGACAGCTATCATTCTAATCCTGCGTGAATATTTCTCCATCTTGTCTTTTTTGAAGTCAGCTACACAAGCCGTCTTCCACGTTTCAATAAATATTTTGTATCTTGCACCAAAAAGTAAAGGTTGTTCAGGTATCACTAAACAGTTTAGTATTTTGGAACATGAGGAGTACATTTTTGATTGATGAGACACTCGTTCTTTATATCCATGGTTTTTCCATGTTATTTGTAGTGGTGTGAATAATGCATTATTTCATGTTGTAAGCACAACGGGACGATTCTAGTGCAGAAACACAATAGTGCTAGCCAGTTCGAGACAAGGTTTTGGCCTATGATGTGCACGAGCAACTGCCCTTTTTCTCCTAGTTCTGTTTGTATGCGTTTACCGCAATTTTCAGTGAGTAGGCTAATTTTGGGGGGAAATCGTCCGTTCATGGTTCACTTTCTTCTTCCTTAAAGTAATATCTGGTACGCAAATGGCACTGCCTTGAATATGAAATATCTCCGATTTTGTACACTTTAGGTTCTTTGTGGAGTTGAAAATCGCGAGTTTAAGGAATTTTCAGATATTGGTTGGTGTGACTCTAAAGGCGTTAATCGTAAAACGATCAGGTTTGCCGTGTCAATCATTTGACTGATTCGGTATCCCCAATTCTCAGACGAGTTTGAAAGTCTATATAGGTTGATGGCTATGGTGCTTCATTTTTAATATCGGGTGGCTTCAAAGCTGACAGGGTACATCCTCGACCGCGGCTATAGCCAAGATCCTATTAGTGTTACCTTACTTCCAATCTCGCGTTAAAGTTCATACGGATAATTACAATCCATATACAATGTAACTATTTATGCTCGTGTAAGAAATGTATGGGAGGTGTGATTGGGTCTCCCTTTTCGCGCCAGCTTCAATGATTAGCCCACTTTTAAGGGCCAATCTGTTTAAGGTTTCAAGGCATATTATATGTGGAGCCAATCTACTTTCTTTCGGAATGGACCTTTAGCTTCAGTCGGCCCAATTTCGTTCAAGGTTCGAGACGTTTTGTTTTCACTCTGGAAGGATATTTCTCTCCTCCGCCCCAACATATCTCCTTGTACACAATTGCTTGTATATACTATCTATTGTCAACGATATATTTGTCTTCACAATTGTTCAGGTTTATGTCTTGTACTATAATGAATGATTTAGGCATCATCATTATCACTGTGCTCTTGTACAAAGCAGTTACAGTCTGAAAATTTCTTTATAATGCTGTATGTTTCAGTGTTTTCTTAGATTTTGACAAAATTCCATCTATTTAGATTATTTATTTCAAATTTTACACCTTTATAAATTTCTTTTACGATATAAAATAAATTAGATCTTAATTATTTGATATGTAATAGTTGTGCTGAAATTTTTGTCAGTTAAAGCTTACTGGGTGAGTGATTGATTATGATAACAAAAATATAAGGTTTCCTGGCAAAATTTGAAGTTTCCTGACTTTTGCATATTGTTGTGGTGGTAGATTTGCCGAATTCCATGGCTTTTCTCCGCCATTAACACACGGTCAAGGAGACCGTATTGTTTATATTAAATATAATAGACCGTATCCTCATTTGAGTACAGACAGCTTAAATGATGGAACACTCCAGCGACGATGATGGCTCAAAGGGACAGAATACGAGTCCCGAATTTTTTTCAGCTGGTTTGGCCACGTCCGCCACCCCCCCCCCACCCCCCCCTGTTAGTACGCTACTGCATGTATATTAATTTTGACAGTGCTTACCCTCAAGTGGAATGCTCATTAAGGTCAAACACTGTGCTCAAAATAAACTTTCATTTATCTATTTACGATGCTTATCCCTATGTGAAATGTCTATTAGGGACAACACTGTGAGCAAAGACAACATATCCGATGAGTCCTTCTTGTATATACATGTTCATTCAAGGAACAATTACGTAAGCCAACCCAACATGTTGTCCTCATAAACAATGATTGAATACGATATACAGATAGACATCTAAATTTGAATTCCGACCTTGACAAAATGAATTTTAGGATGGATAATATTTTGGTCCACATTGCATTCCAAACCCAATATCTCTGTTGAAACTTTAGTCATTTTAAGTGATTGTACAAGTTCCACTATATAGTTAGATAGAAGGAAAATATCAACATGTAACTAAATTTAACCGCCTCCAGTTTATACCTTGACAAACATGCAAACCCATGACAACTTGGTCGGTATATTCACACAGAAACTCGATAAGCTTACAACCAATTCATGCATTTCTAGTTTGAATTAGCTTAACTTTGACAAACTGAATAAATACATGGACAAATCACTGAACTGATTGCTTTATTGCTTTTTACCGAACATATGGATTAAGATTTATTGAAATGCGTTCTTTATCTTTGTCAGTCACTAAAAAGTTGTATAATATCCCGATTTTTTTAAATGATAATAGCTGTTTAGTCAATATTTTAGGTTATATACATTGAATTTGTTTGGAGACGGAGAGAGGTTTCCATTAAATGCACAATACTGGTCAATATCTGTGTCGTCTATTTGTTTTGTTCTATGTCAAGTCACGGTGGGGCATATCAAACTGATCACCAGTTGACCTTGTATATTCAAAAGAATCCGTTTTGGGGTTGACTTAATTGAAAATAGATAAACCCTGATCAAGTGTTGAATTTTCTTAATGATATCAAAATGTTTGATAAGAAATGTTTATTAGGGGCAAATATTTGATCATGTAGTGTTTATGCCAGATCGACGGCCGTTCTAATTTCTACCGGAGGACAGATAACAGGTAAAATACGGGTATGACAAGATCTGAATGGTATTTACAGAAGAAATGTGAGTAGATTGCCTTTTAACGGTACACGAGCAGTTCTGCATAAATCTGTGCACAAAAAAAAAAAGATACTTACGAGTGTCAAATTGTCGTCTGGTCATAATTTAAGAACACTTATGTTCAGTGATGTCTAGAAGGTAGACATTGTGACAAGTTTTTATTAGTAGTCTCAGGAAGCAAACTAAGACTTTATATTAAGAAGTATAGTCACGCTTATAGTGACAAATTACTAGAAAGAAAAAATACCAGAGTAAGGAAAACGAGAAAGAAAATAGTACATTAATGCATGGTCAATGAATGTAAAGTTTGTCAATACCATCAGGAGAGATAGTCTCTTTCTCTTTCTCTCTCACTCTCTCACATACACACACGCATACACACACATACACAACAACAACAACACAGGCATACATGTCAAAATTAGTGTGCTTTGTTCAAATTATTAGTTTCACCTTTGTCTTCCTTTCATCAGATAGGGACCTAATATAATGTTTCTACCCTTTGGACTTTGAAATACTGGCATATGTGCCCTTTGGACTTTGAAATACTGGCATATGTGCCCTTTGGACTTTGAAATACTGGCATATGTGCCCTTTGGACTTTGAAATACTGGCATATGTGCCTGATCGATACAGGATACTAATACGGTCAATTTAATGTCCAAAGGTAGAATAACACTGAAAACTGAGCGACGGGTTTGAGAAAACACTTTGTTGTAGTATTACTAACATTTATTTATTTATTTTGGCGAATGGGGTGGGGGGAGGAATACAGGAGATTAAAATATACGAATTAGCTCAAGACGCTTAAGGATTTATTAGACATGACTGTACCCAAAATATCTCACCAACTCAAACAGCGGAAAATATGGTGCACTTAAATACTGACTTTAGTAAACTTACCTCCACACAGTTATTTGCACTTCTTTCGTAAGCAAACAAAAACTACTTTGATTGGAATTGTTCATCTTGATTGTGAAGAAACCTGTCCTTTGTTTTGTGGTTGGAATCCATGAGCCTTTTCTGACCCTTGATGATTACAAAAAGAAGTTATATGGTAGGTAGAGAGAACACGGGTTGAAACTGGAAGTTGTGAACGGCTAGATAATTTATCCACCAAAAGTTTGTAAACTCACTTGCTCAAGAAAATTGCAGATAACCATATAGACAGATACGGAAATTAAAGTCATTTAAAAAAACGGCAGGTTATTGATGCGGACCGCAGTTTGGGACCATATTTTTGTTTTTCATTATTTCCGCGCTTTTGAAGAATCAACTAGAGTTTGTGATCGAGTCCGTTCTTCCGTAGAGCCCTACGCAATTACGCGTGTAATGTTCATAAACTTCTCCTACACCGTTAACGTAGAATTTTGTTAAATAACAGTACTTTAAAAGTAGATTGTTCCACTTTTAGAATTGTGTTACACTTGCAGAACTTTGATCGCATTCCGGGGAGCGATGCTGGGTTAAGGTTAGACTATATGGAATTTATTAATGTCTTATCATCGAAACAAACTTCAAAAGTTCCGGTGTTTTTCGAAACCGATCACTTACGTTGATTGCGGACTACATACAAGAACTACTTACCTCATAAACTGCAGCGCTTGACAAAAGAACTACATAGTCTGAAATTGAGGAGATTAACAACGGAAGAGCTCCAATGAGCATGCGCTATTTTACGTTTTACAAAAACACATGTTAACACATTTTACGAAAACATTTTCTTAGATCAAATTACAACCACGACATTTTAAAGATTGACTTTTGTAAGTTATCACAACGAACAAATTAAAAGGATCAAGTGTGTGGAACTATTTTGTTAGACACTTAACATATATATGTGTCCGCCAAGCTGGTCGGCATAGGCATAATATACAAATATGGTAGATCACCATATAGTAGAAGCACTTTACCCAACGTCGATGGTTGCAGAGTAATCATTGAGACTGTTGAGATCCCTACCCTTCAATCATGTATATAGTTGTAGTGCGTGAAAAGGTGAATCTTGTGCGTGAAGAATATTTGCCTCAAGACAATACATGTGCAGGCAATATGGGCCGAGAGAGAGAGTTTCCCCACACTTCAAAATATATCCATATAAGCAATTGAATGGAAAGAAAAAGTGAAATCGTTGCTCCGACAAACATATGCCCTGGGGTGTTTTAGAGCCGTCGTTGGTGACAATGACAATGAAAAATTCTTTTGTACGCTTAGGTTGCAATATATAACATATGAGGTAAAATAATAGTATCTCACTTTGCATGCGTGTACATCAGCCATGGACGATATCATGTTTATCACAGTAATTGCAATTTAACTCAGATTGACACAAATATCACAATCAATATTCAAATGGAATGCGAACAAGTACAAAATTAAATACATGGATGTTGACATCATTGGAAAGACAGGATATAAATTACGATAAATGGAACACAAATTAATATGTACTAAACTCATTACTTCACAAAGATGAACCTATGGTACTTTTCTCTTCCTGAAAAAAAATGGGAAAAAACAACAGATACATCCAGTAATTATGATTAGAAATTAACGAAATTTTTATTTAAAGAATTAAATCAATTTATAGAGTTTTCTTGAAACGCCAAGTTTCTCAGAACTCAATAATTCTTTAAAGTTTGGTACATTTGGTCTGATATAGAAGTGTTTGGGTAGTAGTTGCTTTCTTTGTTCTCTTGGGTCCAAGCTCAGAAAAAAAAAACAATACAAAAAGAGGCAGGGATTAAAAAGGTCAATCACATACAGGATGAAGAAAATGCACCGCATTAGCGTATGATCCCTGACACTCTCGAAATCAATGACGTTAAATATATAACCATGTATGCTTTTACTTTGCACGACATAAAAGGAAAACAAATTCACAATGCTATTATAAGTCCATTACAAATAATATGCCTTACCAGTGCGGGAATCTCGCAATACACCCGTTTCTAATCTAAATATAACATAAAATTATGGCCTGTGTATTGAAGAACATTTGATGTATCGTATTAAGGGTCTATTACTTTAAAAAAATGAGGTGGAAGAAAGTACAGCTTATGCATTATGTAAATAGAAATAAACAAACAGTTAAGATCGGGTTTTGAAATATCTGCTAATTCTAACAATGTAAATGTCTTCAAGCCTCTATGCTACTTGTGCGTGCGTGTGTGTGTGTGTGTGTGTGTGTGCGCGCTTGCTTTATTAATTGCAGTTACCCTTGTTCAAACATTATTTTGTGCTGAGTCTATCATATCAGTTGTAATTCTTTTCTCGTATGTTTCGTGCTTCTTCTTTATGTACACACGCTGGACATATGGCGAGAAGCAGACTCTAGCTTTGCCAATAAAGAACTTAAACTATTTTATGATTTCTCTTCTGGAGTATTGTCCAGCACATATATAATCACAAACCATTTTAGGTGAAAGCTTGTTTTTTTTTTTTTTTTTTTTTTTTTTTTTTTTAGGGCACAACAACATAAGTAGGTTATTTATTACAGCAATTGGAGTAAAGTGACTTCCTGTCCGGGTTGATCTGATGGGTAGGATTTTAAGGTGAAAGAAGGGACTTGCAAAAGATCTTGCGATCCTTCCCTCTTATTTACATCGCTCATAGAATCATAATATATATATATATATATATATATATATATATATATATATATATATATATATATATATATATATATATATATATATATATATATATATATTAAAAATTGTTGAATTTCAGGTCAAATGCAGAGACCAGGTAGCCATTTTGTTCTCTCTAAATATAACTCTTGTCTTGGTAGTCTAGCCATTATATCGTATTATAAGTCTTTTCTACTCTGCATTTGCTACCAAATATTCTTCACGGCTTATCTCTATATTAATTACTTTTCTAATTTCCTAAACAATCACACGAACTATTTAAATTTTAGCATACTTAAAATATTTTTTCATGGCATTTAAAAAATAAACAAATTTCTCAAACCCGGAAAGAAGAAAGAACACCCCACAGAAAATTTGAAAGATAAATTTATGGAAGTTTGAACAATACAAGATAAAAATGTAAAATGTTTGCACTATAAGAATTATAATTATTATTTTTAATATATTTTAAATTTCCAGTCTTTGTTGTTCTTTCGATAAATTTTTTTTTTTTTTTCATTGCTCTCACTGAAAAGCACTATAAATTGTATAAATCTCTGGTGAAGTAGCAAAATAATCACGTTTAGTTCATGTGGTTTTTATACGTCCGCCATAAGACAGAGGGTGTTATGTTATAATGTTGTCCATCCATCAGTCAGTGCCATGTGTTATCTTCACCTTTCATTTTATATACATTTTGTAGAATTTTCAAATCTTTACGAGTTATATTTTATCTTATTGTTCTTCATATTTACATTTATTTGGTACGGTTTATCTTCCTCCATTTTTTTGCAATTTAGTTTTACATTTTTCGCGCTTTACCTTTAGTTGGCACCATATAGCCACTATTGTGCTGAGGTGCCGTAAAATGCTAATACATACATATACCCATCCGTCTGTTCTTCCGTCTGTTACCAATTTCGTTTCGGCACAATAGCTCGAGTTCTCCACAATTTACAGTTTCCACATTTTGTGAATGGATTGTACTTGGGTCGTGGAAGGAATATTTGGGTGTGAAAAGGTCAGAGGTCAAGGTCACTGTGACTGAAAGAATAAAAATGGTTTCCGTACAATATCATTAGTTCTACGTCACCACCCTGAATCAAACTTTGTGGATGACTTGTACATGTGGTAAGAAAGAAGCATGTTGATTTAGATATCTAAAGATCAGAGGTCAAGGTCATTGTGACTGAAAGAAGATAAGGTGTTCCACACAATAATATTAGTTCATCATCACCGACCTGAATCAAACTTTTTGGATAACTTTTAAGTGGAGAAAGGAAGAAGCTTATCGATTTGTGGGTAAAAAGGTCAAGGTCACTGTAACTGCAAGAAGAAAAAATGTTTTCTGCACAAAATATTCAGTTTCCAACCTTGTACCTTCACCAAAGCTGAATGACTTACAAACTGGGTAAGAAAGAAGCCTGTTGATTTGGGGTCAAAAGGTCAAAGGTTAAGGTCACTGACTGAAAGAAGAAAAACGGATTTTGCACAATAACTAGACCACATACCTTGATCAAACTTTGTGTAGGGATTACAATTAAAGTTTGATAGTGGCACGTTGATTTTGGGTCAAAAGGTCAATGTCGCTGTGGCTAAATAAAAAAAGGGTTTTGCAGAATAAATTTTGTTTTATTGTAAGTTCCTTGACCAAGGTTTGGGGAAGGCTTGCATTTATGGTCAGAAAATAAAACCCTATAGAGTATGTGGTCTAAAGGTCAGAGGTCACGCTCATGGTAAGTCTAATAAGAAAATAATGGTTTCTGCACAGTAAGTTTAGTTCAAGACCGTATATCTTGACCAAAAGTCGAGGTCATTGAGACCTGTTGGTCATTAATCTCCAGAGCCATCCATACCCTACTATTTCCTACATTGAGGACTATTAAACACCAAGCGGGCGTATAATGTACCATTAACGGTGTACTCTGTTACCATCTTAGGAGATTGTCATAGTGGATTATATCTATCTACCTACTACATGTATTTCTCTATCGATTTCAGTATAACTCAAACAAACAGATATATTATATAGCCCTCATGACATGTTAGTCAAGTATTTTTTCTCTTGTCTACCACGCATACTTATCATTGCCTATTCAAATGACCATAACAGTAGTGAAGTTTTTACATTTTATTCAACAAGGTTGCCAGAAGCAAATTAAATGTTCAAATATGAATGTCAGCGATTCTACAAGGTGATAAAAATGTAAATCTTTGTCTATGACTCATTCTTAATCCCGAAGGATTAAATTAAATACTTAAGGACATATTCTTTCTCTCTTTCCATTGATGTTATTATTAGGCTTAACATGGAATGCAATGTATTCCAGCTTGTAAAGAATTGTTTTTTGACAAATAATCGTCGATATTATATTTCTTTTCTTCAGAGATAAATACTCCGCATTTTCAAATCTAGATTTAATCTAACAATTCTCATTGAATTTGTGTTTCGTTTTCTTTAGTTTGTCGCTTTGGTGACCAGACTACGTTAGGCAGTTTCCGTTACTCTCGAACTATTTATTTTTCTTATTTTAAACATATTTTATTGTCATTTTATTAAACAGTATTGGATTGGACACGAGTTGCCTGACTCATCTAGGTCCTTTTCTAAAACTTGCAAAAATGATTCAAAGATGACTTTTTTTAAACAAAAATTAAACTGTTTTCCATGCTGATGAGAAGGTATCTGTCAACCAATAATCGATTTTTTTTCACCGTTGTCAACCATACGAGTATTCTTACTGTACTAACTATAACATGTAACTTTAGAGGCTTTCGGTCGAATGATTTTTTAAAAAATACTTTAGATAAAATGTTTATCTCCGTCTTGAAATTCGCGCATTATGCGACGGCAGATCTGGGTCTATGCAGTTTGTAGTATGTGTGTTTATCGATAAGCTTCCAAATAGTGTGATGCCTGGCCTAGCTGAGAGGTCGGCAGAGACAATTCAGTGTACAATAGAATCCAACCGATTATCCATTATTGCTATGGTTTACCATTAAAAATGTCTTTCTTTCCTTTATTGTTGTCTTTTTACTTATGCTTATAATTTCAAGTTTACTTCCACTTTTTCATCCTTATGGTGCTTTTCATCTTTATACGTAGACCACACACCTGTCTTTTTCTTGTATCTGCAAGTGTTCTTTTTATTGGAGCGCTAATTAGGGTTGTAAGAACTTATAATATTGTTTTTGATAGCAATTTGACTAAAAGATGACAGACACAGCATATTTGTACAATTCTTGTTTGGATATATATCTTTTTATAGGGCCGTATTGATTGACAGTTTATGCCATTTTCACTTAAATGTTGGGAACACATAATATTATAAAAATTAAATGAAATCAAGATTAAATATGCCAATGAAAACATGTACTGCACTTGGTTTTATTTATTATTAACTCATCAAAACAAAGAAAATTTAAAAAAAAAAAACACCGTTCTATTCGAGTCAGAATAAGTATAATCCTTACACATGAATGGAGCTCAATTTTTCGAAACTTGAAAGGCTTGTGTCTACAATAGGCTTATGAATAACAGATATTTTCACACTGGATCATTTACCATGACATGTAATCATTCAATAAAGTCAACTGTGTGTACATTCCTACGTTCTCCACAGGAAGCCTAGATATTTTAGGATCATAAAACCTGTCGCACATGTGTATGAAATTCAACCAGGTAGACCATACACAAATTGTAATTCTTCGATGATCAGCTACATAACTTGGTTCGTACAACATATACTCTGTTTGTATATAAAACTCGGACTCCTGCCAAGTCAATTTACACGATCAATTACTCTCTTTCAAGATTACGTTATATGTTGACGCCAGTGTAATAAGTCAGTTGAAATGTCAATATCAGGTTTGATTTTTTTAAATTTATTTTAAACTTGTACTGAGCTGTTTGCTTTTATCGACAAAATTGATTATGAATGTTGCAATAGTTGACGCACTCGTTAAAGGTAAATTTTTAATTCATTTTTTTTATATATATTCGAAATAAGCAAATTTATCTGCAAATAAAATTAACAAGCATATTTTGCACGATGAATCTAGTTGTAATGCATATATTAGAATATGTTTCGGATATAAACACAGTCATTACGTTTCTCTATATATATTTCTCTCTGTCTCTATCTGTCTCTCTCCGTCTGTCTGTCTCTTTATATATATATATATATATATATATATATATATATATATATATATATATATATATATATATATATATATATATTAGTCATAGAGTCTTCAAAATTGCAATGCTAGAATCATAGATCGAGTTTTTTAAAATTCGCTTGGTATTATTTGTCTGCATCTGACAGTCAAAACACATCAAGCGAATTTTAACGCAGAGGTGACTTGCTGTAGCCTATAGTTTTTTTTATTGTTTTACGTACTTTTTTCTTCAATTAGTCTTTTCGTTCAATTCCGAAAGATAATATTATTCGTCCTTCTGTATTGAAGTGACATAATTGATAAATGATTTTAATTTTCATTATTTTTATTATCCACAATTTCAGTGAGTAATTCTTATTTTTTTCGAACTCTAAAAGCTCTTAATGATTTAGAGTTTGAATGATTGGACAAAAATACATTTTTGTTAAAAGTCAAATTTGTTTCTGGAGATTTTATGGAAATTTGCGCCGCTAGACTCGTTAAACTCTCAACCGACACCGTACTGTGTTTGTGCCTGGTCTTTTATCTCCAATCGGTGTTTTTTTTGGAATGCTCTGGATAACTGCACTGAACGTCGAAAAGCCTTTCATAGTACCCAAAATAGGTTGTTCTTGTTTGCTGTATTGTAGTGAAAAAGAAGTAAATTTTGATTTAGTGAAATCAATCGCAAATAATTTGGGAATGTATATTAAGGATAACTGTCTTAAGAACTATTGCGAACTTCCTGTTCGTGGTAAATAATACCGTAAAATCAATCTTGGTAAATAATACGGAAAAACCAATCGTGGTAAATAATACGGCAAAACCAATTCAGATATTAACAAACTGTCCTTATTGTACGCAGTTTCACTATTTCATGATGGTAAGACGTAATAATTATTTCATTTTTTTAATATATATATTTAAAATTTTGATTGTGCAAGAAACCAGTAATCTCTGCAGGACTCAGCCTACATCAGAATAAAAACTAATTATTGCTTCTCTCTCACACATGTATACACGCATCTGTTTAGACACGAACATGGTATGTGCTGCCGTTCTTGAACGAGCTTGTCCTATTTACGTCTGTTGTCTTCGCATGTTATTAATATTAATAAACAAGGAGGACACTATTTTTAATCGATACTTAGAAATTATATATGCTAAAATGAAAATATGGGTAGTTTAGTTATCTGCTCTATACCTGTATCACTGGGAATAAAATTTGTCGTGAAAAGCAATGGAGATAGATTGATTTCCATTTTATTTTCTACGTATCACTGCCATTACCGCCATTATCGAGTTTTTAATATAAGCAGATATATACACTAATATTACTTGTCTCTTTATCAAAGTTTTCACTATCAAGTGAAGAGTTCACAAATAAACCAATCTGTATCCGCAAAGAATTGGTGTGTTACAGTTAATTATAAATGCTTTTGAAATTCCTACTTTTTGGTTGAGAAACAGACGTAAACACGATAATCTCTTAATGTAGGAATGAACTGAAGATGAATGCAATATACTTAAAATGACAACTGCTTTAAACGGAAAAATAATATTAAAATGATGACTGTTAAAAAATGTCACTAACCTTTGTTCATTCATTATAGGTGACACATCATGATAGCACAAAGCTTGGCCGATCCAAGGAGGAATTCTTGGAAATAAACGGACCAAATATCGCCACGGTAACCAACGTGATTGTGTTGCTTAGTGAAGCGGCAGCATCATCGCCATTCGTCTTTCACGAAGTTCTATTCTCTGATTGGCTGGGAAAGAAACTTGTCACTGCAGTATTCAAAAATGTGTGGTTCAATTTGAGACCGTCCTTGAAAGCTGTTCTTGGTAAGTATCCAAAGGACTAGCATAGGGAGTTGGGCACGTGCAGTCTTAAGTAATATGATTTGTTTGTTTGTTTGTTTGGTGTTTGACGGCAAAAGGTGCTATCGTGCCCATGCAGTTAAGTAAAGTGTCTTTCTCAGAGACACACCGCGGTCTGCTTTGAACAGGATTCGAACTCGCATCCTTGGTGTCGCAAGTTAGAGTTTACATTGCTTTGCAAATTCTCCAATGTAACGAAGTTACAAGGAGGATAATTTTTATACAACCACCAAAAACCGGAGCGAATTATGTTATGACGTCCGTCCGTACATACGTCTATCCGTCAGTCTGTCTGTTAACCTTTTCGTTAACTTTAGTTTTACACAATCTACATTGACCAACGTTGTGAATGGTTTGCACTTGGGTTAAAGAAGAAGACAATTGATTTGGGGGTCAAAACACCATAGACCAAGGTCACTGTGACTGAAAATAGGATTTTCGTATCACAACTTTAGTTTATCATTTCTCAGACATGGACTAAACTTTGTGGATGACTTTCTAGTAGAGTAAGGAAGAAGCCTGTTGATCGGGGGGGGGGGGGGGAAATATGAAAGGTCAAGGTCATTGTGGCTGAAAATTTATTTCTGCACAGAAACTTCAGTTTTCGACCATATACCTTCACCAGAGTTTGTGGATGACTTACACTTTAGGTAAGAGAGAAACCAGTTGATTTGTGGTTCAAAAGGTCAAAGGTCAGGGTCTTTGTCACTCAAAGAAAAATGGATTTGCACAATAACTATTGTTTTGTGTTAAAATTCCTTAACCAAACTAGTGGATGGCCTGCACCTAGAATAAGAAAAAAACCCTATATTTTCGATGGTCTAATGGTTAAGGTCACGGTAGTCTAATAAGAAAATAATGGTTTCTGAACAGTAAGCGTTTAGTTCAAGACCGCATACCTTTTCCAAAGGGTGTGTGGTATACCTTTGTCGGTACCCTTGTTGTTATATGTTGATAATACTCATTGTGGCAGCTTGGGTGCGCTGCCGCCCATGCCAGCCCGGGTCGGTTGCCTCGGTTTGTCCTTGGGGAAAGACACTTTGCTCCCATTTCCTCTGCATTATATAGCCAATGTTGTGTTCAAAGTGCCGTTAAAAAACAACTAACCAACCAATCAACCAACTAATCATATCAGAGTTTACATTGCTTTTCAAATTCTCTAAAGAAACCCCCCCAAAACAGTTCTTTGTCATATTGTGGAGAAGCTCGTAATATTTTTTCAATGAGTTTGAAGACTCAGTAGCTTTGATTCAAGGTCGGATATGGACTCTGCTCAAGTCCTTTACACTGAAAAACTCTAGTCACTATTTAACATTGAACGTAATGGAAAGTGTGATACAATAAACATTCATACCAAGTTTTATCGCAGTGAAGTCACCCCATGACCTTAGGTTCAAGGTCAGAAGACATGTTCCTGTACCAGTTCTTGTTAGAACACTGTCCGGAATGGGGGTGGGGTGGGGTGGGGGGGGGTCAAATCTTGGAACAATTCGAAAACAGCACCTTAAAACCTCCGTGTTCGCGGACCAAGGATACGTCTTAAAATTTTCCGTTTGCAGATTTGTAACTTCCATGTGTGTTGAGTAATATTGCTGATTCTGAACCGATTTTAACATTTTTTATCGTAAGGATCATACTAATTTACATTTAATTGTCACACTTCAAATGTGAAGTACTCGATATTCTTTTTCTTCTTTGTCCTTTCTTAATTCTATATACAGATTTAGATTAGGTGTAACTTTTGAGAATTCGCATTATGTGACGTGTGATATTTTGTAACAAAACTTATCATACCTGTCTGCATGAATCAATGTTGGGTTAATGCATGTATTTTGTCCAAACTTATCATACCTGTCTGCATGAATCAATGTTGGGTTAATGCATGTATTTTGTCAAAACTTATCATACCTGTCTGCGTGAATCAATGTTGGGTTAATGCATGTATTTTGTCCAAACTTTAACATAACCACTATGACTCTGATTGGATATAACATCAAACACTCCTCTATCTTGAAGTAACAGATTAGGCAATGGATTTTGTACTTTAGAGCTGGTTTTTATTCATTATAAAAGGTGTTTTTACATCGACAATTATAATTGATTATTATGGTCAACCATATACACTGTCAAAATAAGCGGGTGGTGGTGGTGGCTACAATTCAGTTTCTTCTATCCCATGGACATCCGCATATGTAAGTGTGTAAGTCCCCGGGGTAAGTCCATGGCAAAGATTCAGATTATGAGGAGTTAAAATAATCAAGAAGGTATGTCAGAAAATAAAAGCAAAATTGTAAACATGCTGTCGATTCTAATAATTTGATAATCAAGATGACGGACTGGCTATTGGCCATGAAGTAAGTCTAGATGGCAGACTGACTATTGGCTATGATGTAGGTCTAGATGACAGACTGGCTATTGGCTATGAAGTAAGTCTGGATGACATACTGGCTACTGGCTATGAAGTAGGTCCAGATGACAGACTGGCTATTGGCTATGAAGTAGGTCTAGATGACAGACTGGCTATTGGCCATGAAGTAGGTCTAGATGACAGACTGGCTATTGGCTATGAAGCAGGTCAAGATGACAGGCTGGTTATTGGCCATGAAGTAGGTCTAGATGACAGACTGGCTATTGGCCATGAAGTTGGTCTAGATGACAGACTGGTTATTGGCTATGAAATAGGTCTAGGCGACAGACTGGCTATTGGCTATGAAGTAGGTCTAGATAACAGACTGGTTATTGGCTATGAAATAAGTCTAGATGGCAGACTGGTTATTGGCCATGAAGTAGGTTGGATAAATTAAGACTTTCATCTAAACCCCGGTGATTTCAACTAATCAGATGCCTCTTTAAAAACAGCTGAATATAGAAATGCACATGGCGCAAGATTTAGAGACGTCAAATAATACCTGATACTCTGATGTACGAATATTATTTATTTCTACTTTTTATGCTCATTTCAAGTCTATCTATCTATCTCTTTATCTATCTGTCTGTCTGCCTGCCTATCTATCTGTCTATCTCTCTGTCTATCTATCTATCTATCTATCTATCTATCTATCTATCTATCTATCTATCTATCTATCTATCTATCTATGCGAGTTTTCTTAAGCATGCTAGGGTAGAAGACTAATTTTCCTGTATAGAGACAAGTCGTATAGGATGAAATCAGTTCCTTAATCGAATTGATAACGAAGTAGATGTTATTTGAGTAACTTGTAAATCACATCAGTGTGTCTTTATTTCATTAAACCTTGCTCTTTACATAACAGAAATATATCATAAAAATAGACTGTCTTCCTTGGGTTTGGATACTCATGGCTGAAATTCACATAGTTTCAGACCTGAGGCTCAATTGTGAGAATTAAATGTTAACTGATTCAAGTTCGCTTATTTGGGTTGTACATTAGGATATGGCTTTTACAGCGATTGAAAGGTAAAATGTATGCATATTAGTCAATTTAAAGAAATACAGTTGATGAATAGTGTCCGTGTGTGAAAATGGCTTGCGATAAAATTCTACAGAACCACAAAATAACGTTGTGAAATAAACTTATATCAAGTTATCACTTTGCTACTGTTATTTATGTTCATATACCTGTGTCATAATTTTCAAATATGTATCGCATATATTAACACATCATGACGTCACAAATGGCGTCATCACGTTATGCAAAGGAAAGGCGTAATGACCGTAGCATCCAAATGTATTTCAAAGTCATTTCACTACTCTATTCTGCGGTTTGGTCAAATAAAATCAGTAGTTTCCGTCATGCGATGAGTAGAATCGTACATTTGTGCTCATTTAGAATGAAATTTATGAAATTCGTTGAATATAGAAAGATAAATAAGTCGACTCGTTTCAGAAATGTCATTTAAATGAGTACTCACAGGTACAATATATTAATTGGAAAATTCAAATGCAAGAAATTGTCAAAATGGAATGGTATTTTATCTCCTTTAACTTTTTTTTTTTTTTTACATATCTGAACATAAGCTATACTTATATGTACTATAAAAATAGTACTTTCTTTCGATGAGAGGGAGCAGAAGTAGCTCAGTTGGTTGAGCGTCGGACTCATAATCCAATGGTCGCGGGTTCGATATTCACCCAGGCCAGCCCAGGGTCGCCAGTCCAGGGTCGGCTGCCCTGACCCAGGCAGACCGGGTCAGCTGCCCTGGGATGTTCCTGAGAAAGGCACTTAGCTCCCATTTCTCCAGCATGATACGGCCAATAAGGTGTTAAAAGTGACGTTAAAATCAACAAAAACAAGAAACAAAATCTTTCGATGAGGCTTTGGTTTGCTTTTATGCAGGTTTTAATAGAGCTTTTCTGTTCCTGCAGGTGATTGTCCAGCCATAGACTTTGAGACCAAGATGTACACAGAGAGTCTGGACGTCCTGGAACATCATATCAAGCCCCTCCGTCGAGTCCCGGGGGTGGTGCTGGAGCAGTCCTACCTCACCAAGATGGCCGATGGGCTCAAGCCTTTAGAGATGCTCGCCTACTCCAGAAGTAAGGGCTGTGCTAAATTTTGTTGAATAGGGTTAAAAAAAAAAAGTCATACACTATCAGAAAATCACTTTTTTAAAACACCAATTTCATTATGAATACAAAATTAAAGGATTCTAATGTCATGTATTTATATAGATATATAAAGTTATAATAAGGTAATAAGTACTGCAATAATGTAGCGTTCTGGGCTATTTCTATAAACAAACAGACAAAATAAACAAAATAACTTATTAAATAAATAAAAAGTATCAAAATATTGTAAGAAAACATTGTAATAGATAAATAAATAAATAAATAGGTCTAAGGGACTGACCATTTAATTTTGGGGGTGGGTAGGGGGTGGGGAGTGGGGTGGGGGATTTTCTTAAAAACAAATTTCTGTCCCACCAGTTAACTTGACAAAATATTCTTGTTCTGATTTGTAGAAAAAAGAACTAATTATATCTATTGTATTAGTTGAAGAAAACTATCTTAAGGTACAAGAAAAACAGATATCCTGGTTCAAAAGAAAATCCCAGCCCACTCTCGAACATTAAATGGTTGGTCCCTTATTTATATATACATATAAAGTAATAAGTACTGCCACAATGTTGTGTTCTGGGCTATTTCTATAAACTAACAAACAAATTAAAAAAATTAACTTACTAACTAAATAAATAACAAGTATCAGAATATTGTAAGAAACCATTTAAATAAATAAATAAATAAAATGCAAGCTAAGAAACACAAGTGGGATTACAAGGCAGGCAGTAATATTGTTTCCCTACTGGGGCTGATATTTATTGCAAAATCATAAAATAGAAACATTGTTACAAGTTATTTAATAAATTACAGTTTAATTTGTACAGTATTGTTATATATTAAGGGTGGCACCAGGGCTTGTTTAACCACTAGGCAAACTAGGCGGTCGCCTGGTGTGGCAAAATTTGCGGGGCGGCAAAAAACTGAATGAATAAAAAAAGAAAGATAAATAGCATAGAATAGAAGCTAATAAGCATCTAAAAATAGAAAGAGCAAAACAGACGCAGAATTTTTATTCATACTAATGCACAATATTCATTTTCGAAAGTTAATTGGGGGGAGGTGGGGGCACAAGCCTGAAGGTTCGCCTAGGGTGCCAAATACCCTTGTGCCGGCCCTGGATGACACACAAAGTAATATGCAGAACAATGGAACCCACCAAATATGTGTATTGAACTAGATCAGACAACAACATACGCACATCTGTGGAACTGTTTGCTGACAACTGCATAACACTTCTGGTGCTCATGAGACCGCAGATAACTATCATCCTGCATCTTAGTGAAAGTGCGGAATCTCCGTACTTTTTTCCCCATGATGCACCTCCTGATGTGATGCAAGCAACCAATCACTGCAGTTCAGGTGGAAGTTTCAAAACTAGCCATTATGTGAATGATGTCAGTGTTGTGCAAATGACATCACTGACAAACTGATTGGGAGACACATTTTGCTAGTTACTGGCCTATGATGTTGGCTTGCTTAGTTAGGCCAGGTACCAGTGAATAAGAACTGTAGAATTCTGCATGAAGGAATTTACTCTAGGTGTAAGGGCAGATTGATCCCTCAATGATTTATACCCCATATAGTTAACTATTTATTATTATGTTGCAACTATTGCTTCCAATTTAAATATACTATGATACACTGCCCCCTCTCAAGTCACTATCCACTAGCATCAGCTTACTCTGCTAGAAGACTTGATTGCAATGATCCATGTTCCCCTTTCTGTAGTAGCTGATGTTGGGTATGCAGTACTTTGGACAGACTAAGGAGGAAAGGCCCATTATATTTCAACAGTCCTAGATAAAACTTCAGCTCAATCATTCTTTGGTACTGGAGCCTGAACTATGGCCTAAACATTCCATTTTGGAGGACGCAATCCCTCTTTTTTTTCTGTGTAACCCATGTACACAACTTTATCAGCCAGATGTTTGTTGTGATTCCTAAGTCTCTCTTATAATAGATAGATGCTCTTCATTGTTTGGAGCAGTCATCGGAATTTCATCAATTCTACACGAGGCAAACCAGCTAAGACTTGGTCTTTGACTTGCTGAAATGTGGCAAGTGCTGAGCTAACACCAAAGGGTAATCTCTTGCATCTAAACAACTCCAAGTGTGTGTACATAGTTGTGTACTGTTTTGATCCTTCATCTACTTCTAACTGCAGATGTGCAAAAGTCAGATCAAACTTCATAAATGTTTCACCTTCAGATAAGCTTGCAAACATATCTTGTGGATTTGGTATAGATTACTGTTTCTCACTTAAAACTTGGTTTATAGTGACTTTGTAATCTCCACAGATTCTGATGGAAATGTCTGCCTTGGGTACAACTAATTTCAGTGTAGCTGAGTCACTGCGGTCTACCTTATAGAGTACTCCAACTTGCTCCAACTTTCCTAGTTCGTCTTTCAAATTTTCATGCAAGGCATATGAAACTCTTCTGACCTTACAAAAGATTGAGGTAGCCTCCTTATTTGCTTTGAATCCTCTAACGAGAGTCCCCCATTGCTCAAACAACTATTTGAATCCCGTCAGAAGTGAGTCAACAGCACCGCTGGTGTAAACTAAGAATTGTTCTTCCAATTCAACTGTATTTTTACTAACCAGTTTCTACCCAGCTATAAAGGGAGGTCATATTTTACCATGAGCAATGGTAACCTCTGAGCCTGTTGATTTTCATACCGCACTGACACTTTGTACTGTCTAATATTTGTGACAGGTCTCTGGAGTAAAACTTTTTTTTCTTCTCAAAGTGTTGATGGGACAACTGCTCTTTGTACACCTGTTATGACACAATAGTCACAGCACTTCCTGTGTTTAATTCGAATGTTGATTTGTACTGTCTATATACATAGTAATTACGTATCCATTTCATTGTTTCCCCGTTGTGAGAGTACTCTGAGTACTTTGATTATACTTGTGGGCACATCTGAGCAAGGTGTCCAATATCTTTACAATTATACAACTTTGCTGTCTGGAACATGCATGTTTCTGACTTCTGCATGTCACCACAATGGGAATAGTCCCTGTCCCTCAAGGTTTCCTCTTCTAGGATCCCTATGAGGAGACTTTGACTTCACTACATTCTGAGTGTTCTGTGGAGTGTGCGGGCTCACTGAATCTTTCCCTGCCATTACCATTGCCAGGGTTATTTTACATACTTTTTTGAAGTTAAGGTCAGCTTCAGCAAAAAGTTTTTTTTTCTTTTTCTGGATTGTTTCAGAATTTAAACCACAAACTAACTTGTCTCTGAGTGCATCTTCCTAAAATGTTTAGAATTCACAATATATAGCTAGTTTCTTCAATGCCACAATGTAATCAGACACACTTTATCCATCCTTTTTTGAACACTTGTGAAACGTAAATGGTTCCGATATCACCAATGGTCTGGGCATGAAATGGCCCAGCAAGAAATGACCCAGCAAGAAATGGCCCAGCAAGAAATGGCCCAGCAAGAAATGACCCAGCGAGATTGTCACTAATTCAAAGCAGGTCTTATCCTTAGGTAATTCTGGTTGTACAACATTGCACAGAACTCCATATGTAGTCCGTCCAATTATGGAGAGAAATACTGCAACTTTCGTATATAAAATATATCCCTGACACCTCCAGAACAAATGTGACCACAGTTCAATCCTCATCACCAAATGTTATATAGTGTGGGTTGCACACAACATAACACACAGAACAATGGACAAGTATTAGCTACCATATATACTCGTGTATAAGCCTGGTCAAAATGCAAACAACATAGACCCTGATCTGCCATCGCATAATGCGCCGGCAGATCAGGGTCTATGTTGTTTGTTCTACTGATTAGTCCTTACAAACTGCATAGACCCAGATCTGCCGGCGCATTATGAGACAGCAGATCTGGGTCTATGCAGTTTGCAGTTGGTATCGGCTTATTGGCAAATTTTTGACCTATCATTCAAACTGCATGACCACTTCGTGTATAAAAAAACTTGATTCCAATTGAAGTGTATGATTCTCTGAAGCCCATTTTGCAAGTAAATTGTCCTGTTTGCTAACGATTATAAAAGCAATCTTCTTGGACAGATGGCAATCAGGTTACAACATAACACACAACCATGGGTCCCGGAGCTGTAGTGTTTCACATGAAGAACATTTACATCCAGTGTAGTGCAGTCTGATCCCTTAATGATTTACATCCTGTGTAATTAACTATTATAAGAATGCAACTATTACTGTCCAATTTAAATGCACTTTACTACAAGTACTTCTAATTAACTATTATAAGAATGCAACTATTACTGTCCAATTTAAATGCACTTTACTACAAGTACTTCTAATTAACTATTATAAGAATGCAACTATTACTGTCCAATTTAAATGCACTTTACTACAAGTACTTCTAATTAACTAATTAAGGCCTCCCAAAGTATCTGTGTTTCTGCAAGGATAGGAAGGTCGGTACTAATTTTTTGTTATTACTTTATTGTATCCAGCTTGTGTTACTTAATGTTACAGTTTTCCAATCTTAAGTTACCAGTTTGGAGGTGAAAAAATGGTGCCAGTTGGTATTGATTTGTTTTTCTTCATACTTGATCAAAAGTTATGGGGCCAGTGCCATTAAAATAGGGTAGGTCAGGCTACTGGAACCACATCGATTTTGTGTGTACCTAATTACAAGTTAATTCTTACAGCATTTCTACAAAATTATCTAAATTACTTCTTTCCACTTATATTCAGTCAACCAAGTCACCTTTCATTGTGCAAAATAAAGCTTTCACAGCATGCAGAAAAGGTTTCCAATGTTGTAAATATTAGTGTTCAGTGTTGTAAAATGCAGATACTGAAGTTCACATGAATTTTACATATGTATTCATGCCCAACAATGGAAAAGAAGGACAATGCTGCATACATTGAAGAAAATGTCCATAATTGAAACCTACCCAGCACCCAACAATGAATGGGAGGACATGTTAGGCTTTCTTTTACTGTCTATCTAGATAAATTTGCTTAAAATCTATCTAATACTGAACCCATATATCAGCTGCAGGAATGGTAAACATTTTGTGGGTCAACATGGATCAATATGTGGATAGTGAATGTCAGTTTGCATTCAATTGATGGCTTAATTTGTCAACAAACCACCCATCAAAGCAAACAAACTCATGGGAAAAAAATCTAAATAAACAAAATACTGAATATATTCAATACAAAAGCCAACATTAGAACATTACACTAAATGTATCTTTTTTGATTTCCATTTGACACTTTTGTTTGGGGTGATATGAAATTTTCACACATCCGATATGCAACTACTTGTACCAACAACTTGCAGTATTTTTTTTTTTATGTACAAGTATTTTTTTATGTACAAGTAATCAGTTGAAAATTGAAGAAGGTGATTACATTCTACAAGGTCTTCACCAACATTTTTTTCCTTCATTGTACTCCCTTATTCATTATGGAAATATTTCAAGAAGTGAAAGACTGTATGTACTAAAAGATAATAAAAAATTCATGAAAAGACTTTGCAAGGATGGTCTGGATCTATTTAATCTTTCAGTAAGCACTAGGGTACACAAACATTGGATCAAAGAAGTGGCATGCAGATATTTAAAAAGGCAAATATTGATTTTTTAGAATGCATGCTCACATCCATTTATACCCATCCCTGTTAATTAGCGGGGGTGTTTTGGGCACTGGGTTGGCGGGTGTGAAAGAACTATGCTTCTTGTGCTAAAGTTTTTGTGAGTAAAAATGACATAGCACAAATTATAAAATTTTAGACATTAGTTTCAAACATTTAGGAAAGAAACTGATTTTGCAAAACTCTGTATTCAGATAGAAGTGTAAGAGGCACCATTGTTTATACAATGTACAGTCAAACTAGTGTATAAAAAACACAGGTAATGTTATAGCAACTACCATATATACACGCATGTAAGTCAGGTCCAAATGCGAACAACATAGACCCTGATCTGCCGTCACATAATGCGCCTGATTAGTCCTTACAAACTGCATAGACCCAGATCTGCTGGCGCATTATGAGTTGCAGTTGGCAGTTGGTATTGGCTTATACGTGAGTACATATGGTACTCAAGCAACTTTCTTTTCTAAAACATTAATTATTTGACAAATCATTCCTCAGCAGCTATAATTCAGTTTGGTATATCGTGGTTCTTGCTATACTGCGGTCTAGTACATAACACTGTTCTCACTCTACCATGGCTTGGTACATAATGCAGTCTTTGGTTATGTACCCCAACAACTGTGTTATAATGCAGTCTGTGGTTGTGTACCAAAACTACTGCATTATAATGAGGGAGAGTTGTATTGATTTATGTGTAATTGGAACCGATTTAACTTCACTATTATACACAGGTGGTCATAACATGCCTGTGATCACCAGGTCACTATTGCAGGTTTGACTGTACGAATTGTTAAGATTAATAATTAACAAAATTGTCATTTTGTAAATAAACTTGATGTATTAACACCACAAAAAATGTAATGACACTAAAAATTGTATGATTTTCATATGTACATTTATTAAGAGCTTACCGTATATACTCGCGTATAATCAGGGCCCAAATGCAAACAACATAGACCCTGGTCTGCCATCGCATAATGCACCGGCAGATCAGGGTCTATGTTGTTTGTTCTACCGATTAGTCCTTACAAACTGCATAGACCCAGATCTACCGGCACATTATGCGACGACAGATATGGGTCTATGCAGTTTGCATTTGGTATTAGCTTATACACGAGTATATATGGTAGTTTCTTTATTCATTCTTTTAGATGGCATTCAGGATGAGCATGTGTCTGAGGGTGATCCCAAGGTGTTTATTAGCTATCAGTGGGACATGCAAGCCAAAGTAGAGGACATCAAACGAGTGCTGGAGACCAACAGTCTACCATGTTGGGCCGATATTACCATCAACCAACCTCCGAATCGTTCCAATAGTAGCCGCAGCAACCGAAGCATCACCACACACCTTGACACATCAATGGACAATCTTCAGATCCAGATACAACGGAACATGAAAGCTGCCTCAGTTGTCCTCAGTTGTATTACCCCAAAATACCTTCAAAGTGATAATTGCAAGAAGGATCTTACCTTGGCTGAGACCTTCAACAAACCAATTATACCAGTTTTACTCAGGTTCTCTCCATTGGATAGTGCCCCTGATCAGGTGCGGAAGATCCTTGCAAGGTTAAATTCCATTGATCTCAGCAATGAACGTTTGTACAAGCAGAACATTTTTCTTGTCCTGGAGAGAATACAAAAACTTGTGAATCAGAAAGCTTACTGATTCAAGGCAAACTGCTAAATATCTTAGATTGCAACTTAAATGGACATCTAACTACTTCAATTTATTTCATTCCTAAACACTGGAAGGAGAGTAGCTAAACCAACATAAGTTGATTTTCCCCCATATTATTTTCTGAAAAAAGAGAAGAATAAACTGTGATCTGGGTTTTGAATGAATTCATGTGTACAGTATAGGATCTGTGAGAAAGACTGCAACACACTCAGATATTATTCAGGGATACTTCATTTTTGTTACCTAAGTACTCCAGAGATGGTTAACAGATTGGAACCTTAACTAGGTGTACTCATATATATATATATATATATATATATATATATATATATATATATATATATATATATATATATATATATATATATATATATATATATATATATATATATATACTCCATTTATGAAATTTGCAATGCTTGCATCCTATTATCTGATGATAATTAAAGAATATGAAATAGAATCATAACATTCTTCTTTACCATATTATCCAACTGCAGCATGCTACACATTTTCCCCACAATCATATTTTGATTTGGTTTTTAAAACTAATTTATATATATATATATATATATATATATATATATATATATATATATATATATATATATATATATATATATATATATGTACAAACACACACACACACACACACACATATGCAGCTATGAATTAGTGCCAAAGGCTTTAAGTTTCACTAAGATTTAGCTACAGCTATTCGGGCATATTGTTTAGACCATAGTGACCTAGTTTTGGTAAGAGTGCTTTACTCCACAAGATGCTTTCTCTAACCAGTTTTTTGACTGAGCAAAAGAGTAAGGGAGACCCTGATCTGCTGTTGCAAAATAATTTAGAATGAACAGTGAAGACCCAAATCTATCAGCACATTATATAATGACAGGCCATGTATTCTCAAAGCCCTTTGAAAAACTCAGGCTCAAGCTCAAAGTTAGACAATTTTGACATTCTATAAATTTAATTACAATAAACACTCATAAAACCTCCACTTGGGCTCCTCTACTATTGTCAGGATATGACCCATTGTGAATCGTATATCCCCCTCCCCCACTTCTATCTCGGAAAGTAATTATCTGGCAAAATTACAATCTAGCTAAGAATTATTGAATCCCTTCATACCTTATGAGAATTGGGTGGGGTGGGGTCATTAGTGTGACATCATATAGTAGTTGTAGTTTTTCAGACTGCCAGGTGATATGGAATGGAAAAATACTTGAAGGTGACAGATGTCTATATTAGATTGTCAGAAAATGATTGGTTGTAGGTCTGTAACATTTATAGGTATATAAAAACAAATATGGTACCCATGTATAGTGAAACCTGTCTATAAGGGACACTCATGACCATAACAGGTTGACCCTTATGAACAGGTGTCCTTCATATACAGATGTCTCATTATGGCAGGTTTCACTCTTTGTTTAGTCTCAACACTATATACCTGTAAGGAGGATGCAAATACAAAGATTAAAACAGTAGCTCTATAAGATGTTATAAATATTATACATGTTATAAATTATATACATGTTATAAATATTATACATGTTATAAATATTATACATGGGAAAAACTACTGTAAAATCTGGATAATTAGCACATATCTAAAAATAAGCATATACGGTACATGACCTTCAT
The DNA here is from genome assembly GCA_029931535.1 of Margaritifera margaritifera. Taxonomy (NCBI): domain Eukaryota; kingdom Metazoa; phylum Mollusca; class Bivalvia; order Unionida; family Margaritiferidae; genus Margaritifera; species Margaritifera margaritifera. Next base: position 188,808 of record JAQPZY010001106.1, read on the forward strand.
GTATTTTTGTAGTAAAAATAAACATATATGGCACATGACCTTCAGGTATTTTTGTAGTAAAAATCAGCATATATGGTACACAAGTGCAAAGGGACCTTCAGGTATTTTTGTAGAAAAAATCAGCATATATGGTACAAAAGTGCAAACGGACCTGTATGTATTTTTGTAGTAAATAAGCATATATGGTACAAAAGTGCAAATGGACCTTCAGGTATTTTTGTAGAAAAAATAAGTGCTAGTATGCATGTAAAATAAAAACAATGTCTATAATGCATTAAATTTGCTAATTTGATGATTAAACTGTTCCAAATTAACTGGCAAGGTGGCTATTTTTTATTTTATGTTAATTCTGCATTTTTTATTCTTGCCACCTTTCCTTTCTATAATGAAATATTAGCAGAATACTTTTCAATCCAGTTGATTTGCATATAGAAGCTTTTCAAATAGTAGCAATGTGATACATTTCGCTATTGATTAGTGCATTTTCAAAAACAAGTAATGCAATGGCACATGATATATCAGTCCAGTGACATTTTTCCCAACTAATCACCTTGACCTTTGAGCTAGGAACATGAATACCGTATTATAATGTGTGGACCTGGGTAAAGTTACATCAAAATATCTGTAGGGTTTAAAAAGTGAGTCAGGAAGCAGGCCAGTGACTTCCATTGTCCCTTGTTGTGACCTTGATCCAGAGGTAGGAAGTATGACTAATTACTCAAAACACTGCCAAGTCAAGAGATATAACAGGTTAAAATTTCATCTCTTAAGTGGTTCACAAGTTATATCCATATATGGATAGAGGTCAGTATTTATATCTTCCTTTGCCATGACCTTGACCTTGAGGTAGGGGCATGACTATGGTAAGTGATACACTGTCAAATCATGGTATATAATTAGTTAAAGTTTTATAAAAATATTTTCAGTAGTTCAAAAGTTATACTCCAGACAAGGATGCAAGTCAATGTAACATTTTCCTTTTATGTGAACTCCACCCTGAGGCAGGGGTATCACTTTGGTATTTGACACACTGCCTATACATCATATAAAATTGTCTACATTTTCATTGAAATATATTTTGTGGTTCAAAAGTTATTCTCTGGACAAGGATACAAGTCAAAGAATTAAATTTTACATTTCCATGACCATGACCCTGAGGCAGGTGACATAGTTATGGTACACAATACACCGTCTAATTATGATATATACTTTGGTAAAGTTATGGGATGGACAAACAAATGTTACTGGATGGAGGATGCTGTAACATAATATGCCTAACTTAAGACAGGCATGTAATGAATTCATATGACATAACTTATTTACAAAATATTACATGTTTATTGTTCAGATTTCATAGTATGTTCTACACTGGGACTCAGTGTCTGCTATTAGTGACTGAGGAACTGTGTGCATTTCATGATATATAGGATATGACCTTCCATTCAAATTATTTTAAATGCTATGATATGTGGCACATGGTATAAATGAACTCTCTTATTTTCATTTTTCTTTGTATTTATTAATGTCTTTTGAATACCATAAAACCAAAGTGTTCTATTCTTCATCGGGTTAAATTTTGACTCACACCATTCTCTTTCTCTGCAACACTAACTGAACATACGTAACCAATTTAACCCTTACATTTTGCTGGCATGTATCAGAGAGAAGGCCTGTTAAGTAGGAGGTTGCATGTATCAGAGAGAAGACATGTTAAGTTGGAGGTGGCATGTATCAAAGAGAAGACATTTTAAGTAGTTGCTGGCATGTATCATAGAGAAGACGTGTTAAGTAGTTGCTGGCATGTATCAGAGAGAAGACATGTTAAGTAGGAGGTGGCATGTATTGGAGAGAAGACATGTCAAGTAGGAGGAGGTGGCATGTATCATAGAGAAGACATGTTAAGTAGGAGGTGGCATGTATCTGAGAGAAGACATGTTAAGCAGAAGGTGGTATGTATCAGAGAGAAGATATGTTAAGCAGGAGGTGGCATGTATCAGGAAGAAATGTTAAGTAGGAGGTGGCATGTATCAGAGAGAAGACATGTTAAGTAGGAGGTGGCATGTATCAGAGAGAAGACATGTTAAGTAGGAGGTGAATCATAATTCTGTAGCAATTACATAATGAACACAAATTCCTGTCTATCTTTTCACCCCACCCCACTTCCCATTCAACTGAGTTGTCTTACTGAAGAAAAATTACAAGCTGTATGGACAGCAGAATTTAAAAATTAATTTTGTTTATTAATTCTGTATCAATTAATCAATCAATCAATCAGCAAATTAATCAATTCTCTGGTTGATAATTATTTGATTCTTGGGTCTTGACTCCATTGCTCATCAAAGAATGCACCATCCATATAATATTTTGGAAATTAGTTGTGATTAATGTGTAAATAGATCAATACAGTCAAGTTCCAGCTTTTTGTGAACTTTTCAACCATGGAGTATCAGTATGAAACTTTAACAAAGGATACACCATGGCAATAATGTTTCTAACATTAAATTTCACTTTTTCCTTAGAAAGATAGGACATCAATCCATGTTATTGATTTTTATTAACTTTAGAGACAAAGAATTTTATTATGTTACTGTATGTATTATCTTCACGTTGTCTTATGAGAAGTCCAATAGATTCACTTCGGTTGACGTGGTACCCATGTTGTAGGTTTCCTGATTGGTATTAACCCAAAAATGTAAGCACCCAACAAAAAAAAGGATTGATCAATGAAGAAAATAGGACCCCTCCTCCATCAGAGTTATATCTAGGAATTTATGTACTGATGAAAATGTCATTTTCAACCAAACCACAAATACTTATACCCATGATGGTAAATCAATTCACACTAATTAGTTTGCAGATTTTAAGATGATGAAGAATGATATTTAGTAAAAAAACATTTTTCAGATGGAAAACAGCTTCATCAAAAAATACATATAAAATAACACAGTTATGTACGTATCTACATAGATTGGGTCTATGACACTTTGTTAACAAGACACTTATTTAAAAATGCTCAGTAACTTATCCTATCTGGAAGATACAAAAAATAATGGATTAAGCAATATTTGCATAATGGGCGAGTTCTTTGTCAACTTGCTGAATGCTGTTTCAGTTCAAATTTTTCTACTAAGTGACTGTCAGGAAAGTGTTATGGTGATTAAATGTTATACACTACTAAGTGACTGTTGAGAAAGTGTTATGGTGGTAAAATGTTATACACTACTAAGTGACTGTCAAGAAAGTGTTATGGTGGTAAAATGTTATACACTACTAAGTGACTGTTGAGAAAGTGTTATGGTGGTGAAATGTTATACATTAGTAAGTGACTATCAAGAAGGTGTTATGGTGGTAAAATGTTATACACTACTAAGTGACTGTTGAGAAAGTGTTATGGTGATGAAATGTTATACACTACTAAGTGAATGTCAAGAAGGTGTTATGGTGGTAAAATGTTATACATTACTAAGTGACTGTCAAGAAAGTGTTATGGTGGTGAAATGTTATACACTACTAAGTGACTGTCAAGAAAGTGTTATGGCAGTGAAATGTTATACACTACTAAGTGACTGTCAAGAAAGTGTTATGGCGGTGAAATGTTATACATTGCAAAGATGAAATGTATTTCAGGAGTCTATTAAATATTCACAAAATATCCAGTAAGTAATTTACTATGTTTTCATTACCATCAAACAAAGCCTCCATTAAGTGACATCTTCTGTAACTAGTATTACCAGTATTACCATACATTTTTCACCATTTTTTGACAAGCAGTCTCTAGCATTAAATTTTACTTTTACCAAAATGTATTTTTAAAAGTGTTCACATAGGAAGGGTGATTATGTTATACAATAAAAGTTATCTGGGATACTGAAAACAGTAGTCATCAGGAACATGGAAAGCAATAGTCTTCTGGAACATGGAAAACAACAGAGTCATTTGAGACATTGAAAACAATAGAGTCTTCTGGAACATGGAAAACAACAGAGCCATCTGGGACATTGAAAACAAATACCTTAACTTAATTCTAATAGGAGAGAGAGAGAGAGAGAGATAGAGAGAAAGAGTGTGTGTGTTCATGGAACATCAATGCTTCATCACAGTGCCCAAAAACTGACCTGAAAACAAAACGTAACCAGACAGACAGATGGGCATGGGTAACACTATATGCCCCTACCACATGCATGGTGGGATAAAAAAAGAAGCCAATTTCAAGACTTTATTCATGTCATAAACCATGACCTAGAAGAAATGGGTTCTGTGTCAATAATGAATCTAATGAAGTAGGCACATTACAAAATGTTTAATATCATGTTTTCAGTGTCCCTTCCATTTTGGAGATTACACATTCATAAATAGTTCGTCATTAACTCTAGAGGTTGAGCACATTTATTTGAATGGCACAAGTTAATGTCCAAATTAGTCCAGTTTTTTTTTCTTTATTAAAGAAAGTAATATATTACAAAGTATTCCCATCATATGGCTTGTCAAAAGACTACAGTTATTCCCATTAGAATCATCTGGTTTGAAGATCCATATACTGTAGAATACAGGGGAATATAACAAAATATAGAAAGTTTCTTTTTGTTCACGATTTTAAGTATAATTGTTTTCTTTAAGTAAATATAACATATCTGTGGGCCCTTACAATAAAAAAGGGAGCCATTCAAGTGTACTGTGGTATACATACATACAACATGACTGTGGGCCCTTACAGTAAAAAGGGGAGCCATTGAAGTGTACTGTGGGCCCTACAGTAAAAAAGGGGAGCCATTCAAGTGTAATGTGGACCCTTACAATAAAAAGGGGAGCCATTAAAGTGTAATGTAGGCCCTTACAATAAAAGGGGAGCCATTCAAGTGTACTGTGGGCCCTTACAATAAAAAGGGGAGCCATTAAAGTGTAATGTAGGCCATTACAATAAAAAGGGGAGCCATTAAAGTGTACTGTGGGCCCATACAATAAAAAGGGGAGCCATTCAAGTGTACTTTGGGCCCATACAAAAAAAGGGGAGCCATTCAAGTGTACTGTGGTATAAGTAAGGTTACCTTATAGAGAGGAAAAACATCAAAACTATATTCATCCTTAAAATGGGACCCAAGACCAGAGATATATTATATAAGGGTCTGCATTATACTGAGGTACTTTATAATATAATAATAATAATAATAATAATACTTTATTTTCAGAGGGTACAACTCATTTGGCCAAATTCTTAGCTAATCTCACATGAGGCCCTCAGGGGCATTCAACATTTTATACATGTGCATAATATTTGTAAAGAAAGAAAGAATGAACATATTAATTACACATTAATGTCACACAGATAGTTCACTTAACACTTACAATGTTTATACATCTGCACCAGTGTAACATGTTTGTAGCTGATTTGTGCATATTCATAAGAACAAAGAAGGAACTGTTTTAATATTTGGTGCGAGACATTATATTTTCAGGTAACTGAAATAGCCTGATTTGAACATGGCAACACTGTCAGCCAGTTTTAGTTCAAGTGGTAGCTGATTCCATTCCAAAGATCCTGTATATGTAAAAGTCTTTTTCAATGCATTAGTTCTTGGTCTTGGTAGTTTTAAACACAGGTTTGATGCTGATCTTAATGAGTACATAGAGGCAGTATTGCTGGCTTTGACAAGCATATCATTCAGGTAAAGAGGTGTTAAATTATGAAGGGTTTTGGCCATAATACATCTATGATATAAAATTCTTTTGTCAAAAGGGAGCCAGTTTAAAGACTTAAACATGTCAGCAGATGGTGTCATTGGATTGATATCTAGTATAATTCTATATCTGCATGCTTTGAAGTTTGATTATACAATTAGTATTAGTCTGTGTGCATGAGCCCCATACTGTGCAACAGTATTCCATACTAGGTAATATGTAAGTTGAATAGAATAGTTTCCTTGCATGCATTGGTAGATATTTCTTTAGTCATTACAGCAGTGTAAGCTTGGAGGCTATAATGTTACAGACATGATCTATGTGATGATTCCAAGTTAGTTTATCATCAACATATACTCCTAGGAGTTTATGGCATTATATATATATATATATATATATATATATATATTATATATATATATATATATATATATATATATATATATATATATATATATATATATATATTCATAATTTACAGACAACTGAATGGGGTTTTGTATGGATAGTCTGTTTGATGTTCCTACTAGCATTGCAGTGGTCTTTTTAGTATTTATATATATTCCATTGTCGTGACAACATTTACTGACATGATTAAGATCATGCTGCAGGTGTTCTTGGATTGTGCTGCCATTTTGACCTGATGTGTGGAATGTTGCATTATCTACATACCTATCAGTTTCAGTGTTTCCTGTATACAGTGGCAGGTCATTAATGTACAAGAGAAATAAGATAAGTTCTAGGATTGAGGCATGATGCACACCATATTTTATACGACATGGACTTGATTGAATACTGTTTAGTTGCACTTGCTGGGTTCTGTCACTATGATAAGATTGTATCCAGGATATGATTTTTGCACTGAAATTGTAATAAACTAGTTTTCCAATAAGTATGTTATGGTCAACAAAGTATAATGCCTATTATGTTACCCTTATCAATGTCTTCAAGCCATTTATCAATTATCTTTATTAGCACAGTATGACATGAGTGGTTTGATTGAAAACCTGATTGGCATTGATGAAGGAGGTCATTTGTTTGTAAGAAAGTACTGATTTGTTTTGCAACATGTTTCTCAATAATTTTGGAAATGTTGGGTAGGACTGAAATAGGTCTGCAATTTTCTGGAAGATCTTTCTCATTGCCCTTATGTAATGGTGTTATTCTTGCTCTCTTTAAGGTATAAGGAAATTTATAACATTTTAGGCTTAAGTTTATAATGTGTGCTATTGACTTGTGTATTATATTAGCACTTAGTTTTAACAATTTAGGACCGATACCATCTACCCCTGTAGCCTTTTGAGTATTAGGGTTTTTGAGATAGTGCCATAAATCTTCATTTGTTATTTCCATTATTTCTAGTTTGTTTTCAAGGTTGTTCTGTAGTTTGTATAGTCTTGTGTTGGGTCATATATTTTGATATCATTAGCACAATTGCAGAAATGGTTGCTTAGATGTTCAGATATATATTTTGTGTCAGAGAGGATTTTTTTGCCAATTTTCATTTGAGTTGGGAAACCAGGATTTTCTTTGGGATGTAATTTATTAATATATTTCCAAAGAGTTCAAGTAATTTTATTATTGTTTATTGCTTCTGTGAAATAGGTTTGTTTCAATTTCCTGATAAGAGACCCCGTTTTGTTGTGCCATAATCTGTAATTTACCTGATCCCTTTGTTTTTTATATTGATCTTGCAGCTTTCTAGCAGTTTGGATTTTCTTATTACACCAATGAGGCTGTCTGTGTGTTTTTATTCTTTTATGCTTTTGTGGAGCATGTTTATCAAGTATATTTAAGAATTTTGAGTAAAACATATCAAGACCTTCATCTGGGTCCTCACATTCCAAAATTTCTTCAAATGATGTGTTAGATAAATCTAGTAGAACATTATTCTTATTAAATTTTGTATAACATCTGTATTTCATTTCTAAATGGTTTCCTTTCTTTGGGGTATGTAAACCAATCTTGTGAGTAAGACAAACTGGATAGTGGTCACTTATGGTGAGTGATAGTACTCTTAATTCTATGATATTTTCAAGATGAGTGGAATATACATGGTCAACAATAGATGAGGTACAATTTGTTCGCCTTGTTGGTGTTTTCACAATCTGGTCAAGATTATATGTTTGTGTCATATTTAACCATTTACTATTGGTACAAGATGGATGAAAGTTTATATTAAAATCACAGAGAAGAACCAATTCCAGGTTTCTAGATGTAGCCTTGATTATTTTATTCTCAAACTGATCAATCCATATATATTGGGCATTTGGTGGACGGTATACAAAGTAGGTTAGAGCTGACCTAGTGTGGGAAAATGTGAATTCAAGCCAAACAGTTTCCAGATCAGTGCATTATAAATCTAGGCATCGCTTTTAATTTAGATAGCTCCTTATATATAATACAAGCCCCTCTCCATATTTGGCTATTTTATCCTTCCATTCAAATACAAACCTACCTATTTGTAATTCTCTATCAGTTATGCTTGAATTAAGGAAAGTTTCACACAATCCCAGAACTTGTAAGTTGCAGTCTTGATGTGGTGCTATATTAATTTCATCTAATTTTGGTAGTAAGTGGCATATATTTAAGGTTCCAATTTTAAAACCCATTTTTACAAGATTAAACTTGATATTATTATCTTGATCACTGCCAATACCATACATGTGATTCTACCGGCAGTAGGCCAAAAATACCGTTTTAAAGGCCGTCTACCGCACATACTGTTTAGTAATCAAAATCTACCGCTTTTGAAAATTTAAAGGAAAATTTTTTTTAAATAAAAAACCCCTGGTATTTTTACGCGTTCTATCTTCACATTAGATAAACCAGCCAGAACCAGTCTACTGGGAACCGGAAATGTTCCACCTGCACTACGACCGGTGCGATTATGCATGGTTGAGTAGTCGGATTACAATTGTTAAAGAACAGCTAGCAATGTGTACACAACAAGCGGCTAATTGATTACCTTATTGTTGTAATTTGGAGAGTTTAAGGCCCAATGCGGGATGCTGTTTGAGGTGTTATAAGTAATAAAAGGATCAAAGGTAATCCATGATGACCGTGAGTCTTTGATTAAAACTCGGCCGACCTGTTGTGGAAGGAAGATAAAATAGAGAGACCGACCAAAAATGATCTCGGCAGAAACACTTGAGTAAGTATTTTGATTTGTTGTCTTTTAATTGTTCTTGTATTGTTCACGATGGCATAAGATGAATATTTAAGGGAAGCTTGTATATTTTTTTTTCTTCAATTAATGTCAAAATGCCGAAATGTCCGCTTTCTCCCAATGCTAAGAAGCCACCAGCTAAGAAATACTACAATAAGTTTAACAACGTGCGCGCAGGCGAGTAGTAAAGGTCCTGAGTTTGCATTGTGTGTTTCATGCAAAGTGGATTTTAAGATAGTAATAAGTATATGGAGGAAGAAATGATAAAAATGTATTACTTAATATTTAATTTTAAAGTTGGGATAAATTATTAAAATCATGTGTTTTTTAACTGTTTATTTCAAGTCTAAATCGAATTTGTTTAAAATTAATTACAGTGGTGAAACTTACCAACAGATTTTTGGACCTAAGCCTAGAAGAGAAACAAGCCCTTGAGGATGAGGCTCAGGAATACATATTAAGTCCAAGCCAGGAACTTCCTCCTCTGGGTGAAATGAGCTTGGAGCAATATTGGAGAGCAGTCAGTAGCCTCAGAAACCCAGCAACAGAAAAACTTAAGTTAAAACTTCTTCCAGTCTGAGTGTAGTTGTCCTGTCATTGCCACATTCCTATGCTGACACAGAGAGGACATTCTCCATTCTTTGGAAAATCCAGAGTGATTCAAGGGGAAATCTGGACCAGAAAACTATTGAGAGCTTGCTAAGTGTGAAGGTTGACAATCACAGTGAATGTCACCAGTGGTCACCAGACAGTGATCTTGTGAAGGAAACTAAAAATGCCTGTGGATTTTATACAAAATCTTTGCAGTGAACTGTGAGATGTACAACTCTTCCTTTTTCATTTAATTGACAATATACTGGCTCATATTAACTACCTAACTATTATTGTGAATACTACAGTTGTTTATTGTTATAGAACTATTGTCATGTTGAAGATTACCTTTAGTAGGATTTGTTCATATGGATTCCTTATCATTAGTTACATCATTATGCTCATACTGATCATAAATTATCATGCATTGTGCATCAGTCTCCATTATCAATACCATTACAAAAGTAATGGAAAATATTACATAGTAAGTGAATAAAAGCAGAGATAAGCAAGCAAATAAATATTTATAGTCCTGTCATCCTGCAAGTATGGCGTTGAACAGCAGTGATTTCTTTGAGTCAATTCACATGAACATACATCATTTTGACAAGTGTCACATACTGATATTGTGGAATGTTGTAGATATTGTCAGTTTGAAAATATTCAGCTACTACTTCATTGCCAAGTCTCCAATCTTGTAACATTGCTTCTGCTATTAACATTTTATTGGTTTTCCATGCTTACATACTTTTGTTACATATCCATTCTCACCTCAGTAGTAACAGTTACCATCATATTGTGACTGCACATTGTTCCATTAAAGTATTTGTACATACTGGTCAATGTTCTTCAGAAATGCTGATGTTCCTTTCTTATTGAGGTGAATACCATCTTTGGAATACACACCATTCCTTCGATACCCATCTTTGTCCACAAACACATCATAGCTGGGGATGAAATCGATGCCATAATCTTTGCACATCTCTTCCAGGATAAAATTCAGTGGCTGCACATCACAGTCTGTTCTGGGTGTGATTTCTAGGTACACTATTTGTGTGTTAATATTGACTGATAAAATATAGTCAGTTAAGTCCTGGATGTAATTCAGAACAACCCATATATTATGTCCAGAGCTAACATTATTTTCATCTATATGTATTATGATGTTGGCATACTTAACCAATGCTACTGATCCCAATTTTGCATGTAAATCATTCTCTTTTGCTCCGCTAATAGTTTGCACATCCACAGTCTTTTTTAGACCATTTGGTTGGATATGCTTTAGAACTGAAGAGCCAATCAGAAGAGTACGGTCTTTCCGTACTTGACGGGTTTGACAATGGGGTCTTCTACTATGGTTCTAGACACTGATTATTTGGGTCTGTAGATCTGAGATTTCTGGCACATGAGCATTATTTTGGATTTTCTGATCCTTTTGCTGCACTGTATATGTAATATTTGTTTCATGATTCTGCAACTGAGGCACCACTGCATTTATTTTACGGGGAAAAAAAAAATCTGCAAAAAATTCAAATCTCTGGGATGTATTTTATATTATGTCAAATGTATTCTTCATTATACAGCATTTACTCATTGTAAAGAACTTCATTATAGCATCATGTTTTATAAGGTGGTTATGGTCATGAATTCATTACGTGGTGGTAAAATTATACGTATAACGTATATCATTACAAGGCAGTGTCATCTATAAGGAGGTATACACTATTTCTCCCATGATCAGTGTTATAATGAGCGAGTACTTATGTATAATGTATTTCATTACAAGGTAGTGTCATTGATAATGAGGTATACTCTATGGCTCCCATGATCAGTGTTATAATGAGTGAGTACTTATGTATAATGTATTTCATTACAAGGCAGTGTCATCTATAAGGAGGTATACTCTATGGCTCCCATGATCAGTGTTATAATGAGTGAGTACTTATGTATAATTTATTTCATTACAAGGCAGTGTCATCTATAATGAGGTATACTCTATGGCTCCCATGATCAGTGTTATAATGAGTGAGTACTTATGTATAATGTATTTCATTACAAGGCAGTGTCATTGATAATGAGGTATACTCTATGGATCCCATGAACAGTGTTATAATGAGTGAGTACTTATGTATAATGTATTTCATTACAAGGCAGTGTCATTGATAATGAGTTATACTCTATGGCTCCCATGATCAGTGTTATAATGAGTGAGTACTTATGTATAATGTATTTCATTACAAGGCAGTGTCATCTATAAGGAGGTATACTCTATGGCTCCCATGATCAGTGTTATAATGAGTGAGTACTTATGTATAATGTATTTCATTACAAGGCAGTGTCATTGATAGCGAGGTATTCTCTATGGCTCCCATGATCAGTGTTATAATGAGTGAGTACTTATGTATAATGTATTTCATTACAAGACAGTGTCATTGATAGCGAGGTATACTCTATGGCTCCCATGATCAGTGTTGTAATGAGTGAGTACTTATGTATAATGTATTTCATTACAAGGCAGTGTCATTGATAGCAAGTTATACTCTATGGCTCTCATGATCAGTGTTATAATGAGTGAGTACTTATGTATAATGTATTTCATTACAAGGCAGTGTCATCTATAAGGAGGTATACTCTATGGCTCCCATGATCAGTGTTATAATGAGTGAGTACTTATGTATAATGTATTTCATTACAAGACAGTGTCATTGATAGCGAGGTATACTCTATGGCTCCCATGATCAGTGTTATAATGAGTGAGTACTTATGTTTAATGTATTTCATTACAAGGCAGTGTCATTGATAGCGAAGTATACTCTATGGCTCCCATGATCAGTGTTATAATGAGTGAGTACTTATGTATAATGTATTTAATTACAAGGCAGTGTCATTGATAATGAGGTATACTCTATGGCTCCCATGAACAGTGTTATAATGAGCGAGTACTTATGTATAATGTATTTCATTACAAGGCAGTGTCATTGATAACGAGGTATACTCTATGGCTCCCATGATAAGTGTTATAATGAGTGAGTACTTATGTATAATGTATTTCATTACAAGGCAGTGTCATTGATAATGAGGTATACTCTATGGCTCCCATGAACAGTGTTATAATGAGCGAGTACTTATGTATAATGTATTTCATTACAAGGCAGTGTCATCTATAAGGAGGTATACTCTATGGCTCCCATGATCAGTGTTATAATGAGCGATTACTTATATATAATGTATTTCATTACAAGGCAGTGTCATTGATAATGAGGTATACTCTATGGCTCCCATGATCAGTGTTATAATGAGTGAGTACTTATGTATAATGTATTTCATTACAAGGGTGTGTCATCTATAAGGAGGTATACTCTATGGCTCCCATGAACAGTGTTATAATGAGTGAGTACTTATGTTTAATGTATTTCATTACAAGGTAGTGTCATTGATAATGAGGTATACTCTATGGCTCCCACGAACAGTGTTATAATGAGTGAGTACTTATGTATAATGTATTTCATTACAAGGCAGTGTCATCTATAAGGAGGTATACTCTATGGCTCCCATGATCAGTATTATAATGAGTGAGTACTTATGTATAATTTATTTCATTACAAGGCAGTGTCATCTATAATGAGGTATACTCTATGTCTCCCATGAACAGTGTTATAATGAGCAAGTACTTATGCATAATGTATTTCATTACAAGGCAGTGTCATCTATAATGAGGTATACTCTATGGCTCCCATGAACAGTGTTATAATGAGTGAGTACTTATGTATAATGTATTTCATTACAAGGCAGTGTCATCTATAATGAGGTATACTCTATGGCTCCCATGAACAGTGTTATAATGAGTGAGTACTTATGTATAATGTATTTCATTACAAGGCAGTGTCATCTATAATGAGGTATACTCTATGGCTCCCATGAACAGTGTTATAATGAGTGAGTACTTATGTATAATGTATTTCATTACAAGGCAGTGTCATCTATAATGAGGTATACTCTATGGCTCCCATGAACAGTGTTGTAATGAGCAAGTACTTATGTATAATGTATTTCATTACAAGGCAGTGTCATCTATAATGAGGTATACTCTATGGCTCCCATGATCAGTGTTATAATGAGCAAGTAATTATGTATAATGTATTTCATTACAAGGCAGTGCCTGTTATAATGAGCGAGTACTGTATATTTATAGCTACTATATATACTCCCTGACAAGCTGGGTACAACTGCAAACAAATAGACCCTGATCGCTGTCGCATAATACACCAGCAGATTAAGGTCTATGTTGTTTGTTCTATTGATTAGTCCTAACGAACTGCACAGACCCAGATCTGCCAGAACATAATGCAATGGCAGATCTGGGTCTGTGCAGTTTGCATTTCAGTTAGACTTGTGAGTATAGATGGTACATATCTTGCAGTATACATGCACAGTACTCTTTTCTTTAGTTTGATGCCTCATTTAGTTAATCCTACTGTCTGGAATTAAACCACACCCCTGACAGACCATAGGTGGTTTGTTAAAGTATTAGGATATGTACTTCTTTTTTAAATGTACTATACATACACTAAAATCAAAGTCATATTTCTTGCTTGGATTGTATGAATAAAAATGTACTCATTTTTCTTCAACTCAGATTGTACCATGTTCTCCAATAAATTATTCCTTTTACCAGATTGTTATTCCATCTTGGATATAAGCTTCCTGCATATATATGATGCCTTCCTGATCATAAGAGAGACTCCCTGATTCAGACTCTAAAACTTTTGGAACAAAAATGAGATCTGGAAATCTTCCCAAAGCTAATCAATAATTTAATATACAGTAAAAAATACTTATTATGAACACCGATACAATGAATATATAGTTAGCATGAAGTGAATTTACATACCCATTCAAGTCCTATAATATTAATCTGGATTCAGTGAATTATGGAGATAATAAAGTAATTTTATGGGCCCAGGCTGGTTTGCTTCATATATACATGTTTAACTTTATTTGGGAACACTTCCAGAAATGAAGAAATGTTTCCGTGAAGGTTGTTATAGATTTATCTCATGCATGTCATCCTGTAGACCCTTTTAATTATGATTAACAGGTGCAATTGTCTCACCTGTATAACAACTGAAGACTGTTTTAATTACTGCAACAGTGGCAATTGTCTCACCTGTATAACTAACTGAAGACCCTTTTAATTACTGTAACAGTAAAAGTGACAATTATCACACTTGTATGACAACTGTAGACCCTTTTGATTATGGTTAACAGTGGCAATTGTCATACCTGTATAACAACTGTAAACCCTTTGAATTGTCACACCTGTTTGACAAAGATTAGTTTGACTTCATGTTCAATTGACCGTCCAAGTTAAAAGAGAAAGATCCAGATGTTGCTATAGTCTATTACATAAAAAGTGTCATTTCCATGGCCATGACCTTTGTTCTTTTGACCATCAATCACCTGGGACATTCTATTTTTCACATGACTGCTGTGTTATTTAGGCTTAAAAACCCAAATATTATTTTTCATATTACACATGGATAATAACACCTTATGACCTCAAAAATAACATCATGTAAGTAGAAGGTGTGATGCTCGAGACATCTGAATGTATTTCATCATTTTGCTTCACTAAATTGTAGTTTTACTGAAAAGTTGTGTTTTTCATCATTTTATAAACAGAATCTTACATTTTTGCTCATATAAAATTAAATTTATTAAATGAGTCAAACAATTTCTATCTTTTTTAGCCATTTGCAAAGCAAATTAGCAAGGCATGGTGACTATATACTGGTGCACACAGAAGATACAGCCATTTTTTTCAGTTCAAAAAATAAAAATAAAATTTATGCTGATATGCTGAAGGTTCATTAACAGATTGTGGATGCCTCTCTGACAACTGTGCTCTTTGCCTCTGCTTCATTCACTGAGCAAGACAAACAGGTAATTTCCATCACTGAGCACTCCACTTGCATAATGCAAGTATATTACATAAGTATTCAATTTATGTGAATTTTATGAATCCAGTTGAATAATTTCTCTACCAAGCCTTGACAAGCAAAAAATTGAAATTATTCAGCAAGTTGTATAATTTCATACAAATATAACACAAATGTGAGATTCACTTTATCACATGACCAAAGTTACAGACTTTATCAACTAAAAACATCATGATGAAATGGCTTGAAAGTACATTTAGCTGCTATGCCTCTTCCCTTGCATGGAGATAACCTGCATTTAACAAAGTAGTTAGTATAAGCAAAGTATTTAGTATACTAAAATTAAGTCACTGTGACCTACTTTAGCCTGGGGGAGAGGTACAATAATGTAGGTAACACACAGATCACTTTTTATGTAGGTACCATGCCTGAAGTTGGAGATTTGCCAGAAGAACCGATTTTAGTGGGGTAACCTTTAATCATTAAAGGAAGAAAAGTAGACTATTGTGACCAACTTCAGCTGAGGTGGTTTAGATTGATGTGAGAAAGACCCTGACTAATTTCTATAAACAAAGCATACCTATAGCTGGAGATTTGTCACTAAGTCAAAACTTTTATATTGGTTTACCAGTCAACAACAGTCATTATCACAAGAAAAGTAGGTTAATGTGACATACATTCCTTTGAGGTGGTACAGAACAATGCAAGAAACACTGATTTATTTTAAAGAGCATACCATGTCTACAGTTAAGGTACTAACAAGTCATTTGTGTAAAAGAAAGGTCATGGTGAGCTACTTTCCCCTGGAGTGATTGAGATGAATGCAAGGAACACCCTCCTGACTATGTTGCATTTAGATACTGTTGAGTACAGCTGGAGATTTGCCTGATCAGACTTTACACTGGGGTTAACTTGTAAACAACAAAGTCATTAGTGAGTGAAAATTAAGCCACTGGGCCCAATTTTCAGTTGGGGTGGTTTAGAATGATACAAGGAACACCCTGACCAGGTTTCTTGAACAGAGCATACATACAGTTGATTTGCCAGCAAGACAAAACTTGTACACTAGGGATAAATTATAAGGAAACAACATTCATAAGTGTATGAAAAGTAAGCCACTGTGACCTTCTTTCCCATGGAATGGTTCACAATGATGCAAGAAACACCCTGACCAAGTTCCATGAATATACCATTTCTACATCTGGAGATTTTCCAGGAAGACAAAACTTTTACACTGGGGTCAAGACCTTTACATAGCAGTTAACTTGCCAGGGGACCAAACATTTTCAATGGGGTTCAAACATTTTCAATGGGGGTTCAAACATTTTCAATGGGGTTAACTGTAAACAACAGTCATTAGCATAAGAAAAGTAGGTCACTGTGACCAACTTTCAGATGGGGTGAATAATGTAAGGAACACTTTGACCAAGTTCCATCAATACAGCATGCCTACAGCTGGAAATCTGCCAGATAGAGAAAACTTTTACACTAGCGATAAACTGTAAAAAAAAAAGAAGAAAAAAACCCCCATGTACATGTATCAGAAAAGTAGATAACTGTGACCTACATTTTCCTGGTGTGTTTCAGACTGATGAACGAGACACCTTGACCATGTTCAATCAACAAACCATGCCAACAACTGGAGTTTTGCTAGGAAGACAAAACGTTTTGCACTGGGTTAACTTATAATAACTAAGTCATTTGTATAAAACAAGAGTCCCTTGAACAGACTGATGCTTCATTGGTCAAAAAGATTTACAAGAATTCAAGATCAGTCTGTTTTTTTCATTTTAACTGCTGAGTATTTAAACCATCTTTGATATTCTTGAGAAACTCCAACATACCAAATTTGGTAACAAATATATTTTTTACATTTGAGTTCATATGTTCACAAGATACCTCTCAAGTGCAGTGCAAAATACTTTGAAATGGCCTTTTCATCTTGAACCTGATATCATGGATAGAAGACAATGTCAAGATCTAGTCACATGCTAAGTTTGGTTAAATCAGTAATATTTTTGGGGAAATAAAGTGTAAATTAAAGGAGTTATATTCAAAGTATTCTTCAGGTATATCCACAAACTGGGTCGAATGATAAAAATCCATTCATACTTGCTTGTGTTATCATTGTTCACAATCCAGTGCAGCTAAAAAAACAAGAGAGTCCAGTCCTTAGACCTTAAAATCAATGTCAGAGTGCTATCAACTTCTTCATTGGAATTAAAATACAAAGTCTAGTCAAAATTTACTTTTATATGTACTGGTCACTGTGTTCATAAGCTCAGTGAAGTATAAAAATGCAAGCAATGACCTTTGACTTGACCCATAGGTCATTTAGGTCTGGTTTTCAAAACTCCCTAACGAAAGTGTGGATATGCTAGTGGTCAGATCTGTACCATTTTTATTCAGAACTAATTAAATATTGCAAGATGTGTTTTAGTGAAAACCCCATGTCAATGTCACCATTCATGAAGGAGAAGTGGTGATAATATGTTTGAGATGACTACAATTGTACCATGTTAAATATCAGATGAGCATGTTTATTTAGAACCAGATACATATTGCTATAGAGTTAAAGTGAAAACCCCATGTCGATATGACTATTCATTCCGGATAGAGTAGCCAAATAAAGATTTCCAGCATGGCAGTCAAGGCAGCCATTTTGGAGGTCATAACATTGTTTAAATGTAAGAATAACTATATTAGAGCTTAAATGAATATATGAACATTCAAATTAGAATACTTTTTTTGCGAATGTTCGAATAGAAAATTGGTATTTGAATATTTGTTTGTTTACCCAGAAGGTTTGGCAGCATTCTGTAACAGAGAAAACCAAGGCAAAATGTAAACCATACAATGTTGAATTAATTAGTTTACAAGGGAACAACTTACAATCTGCTAAATCACCTGGAATTCAAACTCACATTGCTCATAACATTGCCATTTCCATTCAATATACTCTTGAAAAGATAACGTGTAATATGGTAAGTTGATGAAGAGTATGGTATGGAATAGGGGTCTTATCAGCAACAAAGTCATAGATATCAATCAACCAGAGCTCCTAAATATTTGTGAACTGATGTCAGACATTCGTTCTGTCTGGGGCAGTTGTAGTCAATCCCACACACCATTATCCCCCCCCCCCCCATCCCCCAATCATCTTACCTCTGAAAGGTAACTCCAATATAGTTCCACATTTGGTCTTTTAAATTCAAGTCCTGAAGTCATTACACAGCTGTGGAATTGCTAATATGATTAAAATCTAATAGCATCCTTTTCTTTATTTTCTTAAAAGTCAGTATTGCAAATGTAATGGGTCAGTTGACATGACTTTGGAACATAATCATTTAAGTTGTAACGGTCGATGGTTGGCTGTTTTAAAATAAATCTTGCACCTCTGTTTTTGCTTGCAATAGTACAAAGCTGTTGTCAGCATGTATTTAAATTTGTGCAAGGATTACATCAATTTTTCTTTCCTTTTCCATTTAGAAAATGACAACATTTTGTTGGGAATCCCTTTTTACCCATGAAAATGAATGGTCTACTCCCAAACTTGGTTAAGGCAGGGAACTAATTCCCAGGTACACGACCCTGGTAGAGGTTACTTTATACTCCTTACAAAAGCCACAAGGCCATTTCACACATATTACAATGTAATCTTACATAAAAGATGAGGTAACTACCCATGTATTGGTATCAGTTAAAACAATTATTTACCAAGTCTGAACATGAGTTTCCTATTGCTGAACAGAAAATCCCAGTGTCCAATTTGGGCATTTTATTGTCAGTCAGAAAGTCAGTCCTGTTGGACATGTCAGGCATATACTAGTATGAAAACTTCCAGAGACCTGTAATCAATGTATACAAATTTAATTTAATTGAATTGGACACACAGCCATGTGATTTTGATTGTGAACGAATCACTTCGCAGATACATTTTTGAGATTGTCTCCACATTTAACTGAACAGGTTATCATGTTTCTGCCCATAACTCCATCTTCAGCACTAAAGGAATGTTTGTATTGAATTGAAGATAAACAGGGAAATTTACATCTACATTATTTTGATTTTTCATTTGAAGCATCAAAATATTTACTTAACAAATACCAAAGTAGACAAAGAAAAGAGAATGGATTTGATACCTTTATTGATATCAACGAATATTTGAATCCTATTTGAATACATTCAATGAATATTTGAATAGGAAAATTTGGTATTCGTTTCAGCTCTAAGCTATATATTGCTGAAAAGAAGTGGTTTTAAAATAAAAAATGTCAGTAAGGGCATCTGTCCATTAGAAGTATCCGTTACAAGATTTGTCAAATTTTGGGCAGTCACATTTTCATTCCAAAACAATCTAAAATAAATAAATTTTTGTTTCAAAATTCTTTTTGATTTTTTTTACGGAAATACCCACAACAACACAATATGGGGGAAACATACAGATATAAAATCCTTTATAATTTTTGGCAAAAAGGGGATCACCTTAAAGGCCTGTTAGCTTATCATAGGTCTGAGGTGTCCACAAATAAAATCACATTTGTATTGTTTTCAGTTAGAACGAACTACATACATTGAAAAGTGTTTTCGCAAAAACCTCATGTCAATAAGACCATACCTTAAAGAGTAGTGACAAAAAGATGTTCAAGATGGCCACCATCGCAGCCATATTGGATGTCTGGGGGTACCATTCTCATTTTAAAACCAACCATACGTCATAAGAAGTCTTTTAGTGAAAACCTCATGTCAAAATGACCATCAGTCCATGGGAAGAAGCAATACCAAGATTTTAAAGTTGGCCACAGTGGTTGCAATGTTGGATGTCAGATTGGTGCTATTTTCATTTAGATGAATAGATGAGTAGTGATAAGATTTTCAAGATGTCCACAATAGTGGCCATAATAGATGTTTGAGTGGATGTTTGACGGGCACCATTTTTATTGACATCATATGAAGTCTTTAGTAATCACCTCATGCTGATGTAACCATCCATTCAGGAGAAGTTTAGATAAGATTTTCAAGATAGATACAATGGTGGCATAGTGGATGTCAGATTGGCACTATTTTCATTTCGGACCAACTAGGCATCACAGTCTTTTAGTGAAACACGATTTTGATACGACTATTTGTTCAGGAGAGGCAATAACAAGATTTTCAAAATGGCTTCTATGGTGGCCATATTGGATGTCAGATCTGCATCATTTTCATTTAGAACCAACTAGACATCATAAGAAGTCTTTTAGTGTACACTATATCATTATGACTATTAATTCAGGGGTAGTAGTGATCAGATTTCTAAGATGGTCACCATGGTGGCAATATTGGATGCTGGAGGGGCACCAATTTCATTAAGGACCAAACTTGGGATGAATATGAAAGTGTTATGACAATGCTCCCAGTACTTTAGGAGCAGCGATAACAAACTTGTGCCAATGGATGCCTGATGATGGAATGACAAGCAACTGCAGAAGTTCTCCTTGATAACAGAAATAAAGAGTAGGTCACTGTGACTAACTTTCCCTAAAGTGGTTCTTAATAAAGCAAGAAACACCCTATGCAAGTTCCATGACGATATAATTCCTACAGTTGGCTGCAGAACAAAATTTGTAAAATGTTAGCCTGACTACAGACAATGCTCATGATGCCTGATATCACCAGCGTTATAGCTCCTGTACTTTGTATATGCGAGCTAAAAGCAAAATGAATCTCCAGTGCTGTAAAAATTTAGGTTGAAAAAGTTAACTGCATGATTTACAAGATATCGTATTACTGATCTTATACCTTTCACAGAAATCTAGTTACATTTTGCATTTGTGATAGATTTACAAATGGCCCTGCAATGTGTAACATTCTTTGTATTTGTGATAGGTTTACAAATGGCCCGGCAGTGTGTTACATTCTTTGTATTTGTGATAGGTTTACCAACAGCCCGGCAGTGTGTTACATTCTTTGTATTTGTGATAGGTTTACAAATGGCCCTGCAGTGTGTTACATTCTTTGTATTTGTGATAGGTTTACAAATGGCCCTGCAGTGTGTTACATTCTTTGTATTTGTGATAGATTTACAAATGGCCCTGCAATGTGTTACATTCTTTGTATTTGTGATAGGTTTACAAATGGCCCTGCAGTGTGTTACATTCTTTGTATTTGTGATAGATTTACAAATGGCCCTGCAGTGTGTTACATTCTTTGTATTTGTGATAGGTTTACAAATGGCCCTTCAGTGTGTGAGAGGTTTACCAACAGCCCGGCAGTGTGTTACATTCTTTGTATTTGTGATAGATTTACAAATGACCCTGCAGTGTGTTACATTTTTGTATTTGTGATAGGTTTACAAATGGCGCTGCAATGTGTTACATTTTTGTATTTGTGATAGATTTACAAATGGCGCTGCAATGTGTTACATTTTTGTATTTGTGATAGATTTACAAATGGCCCTGCAATGTGTTACATTCTTTGTATTTGTGTTAGGTTTACAAATGGCCCTGCAGTGTGTTACAACTAATCTAATTTTAATACCTAACACTAGCCATTGTTACTAAGCAATACAAAATGAAATGGTTGATTTCATTGATCAGTCAGGGCACTGTATTAGCTCAGATGGTGGAGCATAGGAATCATAATCCAAGGACTGCAGATATGATACTGGCCCAGGACAGTCAAGGTCGACTACTTCAGTGTGTACTTGGGAAAGACACTTAGTTTCCATTTCTTAAGCATGATATAGTCAAATAAAGTGCTAAAATGCAGATAACAACCAAAAACCAACCAACCAAACCAACCAATTCACTCGTAAGTCAACTAATAATTGCATCACGAGGAAAATGACATCACAGTAAAGTGTCAAAATGACAACAGATATGTGTGTATTTGTTTTATTCCACAACAGATACCATGTATAATTAACAATATTTATATAATAACAATTTGTATTTCCCCACAGGTAAAACCCAAAAATCTGAAATAAATACTGAAAGTATAAAAAATAATATCTAAGTCATACATTTGTTCATCCCACTATGATATGAAACTATGAAATTAACAATATGAATCAATAATGAAAGCAAGTATCTGACTAGTTATCAACAGGTATCCAGTATAATTAATATGAAAGCAAGTATGTGACTGGTTATCAACAGGTACCCAGTATAATGAATATGAAAGCAAGTATCTGACTGGTTATCAACAGGTACCCAGTATAATGAATATGAAAGCAAGTATGTGACTGGTTATCAACAGGTACCCAGTATAATGAATATGAAAGCAAATATCTGACTGGTTATCAACAGGTACCCAGTATAATGAATATGAAAGTAAGTATCTGACTGGTTATTCATAGGTACCCAGTATAATGAATATGAAAGCAAGTAGTATCTGACTGGTTATCAACAGGTACTCAGTATAATGAATATGAAAGCAAGTATCTGACTGGTTATCAACAGGTACCCAGTATAATGAATATGAAAGTAAGTATCTGACTGGTTATCAACAGGTACTCAGTATAATGAATATGAAAGCAAATATCTGACTGGTTATCAACAGGTACCCAGTATAATGAATATGAAAGCAAGTATCTGACTGGTTATCAACAGGTACCCAGTATAATGAATATGAAAGCAAGTATCTGACTGGTTATCAACAGGTACTCAGTATAATGAATATGAAAGCAAGTATCTGACTGGTTATCAACAGGTACCCAGTATAATGAATATGAAAGCAAATATCTGACTGGTTATCAACAGTTACTCAGTATAATGAATATGAAAGTAAGTATCTGACTGGTTATCAACAGGTACCCAGTATAATGAATATGAAAGCAAGTATCTGACTGGTTATCAACAGGTACCCAGTATAATGAATATGAAAGCAAATATCTGACTGGTTATCAACAGTTACTCAGTATAATGAATATGAAAGTAAGTATCTGACTGGTTATCAACAGGTACCCAGTATAATGAATATGAAAGCAAGTATCTGACTGGTTATCAACAGGTACCCAGTATAATGAATATGAAAGCAAGTATCTGACTGGTTATCAACATGTACCCAGTATAATGAATATGAAAGCAAGTATGTGACTGGTTAACAACAGGTACCCAGTATAATGAATATGAAAGTAAGTATCTGACTGGTTATCAACAGGTACCCAGTATAATGAATATGAAAGTAAGTATCTGACTGGTTATCAACAGGTACCCAGTATAATGAATATGAAAGTAAGTATCTGACTGGTTATCAACAAGTACCCAGTATAATGAATATGAAAGTAAGTATCTGACTGGTTATCAACAGGTACCCAGTATAATGAATATGAAAGTAAGTATGTGACTGGTTAACAACAGGTACCCAGTATAATGAATATGAAAAGCACCTAATACCTGATGATCAACATCAAAAATTCAAAAATATCTTTAACACATAAATTCAAAGTGCCTGTTCATTCAATAAGAATGGAACATAATTGATGGCTAAATAAACAATGTTCTCTGCTGACATGAAATCTTATGGCATGATTCTGCATTTAACACATCAGTTTTTCAATATAATTGCATTATTTATTCCATAAAAGCATTAGACAAGTTGTATGCTCCATATATGTGTGCTACCTACAACTTGATACAACATAATTCTAATTCAGTTAAAATGGACACAATCAACAAAGTTGCATTAGAAGGTCGCATTGATATATATTATGGCATTTTTCACCACACAAATGGTTGGGATTATATAAAAGTCATAAGAAATGAGTCAATTTCATTTATCTGTTGCACTGTTGTAAAAACTTAATACAGTTCAAAAGATGGACATGTTCTTGTTTAACAAGAACCCAAGTGAGCCTGAGATTGCTTGCTTGAATGACATCTGTCTAATAGCCAAATGCATTAGCAGTTAGCCAAGAAATCCAGTTCAGCAGGATGCCTTTGTGTAATTTCTTTCTATGCTGTCTGTTGCATATGTTATGAAAACAATTGTGTCAAGTTTTTTCTATTTATTTGTATCCTCATCCATATTTGATGGCACATCAACATTCATTTGTCCAATACTGAAAGGCCTTTATGCCAGGATACCTATTGTCCAAGTGGGTTAAATTCTCTTGACTGGTTTTGGAGAAGCTGTTTAAAAGGTTTTTTATTTTTAGGGACCAATGTAATAGTTTTTTGATGGACTGGCATGATTTTGTACAAAACTGAAAGCCCTTTTTGTCTGGATGCTTTCTGTCAAATTTGGTAAAATTCTGTTCAGCATTTTTTGAAAAAAATTCATGTTTTTTTCCCCATTTTTTAGCCTTGGCAGCCATGCAGATCAGCATCATTTGTAACATTTTTAAAGCGCTTTAAGCCAGGATACTTTCTGTCAAATTTGGTCAAATTGTGTTGAGCATTTTTTGAGAAGTTGTTCAAAGATTTTTATTTTTATTTTTAGTAATAGTGGCCATAACTGATGGCATATCAGGATCATTTATAAAAATTTGAAAGCCCTTCATGCCAGGATGCTGTCAAATTTGGTCAATTCTTCTGAGCAATTTTTGACAAGAAGTGGGTTAATGGTAATTCTATTTTTAGTAATGGTGGCCATATCTGATGACAGATTGGCATAATTTTTACAACTATGAATGCCCTGCATGCCATGTTTCTTGTCAAATTTGGTCAAAGTATGTTGAGCAGTTTTTATGATGAGGTAATTAAAAGTTTCTTTTATTTTTAGCAATGGCAGCTATATTCTATGGCAGCTCATTGAATGTACTTCATGCCAATAAGTTCTCTAAAATATTTGGTAAAATTCTGTTAAACAATTTTTTTTAGAAGGAGTCATACTAAGGTTTATCTATTTTAAGTAATGGTGGCCATATTTAATGGCGGATTGGCATCGTTTATTTAAACTTAAAAGCCCTTTATGCCAGGATGTTTTCTGTCAAATCTTTTCAAATTCTGTTCAGCACTTTTATGGAATAAGTCATTTAAATGTTTTTCTATTTTTAGTAATAGTGACCACATTTGATAGCGTATTGGCATCGTTTTAATAAATTTGCAAGCCGTTCCTGCCAGGGTACCTTCTATCACTTTAAGTCTTATTCTGTTGAGCAATTCTTGAGAAGAAATCGACTGAAGGTTTTTCTTTTTCTTTAGCATGGTGCCCATACTTGATGGTGGGTCATCTCATCTGAACAAATTTGAAAGCCCTTCCTGCCAGAATGCTCTCTGCCAAATTTAGTCAAAATTGATCCAGTGGCCAGGAAAACTAAAATAAATGTGCAGGTGACAAAATGTAAATGTCAAGAAACATATCACATTAAAGTAACGTTTATTTCTTGCTCATTCATATATATATATATATATATATATATATATATATATGACTTATTAGCTGACTGGTGGTTGAAAACTTTCAATGTTCATATTTTATTGATTAGAGGAGTTAAAAAATGAACATATAGTTAGGTACTTACTACAAAAAGCTACTTAGATTATGTCTTATGTCTCAATTATCAATATAATCTAACAGGAAGTGCAGGCATTGCATATATATTGTACAACATAAGGTAAGAAATGTATGAATGATGCACATCTAAATTTAATGCATATAGTTTATATTTTTTTATCTGACTAGATACATCAGCAGTGTAAATAATTAACCTATTCTACAGGATTCACCACATTATTTTTGATTGTTTCTATTATGCAACACAACAAAAGACCCAAGTGAGTCTGATATCTCTCTCCTGGGTAGAAGACATGTCTTAGCTTGTGAACTGAAATTCACACACATGCTGCTACATTGTGCATCAAAGTTGGTGTGATTTATCTTCTTTCCAAGACCACATATGTATATATATATATATATATATATATATATATATATATATATATATATATATATATATATATATATGGATAGATAGATAGATAGTTACTTTCTCTGCATAAAGAGGACAGGTCATTTATACCACCAGCATTTTCCTCTGGATCTTTCCCAGCCCCTAGGAATCAGGCCCCCAATTCATAACTTAGAAACTGTTCATAGCCCCACCCTCCCATCCTTGAAGTACATACACTTACTTGGAATTAGAATGGGAGATAATCTGTGCAGTCAGCATGGAATGCTGGGTATGTCCTTATACCAATAGGGCCCTACCCTTGGAGTAAAAACTTAGAAACCATTGGGATCCCCATGCAAGGGAACTGTGGTGGTTCATAACCAGAAGGTTGCAGGTTTGATTCTCACCATATGATCAGCCTGGATCCTCATTAATATGTGTGGATGTTGCTTATAATCAAATTCATCCAAGGTCTTGATAATATAAGTTTACATACCAAATCTGATAAAAAAATATGGCCTCCAGAGTGTTCATAAGCTCAGTCAATTAGATGTAAGATCATTTCATTAATATGCATGGATGTCACTCTCATAACCAAACTCATGCAAGGTCTTGATAATATAAGCTTATATACCAAATCTGATCCAAAATATGACCTCTAGTTCACAAGCTCAGCCAGTTAGATGCAAGATTCCCTCATTAATATGCATGGATTTTGCTCATAATCGAAGTCACCTGGGATCTAAATGATATAAGCTTACATACCATTCTGATCAAAATTTGATAAGAAATTTAAGTTTTTTGAGTGTTCACAAGCAATTGTTGATGGACAGAGGGATGACAAATGATGGACAAAAAGGCCATACCATAAGCTCACTTGGAGTTTCACTTGTTGAACTAAAAAAAATGCATAGATTAGACATAAACATGAGACTAAATTAAAAATGCATCAACTCATTTTCTGCTTCCATGGAAACCTATCAAGAAGAGCTTGCAAAATACTTCCAGGAATTCTCTGATGCTTCAAAATCATTTCCTTTATTTCTGCTTCAACCTGGGAAAATAAAATTGAAATATCAAAATTTATTATTTTAACAACAAACATATATGCAAATTGGCCATCATGATTCCTTAAGTAAGTTATCATGTTTCTTTAATATTTGAAAGACTGTGCAAGAAATCTTGTCAAGCTGATATTAACTAGATAACAAGATTTTCTCCTGCCAAAACATTTCAATTGTGTTTAAAATAAATCACAGAGAAAGATCTTAAGAAATGTTTTGCCCTATTCTGTTATTTTGTCTTAAATACAAGCTAACCTTTACTTAAACATCAACAGCTATGTTGATTGTGCTAGCATATGTAATTGTAATGATCTTTGTTTTTCCTAAAGGGTCATCAATTAATTTGGTAATATAAGTAACAGGGTAAGGAAATGACAGACTAACATAATACTCCTATGATAAGCTCATGACTGATAAAAATCCCATTCACTATTTTTGTAACATTTGGAAAAATATTTATTCAAGAAAGCTTTTACTGATCATAAGCATACCCCCACTTGTAAGAAATGTTATTACATACACAGTTAATCTTACACAATTGATCTGGAATCACAGATGTTAACTCTGTATTTCCATATCGCACACCCAGATTAGAACTATTGTGGTGTTTACACCGATGTCTGTGTATGAAGATTCTAAGATGCATCAAATTAAACTGTATAAAACTTTATTTTCCAATTGGTTTTGAATATCTGGAAAGTGCAAAGGGGGGAGGATGTAATAAATACAACACCACATTTATGTTTTTTCCGAATCGAGAGGAAATAAATACAATTTTGTAGTAAATTAAGTTCTTTGATAATACTTACCTGATTACATTAACATTAGGAAAATAAACTCTGCCACCACCCAAATCAAGCCCTTCCTGAAAGATGAAAATCATCTTTCCATCTAAATAATGCAAGGCAAGTAACTCTTACATATTACCTTCCCTTGCCCCTGCTAGGTGGCCACCTGTATCCTAGATGATTACCAGTTTAAGCTAGAACAAAACCAACAATGGGATGCTCGCATCTGCAGGGAAGGGTGGGAGGGATTGATGATAATGTGATTGGGTAAGTATTCTCTGAGAAACATAATTTACTACAAAATTTCCTTTTTCCATCGAAAACATTACCTGATCACATTAACATTAGGAGGATAGGTAACAAGAGGAAGAAATGCACAAGCATCAAACTTCTACCAACTTTACCCTCTAGGAGAAGATGACTGCTTCCTTAGAAGGACAAACTTTCTCTTTACATAAAGGTGGCACAACCAAAGAATATGAGCTTAAACTTGTGCAAGGTGACCCTGTTGGGGTCCTGCACTTGGATATTGCCTTACCTACAAAAGTTTCTGGATGAATCCAGTGAAAGTTATAAAAGCCATGCCCAGAACTGAGGTTGTGCTGTCATGAATGGGGCATGGTAACTCTCTGGGCAGCTACCAGGGAAACAACAAGATTCAATTCTTGCCTTTGCGAAGCATGAGAAAGTAGACTGAGTAAGCCAGCCAACCGACATGTGAGATGAAAACCTGGCAAAATCTCCATAAACCAGCATGTCATGTGTCCCCTGCTATATAACCCATGTACATGTAATTCCAAAAGGGCATGGGTAGAGTCTGTAGTGATAGCCTGCATGGTGTGGCTTATTTCTTTCTCTGACGTAACATTTGTCATCTGTGCTGTATGTGGCATCTTCCTTAAGGATTGGGGTGCTATGACAATGTCTCTCCTGCTGCTTGCAACTGACTCCAGATCAGAATGAAGGCCTAATCCACCAATTTCTCTTGGCCCTTGAGCTGTTTGCGTAAGACATCAGACCATATCCCTTGGCCCACGAACTGCAACTCTGCAAGGTTTGGAAAAGAAGAACACTTGGTGCAATACAGGCAAGTGTCATGATTATCCACAACCTTACAAAGCTTACACTTTTTGCACTTAGTCTACATACTCTGAAATGCCAAAGAGAGAAGACCAAGTGAATACAATATGTAAAAAAAATCAGTAAAACTCAAAATAGAGAACACCTATTAATTAAAAAAAGTATAATAAATCAGTGTCTACAACATAATTTCAGAAAAACACAAGACTGAAGCTGACATGCGCAACTTAACAGTCAATAAACACCAGAAAAATCATTCATAATTTCACCAAAAAGTAAAAAAATGATGTATGCACAAGGTACACTGACACTTAGACTCACCCAAAATAAATGATGGATGGTTTGAAACAGTGAAATTCATCAGATACAGGATATCACAAAAACTGTATGTTGCAGTCCTTGAGTGAAAGCTTAAATTGGTAAACTTCCAGAGTATGGGTCCACCTATTTGCAAAGCAGGATAGGGGAGGTAATCTGTAAGAGTTCCCTCCATTATAAGATATACAGAGAGAAAGACAGTTTTCATCTTTCAGAGAGGGCTGGATTCAGGAGGTAGCAGAGTTTATTTTCCTAATGTTAATGTGATTGGTCAATGTATTCAATGGAGAAATCACTTGATATGGTGTATGACTATGTCTCGTCCTGATGGCCTCAACTTATCCCTACTCCATATCAAACTTTTTCTTTCTGCCAACTCAGAACAAAACAGATATGTTGTTTTGTGTATTTACTAGACACAGGTTCCCAGGGGTTTTTGTGTGAGAAATGATGTAATATCTTAACATGAGATCGTTTAAAGAGAGACTATATACTGTGAATTCACTATTTTTTAGTGGGGTACCAATTTTGGTGGGAATATAATTTTGGTGAATTTCATGGTTGCTAAAACTACAAATTTAAAGACCTAACAAACAATGATTCTTCTGTAGAAACAACAAAACCTGTCCCCAATCAATGAATTTCAGCAAAAATGTAATTTTCCCCAAAACCAAGAAAACTGATACCAATGGAAATAAATTCATTCACAGTATTTGCTGAAACAAAAAGCCATTAACTTCTACCTATCAACATGAGGATGAGAGCTAGGCAATTCATCCAGTAAAAATTGTTTGTATTATTCAGATCTGACCAAGAACAAATAACAATACTTACCCTTTCAGAAAACTGATCTGGTGTTTCATCCCTCCTTGGGAAAATGGGATCACCAATAAATGTCCTATGCAAAAGAAATTTTTAAAAGAGATTATTTTCTCTACTAATTCAGCCCATGTATGTCTGTCTACTTGTATTTGTCTGTATGTATTGGGAAGAAAAACTAGTCTCTCAGAATTTGTTGTATTTCTTCATCCTTAAAACAACAGCCAATTTGAGATGACATATCCCCCCAATCCCCATTTTTGTAAAGGCTCCTACTAAAAGTACCATATTGTCCAGGACTCTCAATGTTTGTACTACTTATGCTAGTACCCTATGGCCAAGCACTCTCAATTTATATACCATTTATGCTAGTGACTTATGGCCAAGTACTCTTAATTTTTATACTACTTATGCTAGTACCCTATGGCCAAGTACCCTTAATTTTTATAGTACTTGTGCTAGTACCCAATGGCCAAGCAATCACAATGTATATACTACTTATACTACACTTTGTTTTCATAGTAACATAAAAAATACTGAATGCAGACAATTCAAGGTATCAAAAGGCACCTCTATGGGACTTGCTAGACATGTGAACAAAGTTTGGTTGAAATATTTTAAATGCCTTACGAGTTATAATCCAGAAAGGAAAATGTTTACAGAGATGGATTACAGACAGATGGACATAGCAATTGCTTTATCTCCCATATGCAATACAGGCAGGAGGGGGGATATTCAAAATCCATACTATTTTACTGAAAATGTTTTTTTTTCTTCTGAACAATACAATAATTATTGGAACACTGAGAGGATTTCCTCCTGGTATGCATATTATAAATATTCTGTGTTTTATCTCCAGCTAAGTTTATATTATTAACAAAATCATTACTAAAAGTGTTGTAGAAAAATATCCCCGTTTTATAGTCTTACCTGAGCTTTTCTGGGAAAAATATTCTAGTTCTATAGTCTTAACTGAGCTTTACTGAGAAAAATATTCCCATTTTATAGTCTTACCTGAGCTTTACTGGGAAGAAGCCATATATTGGTACTATAGGAAGCCTTGTCTTTTCATACAATTTTCTTAAAAGTCCTAAAAATACAAAAATAAACACTTGAAGTGAATTTTAAGCCTTCTTCTACATGCAATACCTGTTAATCCAAGCAAAATCTTAAACAGGCAACATATATCTGTTAAGACATTTAAATGTATTCATAATAGTTCCAAGACTGATACAATTTTCCCCATGTCTATGGTTAGGCCGGGAAAAGTTAATTGTGGGGATTACCAGACACAAATCCTGGTCCCAAAGTGTTTAACTGCCATATCCTTTCAGCACTAATGAAATTCAAAGCATATTCTTTAATCAAATAGAATACAATTTTATCATTACATTTTTACAAATACAGAACAACTTGTTTACAGTTGTTACAGGGACCATAGAATTACTCTCCTGTGTACATAATTATGAATGTCTGTATAACTCTTCTATTGGTATCAGGTTTAGAAGTGAAATTAACTTTTAAAATGTGAGGTTTTTTTATAGTTTTTTCCAAGGTTTTAAAAAAAATTTGAGGTTCAAGACACAAAGCAGTTGCAAGATTATCTCCATGGTGAGCATAACATTTATTAAAAATCTGAGTATCCCCATAAAGAGAAAAGGGACTCTGTTACGGAGAGGTGAAGAGACCATTCCATAAGGACTGTTCTGCCCGACCTGGACAGACTGTCCACTAATACGTTCTTCTTCACCAGAATGTGGTGCTTTATGAGGAATGTGGCTGGCTCGGAAGGTTATTACTTCCGAGGCATCCAGCAAAGGAGGTTCCACCTCCATGCAAAGAGAAGGGGCATGTGAGCCTCCTTGACATCGGAGATATGCTACGATGGACGTGTTGTTGGAGACCATGACACAGCGGCCCCTTACTCTGTTGATGCACCCTAAAACACTTCTGCTAAAAGAATCTTTATCTGAACAAAGGTTGAAGCAAATGGACTTTGAACTGTGCAAAGATTGAAGGGAACACAATGCTAACACGGTTGATGAACCGACAACAATATGCCGTTATGGGTCTATCAAATGAATGATAGAATAAAATGACCAGATGTCTTTAATTTGCATAATTCGTGTGCTTTATCAACTGCTAGGCTTGCCTAACAAAAAACTGTGTGCAAAAAAGCATTTTTTGTGGGGTCAGGATAGAGCCATTCATCATTTTTTCAAATTTTTTTCTTTTTTTTTTAAATTTAGGTTTCCTTCAGTTTTTTTGGGCCTTTTTTTTTAGGTTTTCTAAGGTCAAAATGAAATTTGAGGGTTTCTGAGATTTTTGAGGTCCACTGAGCACTCTGTGGTATGCAAATTCACTTCAAAGTAATATTTATGTTCTTTACATCCATATTTCTACTAAGTAAAGTCATCTCTTACCAATAAATATCAAGCAATCAAAAGAAATCAGAAGAAAAGAATATGTTTAAATGCATAATAAAAAAACTGTACTAACTTTTACCAATGGTTGGAGTTCTGAAGGCTTCTCGCACATTTTGAGTAAACACTGGATATACTGGCTGAAAAAGGATTTGGATGACATTAGAAATCTTAAGTCAGACTGGTGTCATCCTGAGTCAGACTGGTCTCATCCTGAGTCAGACTGGTGTCATGTTAAGTCAGACTGGTGTCATCCTGAGTCAGACTGGTGTCATCCTGTAAAACTGCTTTCTGTATAAACAGAGTGCCATAATATTTGCTGATTCAGACAAGTAAATCAATTTCTACTTTTAAAAAAATGAAACTTTATAATTAACAAGAATTCCACAGAATGCTGTGTTTTTTCTGCTCTGCAGAGGAATATTTCATATACCCTATAAAGTCACTGAGCATAAAAAGTTGGTGATTGTGACCTTTTGTCTGTGATAAGCAGCTGATAAATAAATCCATCAAAATTTAATGAATGTACATGCAAACAGCATCTGGGAAACTTAACTCTACACTGACACCAATGTTAACAACAATGGCAACGCTGTCAGAAAAGTTTGTCCTACCTATGCTATGCTTTGCAGATGAGCCAAAAACTGTTTTATCTTCATATTTAAACACCTCAATGCATCTGACAAAACATGGCAACATAACTAGCATTAGACACATCAATGCATCTTACAAAACAAGGCAAAATAACTAGTATGATTAGAATCATCAATGCATCTGACAAAACAAGGCAAAATAACTAGTATGATTAGAGACATCAATGCATCTGACAAAACATGGCAAAATAACTAGCATGATTAGACACATCAATGCATCTGACAAAATATGGCAAAATAACTAGCATGATTAGAGACATCAATGCATCTGACAAAACAAGGCAACATAACTAGCATTAGACACATCAATGCATCTGACAAAATATGGCAAAATAACTAGCATGATTAGAGACATCAATGCATCTGACAAAACAAGGCAACATAACTAGCATTAGACACATCAATGCATCTGACAAAACAAGGCAACATAACTAGCATTAGACACATCAATGCATCTGACAAAACATGGCAAAATAACTAGCATGATTAGACACATCAATTCATCTGACAAAACAAGGAAAAATAACTAGCATGATTAGACACATCAATTCATCTGACAAAACATGGCAAAATAACTAGCATGATTAGACACATCAATGCATCTGACAAAACAAGGCAACATAACTAGCATTAGACACATCAATGCATCTGACAAAACATGGCTAAATAACTAGTATGATTGAACACATCAATGCATCTGACAAAACAAGGCTAAATAACTAGCATTAGACACTTCAATGCATCTGACAAAACATGGCAAAATAACTAGCATCATTAGACACATTATAATTGGTATAAGGGTACCGACTGATTCCTGAAAAGATAATTCATTATGTTTTAAGAGCTACAGATTTTAATGGCAACTAGTAAATTTCAAACAAGCATGGGAAGGAAGTGTGATCAAACTATCTATTAATGGTATCAACACAGTGTCCAGTACCCAAATTTTTAACTTTTTTTTTTACCAACTTTTCTTAAATATTTGCCTGGTAAAAGGGTACAGAAGCACTGCATCAAATTTTCTATGCACCAAGAAAAGTATGCAATTTGGTGAGGTAGTTTTCCATATTACTTGCCTATTACAATTTTCTTATTACTCCATACAAATTTACATAAGAAATGAAAATCAAACAATTTGACTGTCTACCTAACACTTCCGTTGTCTATTAAAATGTTACTGGCTACATGACATTTCCTTTGTCTATTAAAATTTTACTGGTTACATGACATTTCCTTTGTCTATTCAAATTTTACTGGCTACCTAACATTTGCATTGTCTATTCAAATTTTATTGGCTACCTAACATTTGTGTTGACTATTCAAATTCTATTGGCTACCTAACATCTGCGTTGTCTATTCAAATTTTATTGGCTACCTAACATTTGGGTTGTCTATTCAAATTTTACTGGCTACATGACATTTCCTTTGTCTATTCAAATTTTACTGGCTACATGACATTTCCTTTGTCTATTCAAATTGTACTGGCTACATGACATTTCCTCTGTCTATTCAAATTTTACTGGCTACATGACATTTCCTTTGTCTGTCTATTAAAATTTTACTGGCTACATGACATTTCCTTTGTCTATTCAAATTGTACTGGCTACATGACATTTCCTTTGTCTATTCAAATTGTACTGGCTACATGACATTTCCTTTGTCTATTCAAATTGTACTGGCTACATGACATTTCCTTTGTCTATTCAAATTGTACTGGCTACATGACATTTCCTTTGTCTATTCAAATTGTACTGGCTACATGACATTTCCTTTGTCTATTCAAATTGTACTGGCTACATGACATTTTCTTTGTTTATTCAAATTTTACTGGCTACATGACATTTCCTTTTTGTCAATTCAAATTGTACTGGCTACATGACATTTCCTTTGTCTATTCAAATTTTACTGGCTACATGACATTTCCTTTGTCTATTCAAATAGGAAGTATGATGCTCTTGTTTGTCTTAAAACATGGTGATGTAGTTTCTTACCTCCTCCTTTTCTTGCAAAATTATTTCAAATTTATGGGGTTGGTGTTTAATGGTGCAGCAACACTTTGAAGGTTACTACTTTGCC
This sequence comes from Margaritifera margaritifera, assembly GCA_029931535.1. Taxonomy (NCBI): domain Eukaryota; kingdom Metazoa; phylum Mollusca; class Bivalvia; order Unionida; family Margaritiferidae; genus Margaritifera; species Margaritifera margaritifera. The sequence goes on from JAQPZY010001106.1 coordinate 224,220, forward strand.
AAGGCTCTCTTTTCAAACTGAACCATGTGACATGATGGATGATGAAATAAAGATAATTTCAATCATTTTAACTGATTATTCATGGTCATTACACGTTTCTCAATTTACAAACGCCATCAAAATTGTTTATCAAAATACTGGAACTGTGATTTACTTCTTTTTTTCTAATGCAAAACAATGAAAATACTAAATCTACATATTTCAAGTAAAAAATTAAACAAGTTTCGTAAATCTGTTCATTGACCTTTTAGCTATCATTGGCACATACTTAATTATTTATTCTTTAATTGCTTACGTCAAAATTGGATTTTGTGGACATGTCAGTAGACCCTTCAGTGCCCTTAATATGTTGTATGTATGTGGTTATTTTTATTTATGTTTATGACACATTAGCTTAAGATGGTATAGTACTGTAAATGCTTGCATATAATCCGATTCAACTGCAAACTGCATAGACCCAGATCTGCCATCACATAATGCGCTGGCAGATCTGGGTCTATGCAGTTTGTAAGGACTAATCAGTAGAACACACAACATAGACCCTGATCTGCCAGCGCATTATGCGACGGCAGATAAGGGTCAAATTTGTTTGCATTTGGACCTGGCTTATACATGAGTATATACGGTACTAACAAAGTCTTGATCCTTTCTACAATTTCAATACTGGCTACCTGACTACTGGCAATCTGTAACCTTGCTTGTCATCATGTCATGTTTAGAAGTGGAATTTCATGAAAGAAAACTTGAGCTACTTCTATGATCCAACATGGTAAATCCCCACATGTTTTATTACAAGTTCTGTCCATCACCTACCGTTCCAGACTGTGACCAAGGCATTGTAAGACAAATAATGTATGTGTCCTCCAGTTACAAATGCATCAATAAAATTTGGTAAAAAATATTAAAAAATAACAGTGTAATTGCAATGTTTATATATCTGACCAATATTCCCTCCAAGGGACCACAGGAAAGGGAGGTAAAAATCATACCCCTCTCACTGATGTTACTACATGGGCAACCTATGCATCAAGTTTGGTAAATTTCAAGCCAGCAGCCAGCAGTAAAGGACAAAATAGAGTTATAGATCGAAGGACAAATGGATGATTGGATCATTTCACAATAAGCCCCTGTTACAGCATGGAGATAAAAATATCAGAGATGTCAAATTTTGTATGTCACAAACTTTTCACTGGTATGAAATTTTCAAAATTTAAGAGAAAACTATTGGCAAAGGTCTAATTCACCATAATAATAACACACTTATCAAATATGTCCATTGACAATGAGCAAAATACACACAATTTTCAGAAGTATGAATTTCATAAAAAATAAAACATTCCGTAATTCATTCCCATGAAGTAATCATTTCTATTTTTAAAAAAAATTAAAGCCTATTTGACATGATAAATAAATCAAATAATGTTCTTTATGATCCGTCTGGTGCACATTAAGTCTTACCACATTAGTCTGGACAGCAACTTTGGCAAAACCTGTTCTCTTGCCCCATATTATTGGATAGGTTTCATCACCAAATAACGCTTCTCTCACTCCACCTAGAAAGATTAAAGCATTACAACTTTTAGTATTAATTTTTACATGATGTATTAGACACATGTATTTGAAATTATAAGGTCAATTGTTTATAGGGAATATCTAGGTTTTTGAGTAGATATAAGGAAATATTTCACTAGTGAAATGGAAACATACTACCATTAGGAGTGCTGAAGCCATGCCACTTGTGACAATACAAAATGTTTCCACTTCACTAGTGAAATATTTCGTTATATCTACTAAAAAATACATATATTTTCTTTTTATTATATATTTTGTTAAGGCAAAAATTGTCGATTTGCATGAATTTTCTTCTCCATTCTGTGCCAATGTGAATAATGGTTCCATTACTACATTGATAAGAAGCTCTGAAATTTTACAATAATTTTAGGAGTGACTTTTTACAAATTTAGCTTGTATATATATATATATATATATATATATATATATATATATATATATATATATATATAATGCTTCAAACTGTGTATTTTGTCAAATTAACGACTGTTTTAATAAAAAAATGAAGAGATTTTTATTTCTCTTAGCACATTTCTTGCATATATTGATACAGTGAACATCGCTGTGGTGAGGGTACTGTAGAAACATCACAGAGCAGTCATATATCTGGCAGACTTCATAAACAAAAGATTTTAACGATTGTGAGTTTACTTGTAAGGACTTTGGTTCTTAATTTTGTTTATTTCTGCATTCAAAGGTGAATTTTTGTATGTCACTTAATTTTGGTTTGCAATCTTCTCTCATCAATGCCTGATTTCTCCGTCATTTTCAAACATTATGACTGTGATGAGAGTTAAAATCACTACTCAAACAATTTTATTACTATATTAAATCAAAAGTTTTTTTCTAAAAATGTGTAACATTTGTCATTGAGTGTAACAGTTATAAGATACTCTATAGGTAATGCAGAATATCGAGTAGCAAAAGGTCATGTAAGTTCATGTGAGTTCAAACACTGACAATTCACTTGATTCTTGTGGAAAAACTAATCATAAAAAAGTTATTACTAGAATCATACTTTTTGCTGTTTGGAGTTCATTTTAAGAAATTTCTTGATGGTGCATCCTCATTGTTTACATAAATCTATACTAGATGGTCCACAATCTTGACACATTTTATGATCTGTTCATCCTGATGGAGAGAGAGAGAGAGAGAGATGGGGGAGAGACAGAAGGAGCAGTAGAAGAAGAATGTAATGGGCCTAAATATGGAAATACAGGTTTGAATAACATACATAAGGGCAGTTATATTTGAAAAAAGAAAGTAGTTTCAAAATTGATATCATCACTGGCGATATAAGTGGCATTGTCACTGTGCAATATATTTCCCACTGATATATTTCAATATGTCATTGTGAAATATATAATAAATAAAGAAAAATATATACAAACTTGCACTTTGATAATTAACTCCTCTTTTAAGTGCAGTAAATGTGTATGACATTACAAAATAAACTGAACCTGTATACCACAACCATAAAGTTCTAAATAGGTCATCATACAGACTACTAGACTTTGAAAATACTAACAAAAAAATTTTGGATGCTTTTTTTTAAGAAAGTGCAATGTACCACAAAAACATCAATAAATGATTACATTTTAATATATGAGTAGAAATGAGACAATCAACTCATCCAAAAATGAAATGATACAGTGGTCCCCCTCTTTTAAGGCCACCCCTTCTGCAGCAGAAAAATGGCCATATTAGAGGGATGGCCTTTCTAAAGGGTGATCACACAGTTGTGAGTAATAACTACATATATAAGTATAAAAGGTGTAACTAATTTTTATATATTTAATATTTTAATTTAAAAATCACAGGAATATTATCTGGTTATGGACTTAATGTGAAAATACTAATATCAATGTTGTTTTTTTTTTTTTAAATATGACTAATCATGAATAATGGTGCAAAACCACCTTGTCGGTAAATTCTGGGCACAAAGCTTTGATTGTAACTATCCCTGTACGTCTGTCTATTCGGTCTTCCCACTCATTGCAGCTGTATGTATATTGATGATGTTTATTTGAATCTTTCTGACAGAAAATTTCTCAGTAGTGATCAAAGGACTCTCCTTCTTTTCATTTAATCTAATTGCTTTCACTTTTCGTTCTAAACTGAGAATGTTTGACGACATTTTGCGACAACTTATTCCTTCGTGGGCAATATGCAGTTATCACACAAGATGCAGTGTTTACAAAGAAAGTGAGTTTATGACGTGATTTACTTTTTTTTTCCTCCAGTCTGGTTCCTGGTTAAGTACATTTCATAATCTAATAGAGAGAAGCCAGAAAGGCTAACATACCATTTTACTATCTGGCGACCGGATGTCACGCTGACTTGAGCTGAACAATACTGTGCTTCTCAGCTGTTAGCTTTGTCATCTTGATAATTATCGGTGGTAATAACAGCCAGTAATTATCAAAGTGACAAAAGCTAACATCTAAGGAATACATGGCAGTAAGAATAATCGGATTACTTACCTCTTTGTATGGATTAAAGTTACTTTATTGGCATGTTGGAACAAATGTCAATGTGTTGAGTTCAGAAATTAACAAATATTAGCGAGATTTTAATCTGTAAACAACCATTATGTGGCCGCTCGCGAAGGGTAAATTTATCAGTTTTTGCACTAAAATGCTGGCCGCCGGTCGCGTTAGAGGGGTGGCCGTCCTTGAGGGGTTCTTTTGAACACAAACTCGTCGGTGCCAAGGGATTGTGGCCGTATAAAGCAGGTGGCCGCTGGTCATGGGGGCCGTTCAAGAGGGGAACTAATATAGACAAATATTTATTTGTGTTAATTAATAATTATAAAGTATATGAATTATAGGCAGCATAAAAAATAACAGGAAAAATTGTGTAAATAGCCAGTGAGGGATTGTAATCAATAACGTCCGTTGAATTCAATAGGTGTCAGCACAGAACAAAGTGGTCCAACATACTTCAGGTTTACTTCCAGCTTTATAAACAAACAAAGAATCGATGGTATCTTCATCTTGCTTTAAAAGCGTCTCAGTCTTACGGATCATTAAGCATGATCATGGTCAAAAATGGAAATCACACATTCTCATATCTGCATAACAAATGGAATACATGTTATTTTCACACAATGACCTTTCTGAGTTTTTTCAATAATTATTTCTTAACATATACATTTCCCTAAAATTATGTAATTCACATATCATTCAACGATTTGTTGTGAAGAATTCTTTAGATATTTAGTGGGTGTGGTAATTTAGTCTTGAAACATGCCTTAATTTTCATGAACTATTCATTTTCAATTAAATATTTTTCTTCTTTTTTTATAGTTTCTTTGTCTCTAATGTATCAAACATAATTATCAAACACTAATAAAAGTGATAGAGTGATAGTTTGCTGTTTATTACATATTCAAATGAAGAAGTCTTAAATTACTTTGTGTAAAAAGACAAGCATTCACATTTTTTTACTACTAGGCCAGCTGCAAAGCTGTAATGATTGGTTAGTTTCATTGTAGAGATTATTTTTTAATGCTATAAATATTCAGAATAAATAAAATGTGTGCATTGTCAAATTTTATACTGGGACTTTTAATTTGTATTTCAGATCCCAATACAATTTTGTGTTTCCTGTTCAATATAAGTTATATTATGATGAGATAAACAAACAGTATTTTTAAAAATTTGACATAAGAATGAAGAATTTCATCAGGACTTTAAATAAATAAATAAAGATGTCTACTTCGTACAGAGATTTTTTTACTTACTGATTATTTAATTTTATATTGTTACAGGAGGCACAACTATAATTGAGATTTTGAAAATAATTTTGGGTTAATACTGTCTGAGTATTATTATTAAGACTGTCTTCTTATATAAAATGTTGATTTTATATTAAGCCCATACATGTACGCTCTTAATGAATTTTATTTTGATTTAGTTTAACAGCTCTTCAACACATTCCAGGTTATATAGAACAGTTTCCAGAGAGAGGATAAGAAGGAATCGGGGACTTCACAATCTCTAATAAAAACTGCAGATAAGAAAATGAAGTTAATAGCATTAAATTTTGATATATACTAGGTTGACACAAAATTTTGAACAGGAGTCCAAAATTATTACGATATACTGTTTATATTAATTAAAAAAAAGAAGCCAAATGGCAATTTTAGTGTCTTCAAGTGCTAATGTAGAATATATTTTGATTCACCTCAAAATAAAATAAGACATTATTTGTTTTCATTGATACATGTATTATGAATCATGCATTCTTAGGGATAATGCAAGATCTAAATTTTGTTCTGGTAAATGATAAAATCTGAGGAGGGACCAAATATTGGGACCATGTTTTTCTGTGGCTCAACCTATTGGGAAGATAACTGGCTACGATCTCTCATTCTACATCAAGAAAGGGGCATAACTCCATCATAAAGCAATATTACTCTGAAAATCTCCATTTTTCCATTCACCAGACTCTCCTTTTTTGTGAGAAAAATGGTCCTGCACTTTCATTTTCAATATCTTACAGAGAGGTTTGAACAAACAGACAGATTCTCAGATGGAGAAATAGATTTATGATAAAATCAGAATTTATAATGTTATGATTAAATTAAGAAGAATATTTGACCTATATATACCTGGGGCTATGCCTAAGAGATGTCCTCTGTTTATCACATCTATACAGGAATGTACAGTCCCTGGTGTCACTCTAAATACATTCATCAATAACTTCCAACCTGAAAAATACATACTCTGTCATAACGGCTCTTAAATACAAAGCTACTCTAAGGCCATCTTAAGCAAATTATTTGTTTGCTCTGATCTGGTCAAAATTTGTGATTTTTTAACACATGATTCAATGATATTGGGGAATCTTTTAACAATATTACCAATGTCAAATGTTTACAACTGTTTTAAAAGGCATCACTACACTAATTAAGTTACTTATATATTTCCTTCTTTTTTCTACACTGTTTATGAAATTTAGTACATTAGTTACAAGTTTAGATGCACTGAGACTATCTTACTTACGTTAAGCAATAACTTGGACACAACATATACAAAAATTAGCACCATTTCCTGGAAATACTGGTAGTTGTATTTTGAATGAAATGACTGGAAGTTTTAGTACTTAGTGACCTTTCCAGAACTGGCCAAATCACACCTGTTTGCTTTGTCATCCAACTCAAAAGTCAAAAGGTTAACTTAATAAGCATTATATTTTCTGTTTAGGCTTTAATGCTGCTTTCTATTTAAAGCAAATAACATTCTTCACTAGTTAGCAGGAAAAATCAGAGAAAAAATAATGATAATCTTAGAGACTACCACAGAATGCAACAATAGCTGATTGACTCAGTTAGTGTAGGTATCGGACCACTAATTATTTTATAGAAAGAGAACCAGTCTACTGGTAGGGGAATACAAAATAGAGTACTATGGACTCTAGGTGCAAGGCTATATTATAAGGTGCAGACCAGGGAGCACCCATTTAGTAGCACAAGGCTCATGAAAATGCTGTGAAACACCTGTTTTATAAGGCTGAAAAAAAATTCGCTAACTCTAATGAATGAAAGCATGTGTGGTTTGTATGCCAATCGAATGAAAAAATTATTTTCATTTTTTAATATATTAACATTAAGTTCTATGGGAAATGAGTTTGTGGTCCAATCCCAGTAGTGATACCTAGAATCATGTGACAGACCCCTCCCCGCCCCAAATCAACTCCCCCTCCATCTATCTGCCAACTAATAAAACTTCAGGGACAGATTGAAGAACAGGAAAATGATAATTTTTTAAAGGATTTGAAGTGAAAGGTAAACAAATATTTACTGAGTTGCAACACTTCTCAAATGTTGAACAGAAACAAATTTCTGTGATTTGAAAAGTACAGTTTGGTACATGTGGCAAATGGTAACCAAAGACCTGCTGCAAAGGGAATATCTGTACTTCTCTCACTTTTCATTTCCTTTCTATTATCACATCACTCCCATTAGTTACCCCTAGATATATGGTACACAAAGTGGGTCAAAATTTAATAAAATTTATTCTTTGCAGACTGTGGTTATCTGATTTGAAACAGGGGTTCTTAGCTAAACTGATGCTGTTAACTGCTTTCCAATAACAGTTTAAAAAGTTTTGATACAAGTTAATCCTAAAAATTAGAGGTTAACCAATACTTTTTAAAAAAATATTGGTCAACTGCCCTTACATCATGGTGAACCACTCTGAGTAGTGGTGAACTACTTAACCAGCATCATGGAAAGGGTCAAAATACAGTCTCTTCCCTGCTACCATTTGACTGAAAACTTCCAAATTCTGATGTAACTCTACCTTCTGTCCATAAACTTGATTGCATCATAAAGTAGAGTATTTGTAAAACACATACACCAAGCACCCATTTTGTGCCTCCCTCTCCCCCAATCTGTGCCCCTAGTGTCTGGTCTTAGGGGTTAAGAATAGATATTGGTGCCAAAGTCAGTTGCACATCTGGATTAATATTTTCTCATCAAATAAGTGGATATGTAATTATAGGGTGGGGATCCAATAAGTGGATATGTAATTATAGGGTGGGGATCCAGTAAGTGGATATGTAAGTATAGAGTGGGGATCCAATAAGTGGATATGTAATTATAGGGTGGGGATCCAATAAGTGGATATGTAATTATAGGGTGGGGATCCAATAAGTGGAAATGTAATTATAGGGTGGGGATCCAGTAAGTGGATATGTAATTATAGGGTGGGGATCCAGTAAGTGGATATGTAATTATAGGGTGGGGATCTCAATAGTTTCTAAGTTGTAATTCTGGGGCCACAACTGTATGTCCCCAGGCATGACCCAGAGGTCAAATTCAAACCCCATTCTGACATGTGTTGACACCTGGGTCAGTTATCAATCACACCAATTTCTCAGACATCTTAGTCTCATAATTTATTTTAAATTTATGTTCAACAACCTCCACCTGTTAGGCCTGCCCCCAGGGGCTGCATCAAGATTTTCAAACTGTTGTGCACATCTACAGACTAACCCCAATTATATCCAAGGTTTGAAGTCTCTGGCTTAAAGTACTGCACTCAATCTCTCTCTCTCTCTCTCTCTCACACACACACACATCAAGATGAGCAGGATCACATTATCACCAATTATTCTTCGAAAAGCATGCAGATAAATACATCAGCAAAACTTTTATAATTAAAATTTAGGCATTGTCTACTGAGCCATTTTCACTACCACTGCCACACTAGATCAGCTCCTAAGACTTTGGTTTGCAAATGAAGCAGAGCAAACAATTTAGGTACAACATTCAGGGTTCCATAAATTTCCAAATCAGCTGTCAGAAGGCAGAGGGTACCAGAAAAAAGAGGCTACCTGGTAGTCTAGATTAAATATAGTGTCCCTGAAAAGGCACAAATATGAAAATGTTGGATTTAAGACTTCCCTTGGTGTTCACTTTCACTCTTTAATAATTATTCTTTTTTGTGACAGATTTTTAAGGTTATGTTTTGTAAAAAACAAACAATGAGTCATGATATCATGTAGCTGCCCACTGGACTACCTGAATTCATTGAATTGTTGGCCAGATCAAGCAGTCTTGTAGCCAATGGACTATATGAATTCATTGAATTGTAGGACAGGTCAAGTATTTTGGCAACCACTGGACAACCTGAATTCATTGAATTGTAGGTCAGATCAAGCATTCTGGTAGCAACTGGACTCCAAGCACAAAATTTTTTAAACCCTCAAAATTTTACATGATTGATTCTTTGAAATTTGTCATCCTCATCAACATCAGTAACAATCATAAAAAAGCAATAGATCATTTTTCCAATGCTTTAGAAAACACTGCAAATTAAAAAATGAAACATCATGTCAACACGTTATGTTACCTGGAATATTGAACAAAAATTTATCCCCAATAGCTCTTATATGTCGATTTTTGTGTATTAAACATGAAGCTGTCAGGTAGTAAAAATCTACAGGTAGTGTTCCATGATAGTAGATTATCAGCCCTGGTCCTTGGTCTGGTAGCTTTTCTAAGCCAATTAGTTCATAACCTGAAATGATAGCATACATGAATTAAACAGTCTTGACTACTCTATAACTATATATACTTCCATACTCTCTTCTTTGTTTCCTTGTCCACATGAACTTTCATTAGTAATCCTCAAAAAATAAACCAGTCTTTTGTTATCCTGACCTGGGTTTTAGTCAGAACCTACATGCCATTTCTGATGAAAATATATTGATGCAAGCTGGACATACAGTGAAACTTGTCTATAAAGGACATTAAAAAAGAATCACATAAATGTGTCCTTAATCAGCAGGTGTTCTTCATATATTGGCTTAAGATGATGAAGAAAATTTTGGGAAAAGACATAAATGTTGTCCTTTATAAACAGGTGTCCTATGTATAGAACTACAAGCTAAAGCAAGTTTAAATGTACAAGTTAAATCTTGAAGAAAGATATTGGGACTGCTGTGTTCAGTTAGTACAGCATCGGACACATAATCAAAGGGTTGTGGGTTTGATACCTGGCCAGATCAGCTGCCTTGGTGTGTCCTTAGGAAAGGTCCTTGGCTTGATATAGCCTATAATGTGTTGAAAGTCCCATTAAAAACCAACCAACAACAAAACCAATGTGTCTTGCCTTATGTGATATTTGCTGCAGATGAAACAACAACATAAACAACAACATCAACATCATCATCACCATTATCAAGACCAGCACTGATATGTCCACCACTAACTGGGATAGGTCCAGGAATTCTCTATAGGGATGTGTTTCAGAAGATAGTACATCAGTGCGCTTAAAATGGCCAACTTTGTCTGTTTTCCACTGAAAAGTATATTATCTTCATTGGAAATGGGAGTTCAACTGAATCCCTCTGGATCCACGACAGACAATAATAATACTAATAATAATAAACATCTTCATCACTGTCATTGTCATCATCATCATTATTATTGTAGGTGGCATAAGATTCGGAAAAAGTTAAGATAATATAAACAATTAAGATAATCTTGCATCTAGACTCCTTTTGCCCTGATTGATGATAAAGTACAAACAAATAACACAACCCAGACCAAGCCATCTTTGCCAACCAAGAGTTGTTGATAAAGTACAAACAAATAACACAACCCACACCAAGCCGTCTTCGCCAACCAAGAGTTGTTGATCCACTTCATTGCTTGGCATATGTAGCTAGCTGAAACAGTGTTTTGAACAAGTGTCCTTTTGCGGTTGAAAGAGTTAGTAAGCTAAATTAATTGACCAATGAGAGAGCTCATTACAAATGTTGGGTATTCAATATGCCAACTCCATGATGTTGATATGCCTTCACTCAGAAGAAACACTTGTTTGTGCATGGTTTCAATTGGAGAAACGATAAGCAACATGTGTCATTGTCCACAGAGACTGTGACGATTATTCCCAACTATCTTCCTAGGTAAATGGAAGAAGCAATCTGATTGGATCCGTTTCTTTCAGCTGCATCCAATCAGATAGAGGAGTGGTAAATTCTGTTTTGGTTAACTAGATATGCCATGGGTTAGGAGTGAAACAATTCATTGATGCATTGATGTATCAATAATTTTGCCATATTGATACATATCAATACAAGAGGTGAAGAATCGATAAAAAAGTTACTTCAATCTTCAGCAATCAAGAATAATTATTAGTTAGTTGTTTGCCTTTTCATTCTTCCAATTGAGAATTCATCACCGACAGCTGTTGCGGGCACAGGTACTGGTTTCTGCCAGTAAAAAAGAAAAACTATTGACATCACCCAATCCCCTTCTACAAATTAACACAAGGTGACTAACTCGCGTGGTTCAAAATGATCCCCCCTCCCCCTCGCTAATTCTGTGCTAATTTTTTTATCCTGATGGCATGTTCAGCCATTGATAACATATATTACTGTAAAGGAGACATTCCAAACTTGCTTCCCATGTATGATTTAAATACTTTGATCATTTAATAGCCACTTTTATGCAAACTTTCTCCACTGCTTCATATCTTGTCAACTTCTATTGAATTTGAAGGCCTACACTTCTGGTCACACAGTGAAATATTCTACATTCAATTCTGATTGGTGGTTATTGTTTGTTTCAATCCAGCATGAACAATAACTATCAATCAGAACTGAATGTAGCTCATTCACTGTGTGACCCCAGAAGTGTAGGCATCCAAACTTGATCCAAGCAGATACAAGGCAACAGAGAAACTTCACATAAAGTAGTTATTAAATTGATCAGTGAAGTACTTAAATTGTACATTGGCAACAAGTTTGGAATGTCTCATTTAGGTTGAAATATGTTATCAGTGGCTGAATGTGCCAACTGGAGTCAGTCACTTTTGTGTTAATTTGTAGAATGGGAGTGGGTGTTGTTAATAGTTTTCCTTTTTCACTAACAGAAACAAGTGCCTGCGGTCGCAGCAACTGTTTTGCATCTGCAGAAGTACAGTGTGAGGGATCTGGTTGTTGGTCATCTCCACTCCTGCACCTGTATCTTTTCTGGATACGATTTTCCTTGCATGAGGAAATAGCACTTTTTCTTCTGTTTTGAAGATAACACTGTAATGCCTTCCAAATTTAAGTGAAGACATGAAACTGCTAATAGATGTTTTTAAAGCATTCAAACAATGCAAAACAAAGGAAGTGGTGACCAAGATAAGTGCTGCATCCAATCAAATAAGCTGCCTGAATGTCCGAAAAGGTTGAATTAGAAACATTGATGACTAGCAGGTAGTGTGCTTGTGAGTATTCTTGCTATCTTATGAAGGATGAGAATAGCATATGAACAGATGATAAGTCTAAGGCTGTCTGCAATCTGCATAATGGGAATACGACCAATATGTCGACACATATGAAAAGGCACCACACTACCAATGACAATCCTTCTAAAGGTCACAAGGCCTTCATAGTGATATGTGTATCAATAATGTATCATATCGTAGGTAGTGTATCACGATATGTATCAATATGAGGCACAGGCGTATAATTTCACCCGTACCAAGGATTGATGTAGAACTATGGGGACTGATGACCCCTGGTTAGCAAAGATGACACCAAACATGAATAGTCTAAAACCCTTCAGTACACTTCTTATGAAAAACCTTCCTTTTTGCAAGACAAGAAACCATGCATCAGATAAGTCATCTACCCTTCAAAAACTATTCTTTTTGAACAGCCATTCAAAATGCCTTGAAATCACTTTTCGTATGCATGGTCACACTAGTCACTCTTCATATGACCATGTAAATGCACTTCTTTGGAAGTAAAGGCTGAAGAATTTTAAAAATTATTTTGTGGAACCATTCCATTCAGGCTGCCATTTTTTTAAAGAACACTTGTCTGCTTGACATTTTTTTATGCTAAACTGCCGGAAGATGTTTGATGATCATCGTTAAGTAAATGTTCATATCTTTGAAAACATTCAATCAACTTATTATCTCAAATTCATTATCTATGATTCCAACCCACAAACAACTTATCTCAAATTCTATATGATTCTAACCCTCAAACAATTGTATTATCTCAAATTCTCTCTCTATGGTTCCAACATCCAAAAAAATGTGTTATCTCAAATTTTCCATGATTCCAACCCCCAAAGAATTGTATTATCTCAAGTTCTCCTTCTTTAATTCCAACCCCCAAACAACCTGATATCTCAAATTCTCTCTGATTCCAACCTCCAAACAATTGTATTATCTCAAATTCTCTCTCCTTGCTCATCTCAAGTTCTCTCCCTCCTTCCTTCCTTTGAAATCAAATATTGAACTCTTCCATCAATGTAATTTTGAAGCATTCTCTATTTAGATCCTTCATAACCATGCAATTGGTGCTTCATTTAGCACTCATTCCAGCATTCATTCAATCCTTCAATCAACCATTCATTCATGGTCATGTGAACCTTCATTTTCCCTTCTCATTTGCATATTTTGGTATATTTAAAGGTGTTTACATGGGATTGAAGGGTGTTTGCAAGCTGTTAATATGGGTTAAAAAAATGACCAATGAAGGGTGATTGCACGGAATATGAAGGGGTGTACATGAACAGTAACTACATGGTATCTGAAGGGGTGTCATTCTTGTGTGGGAAGATTCCTTTCTTACCATGCCATACTCTTGCTTGAGCAAACCACACAGCAGCCACCGATTTTCTGGCCCCATCCCAGAAGTCGTGAGCATAAGCCTCCTGAAGTCTGTGCCGATACTGGTAAATCTGCAGGAAAAGAGCTGACCCATAGAAGAAAAGAAGGAGCACTAATGGCAACAGGAAGGAGATTACGATAGGGTAGACAACCCATATCACCCACCGCCAATACTGAATGTCAAGTTCCTCTATCACAACCCAGGCATACTCCAGCACTGACATACTGCACAAGGGATGAACTCTGCTGGGTCAGGGCTCTCAGGGGTATACAGCACAAGGGATGAACTCTGCTGGGTCAGGGCTCTCAGAGGTTGATGACCATAGAATAGGAAGAATTGCAGAATTCAATCTCCTGAAATCAGATTTGTTGAATGACTATCATATCATTCTACTGCATATATTTTATGGAATTTCATGAAAAGTGCTAAAGAACGATACAAAAGGATAATTAAATGGGCAAATTCTGGAGCAAAGCAACATCTCCACATGCTTTTCACATTCAAACATATGCCCTTGACCTTGTAATACTTAGAAAGAACATAGGCCCATGCACAGTAGCCATCCTCTTTTTTAGGTACCCAGACTACTTGTGGGACATCAGAGCAGAGTGGGAGGAGGGAATCTGGCAATAGCGACAGGTAAGTATTATATCATTAAAATTAGTTTTATCCCCCCCCACTACATTTTAATATCAGTAATACATAACCTGTTGCTATTGCGTTGCAGAATTTGTCAATGCGATGGGAGGCTGATGTCCTCAAAACTGGTATAAAATTGATATACTCACCCTTATGGCAGGAGTGTTGACTAGTGTCAGCTTAGGCCACTTTTTTGTGCCGCAACTAATGACCCAAAAGAAAATATTCCTTTCTTATGGTGCACCAAAGACCAAATACAGAAGGAAGAGGAAGTAGTATGCGACAGCCAAAATGTGGCTCTCATCACAACCTCCAAAGACAAACGAGTTAGATAGGCCCATGAGGTCACAATAGGTCAAACATCATGGGCTTTAATCCTCATGAATGAAAGGTCCCTCTGGGTAGGGACTGATAAGCACTCTTGTAAGGGACTGATAAGCACTCTTGTAAGGGACTGATAAGCACTCTTGTAAGGGACTGATAAGCACTCTTGTAAGGGACTGATAAGCACTCTTGACCGTGAGGACAATCTGGCTGGAAATGGTGTATGATGAAATATCAGTCTAGCCCTTAAGAGGAAGGAAAAAAGGCTTCCTACCCCTTCTTCTCCCTTCTGAAGCAGTCAAATAGAAGGGTAAAGCCCTAACTGGGCATAAGAGTCTATCTTGATCATACCCAGCTCAGATACGTCTGAAACTGGGATCTCTATAGGGAGTGGAGTTACTGAAGGAAGGTGGTTTTTGCTAAAAAAAATCTGTTTGACAAAAGAGAGACAAAATCATAATTGCCGCTAAACTGTACACACCCTTCCTCTATAGACAAGGCACGAAGCTTGCTTCTTTGCCTTGCAGCTGCTAAGGAGAGCAGGAAACCAGATTTAAGGGTAAGGTTCTTGGTGACTCTGGTCAGAAACTGGTCATGATTGGCCCACCAACTCAAATGGTGGCAAAATTCTGATCATAGAGAAATTCAAACTGTCAGGGGATATTTGCAGTTTCCAGTTCATCAGAAGGAGGAACTGACAGGTGCAAGTGCAGTCTTCCTAGGAGAGCCAGGTCTGCTGCAGAGTTCAAGGTCCCCATAAGGGATAGATATAAGTGAGCCGACAATGAAGTCCTGGCTTTCAGCACCTCCAAAAGGACTATGAATCAGTCTATTCTGCCCAAAGGGACATGAACTAATCCTTTTGGTGAGGAAATTCATCCCTACCTATATGAAATCCCAAGATGGAACTTGCTTCAACTCCTCTAGGTTTGGAATGAGTCCCAGCCAGCTCACTATGAACCAGCAGCAAGACAAATCTTGTCTGAGAGACTCTAAGAGGCCATTATGGATCAACCAGTCATTGAAATGCTGGAGGATAGTGATCCCCAGTGACATCAGGTGAGCGGTGACTACTCCCATTACTCTGGTAATGGCTCTTGGTGCAGAGCATAGGCCAAACAGCAGAACACAAAACTAGAAAATCTCCCTGTCGAGACAAAACTGGATGTAGTTCCTGTGAGTTGGAAAAATTGGGATGTGAATGTATGCATTCTGAAGGTTGATGGAGACTGCCCAGTCACCAGGCCTTATGGCATTCCTGACTAAAGTTCTAGTTTCCATCTTGAAGAAACTTGTTTAAGGGAGAAAGATCAATAATCAGCCAAAACTTTCCACCTTTTTGGACACCAGGAAAATCTGGAAGTAGAACGCAGGAAACTAGTCATTTAACACCGTATCTACTGTGCCCTTCTGTGGAAGTGTGTTTACCTCTTCCCTTAACTGTGCCAGATTTTACAGGTGGAAAAGCAGGGGGGGGGGGTCTTGCCAGAGGAGAATGTTCCAGAAACTGAAACCAGTATCCCTCTTTTATTATAGAGAGGATCCCTAATCATCAATTATACTTGAGAGGACCTCTGAAAAAAGGGATAGCTGAGCGCCCATGGGAAATCTTGGAAGAGGGATGCACAGTAGGAGGGGGGACAAATTTCTAGGGCTGCCCCCCCCCCTCCTTAGGAAAGGGAGAGGGGCCTGTAAACTTCCTTTCAGGGCCTTTCCAGCAACCTCATCTATCTACAGATGGGCAAGAGTGATGCTTAAGTTGGGGTTGCTTCCTGGGCTGGGGCTAATTCCCTTTACAGAACTTTGCTGAAGGCTTCGAGGGGCAATCAGGTTGAATGTTTGTTTGTTTGTTTGTTTTGTGGGGTTTAATGCTATTTTTCAGCACATGATAAGCTATACATGGCAGCCAGTATATCTGGAGGAGGAAGAACCTGGGAAGACCTCAGGAGAACCTCCAACCAACAGGAAGCTACTGGTAAGCTTTCTCACATTGGTCGAGCCGAGATTCGAACTCACGTGAACAGTGGTTAAGACATGTGAGTGATCTGTAAAGCCGCGTGACTTAAACGACTTGGCCACCTGGGGACCCCAATCAGGATGAACATGCCTCCTGGCCATGAGCAGATGCGAGAGACCAGTATAATTGGTCCTTCAGGTCATAAGCTGCCATGGAATGAATGAGACCTCTGAAGAGGGTCTCTGCCTCCAAAGGAGCAGCCCTAAGAAGATTCTCACTGATCCAGTAAGACTTTACAGTTTTCCAGGGCAACATCCTTGCGTAGGTAGAGCAACTCTGCTGACAGCATCATGAACATTGATAAGGCATGCCTTGAGGTTTTGGTAACTGCATCCAGCAAATGCTGCAGCATGGCTAGATACAGAGATTCCTCCTTCAGCCTGAAGGAGGCTGCTGAAAAAAAGATTGGCATGCAAGGCTATGGTGACAAGTAACCTAGCATCAAGTTCCAGTGCGTCCAGTATTTTAACTGGAAGGCAAGCTCGGGTTCCTGTTGAAATTACCACTTGCGACACCCCCAAGTCAGAGGGGAAGGTCTAAGGGGCCAGGCAGGGGAGTCTACTTTTGTAGCTAGCTACAGAGACAAGCAGTCTCACCGTAAAGGGGGGGAATGGTTCATCCCTTATGCTGCCTAGCAAACTCCTGGCCCAAACCAAAGAGAGCTCATTAACCATAGATAAATGGGGGAGTAAAGATCTGGGTGTGTGGCTGCCCCTAAGAGTCTCTTCAAACTGGAGATAATTTTCTTGTCCTCTGAGCCCAAGGGCTTGGGTTACAAATCTGGGGGAAGAAGGCTTTAAACTTTGTTTATTGCCTTATTGAACGACCAGATCTCTTCATCCTTCACTGCCAGAGTTGATGGGTGGGAGGATGCAGAGGACCCAAAGTGAAATTTGGTAAACTTCTGTTGATCAGTTTTTAAAAATACGTTGTTTAAAGGTTTTTCTCTTTTATTCACAATGGCCATATATTGAATTATGGATCAGCATCATTTGTATACATGTAAAACTGAAAAGCCTTCAGGCCAGAATTCTTTCCGTCAGATTTAGTCAGATTCTGTACAGCAGTTTCTGGCAAGAAGTTGTTTATAGATTTTTCTGTTTTTTCTAATAGCAGTCATATTTGACGGTGGATTGGCATTATTTGTACAAATATAATAAAAGGCCTTCATTCCAGTATGCTTTCTATCAAAATTACTCAAAATCTGTTCAGTAGTTTTTAAGAACTCGTTTAAAGTTTTTTTTCTATCTTTAGTAATGGTGGAGATATTTGATGATGGAATGGCATCATATGTACAAACCCGTGAGAGTTTCAGACTTGGATGCCACCTGTGAAATTTGGTTTTAATTTTGTTGAGCCATTCTGGCAAAGGTGAAAGTATTGATGGACAATGCTGGTGAGCTAAAATTTTAAGAAAGCAGCTTGATGATCTGCACCAAATGACACATTCCTGTATTTAACAAGAGACCCAAATGGATCTGATATCACTCACTTTTGTAGTTGACATATGTCAGCTTGCGAATGCAAATTCACACGTGTATTGAAACTGCTGAGGGAAAAGAAAAGTTTGGAGCACATAGTTGCTACATTGTCAATATATATTGGTGCAATTTATCTTCTTTCCTAGTCCTTATATATATACCGGTATATCCCCTTGTTTTCTCCCAGCCTCTGGGGACTTAACCCAAATTTATAACTTAGAAACTCTTCATACCCCCACCCATAAAGTAATCCTATCCCCCATTATAATGCGCTAGTTGAAGCACATAACCGTCAACAGCGTTTTGTACCGAACCATGATATACTGAGAACAGTGTTGTATACCAACTGCAGTATGGTAGGAAGGATGAAAATTTGTAAAATAATAGTGTTTAAAAAAGGAAATAATGATATAACACTAAGCTTCATGTTTGTTTTCTTTCCAGTCATATGTTATACATGGCATGATTTGTGTCATGAGGTTCATAGTGGTACAGCGTTACATCCAGAATTGCATTATAATGAAGCACATTACAACAAGGGAGAGCTGTATATACACCTACTTGGCAATACAAGGGGAATTAATTTGTGCAGTCAGCATGAATTTCTGGGGCAGTCCTTATGCCAGTGGGGTCATAACTTGGAAACAATTTAGATCTGCACCCACAGGAGCTGTGATGGCTCAGTTGTTAGGGCACAGGACATGTGACCAGAAGGTTGCAGGTTCAAGTCCCACCATCTGATAAACCTGAATTGATAACCAAATTTCTCAGGATTTTTGTTAAGTCCATGGGCTGTTTTGCTCTTAATAATTAAATCTGGAAGTGTTTTAGAAGGAAAACACATTGGGTTATTATATTTTTTTATTTTATTAAAAGTTCAAAACTACTACATGTACAAATAAAATAATCTGTGAGTAATGGCACTGAATATATGAAATGCCTTAAAATAATGCAAAATACATAATATAACATGTAAACAACAAATGTTTCAGGCTCTTTAACATGGCAATACTAGCAACTGTCAAATTCTATTTAAACAAGCAGATCAAAATTGCTTTAAAATATTAAAGAATTACAAATGTGGTGAAGTTTTTAGTAATAATTCTCTACAAATATTTTTATTAACTTGGGCATGGTCACAAGATATATGTTCTTCTTAAAGTAAAATCTTTTCCTTGCACATTATTATTGGTAAATTTTCTTCATAAAAAAATGATTGGTTTGGTTGGCTAAGACCACTTTAAGGCGTTTTGCCTAATGGCTTTGCTTACTTTTTGTTGGGCTATGCGAGTAAAGTGTCTTGCCAAAGAACAAAATATGGCAGCTGACTCGTCCTGGTCTGGAAATCAAACATTGTAATCCTGTATTGGGGTCCAGTATGCTAACCACTGGTATTTTACAATCTATTCTTATTCTTATAAATATAGTATCAAATTATTATGAACTTAGAATGTCACTTGTTATATTGCTGTTTTATATTTTTCTTTCTTTAGTTTAAATTATAAATCATTCATTCTAATCTCTAACGTGCATTATTTTTTAAAAACATTTTTGCCGGGATGCTTTCTGTTAAATTGGGTCAAATTCTGTTGAGCAATTTATGTGAAGAAGTCATTTAAAGTTTTTTTCTATTTTTAGCAATAGTGTGGCCATAGTTGATGGTGAATCAGCATCATTTTAAAAAGTTTTAAAGACCTTCATGCCATGATGTTTTTTATTCCAATTCTGTTCAGAGATTTTGGAGAAGTCATTTAAAGATTTTTCAATTTTTAACAACAGTGGCCATTTTTTATGGTTGATTGGCACCATTTGAACAAGTCTGAAAGATGTTTTGGCTAGGATGCTTTCTGCCAAACTCTGTTGTGATTTTTGAGAAGTCATTTAAATGTTTTTCTATTTTTAGTAATGGCAGCTATACTTGATGGTGGATTGGCATGATTTGAAAAAATATGAAAGACCTTCATGCCAAGATGCTTTCCATCAAATTTGGTCAAATTTTGTTGAGCGTTTTTTGAGAAGTCATTTAAATGTTTGTCCACTTTTCGTAATAATGGCCACATTTTTTGGTGGATTGGCATCATTTAAATAAATCTGAAAGAGCTTCATCCCAGAATGCTTTCTTTCAAATTTAGTCAAATTCAGTTGAGCAGTTTTTTAGAAGTTGTTTCAAGGTTGTTTTTTTTATAGTAACAACAGCCATATATGATGGCAGATCAGCATCATTTGCACACCTTTTAAAGATCTTCATGCCTGGATGATTTCTATCAAATTTTGTCAAATTCTGTTGAATAGTTTTTGAGAAGATGTTGTAAAAAGCAATTGTGAATGGACAATGCACAATGTAGGACCATAACAATAAGTCACATGGCTAGGTTAGCTAAATATTGCCTTTTGACTTCCAAGTATGGTTTGTCTCAGTTTTGTACCTTCACAACTGTGGACTGATATTGTTTATAAAAAGTGTAATGAGGCCCATTTCTGAACCTGCCTAACAGACGAATAAAAGTGGGATTAGTAACTTCTGGGTCAAAAAGTGTGAAAAGCTACTGGATTACCTCGTTATTTTGTCATGTAAATTTAAACTATAGGTACTACTTTTGGGCCCATCAATCTGAATAGTTAAATTGTTTTTCCTAAAGCTGTGGTGCAGTTTTAGATTATATGATAATAGATAGTTCAACACAATTTTGGTGTGATACCCCCACCCTACCATTGCTTGCCCTAAGGTGCATGAATCAAAATTTCTGAGACCATCTACCCCTGAGTATCTGGATGACTCTGGTATAATACAAGTTAACACAAGTCTATTATAATAATAATAATAATAATAATAATAATAATAATAATAATTCTTTATTTAATGAGGGTAGCTCAATTAGATTACAGATGTATCTAGTCTCCCTTGAGGCCCTCAGCTATTCTAAAACTAAAAACACAGATTACCATGCACAGAGACAAGACAGTTGGAGTAGAGACAGGAGATGTTACAAGGTATACTGACATGTAAAGGTCAATTAAAAATCATGTTTCAAATATTTGAGATATTTTTCTTTAAAACTTTCAACAGAAGTGGCTGATCTAATAGATGTGGGCAAGGAGTTCCATATCTTTGCTCCAGAATATTTAAGACTATATAGAAATTGTTCAGTCTTGGGTTTGGGGAGTTTCACATGGCCATGCATGGTCGACCGTAAGGCATATGGTCCTTGGATTTCATCAAAAATTTCTCTCCTGTATTCAGGCATTTTCCAATTTATACATTTGTAGACAAGTACTGCCTTCTGAAAGTTAATTCTGTCATTTATTTGAAGCCATTTTAGTACATGGAAAAGGGTTTTAGATGGTGTGTCAAAAGGAGCATCCAGTATTAGGCGGGCTACTCTCTTTTGTATCTTGTTAATTCTTTCTAATTGGCTTTTGGGGCAGTTTCCCCATATTGTCAAACAGTAATCAATAATTGGCAGAATGTAGGCATTATAGTACATTATTCTAGTTTGTATGGGTAGGTACTTCTTAATTTTACCTAGTAAAGTTATTTTACTTGATAGAGACTTACAGACATATTCAATATGCTTGTCGCACTTCAAATCATTTTCAACTATCACTCCTAGGAGTTTTTCTTCTTTAACATTTTCAATGAGTTGCCCATTTATTGTCAGATTTAGCAGATTGTCAGAAGTTGAATGTTTCATTGATGAGGCTATTACCATACATTTTGTTTTTGTTTAATTTATAACCATTTTATTTTGATTTGACCACTTCTCAATGTTTCTTAAATCAGTATCTAGTAGTGCTTCAACAGTAGCTATATCATTTTCTGAAGCAGTTACAGTAGCATCATCTGCAAATAAGTCTATATTTGAGTGCTTTGTCCACAGTGGAAGGTCATTAATGAAAATAAGAAAAAGCAGTGGACCTAAAGTAGACCCCTGGGGGACACCATGTTTAATTTCCATGGAGATGGACTGAACATTACCAATAGCGGTTCTTTGTGTTCTGTTGCATAGGTAGGATTTCTATTATGTCGAACATGTAAATCCAACCATGTACCCTCAACAGGTACTGGATGCAAGTTTGACACTGAAATAGGTCACAATCATGAAAACATTAAGTGTCGAGTGAAGACAGGGGGTTTAAAGTTCATCATAACACTTCGGTCATTACAGCATGTTATTTTGGCCATATGAATTCCAATGAGCACAGCAAAACTTACACATTGTAATCACCTAGATTACATTATGGTAAATGCTTACACATTTTAATCACCTAGATTACATTATAATACATGCTTCTACATTGTAATCACCTAGTAAATGCTTACACATTGTATGGTAAATCCTTACACATTGTTATCACCTAGATTACATTATGGTAAATTCTTACAAATTGTATTCACCTAGATTACATTATGGTAAATACTTACACATTGTATTAATCCAGATTACATTATGGTAAATACTTACACATTGTAATCACCTAGATTACATTATGGTAAATGCTTACACATTGTATTCATCCAGATTACATTATGGTAAATGCTTACACATTGTAATCACCTAGATTACATTATGGTAAATACTTACACATTGTATTCATCCAGATTACATTATAATACATGCTTGTACATTGTAATCACCTAGTAAATGCTTACACATTGTATGTTAAATGCTTCAACATTGTATTCATTCAGATTACATTATGGTAAATGCTATTAAATAAAAATGTTTAATAAACTGGCACTAGAACAACTTACTTTTTCTTAGTTTTGAAAAACTTCACCAAAAACCAACAGTCCTAAACATTTCAAAGTTATTTTGAAACAACACCTGTAATTGTACTGGAAAACACATGCACAAAAATGTTTTTACACCTTAGTGGTCATGTACATGCAACTTACCTATATATAGTAGACTAGTCTCGCGATACCAGTTACCAAACAAAAACTTTTGTTCTGTTCATTGATATCATGATCTAAATATGAGCAATTTTTGTCTGGTTTTATCAATTACATCACTATAGCCAGTTTTTAAAAAATGTTCAATAACTGGTTCCTTTTCAATAAATGATTAATGGGAGCTACTATATATATATTTATTTATATTGTTACATGTATATTCATAGGTAGTCTGAGTTTCCTATACAATATATATTTTTATTTATATTGTTACATGTATATTCATAGGTAGTCTGAGTTTCCTCTGACCTTTCCCACCTGTTTCATCATGTTAGATATTTTGAAAGTTATGTTGTCATGCAAGTTTCCTCTGACCTTTTCCACCACATTTTGGATATTCGTACAATTATGTTGGAGTGTAATGTCAGAGGGTATTCCCTTTTGTCACATGATCACCAACTCTTGCAACATCAGTAGTTGATTGCAATCAGCCTTTTCCCTATATAGGTTGACTGTATCACATGATCCTCTGATCTCGGATGTCAAGAAAAATGTTGGCAGTGATATTTGGATCACATGACCATGCGATGTAAGAAATGGTAAAGTACGGTGTCCAGTTTGTAAACACTGTAAAATTGGCTCATGTGTCGGCTTATAAAAGAGACAAAACAAGTTTTAATCTTTTTGAATGAGATAATAAATATTCTACTTATCAATATCAGGCAGATTGGGATCGCTACAATGTCATAAAATTGTGCAGGCCCATGTGCAAAGCAACTACTCATTCAACAACTGTGTGGTTTCAGGAAATTTTAAGTATTTTGATAGGAAATACACCCCAGCATAACTGTCCACAAAATATATAAATTGGGCTGGGAAAGGTTAGAAGAAAAAACTGTCCAAATATCTAAAAGGGGGTATGAAAGGTCAGAGGAAACTATGATTTATGGCTAAATAAACAACTATACATGGCCTAAGTATTCAGACCATAGTAGTCAGTGCTCTTATGGATCAGTAACCTCAGCTTTACAACTACATGTTTAAGTTGTCAATTTAAAAATGTTAATGTTTTGGACTTTGTCAATTTTTGGTGAAGTTTTATAAAATAAAAAAATGTATTGCTTCTTCTTGTGGCAACTTATAAAATATTTTACCAATTAGTAATTATCATAATGTAATCCGGGTTCTAGCAGTGGTTATAATTCATTACAATGCACATTTTTTGCAGTGCTCAATGGAAGTCATATGGCCATAATACATGGTGTATTTAAATGACCAAAGTGGTATGATGAATACACCTAACCCCTTCAATACATATTTTGTATCTAGCTTGCGTCCGGTGCACAGGCACTCGTTTCTTTCAGTAAGCAAGGGAAACTACTGATAACGTCCACTCCCCTTAATTATTATAAGGGAAGTGAGTATTGTCAAAAGTTGCTATTTTCCACTGACAGAAACGAGCACAGGGGCTCGTTACAAAGAAAATTAGGAGTATCGGTCAATGGATAGAGGGCTGGGGGGATCCAACCTGTAACAATATAAATATTGTTACATTAATATTGTTACATTAACATTTTAATTAACATTGTTACATAATAATATATAAATATTGTTACAGGTTGGATCCCCCCCAGCCCTCTATCCATTGACCGATACTCCTAATTTTCTTTGTAACGAGCCCCTGTGGAAACGAGTGCCTGTGGTACATGTCCTGTGATTAAAGCTAGATATTACAGTCAATTATCGAGTGACAGACCTCTTACGAGCTCTTTCAATCTTAGAAACAATCCCAGAAGTCTGTTAAAACCTTACGTTTTTTTGTAAAATGCACGTGTAAGTTGTGTACAAGTGTCTGATTTTGTTTCTTCTTTTTTTTTCTCCAACCAACGGAAGTGGTCTCCAAGGGAAATAACTTTAATGATATAAACCGGGACCAATAGACAAGAGAAATAACTCTTTTTACTCTTGGTTTGCACAGGAGTTTCGTTGAGAGAGAGAGAGAGAGAGAGAGAGAGAGAGAGAGAGAGAGAGAGATTGCTTGGATAATCGGTTTGTAACGAATAGTTATATAACAGTGGCGAATGGGTGGGGGGTGGGGGGGGGAGCGAGCCAACGCTCGTCATCTCCACTCTCTCTTAACATGAGCTAGAAACAACCGAAACGTTTCCAAAAGTCAGTTTTCTGTACTGTATAGTTAGATGATTAAAGGTATGCCCTGGAAACACTTCGATTTCAGGAGCTTCCGGTGGCTTCGCCCCCCCCCCCCCCCAGTAGCGTACTAACTGGGAGGGGGGGGCGGTTGCCCCGGGCGCCAGAGGTCTTGGGGCGCCAAAACAGCTGATAAAAATTCGGGCCTCGTAGTCTGGCCCTTTGGGCCATCATCGTCGCACCGGGCGTCATTTACTCATAGTACGCCACTGTTCGTCCCCAGGGCCCCCACTGGAGGTTCTGTCCCTCAAACCCATAGCCCACTTGTTTACGCCCTCTATCTCCCTTTACACCCACCCCCAAGTATTTTGTCGTTGAAAATATGCGACGTTGAGTTAGTTTTCCCCAGTAACATGACTTTTGCGAACGAACGTCTTCGTTCGTTCTTTTCCACGTGTTACAAAGTGATGCCTTCTAAGGAGTTGTACCGTTCTTTGAATTTGTCTTTGTCTTCTGAAGCCAGAAACCCAGATAGATAGCCGCTAGCTTCTTGCTTCAATTTTAGAAATTCGTTGACGTAGCCGTAAAAAAAATCCCTTCACTGGAACCATCTTGTTGGTATTGTTATGTCGTAGGAAAACGCTAAATTTCGTACACTTTTAACAGTTGGTATCCAAGATCGAGAGCACGAAACAATTCAGCACTCATCCACGTTCCTGTCAATGCGAGTTCTTGGTCTTCGTGGCAACATAGTTGGCCTTGATTGCACGTTTCAGCACACGTACGACATAGAGGAAACATAAAGTTTCCGTGGCAATGATGTGGTAAAACAGGATGGTACAAGTTCGTCGGTGGTAACACTGGACATTTGATTAACCCTTTGTACTGACGAATGTGTTCTATGTCGATGTGTTCTGTCAACAAATGTGGGCGTAAGCGTAGTGTTTTTGCAGCAGGCATATGACACTGAAACTGAAGCACATTTCATATCAAAACAAGTTCGTGCATTTCATCATAAATTTGACGTCAGAAGCGTGTTTGAAGCGCTTCAGAATAGCTTTGATAATTTTCAGAGAGAAGGTTCTAGCTGGATCCTCTAAGGTATTTCAGCAAGCATTATTAATACTTCTAAGTACAATCCATTACGTGCCAGCTCATTTTTTGAATTAGCAGCCAAAATTACAAACAGTCAAAGCTGTGTCAGTGTCCAAAAATAATGATAACAAATGCTTCATGTGGGCCGTGTTATCTGCATTGTACCCAGCAAAAACAAATCCAAATCGAGTTAGCAACTATGAACTATATCAAGATACATTAAATTTTGCTGGCATAAAGTTTCCTGTTCAGATCAATGATGTTCCAAAATTTGAGAGACAAAATAATATCTCTGTCAATGTCTTTGGTGCAGATGACAAATCAAACATCTATCCTCTGCATATTTCTTCGTTTGCCAGCGATGTTGCTAATATTGATTTGCTTTATATTCATGGCGACACCAATGACGGTCACTATTGCTGGATCAAAAGTTTTTCTGGCATAATGTATGGCCAATATAGCAAGTACAAATGAAAATTATTTTACAGTAGAAGGTGTCTTCATGGCTATTAGACAGAAGAATTGCTTACGGCTCACCGACTAGATTGTGTTGATCTTGTAAAAACTATCATGCCAGATTTTAAAAAAAAAAAAAAAAAAAACAGAAAAAAAAAAAAAAAAAAAAAATAACACAGCATCATTTGATAATTTCTGTAAAATGACCAGATCTCCTTTTGCAATTTGTGCTGATTTTGAATCGCTGCTGATTGCAGTTGAGGACGCAAACAGTAATCCTGAAAATTCGTTCACTAGAAAATACCAGGAGCATGTTCCATGTGGCTACGTTTACAAAGTAATCTGTGTCAAGAATGCACTAAGGAAGCCCATAAAATTATATCGCGAAGAAAATTGTGGCGATCGCTTCATACAAAGTCTCCATGACGAGGTTGATTACATTCAGAAAATTAATTCTGCAAGGATGATCTTTAGAAAACAGGACAAAGAAAACTTTTTGCAGGCTAAGCTGTGTTGGATTTGTAGTCAGCAACTTTGCGACAGAGTTTATGACCACTGTCATTTTACTGGCTGCTATCGCTGTGCATCTCATGACAAATGCAATCTAAAAATAAGAAGGCCTGAATTTATCCCAGTAGTACTTCACAATCTTAGAGGCTATGACTCCCATATTATTGTAAATCTGTCATTTTCTCTTAGTGAACTGCTTTTCATTAAGAGCCTCCAGTTAATGAACGAGTCGCTAGATGAGCTTGTCGAGGACACAGAAGAATGTAGGTTTACCTCTGAAGAATTTGAGGGCAACAAACTTGATCTTGTCAAACGCAAAGGAACATATTCCTATGAGTACATGTCATCTTGGGAAAAGTTTGATGAAACATATCTGCCACAAGAAGACTTTTACTGCAATCTGAGCGGGACAAGTGTTTCACATGATGACTACGATGACACTAAAATGTTTGGAATAAATATGTCATGAAAAATATGGGCGAGTATCATGATCTTTTCCTAAAGACTGATGTGCTGTTGCTTGCTGACGTATTTGAAAATTTAGAGATCTCTGCTTGTACGATTACAAGGTAGATCCTGGCTCATATTATTCCTGTTCTGGTTTTTTCCTGGGATGCAGCTCTCAAAATGAATGGAGTTCAGCTGGAGCTTCTTACAGATGTTGACATGCATAATTGTATTGAAAAAGGAATACGCGGCGGAATTTCAGTGCTTACGCACAGACATGCTGTAGCAGGTAACAAATATCTACCATGATACGATTCAGAAAAAGAGTCAAAATATATTAGTTATGTTGATAGCAACATTTTTTTATGGCTGGACCATGTCACAGAAGCTGCCAGTTGGCGATTTCAAATGGATGACACCAGAAAACTTTACTGAAGAATTATTACGCAGAGATGATGACACTGGCTATATCCTTGAAGTCGATCTTGAGTATCCTGTGTAATTACATGATTATCACAACGACTATCCTCGAGCTCATGAAAGTATGATCGTTGATGACGCTATGGTAAGTGATTATTCTACAAAACTCAAAGAAAAACTGGGTGCAGGATAAATATCGCTACATGATTCATTATAGAAATCTGAAACAATGCTTCGATCTTGGACTAAATCTTATTCAAGTACACAGAGTTCTAAAATTCAAACAGGAATCCTGGCTTAAACCCTACATCGAATTCAATACTGAAAAAAGAATCGCAGCAAAATATGAGTTCGAAGAACATTTTTTTCAAGCTGATGAATAATTCACTCTGTGGCAAAACAATGGAAAATGTCAGGAGTAGAGTCAATGTTGAAATTGTCTGTGATGTCAAACGCCGCGACAAGTTAGCTTTTGTAAGTATGAAGATATCTGATGAGAACTTAGTGGTTATCCACAGAAAGTAAAACTAAATAAGCCTATCTATGTTGGTTTTGCCGTATTTGACCTGTCAAAATATCATATATATAATTTTCACTACGTCATAATCAAAAAGAAATATGGTGATCGGGCAAAGCTGTTTCTTACAGATACGGACTCTCTGTTTTATGAAATGAAGACCGATGCTGTTTTCGAGGACCTGTCTGTGATAAATGAGCACTTCGACTTTTCAGATTACCCCAAGGATGATGATAGCAATATAAAGTACTTGTACGATGATTCTAACATAAAAATGTTGGCAAGTTCAAGAAAGAGCACGCTGCTAAGATCAAAGAGGTAAATGCGCTGCGAGACAAGATGTA
Organism: Margaritifera margaritifera; assembly: GCA_029931535.1. Lineage (NCBI taxonomy): Eukaryota > Metazoa > Mollusca > Bivalvia > Unionida > Margaritiferidae > Margaritifera > Margaritifera margaritifera. The sequence continues at coordinate 253,216 of JAQPZY010001106.1, forward strand.
TCTGCTTGAGATGCTTGACAATCTAAAAAAAACGAACCAAATGAATAAAGAAAAATGTTGTCAAAAATGTTATCACACGTGATGATAATTTTGCGACACTATCTGGCGAAAAACAAGACGCAACCATGAACACAATCAGGTCAGAAAATCATGTCATGCATACAGCAGTACTATATAAGATTTTGAATATCTGTATATGACGACAAGCACTATATTCTAGATGACTGTATCAGCACCAGAGCGTTTGGACATCACAAAAACAAACAAATAGAAGAGATCCTTGATGTTCCTGCGCTAGATATTTTTGATGAGCTTGGTCTGATCTAGCCAAAACAAATAATTTACAACACCTACTATTACAAATATTAACAACATTATGTGTGATACATTAGGCGTAATTAGATGTAAAGCGCACATGTTTGACAGTTGAATAAGAGGTTTTGTTTGTGCCATTGCAGCAGTAATATATAGCACCAGGATGCGTTCCAAACGCTTTTACCCCTATGGTTGTTGAAGAAAATCTTTCTTGTTCTCGAGTTTCTAAGTATGGTTGTTGAAGAAAATCTTTCTTGTTCTCGAGTTTCTAAGTTTACTGCTTCTACAGGTCGTGCTTTTTAAAAGTTTCTAGCGCCACCAGATCCTCTCCTACAATTTTCCATCGGGATGACCATTTATAGGTTTTCTAATCTGTTATCTGCTTTGTTCCCGTTTAAGTGATCAGGTACAAGATTTTCTGGTAAAATTCCATAAAAACATTCGAATATAAAACGATGTGCCTTCATCATCTTATTTGCAATACCAACACCTGAAACTCCAACAGGAATGTAGCCATATTTGTTTGGCTGATTGTCAATAACACACTGAGATTTGACATGCATTATTTCACCAAGCTCCTTGTATTCATAATTATTGTATATCGGATGCTTATTCTACACCATTATATATAATAAAATATGATCTCTAATTGTCCGTTCAAGCGACAAAAAAAAAAAAAAACATCACAAAACAATACAAAATACATGAAAACATAACGCAGCTCAGACAAATGAAAAATCATACGAACAATCATGTATTGGAGAATAAGATTTCTTTCTTGTATCACTACAACAAATAAAAATTGAGCGCTGGTTAGTGCCAAGAGTATTCTGAGCCATAAAACAAAGAAGAAAATAGTTCCTCCTCTTCTGTTTCAGTATATTGGTTGCTCTTACTGCTTGAGCTGTCTTTTTATGCTTACTCACTTCTTTTTTCAAGTTATTTACTTGGCGCGTGACAGCGTCTAGATTAGCTATTATATTGTCTGCTTTATCGCCATTGACATGAACGATCACAAGATCTTTTGGTATGACGCCATGAAAACATTCGATTATAAATCTGGGGGCGCTCAACTCTTTTTGACATTGATCTTTGCTTGATACTGCAATTGATCTTTGCTTGATACTGCAATAAGAATCTAGCCATTATTATTCTGACTTTTAAAATGAAAAAACAACAACTATATATTATTTTTGCAAAAGCCCTGTCTCAGACCGCGTGCTAGCCCTGCTGAACATTTTAGTTCCTCCGCTGCTAAGGAACATATTGGAATCGCATTACCACTGCATCCGGTCGCTTGTGTGAACGGCTTCGGAGGTGATTTTTTTTGCCCATAACCTTTTCAACATCGTAAGTTAAGGCAGTACCCGTAACTGGACTCCAGCCCGAATATTTTTTTTTTGTGGACCCCTCTTAGACCTCTAGCTATGTTAAGCTATCAGCCCTTAAGGTGTCCCCCTTTCTCCCGAAATGTTTTTTAAAAGGTTTTTTTTATATCTGTTTGTACCCCCATAAAGTCTGTTGTTGTGGGTTTTGAAAAAATTCAAAAAGAATTTTGAAAAGAAAATTTTATTGTTACTTTTTAGACTAGGGTTCCTTTTTGTATATTATTTTTGAAGGGCGTACTTGATTTGAAACCCGTTTCCAGGTTCCCAATCGTTCCACCCTGGGCCTAAAGAATTTACTCCATAGCTTGTACTCCCCTCCTCAGGTATTGCCCTTGCGGCTGGTTTTCTTGCCATGTTATAAAAGTTGTTTTCAGTGATCCTTGCCAGGGATCTTTTAAAAGTCCAGTGTATGCTATATGTATGTTGCTATATTGTGTTATCGTGTGCTATAAACCCCTGTATTCTTGTTTGGACTGGCTTTTTAGTTTCCAAATTTTGTTGTAGTTGTTATTTACTTTTAAAGAGAAGATAAAAAAATATATACATATATATAGTTTTGAAATAAGTTCCAAAATGTATAATCTCTTAAAGGAGATTAAAAATTGGATGCTGGTGGCGCAGAATTTGTTGGCCCATGTTGGAGGTATTATGGTTTGCAGATTTTATTATATGGTACCTTTCCTCCATCCATAGGCCATACTTGTGCTCCCCCTGTGTCCTTTTGCTCTGGTTTCTAAGACCATATTTAAGATTTCCAAGTTTTATTTTCTATTTATGCTACAAGTTATGTAAAAAAAAAAAAAATGTGTATGGTTTGTTTGTGTGTCTGAGATGCGTGTAGGCATGGTAGAATTTCGCAGTTGTTAGTATATTTTCTTGTTTTCCCCTTGTTTTCTTGTTTTGTAATGTTTATATCGGTTATGCCTCATTTTTTCGGGTACTCTGATGTGACCCTTACTACTTCGCGTTAGCCCTGTAGCCTCGGTGTCACTCGTCCTCATATCCTACTTTGAGTTACATACCCCCCCCCCCCCCGTATTTAAATCTGCTTCCATTTTGTTCCTATCTGTTTGTTAGATTATGTTAGCACTGCGAAGTTTTTATTAGATGTTATAAAACATATGGTATACATTTCTACTATTTTATTTACACTTTTCAGGGATGAGGGGTCCAGCTCCTTAAAGGTACTCCCTTTAAGAGGGAATTTGTCCTTCGCCCTCATCCCACTATTGTTTTATTATTTATTAGAGTATTCTAACAAGTTTTTGTTTTTTAAAATCCTTCTAGCCCTCTATAGCATTTTACCATAGTTTTTGTAATATATGTTACTACATTATCATACAATCTTTTATCCCTTATATTGTTGGTATATAGTAAATATCCTTCCTCATACACTCCATTTTCCCTTTTTATCATATTAATTATTAACACCCTATCTTGTTCTATATCCTTACATTTTAATATTACGTGACTTTTTGTGTATAATGCATTTTTACACAAAGGACATTTTATTATTCTATTTGTTATATGCCTTTTAAATGCAACAGCTCCCGTCAACCACACATCATGGATGTACTAATACACTAAACTTTGTTTATAATTTGATTTTACCCCTTTCCATTTTTTCCATATTGCCCCCCATTGGTGCCCCGGATTTTCTTTTTCTACCTTATGTGTGACATCTTGGTTCACGCCTTTCATTATGTTTTTGTATGTTAAAATATCTTCTTCTTCTGTCCATATTTTAATATCCCCCCTATATTCCATAATGACATTTTTTATTGGAAACAGTTTCCTCGGTGGTTCAATTATTTTGATTAGTTTGTTATTTCTATATATTTCCGGCATATTATTAATAAAAAAAACATAAAAATATATATATAAAGCCGCCCACACGTATTCCTTTTTCCCCCATAGATTTCGTATTCTGTTTATAATGTATGCTCTTTTCCTATATTTCAGGTATGGTATTCCCAGTCCTCCTTCCATTTTGGATTTGTTTAGATTTTCTCTTTGGAGAAGGTGCATCCCCCCTCCCCATATAAAATGAACTATCTTTTTATCTATAACTTCCAGCCATGTATCTTTAAAATCAATTATTTGCATAGTATACCACAAAGTACTATATATATAAGTATGCGCTATTTGCACCCTTTCCATTATATTTAAAGGTGTACATAACCATAAATCAATTTGTACTTGTACTTTATCTTTTAAAAAATTAAAATTTGTTTTGTCAGCATTTCTTCCAAAATACACCGCTAGAGCTTTCACTTTTTGTTTTATTAATTCTGGTGGTAAACCTGGGTGATTCCCGCGCCAATTTCCTATTAGAAGTATTTCTGTTTTCATATGATTAATTTTCGCCCTGATGCTTTTCCAAAATCAAAAAATTCTTTTTCCAAATGTTCAAAAGAAAAACCATCATTTATAAAATTCGTGCAATCATCTGCATTTTGGAGCATTTTAAATTCCTTTTTTTGGTTGGGTATTTTTATTCCTTGTATATTTCGGTTATTATTTATTTTTATACATAAAACTTCAATTGCTAAAACGTATAATAGCATAGACAGGGGACATCCCTGTCTAACCGATCTTTCAATTTTGAATCTTTTTGTCTTGGCCCCATTAATTTGTACTTCCAATGTTATATTTTTGTACATCACTTTAATCCATGAACAAAAGATGGGTCCAAACCCATAGATTTTTAAAATATTCTCTATATAGCTATGTTCTATACGATCAAAAGCTTTTTCCTGATCGTATAGAATCATAGCTCCTTTCTCTCCTTTATTCTCTATATACTCTATGACGGTTTGAATAGTTAATAGATTATTTTTAATACTCCTCCCCCCTTCCCCACAACTTTGATTTATATTTATTATTTTCCCCATACACATTTTAATTCTATTAGACATAATTTTACTTAAAATTTTATAATCCGTATTCAGTAAAGAGATCGGTCTCCAGTTTTTTAGGTCTTGTATGTCCCCTTTCCCTTTATATATTACCGTAATTATTCCCTCCTTCATTTTACCTGGCATTTCTTTATTTAACAGGATATTGTTATATACATTTTCTAAAATTGGCGTTAGTTGTATTTGGAATTTTTTATAAAAATCTGCAGTGAGGCCATCTAAAATAGGCGATTTACCTTTATTTAATTGTATTATAGCTTTCTTAATCTCTTCTGCTGTTATAAATTTTTCACATATATTTCTATGATCTTCATTTATCTTTATAAAATGTGCATTTTTACAATAGTTATTTATTTCTTCATACTCTATATTTTGCGAGGTATACAAATCTTTATAAAAATCATGTACTGCTTTTAAAATTTTTTCCTTTTCCTTAAGTATTATATTATTTTCCTTTAGGGTTTCCATGTTTTTTCCCTTTCCCCTCCGTATTTCCTCCCTCCTATATATTCCCTTTGCTTTTATGTACATACTATCGAATTTCCCTGCTCTAATTTTATTACCTTCCTTTTTATATTTTTGTACATTCTCATATTCTTCCTTATATTTGTCTTTTTCCTCCTCACTTGCATCCTTATTCATACATATATTTTTATACTTTTGTTCCACCCCCCTTATTTTATCTTGTTTTATGGTACTGTATATCCTCGAAAGTTTTTTTATCAATATTTTTAAGTCTTCCCATGCTTGGAGGATATCCCTTGTACCCTCCCTATTAAACTTATTTAAAATTTCTGCTATTCTATCCGTATATTCACTTTCTACTAAAATAGAGTTATTAAGTTTCCAATATCCTTGTCCCCATTTATTTCTGTATTTAATATTTATATTTAGTATAACCGAATTATGATCAGATATTTTATCCCTTTGAATTTCGCAAATTAAAACTTTATTTATTTCTGTTTTGGATATGTAAAATTTATCCAATCTACTTCCTTGTCTGATTCCATATTCATATGTATACTCTATTTTGTCAGGATTTAGTTTTCTCCATACATCTTCTAACTCATTTTTATCTATAAAGTTTTTAATTATTTCCCCCCTTCTTGCATCTAAATCTTGCCCTTTCATACCCCCCGTCCTATCTAAATTATTTGTTACCCAATTAAAATCTCCTCCAATTATAAAATTTTCTATGGAAAATTCTTGAATATATTCTGTTAAATCATTTATAAATTGTAACTTTTTTGTTATACTTGTCTTTATATTATTTGATACTGGCACATATACATTTAAAATATGCAATTCATTTATTTTTATATGCTTTAATCTCCCATTAAATTTCTTTTCCGTTATAATTTCCTCCCATGTTACTTTTAAAGCTTTATTCTGTAAAATTATTGCCACCCCCGCCCAGCTTTCATTGTAACTATTATTTTCTAGTACTATCCCATTTAGTTTTTCCTCTATCTCCCTTTTTGATTTCTTATCTATATTATGTGTTTCCTGTAACAGTATTATATCAATTGATTTTGTTGTTTCTCTTAGTTTATCTATTTTATCCTTTATTCCATTTATGTTTATGGTTATCACACGGAGGTTTTGTCTCTCCATGGTGCCATAAAACATTTGTTGTTAACGTTCCAATTTTATTATTATTTTTTGTTTTGTTTTAAAATTTCTACAATTATTGTGTCACGTTGAGATCACTCACCATGTCACTTTCTACTTCTGTATCTTTTTGTTTTAATTTAGTTTGGGACTTTTCCCTATACTGTTCTATTGTTATTATTCTCCTTTTTCTCCCCCCAGTCTTTTTTCCCTCCCTCGGCAGGGAGGCAGATCTCCCTGATTTGGGGGTTTTAGGAGTTTGTTTTTTTTCATCTGAGTCCTCTCTTGAGGGCCATTCTGCAGAGACAGTGGTTCGTCGCTTTCTTTTCTGCGACTGTTTTGGTGTGGAGGTTGTTGGGAATGTCCCATCCACACTCTGGCTGTTCTCTTCTAGCAGCGTTATCTGGGCTGTTTGCTCCTCCATTTCCTTTTCAGTTTCTTTCACTGGGCTAGGTTTGGGAGCAACTGCTACTTCTTCTATCTGGATTTTTTCAGTTTCAATTCCATCTTCCGAATCATTGAAACTCGGTTCTACTAATTGGTAGTACGGTGCCGTACTATTTTCCTTCATTATCATTTCTTCTTTTTTTTTCTTTTTCAGATGTTTTTTCTTTTTGTTTCTTGCCTTTCTTTTCTCATTTTGGGTTTCGAAAGGCAAGGAATCCTTATTCTCAAAATCTACCCATTCGAGACCTGTGCCTCCTAAAATGGTTTCTTCTAAAGAATTTTCCAGAACATTTATTTCCCCCTGGGATTTGTTTATGTCCCTTTCCTGTTCGGGGTCTTCGCCCTCTAGGGCATCCAAGTCGCCCGAGGGTGCATTGTCAACCCCGTGAGACGACATACCTTGAACCAGCTAACTATACATATGATCCATCTTTATATATATATATATATATATATATATATATATATATATATATATATATATATATATATATATATATATATATATAATGCTATACTATGTTTATGGTTAGACAAATTTGCATACTTATGTTACTAAAAGTAGATTTGCAATCAACGGAAGTAATTCGTATATGCTACATATTTCCATAATCATGGGAGATAATTTGTGTGCGCCAAATGTTTTCACCAAGCTGGCAAATAAAAAGCTAATTATAACTGTAGGTAGTATGATATAATAGGTGTATTGGAAACACATACGATTTCACTGGTCCTGGCCGAGCAATAGCGAGGACAAGGACCTGGGAAATCATATATGTGTTTTCATATCTCTATTATATCATACCACTTCACACTATCAAGTAAATGAGTTTCGCTCCGTTCTTGGTCACTGTTGGGCATTCGGTGCCTTGTTCTGAATAATATTTCAAAAGAAATTGTCCGTCGTATCCTAAGTAATTGTGAGCCATGGCTGTAGCATATCGATGACAGTTCCCGTAACGCTGTATTTCCTCTTCGCTCCAAGTGTCATCGGTAGGGTCTAAAATCCATTCAGCAAAATCAGAAAGAGTACAAGAGCCCCGAAAGATCTTTTCTTGTCCTGCTGGAATCTTGCTACAATTTGGACAACGAAAAAATATAGGTTCTTGTATACACTTGTCACAAGCACGATGAGCTACGCAAAAATTAGGCATGTGATTTTCAGTTTCTTGTGTACATCGAAAGTAAAAAAAGATAAAATCCACTTGGTTCTTTTTCTCTTTGTTCTGGTCGCCATTTAATTCTTCCTCGAGTTCAATGCCATATTTTTGAATGTAACATTGATGCTCGAAGTCCACTATTTGGTCACAAAAACGGCATCTTTTCTTTCCTGGACAACGCGTGCCTTTGGGTTATTCGTTCCAATAAGATATCCACAAGTGGAGCACAATCTCAATAATTCACAAGCATTTTTCTGTTGTTCAGATTGTTTCATGTTATGTTGTTCGTAACATGATGGACTGACAAAGGTTTGATTGCAAGTAGAGCAATTAATTCTTTCTTTTCCTTCAGGATTGCATGGTCTGGAGGCTAAACACCCACAGCATCTCTCTCCACAATGAATTTGTTGGTCCCGAGTGGTAAATCCTTGGTCACATTTCTCGCAATAATAATTGTATCCAAAAAATCCTGTGATGGTAGTAATGGCATCGAAATGCTCTTGATGATGATACACATGAATATGTTTTCCATATGGGAAATCTGGTCCTCGAAACACTAGAGCTCCACGAACGACTTGAGGATGTACTTTTAAAGTATAAATAGGGGCTAACACGTCTTGAAGTTTCTGCATTTCAGGAATTCCATACACATTCTCTTTAGAAATGCCTGCTTGCTGTAAAAGGAGTTCTGCTTCTCTTCGTTGTTAGGGTCTAACCGATTTTCGAATGCTCTCCCATGCTCGTTTCCATTCTGCGGTATCGTTCTTCTTTGCATCAGTTCTACCCACGACGAAGGCACGGGCTAAGCACATTTGATTTTGGTGATTGTCAATTTGGACGATACTGCTTATTGGTACTGTGAATTTTATCCACCAATAAAACTTTCTGCGACCGCTACCTCTGTGTCAAGTGGAGACTGACTTTTCCTCGGTCATGTCAAACTCGTCATTGGCTCGTGTTGAATTTTGTCAGTAATTTTGGAAAGTGCTAATTCTGCAGGTGTACTAAACTCGATCCATACAGAAGACTTCAAACTGTCGTGATTGATGGATAGTCTCAAACGATCGTCATCTTTAGCTTGGTATTATCGTTTCAATGTCTCTAACAATGAACTCCATAAATCTGTAATGAAACCCGCTGCTTTCTCTGGTGGTACTTCATACTTGAACTTTTACATTTCACCGTGTACGTGTAAGCGGTCGTTCGAAATTTTCTGGAAGTAACTTTTTGGGTCTCTCGCGTGGGAAAATAATCTTCAGGAGCTACTGAACGACTTTCTTTCTTAGCTGGAGGAGCGTTTTTCTGAAACAAAAACAGAAGAAGAACCCATACCCATCAAGAAATTCAAGAAGGCAAGACAACTAGAAGAACCTGAAGAGGAAGAACCCATACCAGTAAAGAAATTAAAAAGAAAAGACAGACAGTGAAAGAAAGAAAGAAGAAACAAATGGACTTTTGTGATGTGTTATGTTATTTCATTGTGATTCTGATTTCACGAGAAAATACACAAAAAAAGAGAAAAAAAAAAAAAAAAAGACAAGAAAAGAAAACGGAAGTCGGAAGTGTCGTTTTGTCTTTATTTGTTTTTTTGCTTTAAGTATGGATAAGATACTCAAACACACTCACACAAGAACACCTTGTACCGTTGTGGAATTGAAGTTTTACTTGATTTTACAATCATTGAGTAGTGTCTCTTTTCTAAGATATATGGGTGACCCTGAAATAGGCCGTTGTTTTTTTTTTTTAATAACAAAAAAACTTATGGACTTTACATCGTCAGCTTTAACTGTGTTAATCCATTTCAACGGCCAAGTCCTACTCCACCGGCTGCGGTTGCTGATTTGGTAGTAGTAACTGCTGCTGGTGTCGTCTCAGTGGCGGCGAGAGTGGATGTAGTCATAGAAGGTTTAGAAGTCTTAGATCGTGAAAGTCTCTTTCTCTTGGGTTGAGCTAAAGAAATCGGAAACATTTATCTCAGGTGCTTTAATTCCGTCAGAGTGTCTTGTAATAAACTCACCGTTTTGTTTTCACTCCGTTTCTTCCTCTCATTGTTTAAATTTCTGTCCTCTTCTCTTCTTCTCCTGGTTTCTTTTTCTTCTTCTTCTTCTTGCTGCACAAATGCTTCTTCTTCTTTCTGACGTTGCAAAAAGCTCTCCAATTCTTCCTTTTGTTTCTTTCTGAAATCATCAACCACTGGTAATGATGGAGAAGGAGGTGAAGGTAGTACTACCGTCGCAGGCAAAAATTCTTGCGGAGACGACAGGAAATCAGCCAAAGCTAAATAGAAGTCATCCTATTCTGGAAGAAGAATACTAGCTACAGCAGCAGTAATAGTCGTAGTCATGGTACTATCGCTTCGAGTACGATGTTTCCGTAGCAGGCGCACCCCAATACATTGTCTTCTTTTTTCAGCCACAGGTGTTGTGCTTCAGCTGTTCCGCAATGGTAAATCGTAGGAAAACTCGTGGGCATATATATTGAAAGTGGCGTCACGCGTTCGCTGTCTTCTGATTGGAAGAGAGACAACACACCCTGACTGAATTATGTTATTAGCGTTCTGATCGGTGGAACATTTCAATCCGTTTTGATCTCGCTTTAGACTATATATCCAAGCGCATTGTAACATTATTTCACCTATTCTCAAGAGAACCAAACCAAGTTGTGGACCACTGTTGAATCCTCTACGATTGTTTCATGGATGTTGTTCAACCCGGACTACCCGATGTATGTGAAGGCATCGTGGGCCATCACCAAGATTACGGACACAGCTGTTTGGAAGAGAAGACTGTTTGTTGAAAGACGGGTGCCTCAAGAGAGTATTGGTTTATGGACCCGCTGTGAGGAGAAGTTTGAGGAGAAGAACGGTGCAGAGGTGCAGTATGTGTTAACGCTCTTTTTGTTTAAACAAGGCCCAACTGCCCTTTTCGGGGCCACTCATATCTCTAGGAAAGAGAGATACTGATCATTGCCAATCTGTGTATGTTTTGTGTATGTCTTTGTCTTTGTTTACAACTAAAACTTAAAACCCCTTACCCCTTCTGTCTTATGTGTTGTAGTATGTTTGTGTGTAAGGGAATATTGTGTCTATAAACTCTCCCTTTACAGGGCCACTCGGATATCTAGAAAAGAGAGATACTGATCATTTGCCAATTTGTGTATGTTTTGTGTGTCTTTGTCTTTGTTTACAACTAAAACTTAAAACCCCTTACCCCTTCTATCTTATGTGTTATAGTATGCTTGTGTGTAAGGGTATGGCGTGTCTATAAACACTCTTACCCTTGTGTGATAGTATAGTATGTTTTGTGTGAGGGTATAGTGTCTTTATAAACACTTCTACCATTGGGCGATAGTATAGTATGCTTGTGTAAGAGTGTGTGTATATTTCGTCCCCACTCCTTCTTTTAATCCTATCTCCCTCTTGTGTGATAGTATATTTGTATGTATGTAAGTATAATATTTGTATTAAAACTCCTATTCTTTTCGTTGAATAGTAGGGATGTGTGTTTGTATAGTAATCAAAAAGCGGTTGTTGGATAGTATATGTGGTGTGTTGGATTGTATCTAAAAATTTTAACATTACCATTCCCGTTTGTCTCCATAACTTTCGACCCTTTAGGCCTTAACAATTTTAACATTACCATTCCCGTTTGTCCCCATAAACTTTCGACCCTTTGTCCCTTAACAATTTTAGCATTGTCATTCCCGTTTGTCCCCATTAACTTTAGACCCTTTGCCCCTATAAACTTGTCCCCATAATATCATCCTAATGTTAAACCTATAGACACTTTTAACATAGGATTTCCCGTTTGTTCCCAAAGTAGCCCACCCATGTTAACCTATGGCGTGATGTTAATTCCCGTTTGTCCCCCAAGTGGCCCATACAACTTATATAGACCTCTGTGGATGCACAAGGTAAACAATGAAAACTCTACCGGTCTTTTCTTGTATAGTAAATTTGGACGTTCAACGGTTCAACCTTTATTAGGGTACAATTGGACACACACACACACACACACACACACACACACAATGCGACGCGAGTCACGAGAACAAATATCAATATTCAAAGATGAAGAAAAAAAAAAAAAAAAACAGGAATAAGTCATTTCTCCTATGTTGTGTGTGTGTGTGTGGGTCTCTGCTGCGTATTTTCCTTAACACAAACGCCTTACCCGTAACCAGTTGTAATTTATATTGAATATTATTGTACACCAACCTCTATGGGGTGGGATAGAGCGTGGTAACCTAAGAGGTCCCTTAAAGAACAAAATTCTGAGGGGGAGGTTAACGGCATGTCAAAGGAATACGGAGAGGATAAATGTAATATCGAGATATAACAATTTGTTGAAGGAATGACCGCAACTCGGTGAAACACTAGCAACAAGGAATTTTTCTCTAGTCACAAATTCGACACACGTCCATTAACATGACGTCCTTAAAAAAGATGACTGTTGTACGCATGGGCTTGCGAGGTGCACGAGTGGACCGTGTCTTCTTGATAATTCTCCACTCTATGGGAGGATGCATTCACCTCAAATGGACGTGGTTTTTCGGCAAAAAAAAAAAAAAAAAAAAAGAGTTAAGCTACGCAATAACGAGTGCTTATGTATTACTACTTACTACTATCCAATTTCTATTTAAATTGATAGTTTAAACTATATTAGAATTGTAACGCGAGCAGCTTTTTTTGTTATGGAAAGCAATAATCGGACTGTACGTATCAATATCAGGGCCGGATTAAAACCTTTAGAGGCCCTAAACACCGAAAAGATTATGGTGCCCTCCACCCCAATATGTAATTTAAAAAAAAACAACCCGTAATTTCTCTCTTTTTGGTACCCCTGCTTTGCTTTGCTGGTGCCCCAAGCACGTGCTTAGTCTGCCTATTGGGTAATCCAGCACTGATCAATATTAACATAGTAACATCGAGCAAGCTTCCAATATTGATACATCGTGCAAGTTTGACACATTGTTTGTTTTGTTTTGGGTTTTTTACCTGTTGAGGGAGAGAGGGAAACAAAATCGTCTTCGAGCTCCATTCTGGAGGTGGGGCTCGTCTCTTGGAGTTATCTCCCCAAAACGACCTTGACAAATTATGTTGGCACACGGCCACGAAAGATCGTATTGAGGATACATATTTTGAACCTAAAACTGCACAAAGTGACGAACGATGTTGCGTAAAGAGTAAGAAACAGGTAGTAAAACCCTTAATGTATTCCTTAAATGTAATTTTGTCGTCATATTTAATACAGCTAGAGTAAAAACATCATCTTTCATATGGTATTGATTTCTTTTTAGGTCTGCGTAAAGAGGGGGGTGGGATACTGAATACAGAACATATATTTGCTACGACTGCTTATAAATAAAAGGATCACGTATAACGTTACGCTTATAAATAAAAGGATCATGTATAACGTTACGCTTATTATTTCTTGTAAAACGAAATATGTAATACACAACACTCAGTTGTAAACCCAGTTATAAATTCAAAAATGTACTGACCCGAATAAGGCGAAGGGCATACATTTTCCTCGTTGCAGTTTTCTTTTTTCTAGAACTATAGTTTGGGGGTGTTATGATAGCTATCTTATAGTTGGAACGGTTGTTTAGATTGGTAAAAAAAATCGTCATCGTTTTAGTTTCTTTTTATGAACAGTCTATATCTAAATAAACATATGAACGTCACAAAATAGTCTGAGTTTCCTCTGACCCTTCACACCCCATTTTTGATATTTAGACATTTATGTTGGGGCGTGGGTGTCCAAATATCAAAAATGGGGTGTGAAGGGTCAGAGGAAACTCGGACTAGTCACAAAAGTGTATGTCAACGTGATCATGTAGGCGCATTTACTCGGATTAAATTAAATATTCATTTTTGTTCTAAAAATTAATATGACTTTAGGTTACCAAAGTCTATTAAATCCTGATTGTTGAATGTTCTGCATATTAAAAGTCATTAAAAAAAACCTTCCAGACAAAAATAATTGATCGCTATGGATTTCTACAATGGTGGCCAGGTACCAAACTGGATCAAGAAAAGAGGACATCTGGTGTATCATAACAAATAACAGGGTAGTACACATTTTTTTCAACATGAGCAGCTTTCATTGGGACATCACAGCACATGACATTCAATCCGGTTTGTAATGGATCACACCTTTAAGTTGACCTCTTCCAAAATTGTCCACATAGTTTAACATTGATTTTTGGTGTATCTGTTTCTCTGGGCATGTATATAATGGATATATGAGAATCCAAATAAATTGAATAATTGCAACTTAAAGGTATGTGTAATCAAATTCTAAAAAATGACACATGTTACTGAAATAGTCTGTATAATCTCCTCAGAAATTTGAGATGCAATAAAGCAAAGAGACCATCTAAAATCTGTTGGAAATCAAGCTGAATATAAAATTTGGAGGAATAAAGTTAATAAAATGATAAGTCAAGCCAAAAGAGCACACTACAAAAAAGTGCAGGATGAAAATAGAAATAACACGAAAGCTATCTGGAGAGTTTTTACCGAGTTTGGGGCAGTGAAATGTAAGAGTAAAACTGAAATTTTATCCTTCAGTCAAACCTAAAATTTCCTCTGATCATCTGGAACTCCAAAAGTTTTGTGCTAAAAATCTCCCAAACAATATAAAGTTTTAAATTCCTAAAATGAGTCCTGAATTTGTGTTGAAACATATTAAAAAAATGGATGATTGAAAAGACACATGACTTGATATGATTGGACCAAGGCTACTGAAGGCAGCTGCACCTGCTATAGTAGAGAGTATAGCTTTTATTTGCAATCAAAGTATTAGGTTCAATAAATTTCCACAGGCATGGAAAACTGCCAAGCTAATACCATTGCATAAAGCTGGAACAAAAGATGATGTAAATAACCATAGACACATATCTATCCTTCCTTGTCTTTCCAAATTACTAGAAAAACATGTACGTGGTTCTTTTATCAACTGTTTGAACACTTATGATCTTATTCCTGATAATCAGTCTGGCTTTCGACAGAATCACTTGTGTGAAACTGCACTTAATATCTGTGATTGATAAATGGCTGAAAGCATTAGATAAAGGGCAAATGGTTGGCACTATTATGGTTGATTTTTGTAAAGCTTTGGATCTTGTAGACCATGAAATTTTGCTTCATAAACTGAAAATCTATCAATGCAGTGTTCTCCCAAGGGCCTTTTACCGTACCGGGCCCACTATGCTATCGTTTCAAAGTCCGACAACCCCGATGCTTTAGAACCTGCCGCTACGCTATGCTCTTGTGCCGCTACGCTTTGACGTTTCCCACTACCCTTATAAAATTAATCTGTTAAACAAACATTCTGTCACCTAATTCAAAGCCCCACTCAAATGACACCAGTTCTTACCTCTTCTGGGGTATTTTATTAAGATAATCCAGGATAATTGCTCACACCCTTAACCATTATTATTGCTTGCGTGACCGCCGGTGCGCGACCTTTGGTGAGGGTTTTGTCTGCACCTAGTCACGTGATTGGCCAGCAACAATGGAGTCTGCTGGTAGTGTGTTATATATATGTCAGTCGTTTTCATTAACAGCCAAAGCAGTTACAGAGATTAAATTAAAAATTATTGTGAAAAATGAACACACCACCTTCCAAGAAACGAAAAATTACCCAGCGCCCGGCTAGCACCATGTTGGCCTGGTTACGACAATCAGAAATTGGCATCACGAATAGTGCCAGCATGATTTCCAAAAAGAATGATATCAAGAAACGAAGGATGGGATTTAATAATGAATGGAAGACGTTATTCCCTTGGGTGGAAATTGCTGGATTGGATGGTAAGTTTTCCATATTGCTAACTTAAGTGAGTGCTGCCCTATTAATTTCTCATTTCTCTTTTCTGTCTATCCAAGTAATAAACAGAACAATTTTTACCTTCCAGTTTTACCTCTTTTGAAAAGATATAAATAAAAAGTATTCCTTTATAAATATAACTAAAATAATTTCATCCATATTCTTACTTATTATTCAGTGAAGTCATGACCTCAAAAGTTTATTCCACCCAGTCTATATCAAATTCTTGAAAATAAGACTATGTAATTACATATATATTTTGCAGGTATGCTGTGTAAATTGTACCTGAATAATTTTTGCATGGTAATTAACTTAATTAGGATTCAGGTATATTTGTCTCTTTTTTGTACATCCATTAATAAATTGTATGTTCCATTTTTTTCAGATTGTGAAAGGTCATTCTCCTCAATGAATAGAATTAAGAGTGTTTTAAGGAACAGGATGTCACAGAGGGTACTGAACTACCTGATGACAATCAGTACCGAAGGACAACCCTTAAAAGACTTTAATTGTGATGTTGCAGTCAGTTTATATGGTGAAATGAAGAAAAGACGAATATCATTTATTTAAATTAAGAAATAAATGAGATATGCATTGTTGTTACTGTTATAACTTAGGTAAATAAAAAATACTATGTAAATATATGCACTTCTTTTTATTTCCTTTATATTAATTTGTTTCACTTTTATGATGTTAACACGCGCTTTGTAAAACATTTTATGACCCAAACACGCGTACCCCGATGCTATCGAAAATTTCTGGGGAGATCACTGCAATGTAATGAAAACACCCTAAACTGGTTTGCTTATTACTTAACTGATCGAGTGCAAAAAGTATCTTTAATGGGTCAGCTTTCTGAAAGTAAAAATATTAAATGTGGAGTACCACAGGACTCTATTCTCAGACCTCTCTTATTCATTCTATTTATTACCGACTTACCTCTGAAGATAGTAAATTTAATTTCTTCCAGTGACCTTTATGCAGAAGACACTACACTGTCTGAGTCAGGTAAAACGAAAACTGTACTTGAAAATAATTAACAAAATGGTCTTAACAGGCTTGAAGTATGGTGCAGGGAAAACGTTATAATTATAAATACAGAAAAAACAAAAGCCCTTCTAGTTACAACAAAACAAAAATGAGCAAGGCTAGATAGTGACAAACTCCAAGTTCTGTTGACAGTGTGAACCTTAATATGACCTCTCATGATAAAATTCTTGGTGTGTTTGTAGATAACAATCTAACCTAGTCTATTCACATTAAACACGTTTCAAAAAAGGTTAATTCTTATCTTTGGCTACTTAAGAAAATCAGAACATTCATTCCTCTTCAGTATAGGGTCATCATTTATGAAAGTTATATTCAGCCATATTTTGGATTATTGTAATGTAATTTGGGGTATTACCTCTAATTCAAATGTAGCAAAACTTTTAAGACTTCAAAAGAATGTATAGACAATTTCCAGGATGCAATGAATTATATGTAAATTTGACCAATACATGAAAAAATATTTCTTAGAAAGGCCAAATTTTTGTATAAAGTGTCCAGAAAAGCCATTCCTGTCTACCTAAGCAATATCTTTCACTAAGGAGATGCTGATGATACTACAAATTTTAGATCTGTTAGAAGTAAAAATCACATTATACCAGGGTCAAAGAAGGAATTGTTTAAAAAGAGCTTTCAATATACTGGTCCATTCATATGGAACAACATTCCCAGTGACATAAGGCAGGCTCCTAGCATTTCTTCTTTTCATAATCAATGTCTCAAATGGATGAAATCTTATGACAATTAAACAATTCTAGTAATATAAATACCTCCTGCTTTTCTCCGATTATACATCTTTTTCACATATGAAATTTTTAATACAGTATGATATTTTATATATGTTTATGTGTTCACTGATGCTTGTGCATATGTTCTGGCCTTGAAACTTTGATTTTCAGAATAACCCAATTCTTTAGTGTCAAGCCAAATTTATCACATTGTGCTGTATATACTGTATATATTGTACATAACAGCTAGAAGGCCTCAAGGTAGATTATAGTTCTGTAATTAATTGAGTTGCCTTTGCTAAATAAAGTCATTATTATTATTATTATTATTATATAGGTTATATGCTTGCTGATAGCTTCCTGGATAAATTGATAAAAAATGAATGTGCAATGTGTCATGCTCAAGCGAGTTGCAACAGTTATTCATTCCCATCCTCACTGTACTCAACACAGTACACTTCTCTATTTCACTGCTTACACATTTACTAAAGAACCACATGTACCGGTACCTGATGCAAGTTTGATACTAAAATGGGTAAAAAACCATGAAAATATTGTGTTCTTATACATGTCCTCTTAGATAAACATATAATAAGAGACAAGGTTTGTAACTTGACAAATTGCAGTTGCACAGCTAGCCCTTGATTTCTTAGTGGTATTCACATTTACAGTGACACCTTTCAGTAATTTAGGTGTCATTTGAATTAAGAGAAATTTTCCTTTTCGGTGAGCAATTACACATCTTTATGAGTTGGATAAGTTAAGAGACATAGAATGTCAAAACAAAATTATTTTTATCTAGTCAGATAGTATTATGCTTAAACCAGATCACTGGTATTTTTAAGACTGCAGCTGTATTAATATAATGTCAAGTCAAAGAAAAGATGCCAGCAGATATTTATATAAGTGAAAAGTAATTGCATACATTGAAAGTAACAGTATATTTTGTTTTAAATTGTTGTAAACTCATTGTATTAGGATATTTTCAAGCTGTGAAATTTAAACTGGCTTTTAAGGGAAGCTATCATCCCAGTCTTTGTTACACCCATGTTTTTGTTTGAAAGATACATGCATCACTGAAAATGCCCAATTTTTTTACTGCTGTCCCAATGTCAAGGCTGCTACCACATTTGTTTCCTACTGCAAACACTGGATTCAGTGTTTATGATGTCCATTCTGCTTATGATTAATTAGAAATAAACAGAATAGACCCTGATTCTGCTTATGATTAATTAGAAATAAACAGAATAGACCCTGATGTAACAGCATAGACCCTAATGTAACAGCATAGACCCTGATGTAACAGCATAGACCCTAATGTAACAGCATAGGCCCTGATGTAACAGCATAGACCATGATGTTACATCATAGACCCTGATGTAACAGCATAGATCCTAATGTAACAGCATAGACCCTGATGTAATAGCATAGACCATGATGTAACAGCATAGACCATGATGTAACAGCAGATGCCATGATGTAACAGCATAGACCATGATGTAACAGCAGCTCTTGATCTACAGTAAAAAAATATTTAAAATATAACCAGTTATTGCATAATAGCTAGAGATATTTGGAAAACCTCTGTCCAGTTCGGTGTTGAGGAGCTATACTGTACATTTCTTGACAACTCATTAACATCTCAGTGTAACAAAGCCTTAGTAATTGTGCATCTTAAGTACAGCAGTCAGCTTGAAGAATAGAAAAATGTTTGGAATGGGAGATTTTGCCTTTTACTGTGGTGGTAGTAAATGTGCTTACAGCTGATGTATATAAACACTGATCCATACATGTACATAAGCTTGGAGAAAACTTGACAAGTTGATGTGTAAAAACGTCACGTTGCAAAGGTTTAAATGGTTATTCTCTTGTATACGTCTGCCGTTTGACAGAGCATAGTATGCTATGACGTTGTCTGTCTTGTCCATCCATCTATCCATCAGCTTTTCCTTTTCCACATGATAACTTCAGTTCATCATCATATACAGTTACCAAACTTAGGATGTGGTTTGTACTTCGGGTAAGGAAGAACCCTATAGATTTTTAGGTCAAAAGGTCAGGGTCACTGTGACTGAAAGAAGGAAAATGGTGGTCTGCACAATAACATGAGTTCTACATCACATACCTGGACCAATTTTGTGGATAGTTTGCACTTGTGGTAAGGAAAACCCCAATGATTTCAGAGTCAAAAGATCAAAGGTCAAGGTCAATGTGACTTAAAATGATTTTTGCACAATAACATTAGTTCTACATCACATACCAGAACCAGACATTGTGGATAGCTTCTGTTTGGTTAAGGAAGAAGCCTATTGATATTGGGGTCAAAAGGTCCAAGGTGACTGAAAGAAGAAACATGGTTTCTGCACAACAACATTAGTTCTACATCATGTGCAGGTACCTTGCAGGATAGCTTGCACTTTGGATAAGGATGAAGCTTATTTGGGGTCAAAATGTCAAAGATCAAGGTCACTGACTAAAGGAAGAAAAATGTTACTTTTGCACAAAAATTTAAGTTCTCGATCATGTATCTTTAGAAGAAAAAAAATTGAATCACTTGCACTTAGGGTAATAAAGAAACCTGTAGATTCTGGAGTCTAGATGTCATGGATCACAGTCATGGTTATCCTAATAAGAAAATAATGGTTTCTACACAGTAACTTTAGTTCAAGACCGCATACCTTGACCAAAGGTCCAGGTCATTGAGACCCATTGGTCAGTAATCTCCAGAGGCAACCATGCCCTACTAGTGGCTACATAGAAGACTGTTAAACAGGTGTATATTAAATGGGTGTATAATGTGCCATTCATGGTACTATTGGTAAACCTAGAAAGGCATAAAGCTGCATTATAAAATCTAGTGTGGACTGTTAGACTGTCTGATAAAAGTTTACCAACATTGATATTTAGGCCCTTGGTGTTTTTCAGGTATTTGGCAAAACATTGAGAGGTACAATATACCATAATACTGTATATACTCGCATATAATCCGATACCAACTGCATAGACCCAGATCTGCCTCTCACAATGCGGCGGCAGATCTGGGTCTATGTAGTTTGTAAGGACTAATCGGTAGAACATACAACATAGACCCTGATCCGTCGGTGCATTGTGCGACGGCAGATCAGGTTCTATGTTGTTTGCATTTGGATTTAGGTTATACGCGAGTATATACGGTAGTTGTCCCACTTATGCTAATAATGATTACATGCCTGCCTTGTACAATATATTCTCCTGATAATGTTTCATTTCAAGGTGCTCAGCTTGTCTTTACAGCAGGAATCAGACAAAAAGAATTCCTATCAGTTTATTACTGTAGTGTAACACAGACTGACTTGAACAGCAAGAAGGATGAATGTTAGACTGAGACTGGGTCATTGCTCCTAGTAAAGAGTCTTGTGCCTGATTCCTCCATGTCAGCAGCTGCAATTTGGGCAGATTTTTTTACCCCCCCCCCATCACATTTCATCACAAAATCTCAGACCCCCCTCATATATGATGTTACAAAGCTTTGACCCCCCTATTAAAATTGTAAAAAATAAAGTTGGTTAGAAATCACTTTGTATTAGAAAAACACACAACGATACAACACTGTGTTCTGAATTATCTAATGCTTCAAAAAATATCTTGATCAGTCTGGGTTTAGTCCCCTGGAAACCAATACTAAAGAGACAATTTTTTGTGTGATACTGCGATGCTACGTAGTTTACATTTTCTCTGTTAGATGGTGCTGGTGTTGTTTTTGTTACATCACATTTTTCGAAACCCCATACACCCCATCGTCCCACAAGTCAGACCCCTCCCCCCCTCGGTGCATGACATCATATATAGACGGCCCCTATGAAACATGTTTGTTTACCTTTTTTTGAGATTTTTTGCTTCAGGAATTATGCATACCATACGATCTAAGTGAGCCATCATTTTAACTAGAGTCAGCTGTTTTTAATACAGAGTCTTTCTCTATTAAGGCCATCCCATCTGCAGTATCAAGAGATGTGGCCTGTCAAATGAACTCAGATTTAGTTATGGATACCAAATGCAGTGTTGCACCTAATATCCCAAGGTCAGGGGACACTGTGTCCCTCACCCTCCAGATTTGGGGGGACTCTCAACATTTTAAAATTGTTGTACATAATGCACTAGAAGTGCTAAAAAAAAATGAGATAATCTTATTTGCTTCAACAGTTTTGCCACCTTAACTTTCTCATATTTTCCGTGGACATTTACATTATTGCAATAAACGTTTTATCATGTGATCAAGTAACTCATGAAAACATTAACAAGTTTGAATACCTGGTTAACTTGAAATGAACGGCACCATGGAATTTTCCGTTCCGGACCTTGCTCATTTAACTGCTCTCATTAACTGTTCAATAACTATCTACTAGCATTTATTATAATAAATAGCCATGTTTTCTTAATTACTTTTATTTTAAAAGTATTAAATCATTAATCAAACTACAAATTGTGTATTTGCATAAATTAGTACATTTTTTTGAATGAATTCAGCCCGAGAATAAATTAAATCTTTACTGCCGTAGGTGTGACGATAACCTCGAAATTGCGTTACAATAGCGGCGGTCAACGACTTGGTCAACTTGGCCGATTACCACAGACCTAGAACGTTTTCATTGCCAGATTCTTTGTTTTGAAATGGAGATTCATTGTCATCTTGCAGGTTTGATCACTTTTAGCGACTTTGGCCATTGCTAGCGCCAACATAGACTTGGATGCACATCCGCGAAGGAAAAGTGTAGGCGCACAGGGTCAAGATTTGGGGGACATATGACAAAAAAATTGATCCTGCGCTCTAGGTGCAACACTGCCAAACAGTCAATATAGAATTTAAATTCAAGGCAAATAAACAAGTACAATGGTGAAAATGGCCTTTTGGGACACTCAGTGTGGTCTGTTCATGTTTTACTAAAATAATGTCAAGCTAAATTAACTGTAGCATGCTGTTTAATGGAATTTTTTTGAGCAGGAATGTAGGAGTGCTGTGTAGCTTTGTGTGTATGTGTTTTCAGTCGAACAGGTAATAAGAAGTGTAGAGTTATGAAGTTATATAGTTGTTTTCAATAGAGCTCATTGTACTAAATATTTGTGTTGCAGATCATTTACATTTACTATTCTTCACACAGATCTGATAACACACTTCACAATTTAAAACAAAAAGCCAGTCTTCCAGATTATTGGTACTGGTAATCCTTGGTGAGTGTGTGGTTGAGTCTGTGGACAGCTTTGGTTAAAGGTTTTCCAGAATATGTAGGTCAGTAACCCTGTATCCAGTTGTCTTCATATTGGGAATATAATATCGTCACATTTACTATCCTTTCAGTACTGCTTCTGTCTGCGTGGGTGGTGCCATGGAGTCAACAATTATAATGGGGATGCATTTTTGGTTAATGATTTTTCCTTCACTTGTATTTCCATAAAATTTATTTAATCTTTGGAATATATTCAGCATTACACACTGATCCTAGGGACTTTGCTACTCCTACCCTTGGGGCAAGTCCCTGGGTGGAACGATTGGGTCGGTATGTAGCTCACCATTTGGTGAAAGTTTTGATTCCATCTTCTATGTTTTAATGAACTTTTTATCCAGTTTAGTAAAAACTTGGAATATTTCATGATACTAGATTTCACTTTCTCTCTATACTGTGTGGACTCCCAAGGGTTCTTTCCCGGGAAGGGGTCATAGGATTAATAAGTAGGACACCTTTTGGTTATTTTTTTTCTGATATTTAAATAACTCCTCACTCAGTTCACTTCAAAGTTGGAAAATTGTATGATCCCATTATCCCCTTTCTAAGTGCCCTACTGCTGCTTCATGATTATGTCAGAGAGTGGGGCCATGTGGTTATGTCCCTAGATGGATCCATGTGTTTATGCCCCTAGATGGGGCCATATGGTTATGTACCTGGATGGGGTCATGGGGTTATGTCCTTAGATGGGGCCAAGGGGTTATGCTCCTGGAAGGGTTAATTTGGTTATGACTTACCTATCACCTTGTACCACTCCTGCTCTTAGATTATGCCAATTTATGGTGATACTTGGTCAAAAAGTATATCTTTTGGGGATGTATCTTTTTTTGCATCCAGTTTATAGCCTATCTGGAGTATATACATAATATACTTCCCTTACTTATGTGGCATTCTTGCCCTTGGATCATACCCTTTGTTTGGGGCCATGGAGCAGTGGAGTTATGCCCTTTGAAATATCAATAGGCTGTCTCTGGGGCAAATCATGTGTTTCTTAAATCACAGTTCTTTTTTGTTCCACGACTAACTTTCCCTTTGTTAATGTTTTACTCAATTTTTTAATGCGTTACTATTTATAATAGGTTGGTTAGTACCTATTTGATCTGAAATAACTTGGTTTGTCATATGTAACATTTTCTTTTAAAAATATATGAAATTGCCATGAAATGAGCAATGTAGAGTATACCATATTAATTAATGTATGTCACATATCCAGATGTTAGAAACATAGACGTTGATCTGCTGGCACATAATCTGTTGACAGATCAGTGTTAATTCTGTTTGATTAAGGATGTTAGTTTGTGAAATGTTGGAGTATTTCACTTTTGAAATTTTTTTAATATATTTTTTCATTGCTAAGGGGTCAAGCAATTCAAAATCACAGAAAAAAAATAGTTAGTGTACATTTTCTTGTTTTGCTCTTTCTTGAATCTCTTTCCACAAGTAAGGATCTCTACAGAGAAAAGGTTGGGGAAAAGTACCATGTCACTCATTGCCCGTAAAATAATAGCTGAATGTGCATTTAAAAATTCATCAAATATGCACAGGTTGAATAGCATAGACTTCTCTTTTTAAATACACAAAGAAAAGTGTATGTTGGCGAGTGAATTTTTTCAGTATGACACAATTATTGAGATCACATCAGCTTTCCACAACAGAAAGCTTTCACTGTCGATTTATGGCAGGTTGTAAATAACTTAAGACTTCTGAAGGTCTTGTCTACTTTTCTTTCACAGGACCATTATTGCTATCATTAAATTTTTATTCAACAAATTTTTCTTCATTGTTTAATAACGCAGTCACAACCACATCATTGAATGTCTTGTCTCCTCCAGAGTTCAAGTTGCTATGAGACACCTAGATACAAATTGATCTCGTATCAATGATGTCATAATGTAATTATTACATTATTTTGAGCTGTGTAGTAAGCATTCATATCATGAGATGAACAGTCAGTATAGACACTGATTTGCAAACCCCATTTTGCAATGGCAGGTCTGGACACTGATTTGCAAACCCCATTTTGCAATAGCAGGTCTGGACACTGACTTGCAAACCCCATTTTGCAATGGCAGGTCTGGACACTGATTTGCAAACCCCATTTTGCAATGGCAGGTCTAGACTGATTTGCAAACCCCATTTTGCAATGGCAGGTCTAGGCTGATTTGCAAACCCCATTTTGCAATGGCAGGTCTGGACACTGATTTGCAAACCCCATTTTGCAATGGCAGGTCTGGAGCTCCTCATACAAAGTTATTAAAAAAATGCATATAGTATTATAATTGAGTCTTTTTGGAAAACAGTCTGTCCATGAAGTTGGTGGTTGAAAACAGTCTGTCCATGAAGTTGGTGGTTTCATGGTCAGCAGTCCAACTACATTACCAACAACATATCAACTGTCACTTTAGTGGATGTAAACCTACAGCTGTTTGCAGTTTTATGCATACACACACACCAGTTACAGAACTGGGGGGGGGGGGGGGCAACAAAATTGAATTAATATTTTTCAAGACCAGGAAATGAGAACCATATACAGAGACTTTTGAAATCAAAGAAATATTGATGCAGATAAGTATAGTAAATGCTATTCGGGTAATTCTGAAAGTTTGATGAGTGGATCTACAAAGTAGTCTGCTAGGAGACTTATCAAAACAGCTCTGCATGGACTACGGTTGAAGTGATACACCTATGCCATGTATTGGTACATATTGTGATACACAACCTATGATACAATATATATCAATGCATGTAAAAAAAGGAATGGAACTAATAATTATTCATGGAAGTTGAAGATTACAAGTAACTTTTATAAGGTGAAGATCATTTTGAATTGATTCTCCACCTTTGGTGTTGATTTGTGTATCAAAATGGCAAAATTATCAATACATTGGTGAATTGTTTTACCCCTAGAGTTTACTACACATTTTTCTCTATGGACTAAGCCCTAATAAATAATATTCTCTTAGAGAGTCTCTATGGACTAAGCCCTAAGAATTTAATATTCCTTTACAGAGTCTGTATGGACTAAGCCCTAAGAAATAATATTCCTTTACAGAGTCTCTATGGACTAAGCCCTAAGAAATAATATTCTCTTAGAGAGTCAAATGGCCAGGTTTCTTTGATGGAGCTATAAATAATTGAAAATTCAAGTTTAACTTTTTATGCTACTGGGATTTTGCAACCAAAAGGCATGGGCTTCATGTACTTTTTGAGCTAAGAGTGAAGTACAGTAATTAAGTACATGTTACTATTTATAGTAACTGTACATACTGAAAATCATTAGAGAGGATTGAATGAAAGTCTCCAAGTTTGTACTGTATGTCAAACCAGTAGAGAGTGTTGCTATACAAAAACACTTCATTACCCATTTCAATCCATATAAAGGTTTCTAGGAACCTGCTCATCAAAGTCAGCAGAGTCTTTCTTTATTCTTATGCGCATGCATAAATCAGGTGCAAACATGTTTCACTCATGCAGATGTATAAACGTTGCAAGTTTTAAGTGAACTATTTGTGTGACATTAACCTGTAATTAATACGTTAATTCTTTCTTTCTTTTACAAATATTGTGTACATGTATCGAATGTTGTATGATACTGAGGGCCTCAGGTGAGATTAGCCAAGAATTTGGCTCAATGAGTTGTACCGTCTGAAAATAAAGTATTATTATTATTATTATAGTCAATTATATTGACATCTGTCCATCAGTCCATCGCATCTATGCAGTTTTTTTAGGACTAATCAGTAGAACAAACAGCATACATGTAGACCCTGATATACTGGTGCATTATATGACTGCAGATCAGAGTCTATGTTGTTTGCAGTTGGACTTGACTTGTAAGTGAGTATACATGGTATGTGTAAATATTACCATTAATATTAATTCATTATTATCCCCATGCATTTCAAAGAAAAGGTATGGATTATATTATCCTGCCAGTTTGTGCCTGTGTGCATTTGTGTGTGTGTTTGTAATGTCATGCAGCTCCTCCTAAACTGTTTGCGCAAGATTAGTAAGCCTTTGCCTGAAATGATTCAGCTGTGACCTACATTCATACTCCAGTGACAAGCTTCCTTTTTACGCAATAAATATAAAAATAAATAGTAAACTCTACAACCAGTTTCATTTTGTTTTCTTTTCTTCATTTTAGATTCAAATCGAGGAGTGAGATCCTAAGAGTGAGATCAAAAGCAGGATCATTTGACAACTACCTTCATCGACAACATTATGTAGTTAGAAACAAGTATCAGCCCTCATGAGTGCAGCACAGGGGTCAAAAGGTCATTATAATGCAGTTGAACAGGGATGACAGTCAGAATAGGAGCTCGTCAGATGGTGTGGCCAAGTCTCGACGGGTGTTCATATCAGTGCAATTGCTGACAGGAATGAGGTCAAGAACTAGAAAGTTTGCCCCGATCTCCAGTCGTGTTCTTCTCAAGGCCAGCATAACATCAGTCTTGTTGTTAACAGTAGGTTTTATTGTTGCATACAGCATCATTCTCGTCAGTGTTAGCAACAGGATGTCATATATGCATCGCACGGATGATTCCTCGAGTGAAAAGTCTAAAGGCAGCAAAAAGTTGAAGTTTCATCACCGTTTTTTTGAGGTGAATGGAAGGAATAGTGTGTACAAGTTTGTTAATGACACAATTGTGAAATGGACCATTGAAGAATTTGATGATGCTTTCACAGAAAAACCTAAATGCCTTTCAGGAAGTAACTTTGTTATAATTATAACATCATCACCTGAAAATTCAGATCGTCGTAGAGCCATAAGAAGAACATGGTGTAATCCTAGAAATTACAACTTACCAAAGTTTACATGGCAATGTATATTCCTGATAGGTCGTACCAGTCATATACCATCAGAGATTATTATTGAAAATGAAATTAGAACTCTGGGAGATATTCTTCAAGGCAGCTACGTAGACTCCTATAGGAATCTCACCATAAAAGTTATGCATGGACTTAATTGGGTCCAAAACTTCTGCCCAAGTAAATACGTCTTAAAAACTGACGATGATGTTTTTGTAAATACACAAGTTTTACATCAAATGCTTTCAAGGCAGTCTAATACAGGAAGCAACTTGTATGTTGGTTATGTATATTCTGATCCTAAAAGACTTGTTGTGGTACGAAACCCTTTGAACAAATGGGTCGTATCAGAGGAAGTGTATCCCGATATATACTACCCACCTTACGCTTGCGGTATGGGTTATATACTCTCCATGGATGTTGTAAGGAGAATGGTGGATGTATGTAAATATGTACAACTTATTCCAAATGAAGATGCTTATGTAGGCATTTTAGCTCATCGCCTGGGCATTCAACCAGTCATGAGTGGCCGATTCACTGTATCCAGTTCTGGTTTACGAGTGTGTAATTATCTTTACCTCATTGTCATTCATAGCGTTGTGCAGCCAAAGGAACAGTATATAATGCTGAATAACACACTTGTTGCCACCAGTCAGTGTGATCCTGGTGCAGGCCCCACACAGTGGTGACTAGGTATGATCACCTATTAATAATAACATTTTTTTTCAGTGTGATCCTAGTGCAGGCCCCACACAATGGTGACTAGGTATGATCACCTATTAATAATAACATTTTTTTTCTCAGTGTGATCCTAGATCAGGCCCCACACAATGGTCACTACTGTTTATACTCGCGTATAAGCCGATACCAACTGCAAACTGCATGGACCCAGATCTGCCAGAGCATAACGCGCCTGCAGATCTGGATATATGCCGTTTGTAAGGACTAAGCAGTAGAACAAACAACATAGACCCTGATCTGCTGGCACATTATGCGACAGCAGATCAGGGTCTGTGTTGTTTGCATTTGTACCCGGTTTATATGTGAGTACATACGGTAGGTATGATCGCCTATTTAATAATAACATTTTTTTCAGTGTGATCCTTGTGCAGGCCCCACACAATGGTGACTAGATCATTAATTAATAATAACATTTTTTTCTCTTAATTCTTTATTTTCCCGAGTGGATAAAACAAAAAGACATACAACAGAATCTCTGATGGAAAACAAAAAAAAAAAAAACATTACAAAAGTGAATGCAAACTATAGAATAACATTTGGTATGTTTTTAATAATAATAACTTAGTAAGTCTTATTACAAGAGTAATTTCTTGGGTACAACATGCACCTGAATGTAATGCACACCATATGCATACCTGCCAACCATTATGCTTTTCGCGTACCGGTAATCATTCCGCCTTTTTTAACCAAATTACGTCTTACGCTGACATGTATATGGATTATGTTTTTTTTTGGTACATTAAAAAATTTAAAATAAAGCAATAAAAAGTTGTGTTTGTCATTTTTATTATCATCTCTTTAATCCCACACATATAAATCTGAGAATATTCTAAAAAAGAAGACTGCTTCATAAGAACAGTGTAAGGGTACATTTGTCATAGACGTCCCTGTACTTTCATTATTTTCTATTTAAAGCAGCTGTATATGACACATTTCCAAGAAAACAGATGGGTTTCTTCAATTTTAAAACTTACCTCGCAGATTCATTATATTAATACACAGAATTTGTTAGCGGACCAGTCTTTACTTTAAAAAATTGTCGGCAGATGTTAAGTGAAACAGACTTTATTGATGTGACACTCAGATGTTATATGACTGAAAAATGTTAGAAAAGAGGGATCTTTTTAAACTTTAAAACATGTTGGATCTGAAACAAGACAAAATCAGTAGTGCTTTACAAATTTAGAAAGAAGAACATGAGAGGGGTAATACAGCACTTAGCTTGAGCACATGGTAATGATCATTACAGAATTTGTGGAGTCGACTTTACAATCACTCAGTGAAAGTTAGACATGTAGACTAGTTAAAGTGAGTGTTGTGTATATATAGTTTGTCAATATGTTTTGTGGTTTGTATTCGGGTACTAATCCACATGGATTTTGCCCATTTGTGACAAGAACTTTAACCAGCAGCAGATCCAGGTTAGTAGCAAAACTAAATGTACATTCTTCATACAGTTTATTGTAATTATGGCATGTAATATATAGATTACACTTTTTATGTTCAGATTACGCTTTTTTACCACTTAGGTTACACTTATACATCTGTACAGGTTGGCAGGTGTGCATATGTTTAATGTCAGATTTATTTAAAAATCAGTTGTATCATGTATTAAATAACATGCATGTATCCCAGATGTATTATATGCTATCTGACTGTTCAGTTGTTAAAATTTGCAGCACTAAAATCCACTATTGATTTTCAGAACATTTGATACCATTATTACATGATGTGGTACCACAGACAGATTGTCAAAATATTTGATACCATTATGACATGATATACTGTCAGAACATTTGATGCCATTATGACATGATGTAATACCACAGATAGACAGTCAGAATATTTGGTACCATTAATGCATGATGTAATACCACAGATTGTCAGAACATTTTATACCAGTATGACGTGATAGACTGTCAGAACATTTGATACCATTATGACGTGTTAGACTATCAGAATGTTTGATACCATTATGGCATGATGTAATACCACAGATACATTGTCAGAACATTTGATACCATTATGACGTGTTAGACAATCAGAATGTTTGATACCATTATGGTATGATGTAATACCACAGATACATTGTCAGAACATTTGATACCAGTATGATGTGATAGACAGTCAGAACATTTGATACCATGATGACATGATGTAGTACCACAGATAAACTGTTAGAATGATTGATATGATTATGACATGATGTAGTACCACAGATAGACTGCCAGAATGTTTGATACCATTATGACATGATGTAGTACCACAGATAGACTGTCAGAATGTTTGATACCATTATGACATGATGTAGTACCACAGATAGACTGTCAGAATGTTTATGCCATTATGAAATGATAGACAGTCAGAATGCTTGATACCATTATGACATGATAGACAGTCAGAATGTTTGATACCATTATGACATGATGTATTACCACAGATAGATTGTCAGAATGTTTGATACCATTATGACATGATGTAGTACCACAGATACACTGTCAGAATGTTTGATTCCATTATGACATGATGTAATACCACAGATAGACTGTCAGAATGTTTGATACCAGTATCACATGATAGACTGTCAGAATATTTTATACCATTATGACATAATCTATTACCACAGATAATTACATCTTTGACAATTTTGATGACCCCACTATGGATATGGCAGGCATATGTAGCATAGGGATACTTGGTCCATCCTTTAGATCATGCTCATAATGGCTGACCATATATCTTCCAGCTGCATTCAGAACATAAATATTTACACAAAGACGCAGGAAGAAAATATACTATACATCAAATATATTACACAGCAAGAACATAAAGAACATATACTGAATAAAATGTCAGTTTTAAATTCAGTAAATTGGTGGGTATGTGGGTTAAAAGTAAGCAAGTACCGTATATACTCGTGTATAAGAAGATACCAACTGCCAACTGCATAGACCCAGATCTGCCATCGCATAATGCGCCGGCAGATCTGGGTCTATCCAGTTTGTAAGGACTAATCAGTAGAACAAACAACATAGACCCTGATCTGCCGATGCATTATGTGACGGCAGATCAGGGTCTGTGTTGTTTGCATTTGGATGAGTATATACGGTAGTTTATTTCATATTTCATTCTGTAAAAGTTGGAAGAGAGAACTTGTACCTCATTACCTGTCTGGAAATGTATTCTACTTTATAGATGACTCCTAATGTTTCCTATGTTTTAATTATATCATGTATCATGATTGATTTTGTGACACAACCGTCAGTTTACCTGTATCTTTCAAGATCTCAGGCAGCGGCATGTAGATCACGAATACAGAGTGAATTCTTGCTCACTCTTTGAGTTTTATTTCATTAATAAATTGATCATTCTTAGCGAAAAGTCTTTCTTCAGCTCTTGATTTCTGTTTATTTTTATTTTACTTATCTGCATATCAAATTTATTTATTTCTCTCTTGTTTTCTAAAGTGAAGTATTTAAATAAAAACTATGTACATCCTGAAATTCATGTCTGTGCAACTACTCTTACATTTTTCAGTGAGCTGTATTGAAACTTGGCAGATATTATCAACATGGGATCAACATGCAATTATCTGAGTTATTCCTCCTATTTCATGTTAATTGTGTATCCTAAATAATGTATGACAAATCCTGTGTGCGCAACTTGTTCCACAGCTTTTGATGAAATGCACTTAAAACTTGGTAGACATTATTGACATAAGATCAACATGTGCATATCATTCTGTCATCTTGCTCTGATACATTTTTTCAGAGTCATGCCCCTTTTTTTTGGTGTTACAATATACATTTATGTGATAATTCTAGTTGGTGCAACTAGTCCCACAGCTTTTGATGAACTGATCTGAAATTTGCAGATATTATTGACATCATGAAAATGTGTTCTGTTGTGATGCTCCAATTTCCGATTTAAGTTATGCCCTTTCAATTGTTTTAAATGATCTTTTGTATGTTCATATAAACATGCCAACATTTTACCAGAGTTTTTGCTCATTTCTACTTGCACAACTCATTCAAGCATGGAGAATAGGGTGGGGCATCCATATCCTATTGACACATTTCTAGTTCAGTAAAATTTTCCAAATTATTTTAGAATGGGTATAACAGTCTTAAATTATTTTAGAATGGGTATAACAGTCTTTTGTTTTAGGATACAAGGACATTAATGGTGCTCTTACTGTTGCAAATATGTGTGTTAGACCACTGATATATTGTCAGTAAAACTAAATTTGGACGTAAAACCACCATTGATATTCTCAGATCCTCAAATGCAAGACAGTTGTTCAGTCATTTAACAATTGCACTGGTCATCCATGATCCATTAGTAATACTCTGTAGGTATATTGATTAAACAAAGCATAGCCAGTAAACAATTACTGCCCCGGAGTATTTCCTATTTTATCTTTAGCAAGCCTAGTATGCATGCATCAATCAGGCTTGCACCTTGGTGTGATTTTACTCCTTATCTACTTGAAAATGTGCACTGGTAAATAGTGACCAAATGGTACTGTACTGTATCTACCGTATATACTCACGTATAATCAGGGTCCAAATGCAAACAACATAGACCCTGATCTGCCGTCGCATAATGTGCCGGCAGATCAGGGTCTATGTTGTTTGTTCTACTGATTAGTCCTTACAAACTGCATATACCCAGATCTGTATGCCCATTATGTGACCGCAGATCTGGGTCTATGCAGTTTGTAGTTGGTATCGGCTTATACGCGAGTATAATGGTTCTCACTTACAAGTTGTACTTACCTTATATACTTGCTTATAACTCAAGTCCAACTGCAAACAACATTGACCCTGATCTGCCATCACATAATGTGCTGGCAGATCAGGGTCTGTGTTGTTTGTTCTACTGATTACTCCTAAGAAACTGCATAGACCCAGATCCGCTGGCACATTATGCAATGGCAGATCTGGGTCTGTACAGTTTGCAGTTGGACTCGACTTATAAACAAGTACATACGGTACTTCAAAGGGTTTTCCTTCACAGTCAGCAGTCAGTAAAAATGCCTTCCTACTTTGCTTAGTTTTTAGCCTGGCTACTTTTGAATATATTAATCAATTAAAATCAACTGTCTGTTTACTATTTTTTACTACTATTAGTGGTCATATTAATCAATTAAAATCAACTCTATTGTTTACTATTAGTGGTCATATGAATCAATTAAAATCAACTATTTTAAAGATTGAAATGTACCTGCCTTTGGAAAAAATAGGAAAATCTTTTATGTTAACTGTAGCAATATAGAGGTCATAGAGGCAAAAAATGATGTTTCAATTGGGCAGTGTTTAAAGCATGGGAATTCGCTATTGGGAGTCATCAAAGTTGCTCTGGTTTATTATAAAGAAAAGTCTCTGAAACTGTAAATCTGTCAGCATTTGATCAGGTAAAGAGCATCTGCATTTATGCTGTAATTAGGAATTAAAAAGAATTCTTTTCTTTTCTTTTCAGAGCTCCATGTTAGGTCCTAATGGTTAAAGTATTTCTGTGTATTCTGTGACTTCGGATCCAATATGTGAGAAAACAAAATCAAAGTCATCAACAATCACTAAGCCTTAATGAATTTGACAGCATAACACCACATGGCAAAACATTCTTTTCTGTAAAGGCTGTTTTCATTTTCATTGAAAGTGTTAGATCTGAGAGTAGATATTAGCTCTGAGAGTAGATCTTAGGTCTGAGAGTACTTATTAGTTCTGAGAGTACTTATTAGTTCTGAGAGTACTTATTAGGTCTGAGAGTACTTATTAGTTCTGAGAGTACTTATTAGGTCTGAGAGTACTTATTAGGTCTGAGAGTACTTATTAGGTCTGAGAGTACTTATTAGTTCTGAGAGTACTTATTAGGTCTGAGAGTACTTATTAGGTCTGAGAGTACTTCTTAGTTCTGAGAGTACTTATTAGGTCTGAGAGTACTTTGTTCTGAGAGTACTTATTATGTCTGAGAGTACTTCTTAGGTCTGATAGTAAATCTAATCTCTGAGAGTAAATCTTTGGTCTGAGAGTAGATCTTAAGTCTGAGAGTGGATCTTAGATCTGAGAGTAGATGCATATTTTACCATATACTGTGAATTTTCACTATTTTCGTGTGGTTCTAATTTTAATGGAAATTATGGTTGTTAGAAATTTAAAGGCTCAACGAACACTTAATCTGCTCTAGAAATAACAGGTTCACTTCTATGATCCATGAATTTTAGTCTTAAAAAAAAATGTCATTTTTTACACAGCCACAAAAATCAAGATCCACGAAGAAAAAAATTTCACAGTAGTTGAGGCCAGATGCAAATGTACCAATTATACTCGTGTATAAGCTTATACCAACTGCAAACTGCATAGACCCAGATCTGCCGTAGCATAATGCGCTAGCAGATCTGGGTCTATGCAGTTTGTAAGGACTGATCAGTAGAACAAACAACATAGACCCTGATCTGCCGGTGCATTATGCGATGGCAGATCAGGGCCTATGTTGTTTGCATTTGGACCCGGATTATACGCGAGTATATACAGTACATAGTTCTTTCTGCTTAAAAGCATTCTTATGTATAATGTATGGATAGCTTTTGTAAATTTGTTAAGTTTTCTAAAATTATCTCTTGTCTTTAAATATAATGATTAATATAATAATTGAACTGTTTCACATACAGAGTGTGTACATTCCATCAGAATTCTGTCAGTAATGTTCATAAGATAACAAAGTGTGTTCATGTACATTTCAGGCATTCTTCTATACAAGAATTTACCGGCATTCATAGATCTAATATCATAGATCTGATATATCAATGCAAATGTATTTTGCTTATACAATTGAATCACAATTGCACCAAAACAGGTATTTCGCACACCTCCTCTTAGAATTAAGTTTACCTTCTCAAAGGTAAACTGACTCAGAAGATTAATGTCTTGAAAGAGAAGATAATCAATGAAATTTCAGAAAATGTGGACAATTACTGCTTGGTTTTACAATGCATGGCCAAAAGATGTTGAAAAAATTTCCAAAAATTTGTACTGTTTGATTAGTGTTTAATGGCACATTAGCACATACAAGACTATTTAGAGCTGAATCAGTGGGAGGAGTAGAGTGCCTTGCTCAGAGACACACTGAAGCAGCCAGCCTGGGGTGGTCTGGGCAGATTGAACCTGCATACCACTGATCGTGAGATTTGCATGCTAACCATTTAGCCACCATGGCTCCAAATGGCCACAAATTAGAGTTTAAGAAAATCTGGAGCCACTTATTTCAAATATTACAATGTTAGAACCAACTGGCATTTTTCCCCGCACACAGAAATATCCTTAATACTGTAGAGAGATCTTTAGTAAGGGTCCCAGGTTACAGGACCTCCTTTTTCTGGTACTGACTTTTACTTTTCAAATTATGGTCCACAATTGTACATGCCTGCCATAAGGCCTATTGATTTTAAGGTCAAAGGTCAAGGTCACTGTGACTGAAGGAAGAAAAATGATTTCTGCACAATAACATTAGTTCTAAATCACACACCAAGACCAAACTTTGTGGATGGCTTGCACTTGTGATAACGAAGAAAAATGGTTTCTGTACAAAAATTTCAGTTGTCTATATAGAGGATTATTAAACATGTGGTGAGTATATAATGTGCCATTCACAGTACTCAGTTGTCTTCATAGAGGAAAATTAAACATGTGCTATTCACAGTACTCAGTTGTCTGCATAGAGGATTATTAAACATGTGGTGAGCATATAATGTGCTATTCACAGTACTCAGTTGTCTACAGTGGTTGAAAAGAAATTTTATCTTGGATTCCTGGAAATTTGTTTTGGCCAGTAGAGTATCAGTCCCTTTGAGGGACTCTTTATTGATGTAAATCACCATCTGAAAGTTTTGATTTGCCTTTGGTTATTTTATGAGCCAACATACATGTAGCTTACTTCCAACCAGTGCAAGTTAAAAGTTAAGCTGAGTCCCCAAAGCAATAGAGTTTGAGTGCTTGATTAAAGGGTACAATATCAGTATCATTAGCAAGTTTAAAATGCACATGGATTCTATAACTTTAGTCGAGACTGCTCAACATGTGGCCACATTACCTCCCTTAGCAGGTGTTTTGAAGTCAAACACAAGTATAAATTACAGTAGCTAATGTGTTTTTATTATCATCAGTTTTGACTTGAAGGGATTTCTATACCTCCAAAGCTTTTGGCATGCTGTCTATTCTTCTGTTACTGAGAGTAGTTTCTGTTTCTTATAATAAGGCCTTTTGTGGGGATTCATGGTGGCTTAGTCTTGGAAGAGCATTCAATTCAAACTCAAAAGAACTATGAGTTCGGTACCTGCCCAGGCCTGCTTGGATCAGCTGCCTTGGTGTGTCTTTGGGAAAGGCACTTAGCTCCCATTTCCTCTGCATGATATAGGTAATAATATGTTAAAAAGTGTGGTTAAAATACAACCAACCAACATCAGCCTTGAAAAGCCTGTCAAGCTATGTAGAGTGATATTGCTAAATGCTTATGATCATAAAAAAGGAACATGACTATCAATATCTTGCAAGTTCTGCTCATCCTTTGATCCTGTTTAATGTAGTATTGCCCGAATCCTCCATGCCATTCATTGGATCCTGTTTAATGTGGTATTACCTGAATCCTCCATGCCATCCCATTGATCCTGTTTAATGTAGTATTACCTGAATCCTCCATGCCATCGCTTTGATCCTGTTTAATGTGGCATTACATGAGTCCTCCATGCCATCCCTTTCTTCCTGTTTAATGTGGCATTACCTGAGTCCTCCATGCCATCCCTTTGATCCTGTTTAATGTACTGGTAGTATTACCTGAATCCTCCAATCTATCTGTACTCTCAATACTTTGATTAATTGACACATTAAATTTTCATACATGTAGAAACAGACTACCCACATGATACATGCATCTTAGGTTTTATTTCATTTTCTTCTTTGGTAATGTGATTAACTGTGTTCATTTTATGTCTTATATTAATATTGTCATCTCAATGGTAAGAAAAATTGTCTAAATCATTTCTCACAAATAACCATTAGTTGTGTCTCACTTTTAGCTATCCATCAAATATCATAATTAATAAAGCTTGCTTGAAAGGAGAGTTGATTTTAGGTATGTGTTGTAAATCATTTTCATGAATATATATATCCCTTTTTCTGCATTAAGTCTAACAAGTTCTTCCAGGCATGGAGATTATAATACTTTTTACACTGTGTGGTCACTCTCTCCAGCCAATTAAAAGCAACTTTTTAAAAGTAAATTCATTTTTGATTGGTTAACGCAATCTCAAGCTCAAACTGGGGCTTTATAAGTCAGTTTTTGTCATCATAAACAAATATGGACTATCTGCATGTATTGTCATCGGTTATCATATTCAGTAAATTTAGTACATGATGCTTTCTTCATCCAATTTTTGTTCTTATCTTCAAAAAGGAATTGATTGAAATTGTGCAATGTTTTAATAACAAATTATGATAGTCATAAGTAAAATCATACAAAAGGTGCAGTTACTTAATTTGTCAATGAATCATCAAAGGTTTTCACAAATATTGGCTCCAAACTCCAGTGATATCAGAAATAATTTTTTGTAATTGAACCTTTTAAATATTTTGTTCTGGTTGGACTTAAAATATTTATTTTAGATTCCAATGCAGTAATAAGATGGTATATCATTTACAAAACATAATTTTATATGCTTCAGCATGGTTTGAACAAGCTTTGAAAATCCTTGAATTTGAGGGGTTATCTTGAAAACTCCTTGAATTTTGAAATAATTTGGTTTTATTGTTGAAAAGTGCTTGAATTTGTTTAAAAACTCCTTGAAATTTTTCTCAAACTCCTTTAATTCATCTAAGGGAATGCAAAAAGTTAAATCAAATCAAATATATCATATTTTAAATTCAGAATTTTTGTTATTTCTTTTCCAAAAATAATGAATAAATAAATAAAATTGGGTAAAATGGGGAGGATCAGATATGACACCTGACTATGGTAGTTACCAGATTAAGTAGTGTCCCTTTGCTGTAGTGGCAAGCTAATTAGTTACTCATTTCTTCTTCTACTTTTATACCTATTTATAAAGTAATAAACAAAAAACCAATACAAAATTGTATTTCCATTAGAAAAAATAATCCTTGAAATGTTTTGGAAGTCTGAAAACTTTCAGTCCTTGAAAAAAGACTCTTTGGGTCTTTGCCACCATTGTTAACATGGAGTTGACTTGAATGTCAGGGTAGAGTGGACATTAATTATAGAGTGGACTTTTATGTTGATGTTGAGTGAACTTTAAGTATTTGGGGAAGAAGAAAAAGACCATATAAATATATGGGCTTCCACTAACCTTAATCACATGAGGACTCCAAAAATCAAACTCACGATGGTAGAAACACACTTTTTATTTCTGCATTTTCCAGAACATTGATATATTAAAAGATAAGCTGTGCATGGAGTTGCTCAGTTTTCTCTGTTATTTAACACTACCACCATCATCATTACCACTACCATTACCAGGGGTACTACTACCAGTACCTTCATCATTGTTATCATTACCACTGTTGCATACCACTGCCTTCACATTGTCATCATCACCATCTCCTTAATCATTACCATCATTATTCTTCATTATTATAACTGGAGTTATTTTTGAAGACACTTTTTATTGATCAGTATGTTTGGTTGAAGGAGTTATAGGAATAGTAAATGTAATTAGTCCAGTGGCATGTTATACTTGGCCACTTGAATTGCTATTTAATTTTTCGATACTAATTGACTAACAGCTAAATTTTACATGGTATTTTTTTTATTATCTGGCTAAAGTGTTTTCTGTTTTATTGAATTAATGGAAAACCTACATAACAATCACTCTGGAGTCCATGTATCTGTCTGTATATACATCCATCCACATCCTAGATTAGCATCGGTGTTGAACCTTTTTACTTTCCTATTATTTCACTACCATTTTATCCCACCCTCTTCTGATTTGGAATATAGCTCAGGGACAGGCTCGACATGCAGGCCATGTCCAGCTTCTTGATTTACTTAAAAGCATTGATCATTAGGTAGAGTTGAGTTAATATATGTATAGTAATGTATACTAAATGAAAGTAAATTCAGTTATTGGTGTGAATTGACTTTTATGCTGCATTCCTTCCCAAATCGTTTTGTAACTAATATTATGAGCATATTCTTTGCAGTGCCTGACAGTGTAAAATGATAATCCTACAACCAAAATCACCAAGGTGTCCAGTTTGGTGTCATCAGACTTCAGGAAACTTTGTGGTGTGGTTTAAAATAGTATTATGTACACTCAGTGACATTGGCATTTGATAAAGAGGTTTGCTTTTCCTAGATATGCACTTTGTTCAAATAATTGTCTTGATTTTTGATTGGGTCTTTTACACTACAAAAGATAGACAAGCTTTTAGATCTGGCACAGTTAATTTTAGCAACACTTGGACAGTGATAGCATGTGCTCTCTACACTTCACTTTGCCAAATCTTGACCTAATTATGGGTTCGTCTTGTACAGTTGCATGTGCTACAGTGACCTTGTCACCTGTTGTTGACATCATGATACGAGTGCATGATGAACAATGTACTGGGAAACACACTACCATATTTAAATGCTAAATCATCTGCCCCAACATATTAGGTTCCCACTCAGATTCACCTTTTTTCTAGACTCTTGTGTACAATTGTTTAAAATATTTTTTTGCCACTATTCTTTGAGAGGGCCACAAAATCATGTCATGCCATTACATCAATTTTCGAATTTTTATGAGGGAATGCAGCCTTAAAACCAGTGTCAAGACATGGAATGGCATCCCTAAATGGTGTTTGTTTGCAAAAGAAAATCTTACAAATTTTTTGCACTTGTCATATACAAATGTTGATACTTTTAAACATAAAGATGAATGTACATCATTATTAGTGTTGTTTGACAGTGTCTGCAATTTAAGTATGATATAATTTTGACTTGAAGTAAAAGATGTAAATGTTTTATATGCCTACAAGCTAGCTGAATATTTCTATTTTATTTCTGACAAATAATTCTCTTACACAGCTGGGAGATGAAAATCTTCCACACTCTTCAATGGCAGCAGTAATTGTTGGAGATTTTTATAATGGTGTAAAGAAAAATAGCCAGTTTATCATAGATGTTTCATCAATGCAACAATTGAAGTACTAATTACTGTATATACTCAGTTATAAGTCCGGTTCAACTTCAGACATCATAGACCCCGATCTGTTGTCACATGATGTGCTGGGAGATCAGGGTATTGTTTGTTCTACTGATTACTCTTAACAAACTGCATAGATCCAGATCTGCCTGCCCATTATGTGATTGCAGATCTCTGACCATGCAGTTGGATCCAACTTATAAGTGAGTATAGATGGTAGCTATTACTCCATTTATTCTCCAGCCTGTCTTGGCGGAAGCTCAATATAGCGATAAGTTTGGCATCCATGTGCATGTCTGTAGTACATCCATCCATCTCTCCACACACTAGATTAACCTAAATGCTAAAGTGATTTTCTTTTCCAAAATAAAAGTTCACCAAAAAGGGGGTCTCATGTGAAAAGTTACATCTGGATCATGTAATTAATAGAATTTTTTGTGTGTATTTTTTTTAGAATCATTAACAATGTAACAACTGAAACACATGCCCTCAGTTGGACCTATTATTTGAAATAACATGCAATCATGCAGAAAACTATAGAAATCATCTAAATGTTATTTGAACCATCATTGTCTTTGGTTTTGTTACTTTGATTTTGTTCACATCAGATTTGCCAATTAATTCTAGTCATTGATCTCAGTTTTTAAACACAATTTTACAACTGAGTACAGGTTCAGTTACATCTTACAGTTTTATCACAAACTTTTTAAAAAATATTAAAAAACCTCAAAATCAACTTGAATGTTAAAATCATAAATTGGATGTGTAGCCTTGGAGAATTCTTACCATTCTCAATTGTAATGAGTATTCATGGAATTAAATTTGAAGTTGCCTAAATAGTCAAAGAGTTTTAGTAAATTAAGGTTCACTACACAAAAAGTACTGGACAAAATGTTCTTTTTTATTTTTTTAAATTTTTTTTATTTGCTGAATTCAAAATACAGGTAGATCTGAACTGGTTGCAAGAAACCTTTTTGTGCTCTCAGATTAGATCATTTATTCCCTCTGAATTTTTACCCCTTTTTGACCCTCATTAGAGCTGCTGAGTACTTTATATGTGATAATGGTGAATGAAGATTTTGCTTTCATTGTCGCCCTAACAGTACAAGGGACACAAGGAAAGAATATTGTCAATATATCATGTACTTTGCTGGGGTTTGGGTGGCTTTCTTTTGTTAGGTTGTCTTCCTTGTTGAATGGGAGTAATATTATCTAACCCCATTCAGTGATACATGTTCTTGTCCATATAGATTGTTAATGCTGGTAATTAATGAAGTAAATTTCTTAAAAATACAACTACTATGTTAGTATATTTATTCTTGTCCTTTTTCGAATTTTTTTTTCACATTTGTTTTGTTTTGTGTGTAAATTGCAATATTCTATATTTGTCCATAATGAAGTTTCCACTTGTACAAATCCTATAGACTTCTGTAGTAAATGACAAGTTTTGAACAGGCTTTGGAAATGTTGACATTTGATAGATTTAGATGAGTAATACACAAGAGTGTAGGAATTTTGGAATGTTTGATTCTTGATTATACTTTTGAAAGAAAAATATAAAGATGTGTAAGCATCACAAGATGTAGACTAATGGTGTCAATTTGTAAATGATCGATTGCAGTGGGGGCCAATTGTGAATTGACCTTTCAAAATATTTAAGGTTTTTGCTTTTCACTGCCTCCACCAAATGGCACATTAAAGATACCAGAATAATATATGCAATTTCCCAAACTACAATCATTTTTTAAAAATAAAATGGAAAATAAATGCTTATGAATTTCACTTTGCCATGACCTGGAATAAACATTTCAAAGATTTAGTTTACAATAAAAATCTATGAGAATTTGAGAAATGGAAACTTTCTTATAATCACATATGGTACATAATAGTACCGCTGCATATATATGATTTAAGCAAATTATGTAAAAGTTGAAGAAGTGTGTAAAAAGTTTAATTAATTGTTCTAATAAGAATGGAGTGCATTGTTTTTGTTCCAGAAAATTGTTTTTGTACAGACAATACATTACTCGATATGTAAGAAAGTTTAAAATGATAACCGTGTATAATATATTAAGAAGACTTTTTATGTGATTAGAGTTTACTTACTAGAACAAATGTCATGGCACAGCAGTCTTATATTTTTCATGACAAAAAATAACCTTTAAGACATTCCATGAAATCCAGAAGTTAAATTATGTAAATAAATAAATAAATAAATAATTAAATAATGTTTTTACTTAATGATAGTTGAATAATTAAATATAATGACCTATAGTGGAATTCCAAGTCCAGAAGAAAGTATGATCTAGAATGATGTAGCTGTCTCAAAATCTTAGAGTGTCAAAACCTTAACATATATTTTACACTGCTTGTCAAGTTTGTAGCTCACATGGCCATAATTCCAAGTGAGCTTATGGTTTGGCCCTGTGTCAATTGTGCATTGTCTGTCCGTCAATAATAGCTTTTTACCACTCTGGAGTTCAGATTCTGATCCAGCTTTTAACAAACTTGGAATATGGGATTATATTATCAAAATGTTTGACAAGTTCAATAATGAATGAGATCAAACCATATTATTGAGGAGATTTTGCATTTGATTGACTTACCTTGTTACCACTCTGGAGGCCATATTTCTGATCTGATTTTGAACAAACATGGAATATGTACTTATATCATTAGGTTCTCAGACAAGTTTGATAATGAGCAAGATCCATGCATATTAATGAGGTGATCTTGCATCTGACTGGTTGAGCTTGTTACCTATCCATGCATATTAATGAGGTGATCTTGCATCTGACTAGTTGAGCTTGTTACCTATCCATGCATATTAATGAGGTGATCTTGCATCTAACTGGTTGAGCTTGTTACCTATCCATGCATATTAATGAGGTGATCTTGCATCTAACTGGTTGAGCTTGTTACCT
Organism: Margaritifera margaritifera; assembly: GCA_029931535.1. Lineage (NCBI taxonomy): Eukaryota > Metazoa > Mollusca > Bivalvia > Unionida > Margaritiferidae > Margaritifera > Margaritifera margaritifera. The sequence goes on from JAQPZY010001106.1 coordinate 296,596, forward strand.
ATCCATGCATATTAATGAGGTGATCTTGCATCTGACTGGTTGAGCTTGTTACCTATCTAGATTCCTTATTTCTGATCTCATTTTGCTCAAACATGGAACATATACTTATATCATATACTTATATCATATACTTATATCATATACTTATATCATCAAGATCCTGGACAAGTTTGATAATGAGTGCGATACAAGCATTTTATTGAGGTCATCTTGCATCTGATTGGCTAAGCTTGTTATCACTCTCAAAGCCATATTTTTTTATCTAGTTTTATCAAACTTGAAATATGAGCTTATATCATCAAGATCTTGGATGGGTTTGAAAATGTGCAGGATCTACACATAATAATGAAGTGATCTTGCATGTGATTGGCTAAGCTTGTTACGACTCTAGAAACTATTTATGAGCCAGTTTTGATCAGGGGAGCTATATCAGGCCCAATTTGACTTTTTGTTTGTTTTATTTTTTGTCATGCCTGCAGAGCATAGGTGAGAAATAGGGATCACTTTTCCAACAGCGCCATTGGTATAGGTGTCAACATTCAGTTTTTGCTTTTAGATCAGTTTCTCTGACACGAAACTTGATGGGTACTGTATATACTCGTGTATAATCCGTGTCCAAATGCAAACAACATAGACCCTGATCTGCTGTCGCATAATGTGCTGGCAGATCAGGGTCTATGTTATTTGTTCTACTGACTAATCCTTACAAACTGCATAGACCCAGATCTGCCAGCACATTATGTGATGGCAGATCTGGGTCTATGCAGTTTGTATGGGATTATACGCAAGTATATACGGTATATTCATCTTAGAGGACTCTACTCACCATGGGAGAAAAATTAAATAACTGTGACCTACTTTTCACATTAAGATTTTGTTGACACTGTTGTATGTAGTCATGAAACATAATTGGTATATTCATCTTGATGGGCACTTGTCACCACAGGCAAAGGTAGGTCATATTGATCTGCTTTCGTGATCCATCGATTACATAAAAAAAAAAAGTTTTTGCATTTGGTTCAATTTCTTGGACACCGTTGTATGTTCAGTCATGAAACTTGATGGATGTATTCATCTTGAAGGGTAGAGTTCACCACAGGCAAAAACAGATCACAGTGACATACTTTCTTTGCTGTAGAAAGTTTGCATGGTTTTTGGATTATGCACATGGCAAAACAGTATAACAAATTCTTGTCTTTCTAATAATTTATATCATCAAATGTAATAGTATTTACTTTCAGAAAATGTTATTTCCTAATTGTTGCAGTGCAACTTCCCTAAAGCAGCCACTTAAGAGTTGGAATTTTTTTTATGACTTTAAAGGTGGTGGTGGCTGGTGTGAGGAGAATATATTAATGAAAATCTAGAAGTTGGCTGGATATAATAAGTTGTTGTTGAAGAGAGGTGACCACTATGTGAGGTTTGACTGCACTGTATTGTACAATATATTTTGAAGACAAATGTCAATTTTGTACATAAAATGACCTACTAAAACATCCAACAAAGTTGTGGATTAAAACTGACTTTTGTTAAAGTTTGCAGAGTATTTTGCAATTAAAATTAACAAATTTACTTACCCGGTACATTATCTGTCCAAGTGTTATATTTTTTTTCTTCTATTCTGTTTTGTTTTAATAATATATAGATATACTCTGAATGTTATATGCTTTTTAAAACTTACACAGAAATTGCTAAATCATATGTATGAAAATGTATATACATTCTTATATTTAGTTTAATGCTCATTTTTGTCTCACAAATACACATTAGTGATGGGCCATTCACAAATACACATTAGTGGTGAGCCCTACACAAATACACATTTGTGGTGGGCCATACACAAATACACATATGTGGTGGGTCATACACAAATACACATTAGTGGTGTGCCATACACAAATACACATTAGGGGTGGGCCATACACAAATACACATTAGGCATGGGCCATACATAAATACACATTAGGGGTGTGCCATACACAAATACACATTTGTGGTGGGCCATACACAAATACACATTAGGCATTAGCCATACACAAATACACATTAGTGGTGTGCCATACACAAATACACATTAGGGGTGGGCCATACACAAATACACATTAGGCATGGGCCATACATAAATACACATTAGGGGTGGGCCATACACAAATACACATTAGGGGTGGGCATTACACAAATACACATTAGGGGTGGGCCATACACAAATGAATGGTCAGGGTTTGAAATTGACTAATCTAAAAGAAAGTTGTAAGACTCATACTCATCATTACTATGGTAAACTCATATCAAACCATTTCTTTTCCTATAGTCCACAATAAAATGCTTGTGACTTTTATTACAGTTTTTATAATAATTCCAATAATCAAGAAGTATGCATTATAAACCTTGATGAAATATATAGTATTTCACTTTTTTTGTTGAATTTGCCTTGGTGGAAGCTTGACATAGTGATCACTTTGATGTTTGTGTCCAACTGTACATACAGACGTACAATTCATATTTTGTCTACACTCTAGATGAACCTCAGTGCTAAAGTTTTTAACTTAGCTAAATAAAAGGTGGCCCCAACAAAAATGGTCTCATGTGTAAGGTAATGAAACTCTCTTGTGTTAGGTAATGAAACTCTATTCATTATAGTAGAATCCTGAAGATGTTGTGTTAGGTCAGGGGTGGCAAATACGTCGATCACGGTCAACCGGTCAATCGCAAAGTAGTTTCTGGTAGACCGCACCATGTTGGTATGACTCGGTAAAAAGTAGATCCCATGTCACTAAAGTCTGGCCACCCCTGAAATATATACATTTAATAATAGACTTTGTAAAAGAGTATGTTAGAGTGTTAGATATATCCATAGCCACATTATTTGATTACTAAAAGAAATTCAATATTTTGCAACATGTTTCAATGTCTCGTGAATGCGGGGGGCATGCTGGTAGACTGTGTTGGTATGACTCGGTAAAAAGTAGATCGCATGTCACTAAAGTCTGGCCACCCCTGTGTTAGGTGATGAAACTCTCTTGTGTTAGGTAATGAAACTATTGTGTTAGGTAATGAAACTCTTGTGTAATGAAACTCTCTTGTGTTAGGTAATGCAACTCTTGTATTAGGTAATGAAACTCTTGTATTAGGTAATGAAACTCTTGTGTTAGGTAATGAAACTCTCTTGTGTTAGGTAATGAAACTCTTGCATTGGGTAATGAAACTCTTGTGTAATGAAACTCTCTTGTGTTAGGTAATGCAACTCTTGTATTAGGTAATGAAACTCTTGTATTAGGTAATGAAACTTGTGTTAGGTAATGAAACTTGTGTTAGGTAATGAAACTCTTGTGTAATGAAACTCTTGTATTAGGTAATGAAACTCTTGTATTAGGTAATGAAACTCTTGTTAGGTAATGAAACTCTTGTATTAGGTAATGAAACTCTTGTGTTAGGTAATGAAACTTTTGTATTAGGTAATGAAACTCTTGTATTGGATGATGAAACTCTCTTGTTTTAGGTAATGAAACTCTTATATTAGGTAATGAAACTCTCTTGTGTTAGGTAATGAAACTCTCTTGTATTGGGTATTGAAACTCTACTCATTACATTAGAATCCTTAAGATGTGTTATAATCCTTAAGATATAATTTGATAACCATATACATTTTTGTCTTGCCTGCGACTTATGTCACAAAATGCAACATATAGTAGTTACAGTGCCTGTCATGAGGTTAAAGTTTTCATCAGGGGATCATTGTCAGACTTTGCCCACAAATGCATCACCAAAACAGGGGGGTGGGGTGGTCTGGGAGGAATATCCCTAGAGATTTACAGCCAAAGAGTTCAGAGGCTAAGATCACAGGTGCAATTGTTTAAATTTCGGTATGTGGTAAATGGTTCTAATTTTTTTTATATCTGGTTCTACTATCCTATTGCCACAGATGAACTGATATTGGACAAAGTTAAGATGTTTACCATGGGATATAAATACCACTACTGATGTTAAGGTCAAAGGTCACAGTTTTTAGTTTCTTATAATTTTGGGGGGAAAAAACTTGAATCATGTTTTGATGGATAGGTATTACATTTTTAACCAGATTCAGCATTGTGCATGGCATATCCTTAGGGATGAGGGATCCCGACATCAAAGGTCAAGGTCACATGATAGATTGTTTAGTTTCTGAGGTAAATTGTTCAGAGCTTTACAGGGCAAAGGTGATGGCTTTATAACAGGAGGACCCAGTTTTAGTTGAGGAGTGGTGTGGTTAAAAGGTCAGAGATCAAGGTCTCTGGGATTGTTCAGTTCTATATTATTAGGGCTGCAGTGACATTGTTGCAATAAATGTATAGATTTTACATTATGAAAGAAGCAGAATGTCTGTGTGTAATCAGTCTGGTTCTGTGACCCATCTTTCATAGCTCCATGTTAATTTGTTACAGAAAATGCAGCTATAGTACCCTCACAGTATTGTCACAAAACTCCTCCACTTGAGGGCCAGCCAATGGAACATTTTCCTCACTCCAAACTGCAAGTGTCCCCCTAAATTTAATAAACGCCCATATCTTGATAATTATAGGGGGAATAAAAGTACATAAAGTGTCCCTTGACGGCTAAACCAAGGTGTATAACTTATGTGGAATTATAGGAATAATATCAGACATCAAACATAGTTTATCTTATGAAACCTTAACAAAAATAGAATTGTGTTCACAACAGAAGTTCAAGAATGATTTTTACACAGAAGCTTCTAAGTTCAAATTTAGTAGTTTAGGAAGACTTAAGTATGGATTGTTTTCCTGTGAAAACTTGGCAAATATGGACAAGTTGAGTATGCATTAAAGTTTAGAGGCTTTATGAATATGATGCTAGCTGCTCATACAGTTAAGAAATTGTTGCAGAGATTTCTATCCATACCTTTAAGATACAGGTCAGAATTCTGTTTCTGTATGGTGAAATCCTTTGATTTACTTGGATCTTATCCCATTCCAATGCCATAACTATTAAACCTAGTAATTAAGCTTTCATTTGAAATAAAGCTAGCAAAATTTGGTGAATGGATTTTGTTATGCTATTAAGTGAAACATGGGTATGAAAAACAAAAACCGTACAGTTTAATGATAGTATATACTTCAAAGTTAAAGGAACTGCACAGACAAATGGTGAGTCAATTGCCTAATCAGATATAAATAGTGACCTTTGATTGATTAAAAACTGTGGTGATGTCAATGATAAAATTATGGAGGATGATTCAGCTTTCCAAGTCTTTGTTCATCTTATGTTATTTATTTCTTCTTTCTTCACTCTTAATTCATTTATCACCACATCAAAATCATGTGTATACATGTATTAGATACATTTAGATAAGTTTTTATAAACACTCTAAAACATCATTTTATAAAACTCATTCTATTGAATTATTTTTCTATAGGGAAGAACTGCTACACCTTTATTAAGCATGTGTGCCATGTATACCGTATATACTCGCGTATAGTCCGATACCAACTGCAAACTGCATAGACCCAGATCTGCAATCGCATAATGCACTGGCAGATCAGGGTCTATGTTGTTTGTATTTGGACCCAGCTTATATGCGAGTATATACAGTACATTTAGTTTGACATCAGTTCATCAATAGAGAAGCAACAGAGTACTTTGCCAGTACCTAATTTGTCTGGTACACATTAAGACCACCAAAGAGAATTATGGACAATCATAAGTTCATAACATCAACTCATCTCCATAACTATTAATTATCCTTTCAATATTGAAACACTTTATAATTACCTCATTGCATATTCTAATTGACCCATTGACTATGGTTCTACTGAATCAATAAAAATCAAAATTTGTCAAAGTTTGCACTCATAATGCAAGAGCATCTTTTTAGTACATACATTACCGTATGTACTCGTATATAGCCCAGGTCCAAATGCAAACAACGTAGACCCTGAGCTGCCATCGCATAATGAGTCGGCAGATCAGGGTCTGTGTTTGTTCTACTGATTCGTCCTTACAAACTTCATAGACCCAGATCTGCTGGTGCGTTATGCGATGGCAGGTCTGGGTCTATGCAGTTTGCAGTTGGTATGGGCTTATACGTGAGTATAGATGGTAACTAAATATGACCAAGTTATGAGAGTATGAATTCTGTAATTGTTTACAGCTAAAACTGTCCAATGCCAGTCATTGTTCACATGGCTCCGACAAAACAGTTCCTTATGCAATTACTCCAGTGGCTCACTCTCTAACTGGTGAGCATTCCACTGGGATCCCAGATATTGATTGACAGTTGTGGATAGTGAACATGACTAATGAATTATACTCATATAACCATGCAGAAGAGAACATTTTTGTAGATCATGCTAAAACCATGTACCTTATATACTCACGTATATGTCGGATCCAAATGCAAACAACATAAACCCTGATCTGCCGTTACATAATGCGCCAGCAGATCAGGGTCTATGTTGTTTGTTCTACTGATTAGTCCTTGAAAACTGCATAGACCCAGATCTGCTGGCGCATTATGTGACAGAAGATCTGGGTCTATGCAGTTTGCAGTTGGTATTGGCTTATATGCAAATATATACAGTATATAACATATGCAGTATATACTTGTATCTGGCAAATTATTTCAATTAGTGTGTAATATTCATACTGGATATAAAACAAAATTCTCTATTTGTTTTTCCCCTGCCCATTAGCTGCCTTTATTGAAAATTTATTTTCCAGATGTATCTGTTGACCAGTATACTGTAGCTATAGTGTACGGGTTGTTTGTAATTTTTATTTTTTATTTTCAAGGCTAATACCAATTGAAATAAAGTGATTTTTGCCTATTACTGTATTTTCTATCAGTTGTTTGCTCACCTGGCCATAAGGCTAAGTGAGTTTATGGTATGTCCCTGCGTCCATTGTGCGTTGTTCATCATGTGTCATTGGTCATGTGTCCGTTCGTCAACAGTTGCTTCTTACTATTTCTGATCCAGTTCAATCAGACTTGGAATATGGGTTTATATCATCAAAGTCTGTAATGAGTTCTGTAATGAGCGAGATCAATGCATATTAATGAGGTGATCTTGCATCTGATTCATTAACCTTGTTACCACTCTGGAGGCCATATTTCTGATCCAATTTTTTATTTTGAACATGCTTATAACATTATGGTCTCGAACGAGTTTGATATTGAGCGAAATCCATGCATACTAATGAGGCGATCATGTATCTGATTGTCCGAGCTTGTTACCACTCTGGAGGCTGCATTTCTGCATTTCTGATCCAACTTGGAATATATGCTTATATCATTAAGATCGCAGAGGAGTTTGATAACGAGTGAGATCCTTGTATACTAATTAGGTCATCTTGCATCTGATTGGCTGAGCTTTTTACCCCTCTGGAAGTCAAATTTCTGATCCGATTACTTTTTGCCACATATGGATATAATAACCATATATATATATATACCCTAATTTTCCAGTTCACAACATCTGCTGTTCCAAAATACACACTTCTATATACAGAATGTTTATAATTCAAATGTAGTTAAGTAATTTTAATGAAAGGAATATAAAGTATTATTTTTTTCTGCACGAGTTATTATGAATCTGGAAACAAAAACTTTTTAATATCATGCAGTAGGTTAAAGAGTTGGTAGATCAAGATTTTGCCCTATCACATCTGATAAAACAACTTGTAAATTCACAACCAGGCTAGATCATAAAACTTCCAAGCTTGAGTATGAGCGTTTAATTTTATGTTATCCAATCAAAAAGGTTTGTACTTTTATACTACTACTTTTGTTTGGCTGAAAGTCAAAACTCATTCTCAGATCAGAATGAGTTTGTGATCTCTTGGCTGGTCCTTGACATTCAGTAGGATGTTATGTCATGATATCTGGAATCTGAATAGAGATTTAAGTGCATACATCACAGCAATGATGCCGAGGCATTGAGCAACATAGTCCATCCCTCCATCTATCACAGAAGAATCTAATAAGTTAAACCATATTTGAAATACCACAGATTTGGGAGACTACTGTCACTTAAGGCCAGGCCTGGAAACCACAAAACTTCTGAGCTTGAGTTAAAGCTTGAGATTTTGTGTCAGTGGATGTCAAACGACTTAACTTCCATAACACCTTCAAACTCGAGCTCGGAGTCGTATGATCTTCAAACTAGATTCTTAATGCATAGATCAAATTTATCATATGGTATGATGACCTCTATTGAGACACCATCTGTCTTGAAAAACCAAAATTTGTTGGCAGAAGAGGTGGTCTCGAGTTTTTTTTTTGTATCTATATTCTATCACTCAATGTGCTTAAAAACAGAAGGGGGAGGGGGGGGGGAGGAGAGGTGGCAGTGGCAGTGGCAGAAGGAATACAAGGAAAGATAAATGTTCTTTAAATAAGTTTATTGTTGATTCATTCCAGTTGCTTGGCTAGTGATATCATTCATACACTATAACAAACAATTAAAGCATACTTATCAAACACATTTTACATGTACATACATGCCATATATACCTGTGCATTATTAGAAACCATTTTGAATATGTGATGGTAACTTGCACATTTGTGTGTGTTACAAATATAATATCATGTTTATGACAACAAGGTACTTTTCCTTGGATTCAATTTGGATTTAAAAGAGTACATATTAAATTTTTCGTTGTTCTTTGTTGCTGACTTAAGATAAAAGAATTGAACATCACCTACAAGCACGTTCTCATTGCTCATATGACTAAGTTCTGTCTCACAAACAATATGACATTTTCTTGTAGATCTGCATATAACCTGCATATTAATTATCAAAAGTAAACAAGAGAACCAAGTGGGCCTGATATTGCTCACATAGCACACATTAGTCTAAAAGGGAAATGTAGTAATAAGGCAAGTGCCTTGGGTTGAAAGACACACATATTGAGATAATTTTGAAATATTTGGTAGAAATCGGTGGTATCTGACATGTTGTGTAACTGTTGAAACTTTCAGTAAATTTAGCTAGACTAGATGATGTATTGGCATCTGTATTATGAATGTTAGGACTCTACCCATCACATCTGGTCTGATATAGAAAGGCAGTTTTGGAGAGAAAGTCATTCTATGATACCATGTTGCTATACACCATTTCTGGGGGAGCCAACCTAGAAAATGTTTTGGTACAGCATGTCTAAAGAATTGTTCTCACCATGTTTAATAAAAACTGGCTCAGCTGTTCTGTAGAAGTTGAAAATAGGTTTTCCAAATGGTTGCTATGGAAGCCACACCAATGCTAGGTGATCCCTTCCCCGGACATAGTTTTTATGGACCATGTCTGAAGAAACAGTCCTACCAAGTTTGATCAAAACTGGTTCAGCTGTCTAGAGAAGAAGTTGGAAAAATGTTTTCCACCTGGTTGCTATAGAATCCACATCATTGCTAGGGAGCTACCCTAGACATAATTTTGAAAAAACGTCCTAAGAAACATTTCTATCAAAATTTGCTCAGTTGTTATGGAGATCTGAAAAAGGTATTCTAAATAGTTGTAATGGAAGAAACACTGTTGTAAGGGGAGTCACCCCAGACAATTTTGATAAAGCATGCCCTAATAAACATTCATATCAATTTTGATTGAAATTGGTTCAGCCATTCTAAAGAAGCTGAAAACAAGTTTTCCATCCACACCATTACTAGATAAAGCATGTCCTAAGAAAATATGCCTATCAAGTTTGATAAAACTGGCTCAGTCGTTCTGGAGAAGTTGAAAATAGGTTTCCCATATTTTGCTATGGATGCCACACTGTTGCTAGTGGAGGAGCTGAAAATAAACAGCAGAAATAGTGCATTATTGGGCAGTTGGAGATTAGACAATGTTCTGTTCTGCAGAACACCATGTCTTGGCTACAAACTACCCTATTATGTACTCTCCCCATATATATGTTCAAAAACTTCACAATTCTTCATTACTGTTGCTGCAAAAAACTGAAGCCTATATCATGCATTTTATGCAGGTAATACATATAGTTTTTGAAACTATAACCCAATGGTGGAGTCCTTTTATCAGACATAAAACAAACATGAAGAAATAGTATTTGAGAAACCAAACTAATTTCACCTATGCTTTAAAAGTAGGCCACAAAGACTTTAATATTACCACAATAGTGAAGTACTGGTCAAGATGCATCCTTTCATTCTTTAAATTATCTAGATGCAATATTTAGACATATACTGGTTTTTGATGTACTACTACCCGTCATCTAGAGTTAAACTATATCCCCCAGTCCCCCGCTTATATATAGACTTCTATTGAAAGTACCATATTTTCTGGCCTACAAGTCGATACATTTTTACCTGGAAGTCGGGGCTTCATCTTACACTCTGAATAAACTTGTATATGGATTATGTCACTGAAATTGCTTTAAGTACTAGTAATACCGTGATTATGAGATGTAATTGGCAAAATCAAAAACAGGTCACATAGCTGTACCAATTATTGCTCAGTTACCTTGTCAATAAATTGTTATAAACTAGTATGACTGCTTTAATATTATCATTTTTATCATTATTTTGTATGCATCTGTATGTGGTTGTACTTTATGATATCTCCAGCATGAAAGAAAAGAAAATTAAAGAGCTCACAATTCACGGGCTGTGTAGCACACATACGGTCAATACCCTATAGTGTACTATACTTATGCAAAGCATATCATTTGTTCCACACAACAAAAAAACCCCAAACAAAACACACAAAAAAAAAACAACAATATAAACAGATTTTGCTTTATTCATATTTTTTTTAACCATACCTCATTCTTCCTGATAACATTTTAGCCATAGGTCCATTGACATTTGATTTACCAGTATTTTATTTGATACACTCAAGCGATTACCAGTACATCTTTTACATTGATATAATTGATCCAAAAAGGGATGTAATCCATATTGACAACTCGAATGTTCAATGAATATTTATAAAATACTGTAGATTAAGCACATAATTATCATATATTCACAATACTGTCATATATTCACTAAAAAATGCCCATAATATCGGTTAAAGTTCAGAAAAGAGATAGAATACTTGTAGATCATCAATGATCAGTTTTGTTTTGCATTTCAGCTTAAAGCCAAATGTAATGTCAACACATCACAGTACCGGTATTCATTCTTAACAACCTGTTGTATCGGCGTCTCTCTTTGATTATAGTTGATGGATTGGTCTCTGTTTCCGACAACAATCCAAGCCAGTTAACTGTTTAAACCCTGATATTACCTTTGGATCATAGGCAATACTGGTACCCCTTTTTTCTATCATTAATCCACATCAATTTTTACGATCTCTAGTGGATTGAGAACCACAAGAAATGAAGCACTCTCTCTTCTCATTTGTGTAAATTTGCTATAGTATTTCATAGATATATTAAAGAAATTTAAAAAAACATTTTTTTAAAATGTGACTTTTCTCTGTTTTTCTGTCTCTATCGTTAATTTTCTTTACATTTCTCATTTCCCCATGGTAGCCTCACTAATTTGATCTCATCGGTCGAATCTTGTCCTCAGACAGGTGTCAACTGGAATAACCTGGCCAAATCACTAGGCATATTTAATTAGCAAGTAAATAACACTGCATAGCCATGTGGTTCTTGTGACTATGGATATCACACGTAAAATAAGAATGAACTGTTTATTCAGAGGTGTCAATTGATAATGGAATGTAGTAGTGCCCCTGTACATGAGGAAGATCACAATCATCAGGTAACTGAACAATACAAATAACAATCGCCCTGAAACCTTCCCCCTCTCTCTCTCTCTCTCCAAAACAAAACGGGGGAAAAACCATATTATCATTGGTGACTGTTGTTTCCCAATTAATCAGGAATAGCATACCGATACCATTAATATTCACAAAACTGAAGTTACTAATGAAAAAGATGAAGCCAAGGTGTTGATCTGGCTTTGTCTTCTACTCTACCGACTTATATATGAATGAAGGATGAAAAATTTACAAAATTAGCAAATTCAACTTATACCCCATATCGACCTATAGGCTGGAAAATACGGTACTCTATTGTGCAGCACTCTTGATTTTTATACTCTTCAGGGGTTGTGATATATAGCAATCTTCATGTCTGTCGATCCTTCATTCCATCCAACACCCAATCTTCTTAGTGCAACTAGTTGCCCAATTTATCACAGATTGCTATTAAATTTGGTAAGTATTATGGTCATCATCTGAAGATGCACATATTGACAAATCAGTATACTCACACAATTTTTAAAGTTATTTTTGCCCTTTTTGACTAGCAGCTGAATGCAGTGTATGGTAAAATCCTCTGAATGCAACTAGTCTCCGTTTTCATTGGATAACAACGAAACCTGGAAAATATTATAATCATCATCTGAATATGTGCATATCAACAAATCGCTTTGCACCTACAATTTTGTTCGAATTATTTGCATTTTTGTCTTGCAGATGAAGGCAGTGTATGATAGAATCTTGTAAATGCAATTAGTGCGAGTTTTGGATGGGTCGCTGTGAAACTTGGTACATATTATAAGTCATTATATGAAGATTTGCATGTCAACAAATCACACGCTCTTGCAATTTTTGTCAGAGTTATTGCTCTTGTGAAGGCAACTAGTCTCACAGACTCAGTGTATCACTATGAAACGTGGTTGTTATAGTCATCACCTGAAGATACTCATATCAACAAATCACTGTGATCCTGCAATTTTTATTATCAGTTATTGCCCTTTCTGACTTAAAGCCTAAGCATATAACAGAATAATGTGAATGCAACCAGACTCAGTTTTAAATGGATTGCCATGAAACTTTGTACATGTTACGGTCTTCGTCTTAAGTTGTGCATATTGACGAATTACAGTGCTCTCAGTTTTTGTTAGAGGTTTTTGTCCTGCAGATGTATGTAAGTCAGAATCCTGTGAACTCAACTTGTCTTGCAGTGTTTTAAAAGATCACTGTGAAACTTGGTTCATATTACGATCATCAACTGAAGATGCACATTTTGATAAATCTTTGTGCTCCCACAATTTTTGTATGAGCTACTGCCCTTTCCAACTTACATCTGGATGCAATATATTACAGAATTTTGTGAATGCAACCACTCTTGCAGTTTTCTGTGGACAGCGATGAAATTTAGTACATATTATGGTCATCATTAGAAGATATGCATGTTGACTAGTCATTGTGCTGACACTATTTCTGAAGGAGCTATGCACTAGTTTGACCATAGACTCATCTCCATCATAGGAGTAGGGATGGAATGCAGGGATATATTTATGTGAGCAAATTTCTCACTATTATTCTAATTTATACTGCTTATGCCAGTATCCTATGGTGCAGCATTCTCAAATTATACACTACTTATCCTACACTTTGTTTCCATGGTAACATAAAAAAACAAAGTAGAAATATCTAAGTATAATAAGGCATCTATATGCAAGTTGCTTGACACATGTACCAAGTTTGGTTGAAATATCTTTAATGGTTTAAGAGGTATGCTCCTGAAATGATAATGTTTATATATCGACAGACATTGAGACAGCTATATCCCCCACACATTACATTTTGGGGAATAAAAAAACCCCAAGATGATGGAGTCATTGACAGAATCTTGAAGATTTTATATATATGAAGTTTGTATTTATGAAGTGTACAGGGTAGTAATAGGCATCATGTTTTACTAGGGAAATGAAAGTGTGAATGGTTGATAGATGATGAACAGTCTAACAGACAGAAATGTGAAAAAATCTTGAAACTGAAGAATTATGAATAGCAAAAGGCACATGTACATTGCTAGTCTCATAAGTATACCAAATTAAATAGGTATCTTTTTATATGGTTTTGGAGTTTTTCCCTGAAAAAAAGTGTGGATAATGGATGGATGCATGGACAGAGAGACAACTAAATTATACTGAAACTGAAGAATTGTGAAAAGCAAAAGGCACATCTGTACCACTAGTCTAATACATGTAATAAGATTCACAGCAATACATTAAACGGTTTTGGAGTTATGCTACAGAAACGAATGTGTGGATCATGGATGGATGGATGAACAGACAAATGGCTGAAACTTCGAAATATATTGAAACAGAAGAATTTTTAATAGAAACAGACACCTCTACACCACTAGTCCAATAAGTTTACAAAATTTCATGGAGATATCTTAAATGGTTTTGGAATTTTACCCTGGAAACAAAAGTGTTCATAATGGATGGCTAGCCAAACAAACAGATGAAAACATTAAAAATATTGAAACAAAAGAATTGTAAATAGCAAACAGGCACATCTACACCATTAGTCTAATATGTGTATAAAATTTCATAGAGATATCTTGAACGGTTTTGGAGTTTTGCTCCAGAAATGAAATGGATGGATGGATAGGCAGACAGATATAGTGACAGCTGCCCCATCACCCTGTATTACATATCAAGGGATAAAAAATTAAGACAACTTTGGCAAGACATGCAATCTGACCACTGGAGTAACAATAACAAAATGAGCAGTTATTCATCACAAGTAGTTGCATAATACTTGTGCTCTACTTGTGATACAATGCTACAGTACATAAATTACAAATTGTTAGTCATTATATCCACAGCTAATATCTTGCAAAGGGCTAACACTGTCACTAAAGTACAAGTCGTACAAGTCGTGGCGGCATGCAGTACTGACTATTTCAGCTTTAGGTGTCAGTTTTTAGAATATGATTACACATACCTTTAAATTGCAATTATTCAATTTATTTCACTGCTTGTAGATATATATTATTTTCAAGATCATTTTATAACTGCCCCAGGAAATACATGACAAAATTAGTGTAAAAAGTACAAGGATGTTTCTTGAGAAGGCCAACTATGATGTGTGATCCAGTGTAAACTAGTTTTGAATGTCACATACCATGATGTTACAATGAAAGTGCCACATTTTGAAAAAATGTGAACTACCGTATATACTCGCGTATAAGATTATACCAACTGCATAGATCCAGATCTGACGTCGCATAATGCGCTGGCAGATTTGGGTCTATGCAGTTTGTATGGACTAATCAGTAGAACAAACAACATAGACCAAGATCTGCTGGTGCATTATATGATGGCATATCAGGGTCTATGTTGTTTGCATTTGGACTTAGCTTATATGTGAGTATATATGGTACACCCTACACTAGTAATAGTTAGATCCCAAGATCTGCTTTTCTTAACTCAGTTTAGTGCCTGGCTGCCACTATAAAAGTTTTGTCCGGAAGTTTTGTGATAAAGGGGCAGATCAATCAACAATCAGGAATAAATACAATTTGGTAACATTACATTAGTATTACATTTTAGAACAACAATTCATATTTTATTTAAGATCAAAACAGGCACCTACATGACTACATTCACATACACTTTAGATGCAATCAAACTGTTTCTGAATACATAATATAATATGCTTATAGGTTTCTTGTGGTATACTGACTACATGGAGTAAAGTGTATATTTACATTGAAAATAAAAATAAAAACTTCCCTACAAAGGAGTAACTTAATAAAAGCTCACTTTTATTTAATATAATTGCTGTCTACAATTTATATATATAATTTATTTCATGTGGTTTTTAATTAAGATGTTATGACCATTACAATTATCTACATATAGGTGAAAAAATGTGGTTTCTTTATGAAGGAGATAGTCATACAAATCTACAAGGTGCAAATACCTATAGCTACATACAAGTTTAACAGTGAGGGTAACAAGCTGATAAAATTCAGGAAAAACTTAACAAGCACCCGTATATCGGCTCCAGTGAGCTAAGAATTAAATAATATCATGACAAAATATAAATGAGCAAACTTGATGGTGTCAAAATTTTCCAACATGACTATGAAAAAAAATGAATTTTTTGAATAAAGTGCACATATGATGCCAAAAAAAATTATAAAATTTGTTGACATTTTAACATGTAATTTGCCACTATCCAATTTTTAAATAATTAAGTTTTTTTAGTGTTTAATTATACAAGTTCACAGAGAATGCATTACAAAATTTACCTTGACAGAGATATATATACAGATATACTGAATAAACTTCTTTCAAGCAATTGCATTGAATGCAAAGGGTAAATCCATAGCTGCCAAGATTAAACCAGATCATCTGCATCAGTTAGGTACACATACAACACACCACTTAAAGGTGTGGACCAACAAGGCAGGTTAGTAAGTGGCCTTGTATACCTCAACCATGACATACTGTGTTGGACTTGTGCTCTTTATGTTTAGAAATGAAAAAATACAATAACGAAAATCATACTGTAGTACACCATTCTTTATCCACTATTTTTATAGTTCTGACAAACATTTGGATTCGTAAGAAAATCCAGTAAACTAGCACCTAAAATCCTAAGATACCTTACTGAGTATATAAATTTAATTACACACATTGATTCAAATATATAAATTTAATTACATAGATTGATTCATGTATATAAATAATTCTATTCCGTTCATTTCTTTTAGTAAATAAAGCTGTCTGAAAGCTGAATTATGTACTTCACCCAGAAAACTCTCAACCATTTACAAGTCAGTCCTGACAGGTAGCAAATAGATGTACAATTTGCATTTATGCAGTTCTTTACTGGATTGTGCAAAAAAAAAAAAATTGCTGTGCCATTTTTGTTTGACAGAAAGAAGAACAATAATTTTAACACTGTCAGTAATTAGAATGATCGACACAATATTACACTAAATGGTCAAACATGAAACTAAATGACAGCTATTTCATGTGATGAATTTTAATGCCCCCTGGATAGAGATAGGGTGCTTATTTTAAGCCCCACTCTATGAAATACATAATATTAAATATATGCATTGTTTTACTGTTTCCTATATCCCCTTATGCTTCCAAAATGTGTGTGTGTAATATATATACATTTTGAGTCTTTCTTTTTATCTTTCCTAAAATATTGTGCGATTTATTTCATACAAACATGAATATTACTAGAGATACAACAGTTTGAAAACATTATGCAAAGCGTTTTGATTCTATAAATTAGTTTGCACGAATATGATTATGCCTTATTGTCCTTCTAGTGTCATGGCTCTTAGGTGTGTGTGTGTGTGTATATATATATATATATATTTATAACCTGCCACTGCATACTGTACTGGCAGATCAGGCTAATCAAAAGCGGCATTGCAACAATAGTCATTTGTGATTGGCTGGCACAAAATCCCAAGTTCAGAAGTTTTATGATTCCAGACCAGGGTCTGTACTGTTCATATTACTTACGAGTTTATGGGAACAGCTTAGACCCTGATCTGACAGTGGTGTTCATACAATACACTGTTCATATTACTTAGGAGTTCATGGGAACAGCTTAGACCCTGATCTGACAGTGGTGTTCATACAATACACTGTTCATATTACTTATGAGTTCATGGGAAAAGCTTAGACCCTGATCTGACATTGGTGTTCATACAATACACTGTTCATATTACTTATGAGTTCATGGGAACAGCTTAGACCCTGATCTGACAGTGGTGTTCATACAATACACTGTTCATATTACTTATGAGAGTTCATGGAAACTGCTTAGACCCTGATCTGACAGTGGTGTTCATACAATACACTGTTTATATTATGAGTTCATGGAAACTGCTCAGACCCTGATCTGCTAGTGCTGTTCATACAATGCTTATGTGTTCATGGGAACAGCTCAGACCCTAATCTATCAGTGCTATTCATACAATACACCGTTTATAGTTGGGTATGAGTTACAAATTAATACAGTACTTCAGTCTTTATTGGTAAAAAAACATTCATGCATTAAAGTGCTAAAACTTTCACCGACATGAATAAGAAACAACATGACTGTACATCATATTCAGACTAAAACATTCCTTAACAAATTAGTAACTGATGAATTGATGATTTTTCTGCATCAAAAGTCATTAAAAATGTACACACAGCAAAGTTTAGATGTGAAATAGTTAAGTTCCTACTTAGATTTTCACACTGCATAATTTTTTAACTTGTTTCTTGATAGGAAACTCTTCACTGATTTCATAAAGACAATACATTATGTTCATCCACCATGAAAACAAACTGCATGAAAATCATAATGCAATAAATGTAATAACTGAGTAGAATCTGATGCTATATGACTTGACAGATTTGGTTACTAAAATATATATAATAACTGAGTAGAATCTAATGCTATATGACTTGACAGATTTGGTTACTACACTATATGTAATAACTGAGTAGAATCTAATACTATATGAGTTGACAGATTTGGTTACTACAATATATGGTTGTGAACCATATTTCTAGTACAGAAATAATGAAAGTCTTAACTTACAACCCCAAATTGTTTGATTCTAAATCTACGATTAAATTTTCTACATTGGAACTGAAGGATCTGGATTTCATTATATACTGGCAATTTCACTGTGTTCCAATTCTGATGTCATGTTTTTGTTTATTTAAATAATGGTAAACTGTAAATAGCAGACAAAAACTCACAGTCCTCATTATGAAATATCAAAACGTTTTCATTTTCAAACTCAAGAGAAAAAAACTTTTTCTCTTCCTTCAATGGCCATAGTTACAGTTCTAAACACAACATTTAATATTTACAAGTTGTATTATCAGCTTTTACAAATACAAAAATCAGATAAAATCAACTATTTTGTGTACATTTTTCATTTTAAACCAAACAACAGAAAATTAGTGAGTTCCAACAAAATTGCCAGCTATTAAGTGAACAAAATCTACTTGAATTGCCTCCCCTAACCAAGGGAAGTATCCATACCAAGGCAGTTAGTTCATAATACAATATAAAATATAGGCCATGACAAAATCTAAATTCCAAATGAGGAAAACTGCTTTGCTGAACAATGTTTAAATTTCATCTTGACTCGTGTATGAAGTGTATCCAACTGGATGCAGCACAGAACCAGATCTGACTGATAGAGAATTATGATAGCTCAAGGCAGTTTTGCTAGATACACACTGTTCAGCCAGTATCCAATTAGCATGGCTGACTCAAATGACCAATGGCCATATGTATGAGGGAAACTTATCTAAATAAATAATACATTAACAAAATTATCTACAATCATATGGAAAAAAGTGAACAAACTGAGAAATTCTGAAGCTTCAGAAAGAAACTGCAACAAATGACTGCTCCAGATTTTGTCAAGATTTGATTGAATTAACACACAATGTATACAACTTCAAAAATGTTCAAATATTTGCTCCATACACCATAGTACTATATAACTATCACAGTCACTCTGATTAATGAAAATTAAGTGAACCATATTTTTTTTTTTTTCATTTCAAATAACGACCATTATATGTGAAACACTTGCAATTCTAAAAGTTTTGAGAAAAATCTTTTTTTGCTGTTGCCTGGAATGTAAAAAAAAAATTGGTTTAGTAAGTGAAATTTTATGAAACTTGCCTATGTTTTATGTAAAAATATTTAGGAAAAGTTAAGTTTTTTTGACAGTTTCATGAAAAATCTCATCTCCAAACAAGCAAATTTATTAAATATTTTTCCAGCCATTCTACCTTGTTATTTTGGTGGAAACACTATAAAATTAAAGACCAGTTTAAATGATGTGGCAGCTTCTAGAAATTTACAAAACAAAATGTGAACATACATTTGACACAGTATTTATTGCAGGCTATACCTTTCCACCATTGACCATTATTGTGGAAGGCATTGGGCAGTTTTCTCAGAGTTTTTGTTGGGTTTCAGATCTTTGGTAATTGCTTGACTTTTTAACAGATCTGGAAACTTTTGATGAATAGAACACTTCTTCTGTGAACTGAGTGTCTCTTTTAGTGGTAAATGTTTCCTCTCTTATTATTTGATGATAACCACTGTACTCATTGTAATCTGTCTTGGAAAAACTGGATAGTGGATTGGCCAGTGAGGCAGTATTGTCGTAAGCAACAAAAGTGTCTGATGCACTTCTTATGGGACCCAAAGTGGGTTCCTCATTGTTATTAACATTCTCGTTGTTATTTTCAATATCATGGTTCACGTACATTTCATTCATTGGACTGTGAATTCCCTCACCATTTTGTGGGGTCTGATCTCCATTACCATTTTCCAATGTCAATGATTTGTTTGTCTTGTCAGAATAATTGCTACAAGATCCCTCCTCAGTGCTTCGTTGCTTGTTGAAAACATGGCGTGGAACACGATGTGCTCCATGAGCAGAGGAACGTCTACAGCGTGTGGAACCATACAGCTGCCTTTCGACTGAACTTTCCCTGATATCCTTCCCATTCGGACCATCATACATTTCAAATTTGAGCCTCTGAGCAACTGCCTCTGGGAAAAATACACTTTTTGACCTATTACCAAATGCCGGGAATGAATATCTATTTGGATTGATGGACTGTTTCAAATAACCAGTACCATGGATGGACTCCTGGTGTAAGCGTTCTGCAGCTTTTCTCAGCAAAACTGGAGATGATGGTAATGACTGGCTTTTCCTTTGAATAACTGACTTTTTACGACATCCAGCATTGTCAGGATGATTTGGGGTATCTGGAGGGGTTCCTGGGGATGAGGGGGATGGAAGATCATAGCCATTAGTTTCCTGATCCCTGCACGAACCCAGAAGTTTACGTCCATCCTTGAACTCGGCCATACTGGCAAAAGGATTTGATTGTGTTGGAGAGTAGAATGGATCATCACGACTCATGGCCTCACCTATCAGCTGTGGCGTTACGAGTTCATGAAACACCTCTTCTTCATCATCAGCTTCCAAAATGTTGTCTGCTGACCTTGACCTTTTGTAACCCGAGGCATCTGCAAGGTAAAATGAATAACACTGATATGCTTGTCAAATTGCCAACCAGACACAAAATCATCATTGTGTATTGAAATGAATAGATTGTCTATCAATCATTTAAAGATATTTGTCTAAAAATGGTGCTTGTTTCATTATCATGTACATGAATGTTTTTCAAATATAATTCTCAAATATGATACAGAATACAGATTGATTAACATGAAACTTTGACGAATATGAAAAAGGGACTTCAGGATACATCTTTTATCAAAAAAATAGATCTATAAAAAGAATTTAAACTAGAACTATTAGCAATGGGTACATCACAAAAGGTTCCACTTACTTCATTTTGCTAAGCAGGGCCTTAAACAGATGAACTTTTTGGAAACCAGTTTTTGAAGTAAAATATGCTTCGTTGATAATAATTACCCAATCATAGTACATTAGGTTTTCCACTAGCTTACAAATCCTGCCTTCCCAAACAATAAAAATGATGTAGATGTCTTTTGGCTTGTTTTGGAACTAAAATTGTTAGTGTCAACTTTTAACTGATAGGGAAATCAGGTGACATTGGTCTCCCCTTGGATAGAGGAACTGGCGCTAAACCCTGTCATTTGTGAGTTACTTTTGAAGCTTAAGTGCACACTCTACCACGGATGTAACTGGGGGGGGGGGAATTGGGTGGGACAGCCCATATTATGATAAGGAAAGCAGAGATGACAACCATCATCAGCATGTCATCTGGAAGTTTAGCAGACATTTTCTGGAATCTAGGTAGGTATTTCAAAATGGTCACTTTTTCAATAATTGAAACAAACTTCCTCAATTACTTTTCAATCTTGTAAGGAGCCAATGAAGCCCTATTATTGGGTCTCATGGGTATATTATGCAGTGTCAATTTCTCAAATTCCTAAAACACAAATAGCATCCACTTTGAAGGCCATATAATATAGATAATAATTTTCCTTGAATATTTGCTGTGGGAGCCATGCTAGCTCTGTTGGATGAGTGTCTGACTTGTAATCCAAGGGTCGCAGGTTTGATACTCACCAAGGCCAGCCCAGATCAGCTGCCTCAGTGTGTTCTTGGGAAAGGCACTTATCTCAAATTTCCTCATCATGACACAGCCAATGTTTTAAAAACGCCGTTAAAAAACCAACCAACAAAAAAACTGAAATTGTCTGCACAGTTGTCTCTTTTTTATTTCTGCTGCCATTTTTTTTCATTTTTGTTACTGCAGTGTGCATTCTCAAGACTGTATTATGTGTACCAGTCTATCATTTAGATACAAATGTTTGAAAAAACAGGGCAGAGGTATTTCATTGTAAGTCTTGATGCTGCAGTACTTTGTATACCCTTTTACCTGTGTCCTTATAAAAATCTCCCACTCAAAACTGTATACCACAAGATGATTATTTTGCTGAATTTGTCAACTAAATTCAGAAAGCAGAATTTTCATGATAATTCTGCAAAATCCAGCATAGTTTGCATCTCTGGATAAGTATTATCACAGAAAAATAATTTACTTAAAAAATTGGTTTCTTCTTCATATACATCATAATACATTAGAAGAACTGGTAAGAAAGTGGAGGGAGTTACATTCCCTTATCTCATATATTGCCCAGGCTCTGTTCTCCCAATGTATGAGCAGAAGCTTCATGTCTTATGTGAGATGTGGACAAAGGAGAGCGCAGATTGATGAAATGATGTGGTGTTAAAAGGAAAGTGTTTCGCTGCAGCAAATCCAGCAGAAGTATAATAGCCTGCATCTTTATGAAGCTACTGTGGGAAATAGGAAGGCAGCCAGTTGATCTGTTGAAACAAGCCTTTTGAGATGAAAGGGTCTCCAAGACAGAAGCTGGAGCATGTCGTATCAGACATCCATCCCACTGCTTGAGTAATGCTGGTCAGAGAGCAATTTCACTCGAATGCTAGGTTGGTAGCAACTGTCCTGACCTCATGACCTCATGTGCCAATATGCACAAGAAATTCATATATGGTTTTGGGTTAAATCTTTATAGGTTGAGTGAATAAACCCAATGAAGCCAAGAATGAAAGAGCCTGTGCAGAAATATTGTCCATTCCTTCTTTGAGCGGTAATAACAAGTAAGTATCCCCTCTTTTTAAAAATGGTTCTGGTACCACTTCAACACTCTGATGGGGTCCTGGAGATGCCAATATGAAAATGGTCTACTGAAGCTGAAAGTTTCAAAACAAAAGACTGCTTTTCCATGAACTGAAGCTTGTTCTTGGCAATGAAACTGAGATCATCATAAGAAAAAGTTAACTATCATTGCAGTCATCATAAGAAAAAGTTAACTATCATTGCAGTCATCATAAGAAAAAGTTAACTATCATTGCAGTCATCATAAGAAAAAGTTAACTATCATAGCAGTCATCATAAGAAAAAGTTAACTATCATTGCAGTCATCATAAGAAAAAGTTAACTATCATTGCAGTCATCATAAGAAAAAGTTAACTATCATTGCAGTCATCATAAGAAAAAGTTAACTATCATTGCAGTCATCATAAGAAAAAGTTAACTATCATGGCAGTCATCATAAGAAAAAGTTAACTATCATGGCAGTCATCATAAGAAAAAGTTAACTATCATGGCAGTCATCATAAGAAAAAGTTAACTATCATGGCAGTCATCATAAGAAAAAGTTAACTATCATGGCAGTCATCATAAGAAAAAGTTAACTGTCATGGCAGAACTGCAAGAAGTTTGGGTAGACCAATAAGGTATGAATTTCACTGATTCTGCCTGCAAAGGATTGGGTGACCAAGATGTGTTAGCATGACTAAAGATGCTAAATGAAAAACCATTTCGTATAAAGGTGTGTTAGCATGACTAAAGATACTAAATCAAAAACCATTTCATATCAAGATGTGTTAGCATGACTAAAGATACTAAATCAAAAACCATTTCATATAAAGGTGTGTTAGCATGACTAAAGATACTAAATCAAAAACCATTTCATATAAAGGTGTGTTAGCATGACTAAAGATGCTAAATCAAAAACCATTTCATATAAGGAAGTGTTAGCATGACCAAAGATACTAAATCAAAAACCATTTCATATAAAGGTGTGCTAGCATGACTAAAGATACTAAATCAAAAACCATTTCATATAAAGGTGTGTTAGCATGGCTAAAGATACTAAATCAAAAACCATTTCATATAAAGGTGTGTTAGCATGACTAAAGATACTAAACCAAAAACCATTTCATATCAAGATGTGCTAGCATGACTAAAGATACTAAATCAAAAACCATTTCATATAAAGATGTGTTAGCATGACTAAAGATACTAAATCAAAAACCATTTCATATAAAGGTGTGCTAGCATGACTAAAGATACTAAATCAAAAACCATTTCATATAAAGGTGTGCTAGCATGACTAAAGATACTAAATCAAAAACCATTTCATATAAAGGTGTGCTAGCATGACTAAAGATACTAAACCAAAAACCATTTCATATAAAGATGTGTTAGCATGACTAAAGATACTAAATCAAAAACCATTTCATATAAAGGTGTGCTAGCATGACTAAAGATACTAAACCAAAAACCATTTCATATCAAGGAATGTTAGCATGACTAAAGATACTAAATCAAAAACCATTTCATATTAAGGAGAGATAAGTCTTTTTCTGGCTCTTACTCTATCTTTCATGATGACAGAACATGTTGGAAATCACGGAACAGTAGCTCTTGACTGTGATCAGGGCTAAATTCTTTTCCTCAAAAAGCCAGAGAAGAAAGTTAGTGATTTGTGGTATGGAGGCTCTTAAGGGAGTGATGTTTCTCTGCTTGCACCACAGGGAAAGGATTCTCCGTATCCCCTCATTGGCTTTCAGGGTGGTGGCCCTTCTTGCCCCAGCAATTCTGTCTAACACTTGTTTGCAGAAATGTTTCTTTCTGGGGGTCTGTTTGAGATGAGCCAAGTGTACAGGTTCAGCATTCAGAGTTGGGATGGAAAACCTGCAAGCGCATTTGTTTTAGCAGGCATAGAGAGGACAGGATTTTCCTGGGCATCTCTGCTGCTAGATTCTGGAGGACATTGCTTCAAGAGTTCTACTACTAGATGAGTGCAATCAGGATTTGTTTACAGTTGGATTCCCTCGCCTTTTGAATCACTTTGGGAATCAGAGAGGTTGGGGGAAAGGTAGATGCATAGAGACCATTCCAATTCTGTGAAGGAACATTAACTGCCCAGGCTTTCAGATCTGTGACTGGAGAGACAAAGATTGAGAGCTTGGCATTCCACCTCATAACAAAGAGATCCACTCGGAGTTGACCACACTGGGCAGCTTCCACTGAAGACCATGGGGTGTATGGACCATTCTTTATGTATTGATTGATTCTGTCTGGACAGTGAGTCTGCTAAGACAATGAGCCTGCCCAGGATGTGGTTGACTTGAATGTATATAGATTTTTTGGCGATGACAGCACCTGAGAAAATCCCAAATAAGAAAGTAGAGATCTGGGGATTTGGTCCCCCCTTGCCTTTGGCGACAACTGACAACAGCAGAGTTGTCAGAATCAATCAGACCACCCTTTTTTTAAAGCGTTTCCTGCCACAATTGAAAGACATTCACTATGGCTTTCCTCTCCTGAAGGCTGATGTCTGATGTGTATGAACCAATCCTGAAGGGATAAAACACCACTTCATTTAGAGAGGTTCTGAACTCCAGGTAATTTGATGTCCGGGACTGAAGTGGGATACACGACCTAGTTCATGACTTTGGTGAACACCCAGGGACCTAGATTCAGGCCAAAAGGGAGAGCCATGAACTGGTACATGATGTCCATGAAAGTCTAACTCAGGAATTTTGAGGAAGACATGTGAATGGGAATATGAAGGTATGCATCTTAGAGGTCTAGGCTGAGTGCAAAGTCTCCCACTTAGATGAAATTAAGGATTGACCTCTGGATCTAAATCCTCAACTTGTGTAACTGTATGTGTTGACTGAGCTTAGATTGATCACCAGTCTGGGGTTTCCATTGGACTTGGGGACCAAAACAGTCAGTGAGTTTGTGTTGTGAACGATTTCTACCGTCCTTTTCTGGTAGAGAACATCTGCTTTTTATGGGTCTTTGGGGATGACTGTGGCAAAGGGAACCATTGATAATGGAAGAGGGTCAAGGAACATGATTTAGAGGCCCTTCCAGATGACTTGTAAGACCAAGGATCCTTGGGATAGAAGCTTTACCACTCTGTGGTGAAATGTTAAAGTCTTTCCCCCACTGGGATGTTGGAAAAGGGCAGTACAAGCATGGTGTCATTTTCTGCAGAAAGGAGGCTCGTGAAAAGAGAAACTGGGCTAAAATCTGTCCTTTTCCTCCTACGCTCTGTTGTCACTTGCTCTAGGAAACTTGGCCTCTGACAAACAGCAAGGTCTGGAGGAGACTTTTCCTGTCAAGAATGCTTTAGTGGGGTCCTTCCTATTTCTCTGGTATTGTCTAGGAAGCAAAGCTAGGTCTCTGAGTCATGGGGCCTGAGCAAGACTTGCTTCCTTAGTGTCCTGTTTCCTAATCTCCTCTATGTGGCCATGGAACAGGAGATTGGGGTCTAATGCTGCCTTGTGGTGATTTTTTAGTAGCATGGATGTGGATACAAAAGAGTTTCTGCAACCTGGAGGTTGACAGAAGTAGCCATGCAATTGGAAAACAAATGTTGTGCTGCTCTGTTTAGTGTGTCTGTTGGAGGAGGTCTCACAGCTTGCTGAAAGATCACCATGGAGACTAGATCAAGCATGGAACCAATAGCTATGATGTTGCAAACTAGTTGTTCCATCTCCTGGAAGGGTTTCTGGTCTATGCATATGGAAGATGGCTTTAACATGCCAAGCTCTGTAATGTTTCTGTCAATAGCTGTGACCTCAGTGTGGAAAACTGGCAAGTGAGTCTTGTGCAAGGCCAGGGTGAAGCTGGACAAAAGTCATCATTGTGAGAAGGCCTGTTGATGTTATGGTCTTGTAGTAGTCTGTCAAATCAGTGCAAGATGTCAGTGACATAACTGTACACTGGTTTTTGTTTAAAAGCTGGTTGGTCTTGTTTGGTCAAAATATCAATGGGTACAGGAATTTTATAGGAAGACATTGACAGAGCAGGTGGAGGACAGAACTTTGGAAGCAGTAGCCGGAAGACATCTTCTATGGAGGCACAGAAGACTGAATCTTCCCTGGACAACTCTGGATCAAACTGAGAAGAAGGAGCTTACACTTGTCCATCTTTAATGTCAGAGGTTTGGGGCGAAAGAAAAGCCTCCTGCAATGGTACATTAGACTGGGGGAAGCATGTTGCTGAGGAAGATAAACTAAGCTGGGAGTTTGCCAATGTTGTGAAATGGTAATCTCCAAGCAATGGCTCTGAACGTCTTCAACAGTCTGTAACTGGTACCATGTATCTCAGAAACAACAATTGCCATAGTCGTTACTGTGCATGAACCATGACTGGTGATGGAATGGCCCAAAGCCAGTTCACACTGACCTCTTCAGTCTGGTACTGGATATCTTGGGAAGGTCAATCAATGCATCTAGTACTGGTTGTGCTTTGCATTTCCAACAAAGCCAGCACTGGAAGTGGTACAGCTGGGTGTTGGATGCTGTCAGTTTCATCTGTCCGCATAAGTCATGATGATTCTAAAACTGAGTGGACAACATATGAGACCGTCTAATGTCAGGTCCCAAGGTATGGTACCAGCTAATCTAGGGGAAATCACTGTAACCATATCAAGCTGTACCTAAAATTCACATGAAATCGAATGATTTCTGGTACTGTTAGGGTGCAAAAACCAAAGTTAAAACTGGGCCAACACATAACTAATTAATGATCTTGCACCCTAACAATTAACCTCATGGAAGTAGATGGTTGAACATTAAACTCAGCCAAGATCTCATGAACATAAAGCCTCATACCAAATTTGATGGAAGTCCATCAAAAGTTATTGAGAGGAAATGAAATTCAAGATGGACATGAAGTGGGGGTATGGGATGCAAGAGAATGTAATGGGGGTAACATTCTATGCCCTCTATATAGATATGGTGAGGCATGTTAAAAAATATATACATTTTGCAAATGCAGATATGAATTTATTCCTACATTTTCTCACCATACTGACTTTATACATTGATCTTTATGCTCCGAAATGAAACTATATATTGAACCTACTGAAAATCAAGTAGTGCAAAAAATGCCTTAAAGCAACTTAAACAACTTTTGTTAATGGGCAATCAACAATATTGTTTCCTACAAGATTTCTCTCATACAACATTTACTGCCATTGAACCAAAAGCTGTAAAATGGACTGATAGAAAGATAAAAAAAACCCCACAAATGTAGTCCTGATAACGGTGAAAACAATAATTTTTTTGTCAAAATTCTAAGATATATTATGAGCTCTCACACATGCCTTTGACACTGAACATGAAAACACCTACCAATAACAAGGCATTCAGGCTGAGGAATAAAATAAGCATTTTAAATACTGAAGTGAGTACATTTCTATCAACATTACTTAACTGGAAGAAAGGCAAGATTCCCTCAAAGGGACTGATACTATATTGGCCAAATAATTTCCAGTAATCCAAGATAATTCCCTTCTTCTATCCTTTATTCTTTTAAACTGCTGAGAACTGAAACCATTCACACAAGCAGCGATAAGATTTTCACAATTGCCGCAACAGTGGTCATATTGGAAGTCAACTCAGTACAATTTTTTTTTAGGACCAACTAGACATTGTAATAAGTCTTTAAGGGAAAACCTCATGTCAATATGGCCAGCTGTTCAAGATGACGGCAATGGGAGCCATATTGGATCTCAGATTGACACCATTTTTGTTTACAAATAACTAGACATCATAAGAAACGTTTTAGTGAAAACCCCATGCTGATATGACCATTTGTCAAGGAGAAATAGCGATAAAAAAAATTCAAGATGGCCACCACATTGACCATATTGGATGACAGATTGACACCATTTTCAGTGAAAACCAACTAGACATCATAAGATGTCTTTCAGTGAAAACCACATCAATAAAACCATGCATTCAGAAGGAGTAACAAATAAAAAGATTTTTAAGATGGTCACCATGGTGGCCACACTGGTTGTTCAAGTGGCACCATTTTCATTTAGGACCAACTAGGCCTTGGGAAGGACAGATGACAAATGGATGATGAAATGGCTATTGCATAAGCTCTTCTAGTCTATGACCAGTAGAGCTGAAAACTTAAAATCTGAAAATTACTACTGAATAGCATCTGTAATGAAATTAACTTGCACAGATATGAGTAGCACTTATTTTCTAACAAGAAGTTATTTACCAGTGTGTCTTCTACCACTTTTTTGTGTAGCATACAAAATGCAACTGGAACCAGTGTAGTACCATATTTAAAAAATAAAGAGATCAGAGATCATTTACAGTCATACCAGTGGAATTACGTCGCTCACTTCCTTGTTGATAAAAATCATCATTCTCCAAATTATTCCTTATTTGTTCCAGGATCTTGACTATCTCCTCAAAATTTGGCCTCTTCTTGGGATCAATCTGCAATAATGAAGCAGTAATTTTATTGCTATATTTGTTGGTGTATTACGCAAATCTAATGTAAACAGTGTAGACCCAGATCTGCCATTGCATACTATGCCAGCAGAACAGGGTCAACTCTAATCTGCTGGCACATTTTGCAAGGTAGCTCTGTGCTGCTGGAAGTTTTGTGTGTATTGTACATGGGTATATACAGCAGCAACTGACACATCACCAAACTTCATCTGTCCACTTCCAGTTTTCTGTTAATTGCTGTCATTTTCATAGCATATGGCCTTGTGGGCAATGTGTGTGATCTGACACCTGTTCTGCTAAACTTGTCTCACTAAAAGGTTGTCTACTGTCCTAACGGTTAGACAAATAATGTCATCATCTTTCACCAACATCAAGTAAAATTTGCACTATCAAACAAAGATATCTCCGATAAAGTGATGAAATTTTCAAAAGAAAGACTTAGGTTTTACATAAACTACTATGCTAATGAGCAGTTGTGGTTATCTCAGCTCTTGAAATTCATCCATTCTAAGATAATGCAATGACCATTGTAAGTGATATAAGAAATACTGTTTCTTGCATGCAAGAACAAAACAAATGGCAACACAAGCAACAGTAAAACTGTCACAAAGGTTAAAGTGAAACAAACAAAGGTGTTTACTCATAAACATGAATTCCCTCACAGACAGGAGCACATTATAGAGACTGGTACAGAGGAAAATACTAGAGTTACTCCAGCCTGAAAACAAGGTCATGGTGGCCTAAATTTGGTATGGATGAGTTACTTGAATCAAGATGTATCTACATATGAACTTTTATGAGTGTAGGTCAAATGGAGTTCAAGACAATGAGGGTGTGATGAACAAACAGCTGAAAATACAAAAGTTACTCTAGCATGGAAACTAGTGACATATGCCTAGTTTTGGTACAGTCGAGTTAGTTTCATCCATATATATATACATACCAGTTTTCAAGATTGCTGGTGAAATAAAGTTTAAGATATTGAGGGTTTAATGAACAAACAAATGAAAATAATTGACAGTGGCTTAGTTTTGGTATGGCTGAGTAACTCTTTCTGAGATGCAGCCACACACCAACTTTCATAAGTGTAGATGAAATAGACTTAGAGTTATATAGCAGGTAATTAAATATTGTGAGGGTAACGAATGAACAAACAAACACACATACAAACAGGCAACACCCTCAAAAGGTGATTCCTACTTCAATGGAGCAAAGACAATGTAGGTTTACTTAAACTTTGCAGAGTCAAGTTAAATGAAAGTTCATCTGACTTGTGTTAAATAATGTTCATCTCAATTTACTCTTCATGCATTACAATTTTTAAACTAGAGGTCTCCAGGAAAGCACTATTATCCCTGTACTTTTATCTGATATCACTACTCACCCACACCCCAATTACACATATATACGAAAGTGTCCCTCCTGCACACCCAATCTGCAACCAAATTCCAAAACTGTTGAGCAAATCTGCAGACCACCCTCAATCATATTCTAACGTTTGAAGTCCCTATTTTGAACAGTGCAGGAGGAGTTGATGTTGGTTGGTTTTAACACAGTACAGGCTATATCATGCTGAGAAAATGGGAGCGAAGTGCCTTTCCCAAGGACACACTGAGGCAGCTGACCCTGGCTGGCCTGGACAGATATTGAACCAGCAACTCTTTTATTATGATTCCAACACTCTAACAACTAAGCTACCAAGGCTCCCGCAGGAGTAAATGAACAAGCATTACTCACATACACACAACTGGATAGGCAATATCTCATAAAAGTGTGGGGATAAAAACAGTGTAAAGATTGTGCTTAAATTTAATTTGATTGTTATATGTATGTTTATATTGCTTTTCAAGCAGTAAAATACTCATGAGGACATTTATATCTTTTGCTATACATAACAATTACTGTATATACTTACGTATAAGCCGATACCAACTGTAAACTGCATAGACCCAGGTCTATGCAGTTTGAAAGGACTAATCAGTAGAACAAACAACATAGACCCTGATCTGCCGGCGCATTTTGCAATGGCAAAGCAGGGTCTATGTTGTTTGCATTTGGACCCTGCTTATACACGAGTAGTACATATGGTCGTGGCTTCATTGTAGATGTAAACTCAAATTTTCAAACTCTGATTATAGCCTCTAGAAAGCAAAAATGTATCTGTTACTCTTGTGTCTTGTTGTTGTGCTTGCCATTGTTATTAATATGCATGCCTTTTTAGCCTTGAATCAGTCATCTTCTAGAAAGGAAAAAGTTTTGTGACTATTTGGCCACAAAGGATTACAAAGATGAAGAACATTTTGGTAACAGAAGAGATAAATAACTTCTTTCACTCACCTGACAACATCGGAATGCTAGGCGGAGAAAGTCCAATGGGCAATAGTCGATGATCTCACAGAAAGCAACATAATCAATTCCAAAATTCTGAAAGTAATCAATACTTAAATATTTGAAAAACAAAGACCATAATTAATCACACAATGTTCCTGTTTAATGGAATTATAATGTTATATCATACATATGAAAACCCACCAGTTTTAAAAATGAAGCCGTTTCAGTTAGAACTACAAGAAGGTCATCAGTTTCTAATTTTTCTAAAAAAAACTGATGATAATTTATAGCTATGATGTAGATACTATAAATTCTGAGACACCTGAAAAGACTAAAAGACTGTGACCTGACCTGTATGTGAAAGTTATTCCTGGTTGTTATCGGTTTAACGCCATTTTTCAGCACATGATAAGCATATACATGGCAGCCAGTATATTTGGTGGAGGAAGAACCAGGAAAAATACCCGGAAGAAACACCGACTCATGGAAGCTACTGGCAAGCTTTCTCACACACCCACATTGGATGAGCCAGAGACTTAAACCCACACAGACAGAGGTGAGATGTCAGTGATCTATAAAGGCGAGCACCTTAGATCACTTGGCCACCCAGGGCCCAGTGAAAGTTATTCCTGCAAAAACTTGTCATTATTGAGAAAAATATAACAAGTGGTCAAAAAAAAAATTATATTGCTCAACTGCTTACATAACAGTTGTCTATTTCACTAAGCAAGCTTCTACAGTGTTGTAAGAGCACAACCCAATGTTAACCATATCACAACCTTTATATCATATTGATTTGACCCATTTTACTAGTCTGATACAAATTCTTCCCAAAGACAAGAAAAGCTAGATAAGTAGGATGCTCTTTCTAGAAATTTCTTCTAATGCCATTGATTGTGTATGTTATGAAAACAATTGTTTCATGGGTTATCTTTTTTTGTATCTTCATCCATATTTGATGGTACAACATCATCATTCTGCCAACATTAAAAGGTGTTTATGCCAGGATGCTTTCTATCAAAGTTGGTCAGCTTCAAGCATTCCCACTCATTTTTGTTGTTGGGGGTAAATGCACCCAATAATGGTCAAAACTGAGGGTACATGGATATATTAGAGGGTACAGTGGTTTGAAAATTACATTTGTGGTAAACAATGGTTTAATATGTATCAATCATCATGCAATACATATAATTCATGACACAGAAGCTATTCATTAACAGTGACTTGTAGTCAGATGTTTTTGCTTTCACTTTCCTAACCATAACTATAATCATGATAATATGCAAATTTAACAACTGCTCAAATACCTTGAAAATATTCCCATTTTATAGTATGCCAATGATTACCCACGTGTCCTACTTATCTCTCCTTGTTGTCAGCAGTAGTTACCAAATTTATTTTGATCATGACTGCAATAACTGATTCATTGTATTTATATTCCTGCTTTTTATCAGTTGATGATTTTACTAAATAAATTACCGTATTGCACAAACTGTGTACACAAAATAACAAGCCACTAGACTCATCTGCTTAACCTAGCTAACATCTTAATGAACGCTCAATACTGGATAACAATATGCTTAACAACCAATGGGTTTTGATGTTACATTCACAGCAGAGTATACTTCATCTACAAACCACTTGATAGGTTGTCTACCAGACTAAAGGATATCAGTTGGATTATCATATAACAAATCTGCAAGTGCATATGAAGTGAACTTCATAAACATGTACAAAAAAGTCTGTCAATGTTTACTCCAAATATGATACATACAGAGCTTACTTAATATATGTGCCCTTTGATTTTTGTATGTACATGTACAAAGTCATCTTAAGAAATGTACATGCAAAGCAGTTTTGTAAGTGAATTATATACTGTATTACATGTATGTGAATGGGAATGCTGAATTCTGCTTTTTGAGATAAAGTTGCTTAAATGTTTTATTGGGGTTTTTTTTACATTTAGTAATGGCAGCC
Organism: Margaritifera margaritifera; assembly: GCA_029931535.1. Lineage (NCBI taxonomy): Eukaryota > Metazoa > Mollusca > Bivalvia > Unionida > Margaritiferidae > Margaritifera > Margaritifera margaritifera. The sequence continues at coordinate 330,253 of JAQPZY010001106.1, forward strand.
ATATTTGATGGTGGATTGGCATCAAATGTATAAAATTTAAAGGCCTTTGAGCTAGGATGCTTTCTGTCAAATTTGGTAAAATTCTGTTGAGCAGTTCAAGATTATGTCGTTTAAAGTTCCCGTTTTTTCTTCAGTAATGGTGGCCATATCTGATGACATTTCAACATCAGATATACAAAATTAATAGCCCTTCATGCGAGAATGTTTTCTATCGATTTGGTCAAATTCTTCGGAGTGGTTCTGAAGAAGTCATTTAAAGATATTTCTATTTTTAGCAACAGTGGCCATATTTGACTGCAGATTGGCATCACTTGCATAAATTTGAAAGCCTTCATGCTAGGATACTTAATGTCAAATTTGGTAAATTTCTGTTGAGCAGTTTTTGAGAAGAAGTTGTGTAAAGGGTTTTCTAATTTTAGTAACAGCACCCGTTTTTAATGTGGGATCAGCATCATCTGTACTAACATGAAATCCCTTCATGCCAGCATCCTCTCTGCCAAATTTGGTTGTAATGTCTCCATTGGTTTTTGAGAAGAACTTAAAAATAGTAATTTGCTGATGGATGCACAATAGATAATGGATGGCTAGATGAGCTAACAAAAATTACCATAATGTTTCTATTCATTTTATTCCAACCATTTGTCAATGTGATCTAACCTCTGCTGTGTAGAAATTGAGTTATAAAACTGAAACAAAATCATTACTTAAATAACTTTTACTTTTAAACCGTTTCCCTAATGTGAATAATGCATTCTCTGTGCATAAAAGATAAGATGACTAAGCTTTTTTCCCCATCTAATAAGGAAATAATAATAAATATAAATGGAGTTCTCCTTAGAAGAGCTGTAGTTAAAATATACTGAACTGTTTATATGTGCATAAAAAAGCATTCTCACTGTATTTATCAATATCAAAATTGTCTTTCCTTTTAAGCAATGGACCTATAAGTTCTTAATCTGCACTAAAACAGTTTAACCAAACAGACTGACTTGTCTATGTAAACAGTATTCTTAATTGAGGTAAACACTAGCTTGTTTGAAAACTAAACAAGACTTATAGACGAAACTGATGTCTGACTGGAATTCAATTAAATAACATGAAGCAAAATTTCAGAGTCCTCAGATACGTGTTAGCTGGAAAGGAATTCTAGGCACGAAATTTCAAGTATTAATGGTTCACTGTAGCAGGGGAGAAAATAAACAACATCAGAAATTGATTATGGAGATGCTATCTTATAATCAAAGAAATAAAGATACCACAGCAGTCCCCCTGTAACTGTTTTACAAGACCCCCTCATCCTGCTACAAAGTTACATTACTTCCATTTTATTCCCCTCTTGACAGGTCACCCCTTCTTATGTGACCAACTTTTTCACTGCAGAAGAGGTGGTCCTATCGGATGGGACCAATGTAAAATATTTACAAATAACAGGAAGCTTGGAAATAAGGCACTTAGCCAAAATTAGAAACATTATTACCCTCTTTGCAAGTGAATGTTAATGAAGAAATTTTAATCATATTGTATCAATTCTCATTGAGGAATGAGACTTAGCTATGTAACAAGCTTCAAACACTTTGCCTTTATTTGAAATAATTCTCATTTTAAATAGTATTTTAATCCATCCTGGAGACTCACTAAGTTACATGTACGCATATTCAGCCACTGCTTTCTGAAGTTACAATCGCTGTTTAGTGACCTAGCCTTTGTTAGTGAGATGAAATGGACTCCAAACAAGGGTTAATTGGTCTCACCTGCAAACAGTACTACGAAATGTGGGCAAGACAGGGACCTAGCACATCAAGGTACAAACTTCCGGCATACAGAACTACTGTTTTAAAGTTTACATCACCTGATATTGAAATATTATGACTTTCACAAACCTTAACACAGAATATAAACATTGTTGGAGACATTAACACTTTTGCTGCCATGAAGAGATACATGTCTTCCTATCTGACATATGCAGGCAAGACAAATATCGAATATCACACAGCTCTCTGAAACTATAAGAAGACATTATATCTCGTCAACTTACATGATTCCTTGGCATCACATCTGGGTCGGATTCTATCCTGCCAGTTATCTCACAGCAGATTATACCAAAGGAAAATATATCTGCCTGAAAAAGGTAGTAATAACATGAATAAGTAGCATACTGAGGTTATCGTAGGATAGTTAATTTATTTTGGTATAGTATTTTTAATTATGTGATGAAAGTAGGTCATAGTGACCTTTTTGTCCCATGGGATGGTTCAATATGCAGCACATGACAACAATTCAAACTCCAAATGATTTACAAAAGAACCTCTGCAAATTTTCACAGGCAAGTTAAAGGTTTCCAAACTGATTTTCAAGAGTGGAAAAGAATCCGCCATGTTTTATGTCAAAGTTTTGGAAATTTGTTTACTGGGTCTAAAAGAGAAGCATTCAAAGGAGACTAGGAATGTAAAATCTGACTTTAATATATGGTAAAATATTTTCAATTTGCAACAATGTAGAATAGAATGTGATAAAATGCTAACAATTCTACTCATATGTCATGATCCTTCACATGAAATAAAAGCAACTAAGATCCTTGTTTAAAATGTAAATGCATGCTATTAAAACCTGTATCTGCAGAGATGAAAATATAAAAGAATGATATATATATATATATATATATATATATATATATATATATATATATATATATATATATATATGAAAGTAGATTTACTGTTTCAGGACTCAATTTTCAATGGACAAAAAAACAAAAACAAAAAAAAAACACATTGCTAACATCCTAAAATATTATTTTATTATTACCTTCTACTGAGAGAACTGTTCTCCTAGAGCATTATTTGATGGGGTATAGTGGCTGAGGCGAAGGCAAGGACACTGTACTCCACCAAACAACACTGTAGAGGGACAGTTCCCAAGGGAGAAGACAATAATAGATTTTAGTACATCACATAATTGATGTAGTTATGTATAACATCCGATAGTCAAGGGGAAATGCATACTATTCTAAAACAGATCCCTGCAGTCAGCCAATCAGAAGCTAAGAATTTACCATGTGATGTAATAAATTATTCTATTCATTGAAAATATTTCTACATTTGCTTGTGTATCACATATAAACAACTGCAATTAGCATAGACTCAGATCTGACATTGCATGCTGGAAAGACAGATCAGGGATTATTCTATTCATTTTATTCATGATCTCAAGCAAACGGCAAATATAAGAGAACAACACAGACCTGGCTCTGATGGCACATTGCACTATGGTATGACTATCTGGGTCTATGCAGCTTACAGCTGGATGTGAGTTGTGCACAGGTTCACTATGATAGCTGTAAAGATTTATTGTACATAGCGTGCTCTTGTAATGTAAATGAACATGTAAACTGGCGGCTAAAACACGGTATTGGTGCTGATAAAGGAATTTTCATGTTATATGCATGAAATAGAAAAATTAAACAAGATATGAACCAATTTTAAAGATTGGTAAGCCTGGCATATACCTCTCTTACTTTCCTGAAAATTTCAAGAGGTTAGTGTAACCCATTGTTGAGATATGCATGGAAACAAGCTCTAAAAATGGCCATTTTTGAGCGTTATGTAGTCTCGCTCGAAAAAAGCTTGAATATAAAATAGAGAATTCTCTAAATATCATACTGAAATTATGCATTTATTGGTCTGGTTTTATGCGGAATTCTATCCTGCAAATATTGCTTCTTGAATTAAAGAAATCGGTAAAATATTATGGATTTTATAAGCAAAATACCGTCAGTAGAAGTTTTGTTTCAACACTGAAATTCAAACACTAATCTGTTGTTATATGCCAACATTTTGTACAAAATAACATTCATTATAACTTTTATTGACATCTAGAACTCGACTTTATATTATAATAAGTAGTAAAACCATTTAAATCACATGGCTAGCCAAGATATTCGATTGAGAGCTTGTTCTTTGTCAAACTTTCCAGTTCTAAATTTTGTAGTGTCTGTAACCTTTACAAGTTTATATGGCAATAATTTTGTTGTTTCATTATGGAAAAGTATAAATCCTACAAAGGCTCATGTGTATCCATGTGATGTCCAAGTTGGCCAAAATTGGTGGTGCTGTATTGTACCATTAAAAAACAGCAACTCAATAAAAAAAGTTACAGACACTACACAAACAGGTATAAAAATGAAAGATATAAGTATTGTTCTACTTGTCATTAAAACATTGTTTTTCTCAATAGAAAGTTCCATCTTATGTGATGTAATGTTGCATCATCTATTTACCTCTGCAGCCAAGAGCAAAAAAGTGATGCAATAACTATCTTGATTGAATATTGCATCATTCTTGCAGCACTGTCTGTTTGAGTAATTTACTACAAGACAATGTAACCTGAATTTCTTATCCTAGAAGAAGCTGCCTAATTACTTTTTCTGTTCTTTACCATGGTACATCCCTAAGACATGGGAAGACGACAAAAGCAAACCTCTGGGAACAACTCTGGTAAGTTTGTATTGAATGGTAAACCACACTCTTAAATTGTAGTGTCTGTAACCAATATCCCCTTTTTATACTGTCTATGACTTTATCCCTGTTTTTTTTTTAAAAAATGAAGCCAAATTATGTTTCCTATTACAGTATTGATGTGTAAGGCTAAATTTTGACATATTGTCTGTCTGCAATTTGTAATATTTTGGTATATTTATAGTTTCTTTCATCTAGATTTCTGATAACAGGCAACATTTTCAGTGATTTCTTACAATATGCAATTGAAACTGAGTATTTTTGCATTCCATATCATTAGACTAGTAAATTCAAACAGAAATATTATGAGAATTCAATGAGCTCAGACTTAGTATTGGATACATTGCTGATATTGTCAAATGGTTACAGACACTACTAGACGTGTGAATTGACCCGACTGTTGTTTACATTATTAAGGAAAGTGTGCAATCATTGTAAATGCTAGAACATTGAATAATCATCAGGTTTTATGCTATTTCTTTTTCAATCAGATACTTTTCTTTAAGAATCTACAGGTTATTCCAGTTTGCTTATGTATGAAAGCATATTGCGTACTCATTACAAGTATGTTTTGTAAAGTCTAAATTTCATCCGTATACATAGAGGAACAAAAATGAGAATGAAGTTGTTTGCTTTTAGGAAGCAAAGATAAGCCAGAAGAAGATGAACAGAAGATTAAAGCTAGAAGGGAGAAGACGAGGCTAAAGGTACAAGCCTGGAGAAAAAAACAGAGGGAAAATAAGGCGAAACATGAGGAGCTAAAAAGGGTTGATAGAGAAAGAAGAAAAGATGCAAGACTACTAAAAAAACAGCAATCACTTTCCGATTCAAATCTTCAACAAGAATTAAGAAGGAAAAAACGTGAAGAAATGAAAAGGTATCGCCAGAAAAAGAAAGAAAAAGCAGCCCTGGCAATATCGGTTAATAAGAGTGTTGATTTAAGAAGTCCGAAAACTGCTGAATTAAGTAGAAAGAAGAAAGAAGCTGTGAAAAGAACCCAAGCATGGAGAATGCGTATCAAACTGAATGAAAGTATACAGCAAGAGTGTATTCAGACTGATTGTGAAATAGGAAATACTGGGTCAGCCAGAGATTCACCAATGAATAAAGTGTTACCTAAAGCAACTCTGTACAGACAATTAAAAAAGGTAAAGGAAGTATTACCAATGATAATGAAGCTAAAACAGTTTCGAGAAGGGAGTTCATCCTTGTTAAAGATGTTGAGAGAAATAGAGAAGAAACTGATGTGCAAACACCGCAAGGTACAAGAAAATTACATGCTGTAAAGTCAGGAAGCAATGATTATGAACTGAGCATAAGAAATCTGAGCTGTTATTGTGAGCAATGCATGAAGGTTGACGGGAGATGCAACTTCAGCGAAAATGTTAATGCCTGGGAAATGAGAAAGTTAGTACTCAATAAAGATAATTTAAGTCAGAAAGGAAAACAACTTAAAGACAAGAATCCATCAACAATAGAAAATAATGACAAGAAAAGAAAACAAGGAAGTAACCAGAAAGATCATAACTCAGCAACAAGCGAAAAGCCTAATAAGAAACGGAAGTCAACAGAAAGACAAAACATTGTGACAAAGAAGATCAAAGTTGACAAAAAAGCACCAACCAACACAGAGAAACCAATAGAGAAATACCACCCTGGAGAATTTGTTGCTGTAGGACTTAAGCCAAAGAAGGGACCTCTAGATGTATACTTAGCAGAAGTAATAGACATTCTTCATAACGAAGTTAGACTTAAATACATGAGAAAGTCTGGCAACATGTATGTTTGGCCTGAAAAAGATGATTATTCACAAGAGGCTCTAGATGCTATCTTGTACAGGGTAAAAGCTCCACAAATAGTCAATGAAAGGGGTCATTTCAAGTTTAATGCAGCTGAATTGTCTAAGCTCAAGTCAAATCTGGAAAAAAATCATAAGCACTTCTATTTGAAATGACAATATAAAGTCAAGGTTTAATGTGTAGTGTCTGTAACCTTAAGATCAATCACATATGGGTCTGTGTTTGAGTCAGCACCTTGGGTTGAACAATACTTTAGTGACTATGATTTATTGAACATTCATTATACTTCAATATTTTACTCTTACAAACACTATTTAGTATTAAACTTTCAAGTGCTATTTACCAGTTCATAATTTTAACACAAGTATTGGACATATACCTGTTACAATGTGGTTTTATCATTTTATTAACTAATCAACATTCATTTAATGAATAATTCTAGTCAATGTGTTCATGTTGAATTATTTTTGAAGTGAATTTTATGGAGATATGTATGGTTCTGCAGCTGTATTGAAATGCTATAGTTTTGTAGTGTCTGTAACCAATTTTATGGACAATGTACTTCTGACTCTTATGGAAGTTTGCAATACTTTTGGCCAGTATTAATGATTTTGTTTGTTTAAATATTCTTCTTGGTGTTAGATAAATGCCTAAATAAGATTATTCTATGTCTTTTATGTTTGTTATGCAAAAGTTTCATGGTTAGGTTTTTTTTCTTAGTGATACCTTTGTCATAGATGTTTTGATTTTGTTATTAAGTTGTTTACCACTTCCAGTTATGTTGTTTACTTTAAATGTTGATATCCTGTTACTGATGTTACTGTGAAAAAAAATAAAGTTTTAAAGTTTTCATGCTGTTTTTCTTGCATGTTATACACCAAGTGTAGTGTCTGTAACTGTTGTTATACCAATGAATTGAAATAATGGTTAAACAAAATCGCATGCATGTTCAAGCTAAATCTAACCTGATCTGACTAGGGGACACCCTAGGGTATATAATGAGCTTCATTGAAATGTTCTATCAAACATTTCAATTTTTTAAGTGAGTGAGACTACTCTCAGCACCAATACCGTGTTTTAGCCGTGGACAAATCAATATGCACTTTTTCTGCACGTTCTCTGGTAATATTGTTATCTGTCAATACTGTGGTGTACCTTTTCATTGTAGAATTTTCCAAGAATTACTTCTGGTGCCATCCAGTAAGGAGAACCCACTGTGGACAACTGTTTCTGAGAACTGGAGAAGAAAAACAAAGTTAAATTTATACCTTATATACTCGCCTATAAGCCGGTACCAACTGCAAACTGCATAGACCCAGATCTGCCATCGCATAAATGTGCCAGCAGATCTGGGTCTATGCAGTTTGCAAGGACTAATCAGCAGAACAAACACCATAGACCCAGATCGCCCATTGCATAATGTGCCAGCAGATCTGGGTCTATGCAGTTTGCAAGGACTAATCAGCAGAACAAACACCATAGACCCTGATCTGCCATTGCATAATGCACCAGCATATCAGGGTCTATGTTGCTTGCATTTGGACAAAGCTTATACACAAGTATATATGGTAGATACAAAATATTAAAGAAGATATTAGCATCTACACTGTGCTTATGTTTTGTGCCAGAAATATATCAATAATTTTTCATAAGACTTATGTTAAAATATTATCAATGAACAGGAATCCATGAGAGGTTTCTGGACATAATTACATCAAGATGTCCTTGACCTTTTTTTTTTTTGATCATTATACAAACATTCTGAAAATTATTTGGCTTCAGGCCCAAAACAATAATATGCATGTTTTTGGCTTCAAGCTAAAAGATAACTGGGTCAGTCAGCCAAAATAAGATTTTGTTCACTCATTTTTCTCCCTCCTTTTAGTGAAAGTGAGTCACAGTTATGTGACCTAATTGTATTCCTTTGAATACAAACCTTGTCAGTATTACTCAAGAACACAATGTTATAATAGTTAGATATGCACTCTACATAATTATTTAAATAATTTACATTTGTCTGTTATAACTTGCTGTATATTTTAAGCTCATCACAATTAGTGAACAACAAAAAAAAGTTATAAATTCCTGAATCATACTTTCTAGAGAAATAGCAAGCATCTTAATGAGTGTGATGTCTAACACTGTTACCTACAAATGAAATGAAATCTGAACTAGTCACAACATTCAGAAAATATGGGTTCTGGGGTTTTTTTGGTCGAAAAGTTTCAAGGGTGGGCAGGCAAAATATAGAGTTGGGAAACTGCAAACAAAGCTAATTTTCTTTAGGCTTTAGGCATGACAGGCAGTAAAATTTCCATGATCGTTTACTGTATACTCGTGTATAAGCCAGGTCCAAATGCAAACAACATAGACCCTGATCTGCCATCGCATCATGTGCTGGTAGATCAGGGTCTATGTTGTTTGTTCTACTGATTAGTCCTTACAAACTGCATAGACGCAGATCTACCGGTGCATAAGCTACGGCAGATCTGAGTCTATGCAGTTTGCAGTTGGTATTAGCTTATACGCGAGTATATACGGTATTTTCATTCAATTCTTAACAAATCCTGATAACAGTTTACTCACCTTATATACTTTAAATTCACAGATGATAATATAAACAAGATGATTATAATATAAATTTTTTACAGGATTTTAAAGTTTTATAAGAGACCTGTATCCATTATAAACTCTTTTCTTCTTTATTTTCATTTTGTTTTATACAACCCAAGCATTTACTTCAGTAAATAAGGTAACCCTGTTTACTGCCAGTAGGTAAGACCTTGAAGATTACCACACCCACGCACACCCACAGCCCAAGATGTATGTTAGTTAATAAAAGTGCTTGATGTTTGAGCTGCGGATGCAGGGATTGTTGTATACTTACTTGGGGTCTGGAATCTTGGCAGACAGCCCAAAGTCTCCCACAATAGCAGTGTACATGGCTCCCTCCATCTTGATCAGCACATTCTGCCAGAAGAAAAAGGTATCAGTGAGCAAAACAACAACTGATATGTACTTTCACCTGTCTCTCAACTAGACAAAGCCAGTAAATGTCAGGGGTAATTAAAGGCAGCAGTTGATAAGCTAAATGAAAAGATTGTCTAACTGTGCAATTATCATTACATACTTTCATATTAACCCTTTTTAAGAACTTAACAGGTTTTCTTTAACTTTAATCTTTCATTTTTATACCTGTTCAAGAATTTTTAAATCATCTTAACCTTTTATCTTTCATCTCAAATGAGAGTACAGTGAAACCCCGCTATAACACGATATTTGGGGTCCATAAAATTTGATCGCGGAAAAAGCGGGGTCACGTTATTGCGGGGTTCTACTATATTTTATTTTACTCAGAGAACAACGTATACACATCTAAGGTATAGCATGGATTCGGTATCAACACCGTTTACTATCTGATATCGATCCGTCTTTGTTTTCCCACATGACAACCCTTTGATTGAGCCATGAGTATGTTCAATGCCAAGTAACAGAGAGTGGTTATTTGAACTCCCTGTGATCTTGCCGCCCAAGCTCAGTCCCTACATAAGCACCCACATATGACAATCTTCGATCTTGCCGCCCAAGCTAAGTCTCTACATAAGCACCCACATATGACAATCTTTGATCAACCGCCGCATTGTCTGGTGCTTGGTTGTGTATGCAGTTAAAGAAGAAACGTAAGTCGGCTATTGTTTGCGCAATGATTGTATACAGGATGAATTGAAGTCCAGCGCACGTGTTGGCGGCTTACGTTTTTTGATGTTTATTAAATCGTGAGAATCTTTTATCAACCACAACATTGTCTGATGCTCGGTTGTGTATGCAGTTAAAGAAGAAAAACATGTCGGCTATTGTTTGAGCAATGAGTGTATACAGAATGAATTGAAGACAAACACAAAGAAGACTTACCGGCTTTACTCATGGATCAGTAATAAGTAACATTTCCGATAATGTTTATTTTGGCATAACACTTCAAGAAACTGGTGAAATTGTTAAATTTCAGAAACCACGCCACGATCGAATTAATACGTGATCTCTTCCCCAAAATGATAATAAACTTTTTATACACTATTTCTCGTACTTAAAAAAAAATAAATGTTTTCCGTGTACGAGAAAAATACATGTACAGGTATATAAATTTCAGGAACCACGCCACAAATGTATTATACTCGAATTCATACGCGATCTCTTCCCCAAAAGGATACTGTAATATACACATTTTATACACTATTTCTCGTACTTTGAAAAAAAAAATTTTCATGTGCGAATGAATACATGAAATTTTGGGAGCCACACCACGATCGCGTTATATCCGAATTCGCGTTATAGCGGGGCGCGTTATAGCGGGGTTTCACTGTATGTATAATTTTATTTGGAAGAGTTCATCTTTCTAAACATTTTAACAACTTATTTTTAATTTCCTTTACCATATTTACTGTGTAATCTTTTTCTTGGCACTATATGACTACACCAAGATTTTACTGATGTTCCATTAAAATCTATACATACATACATACATACATACATACATACATACATACATACATATGTACATATGTACATACATACATAAAAATATATGATTATGTTTGAAAGATAAAAATACAACAGTCAAATGTGAGATCAAATTTTTAAATTAATCACAGTAAAACCTGCCTAAGTAGATACCCCAATATAATGGACACTGCTCATAAAGGACACAATTTTAGAACACTTTTACCTAATTTGACTTGCATATCACACCTCTATACAATGTTCAACTGTTTACAAAGGACGCTTCGATTTTCCTTCACTGTCCTTTATAGACAGGATTCACTGCACTTCGTCTTACAGTAGAATAGGGGAAAAAGTTTCCACAGAAAACTATATCTTACATGTCAAGACCTTTGCTAGAAATCAATGATCAACCCCATCTCCACTGCAGACAATGGTACCTCACTGCAAAACTCAGTATAACTCTATTAACCCCACCTTGCACATTTACGCGTCGTGAGGTAATACCCTACTTCCAAGCTCTGTAATGTCAACATCATTTAAGATACACTAGAGTAGTATTGCAGAAAAGTAGACATATAGCTCTACAATGATACCAAATAATGTTTACTTTCTACTCGCATTAAAAAATACAGCAGAAAAAAAAAACATATTTTTTGAGACCCCATTTTGTTTAGGTCGAAAGTTGCTGGTTTCAGAATCAGAGTTTGCGTCTGGATTTTAGATTTTAGCAGACGGGTCCAAACTGCACACGGACAGATGCAAAAAGTAGGATAAGTTTGAGATTTGGAGTAAAAAGAAGCTAGGACACAAAATTCGTGGGTCTAATATGAAATGTTTTTACCCTTCTGCACATGTGTTTGGCTGCATTCAGAAGTAACCCCAAAAATGCACTCCCCCCTCCCCCATTTCAGGCGAAAATGAAAGAATCTCCTGGGGTTAATGAGTTAAAATGCAGGTAGTCATGGATCCCTTTTATTTAAAATTAGTTAAATTACTTCTCTCGCTGTAACTGGATTTCATTTTAATTTAGTTTCTGGTTGTTGAGAACTGAATCTTACGTGGATTCACATCATTAAAGAACTTATTTTTGTGTTTTTTACATTATTGTGATGCAGCTTGTTAGAACATGCCTCACTTATAATGTAAGTCACTTAGAGACTGACCATTTAATTTGGGTGGCTTCTTTTTAAAACAAATTTCCTACCACCAAATAGCTTGAAAAAAATACTCTTGCCCTAATATTGAAACGGAATTCTATCCATCACATCACATCAACTGACAAAAATTTATCTTGAGATAGAAGAAACAAATATCCTGGTTTGAAAGAAATATATGCCAGACAATTTTGATAATGTTTAAATCTGAACATTGGGTTCTGGGCCAGCCAACACATAAATTTATGTTGATTTTCATATCTGTACTGTTGAATTTCACAACCCTTATGAACAGGTACATTGTCAGCCTGAAATATATACTGATTTGTGGGGAAATGGCATGCAATTACAGGCCAGATACATCTGTCAAGCACTCCTGCAAACTTTTGGGCATTCATATTACCATCTATGATCAAAATTTTGTTTTGATACCATATAATTTTTTACACAGCCCCAAATCATCCAACTAAACATGGGATGAAAGCAGGTGCCAAACCTTGTGGGGTCCATTCTTTACCGACTTGCCTCCATAGAAAATCTTATTATTTTTTAAAATATCAATCTTACATTCATCAGTGAATATTAGCTGATTCCAATAATGATCTACACTGCAATGAAACTTGTCTCCACACAATGTTACATCTTTTCTCCCAAATTATTTTTTTCCCCTCGAAACACATCTATGATAATCTTCATGGTAGAGAGGTCTTTGGATTTATCTTTCTGAAGCACATTACACACTGAATTAAATCCCAAACATCACACTTAGCGAATTTTTTAATTCAAGTCTCCTTCAAACGTTTTTCCAAATTTCAACTTTCTTGAAATCATTCAATCACATTACAAACTGGAGGCTTGGGAATATTTGATCTTTGGACTACATGTATATATGATTCTTGAACTCCAGACAAATACAAAGAAACTATGACATTTTTGGACATACTGCTCAATTCCTTCCATGATTGTGCTATGTTGTTTATCTCGTCACAAGAGAGCAAGAGAGGAAGCAGACGATACTATTCCAAAAATATACCAGGCACGAAATGAAACCCTAGACTGATAGGTAACAACGTTTGCAGTACTGTGTTTACACTGAAGTCAGTGCGAAAGTTGTGCAAAGTTTACGTAAAGCAAATTTTGTTGTGATGTTTGAGCCTTCATATATGGCACTATTATACATGTTTGGGGACACGCATTTGGCTCAGACAAACCAATATTTTTGGATGACCAAAATATGTATAATTAAGGTTATACATGTATTATACATAAAAAACCAATGACATTGGAAATCACTGGGCATTGTATACACAAGCAACATAACTGATGACCTATGCAATCTCAGCATTCTATGTCACTGGTTTTTAGGTCATTATGGACTTTTCTGTATTAGCTTTTATCTCAGCCAGTTGAAACAACTGGTCAAAGTGTTAGAAATAATCACAGCCTCTCGGACAAGAAAACCAATTTAGGAAAACAGCTGCTACTTTAGTGAGTTTGGTACATCGTTTTTACAGAACCTTTCTGAAAGCAAAAATCAGGTATAAACTTGCCATGAAATGAAGTGTTTTTCAAGATAGTGGCACCCAATCTGAATCAAGCTTTTGCCCACAATTTTACTATAAGCTTTTTTTTGTGATAAGGGTGTAGCACACTGTTGAAGCTGCTTGCCTTGGCTCACTTTCTTGTCTGAGCAGCTCTGATTTCTTCAAACATTCTTACCAATTGTAGCTACTAGGCGACATATAAAAGCAATGCCAAAAAGCCCAAAGTATTCAACATGCTTGCGATGTAGGATGGTGAGATTGCTATCATTTAATAGCCACTTTTACACTAAATTTCTCTGTAGCTTTCTATCTACTTGGATCAAGTTTGGATGCCTACACTTCTGGTGTGTCATGCAGTGAAATATGCTACGTTCAGTTCTGACTGGTGGCTATTGTTTGTTCCAGCCCAGGGTAAACAATAACCATCAATCAAAACTGAATGTAGCTTATTCACTGTGTGACACACTGGAAGTGTAGGCATCCAAACTAGATCCAAGTCGATACAAAGCAAGAGTGAAACTTCGCGTGATAGGTCTATTAAATGATTAGTAAAGTACTCAACTCATACGTGGGGAACAAGTTTGGAATTTCTCCTTTACACTGATACATGTTATCAGTGACTGAATGTGCCGACAGGATAAAATAAATTAGTATGGAATCACCGAAGGGGGAAATTTTGAACTGACGGTGAGTTAGTCACCTTGTGTTAATTTGTAGAAGTGGAGTGGGTGTTGTCAATAGTTTTCCTTTTTCACTGACAGAAACAAGTGCATATGGATGTGGCTCCGGCAGTTTGTTTTGCATCTGCAGGAAGTACATTGTGAGGGATTCAGTTGTTGTCATCTCCAATCCCACACCCGGACTGGTTCTAGATATGATTTTTCTTGCACTAGGAAATTGCACTATTTCTTTTGTTTTCAAGATAATATCAATATGCCTTCCTAATTTATGCGAAGACATAAATTGGTAATAAGACACATTTTTAAAGCATTCATACAATGCAAAACAAAAGTGTGGTGACCAAGATGAATCCTGCATTCGATCAAATGGAGCAGCCTGAAATGGCCAAAAAGGTTGAATTAGAATCGTCAACGAATAGCAGGTAGTCTGTCTAGAAGAACTTCTTTTTTATCTTGTTAAGGATGGTGAATAGAATATAAACAGATGACAAGTCTAGGTCTGTCTGCAATCTGCATACTGGAAATATGACCAATATGTCAATACATTTGAAAAGGTACCACCCTACCACTGACAATCTTTCTAAACATGACAAGACCTTCAAGTTCAAATGTGTATCAATAATATATTGTATCATAGCTTCTTTATCCCGATATGTATCGATACATGGCGCAAGTGTATTGTTTCACCACTACTCGGTAAGTTACTTTGACTTCCGGATCAAACACATTTGTAACAAACTCTCTTTGAGATCCAATCAGTTATATGATACCATGCATATGTAGTGAAAAGCAAGAACTGTGTTTTAAGACAGTTCATGTTTCACAAGGCAGTTCTTCTACATACCGTATATACTCGCTTATAACTTGAGTCCAACTGCAAACAAAATAGACCCTGATCTGCCATCACATAATGTGCCAAAAGATCATGGTATATATTGTTCGTTCTACTGATTACTCCTAACAAACTACATAGACAAAGACCTGCTGGCACATTATGCAATAGCAGATCTGAGTCTGTGAAGTCTGCAGTTGGACTCAACTTATTAGTGAGTATATACAAGATATATTCAGGCCTTGCACATTACTAGTTCAAATCAACATCACCTGGAAACCTACACCTATCAAACCAAGAACAGAGTAATTTCCGAAAAGCTTCCATATACTTTTTGTTACAGTTATGTGGAATGAGTTTCAAATGCATGCAAAATCTGCAGAAAATATTACAGTATTTAGGAGATAAAACAAGCATGTACATGCTACTAACAGAGAATAACAAAATTTAGTAGTTATAACACTAAACACATTTGAAAGTAAATAGTAATTACCATTATCTTTTGTATGATGTACATTATTATACTTTCTTCTTAAGAGGGCCTCAAGGGAGAAATATCCCTTGACTAAACGAGTCCCCCTATATAAACAAGAGTCCCTCGAAGGGTCTGATGCTCACTGGCCGAAAAGAATTTCCAGTAATTCAAGATAAGTCCATTTCTTCCTTCTAACTGTCGAGTGTTGAAACCATCCCTGATATTCTTCAGCGATAACAAGATTTTCAAATTAACTGCTGTGGTACACATATTGGATGTCAGCTTGGCACCATTTTCATTTAGGACAAAGTAGACATCATTAGAAGTCTTTTGGTGAAAACCCCATGTCATAATGATCATCCATTCTGGTGGAGTAGTGACAACAAGCTTTTTAATACATTTGTTGTGGCAGCCATATTGGATGTATGACTGGCACCATTTTCATTTAATATTGTCATAATGATCATCCATTCAGGGGAAGTACTGACAACAAGATTTTTAAGATAGTCATTGTGGCAGCCATATTGGATGTATGACTGAAACCATTTTCCTTTAGGATCAACTGGGTATCATAAGTCTATTGGTGAAAACCCCATGTTGATGTAGCCATCCATTTGGAGAGGAATAGAAATAACAATATTTTCTAGATATGACTTTCCATTCAGAAGGTGTAGCAATAACAATATTTTCAAGATGGCTGCTGTGGCAGCCATACTGGACATCAGATCAGCACCATTTTCATTTAAGAGCAACTAGACATCATAAGAAGATTTTTAGGGAAAACCCCATGTTGATATAACAATCCTTTCAGAAGGAGTAGCAATAACAAGATTTTCAAGATAGCCCCTGTGGTGGCCATATTGGATGGTAAGCAGCACCTTTTCATTTAGGACCAACTAGACCATGGGATGAATGTGTATGTAAAGTTTCAAGGCAATCCTCCAAGTAGTTTAGGAGAAGTAGCAATTCCAACCTTGTGCTAACAGACAGATGACAGACAACAGACAACAGACCATCCCAGAAGCTCTTCTGGTCTATGACCAGTAGAGCTAATAAAGTATTACTATTATTACGAAATACATTATATGCCCTGAGACGACCTGTCAAAATAAAAGGCATAAACCCATGACCCCAACAAGAGGCATGACCCATTCAGGAATGCTACAGGATGAGAGACAAGTACCTATATTATATTGCTGTATATCCAAATAGTGTGTGAACTGGATGCCCCCCCCCCCTCCACCCCCACACACACATTCTATAATGCCAAAAATATACTATCTGACCCAATAACCCCAAGCAAGGACATAATCTAAGAGCAAGAGTGGTACAAAGTGACAGGTAAGAATGTGATGATGTAATATTCAAAATATGCAATGAATTGCATAATGCTGTATTTAAAACAATACAGCAGTACTATATTACAAACATGAAGTGGATTGGTTATGGAAATATCAGTGAAGAAATAAACTTGACCAAAATCTTTTGCCATAATGTGTCCCATTATAATTCTTGACCCCATGGCCCCATCCAAGGGCATTACCCAGGGGCATGTGTGGTACTGAGAGGAGTGTATGTGATGATATCATGTTCCAAATGTGAAGTGAATCCTGTACAAGATTATGAAAAATAAGTGATGAATAAATTTAACCAAACACTTAACCAAAATGTGTCCCCAATATAGTTCTTGACCCATGACCCAACCCAGTAACTGGAGTGTTATCGAGAGAAGGAGAATATGTTATGATATTATATTCCATGGATGGGTAAAAGGTTACTAAGCTAACAGTTTGGGACAAAAGAAACCAAAACTGTCCACAGAATCACCCCCCCCCACACACACACACACACAGAGATGCCACCATCCCACCCTCACACACACACACCATAAAACTCAAACACTACATGCCCTCATCTCAGGGTAAAAAATTGAATGCATTGTACCTCTAATGCTAGAGATCTTACTTAAAAACCACATTATCTCATGACTGATAATTAGGAAATAGCTAAATGGTTTCACATAAACATAGAAAAGAGCTTTTAATGCATCATATCCGTAAATTTAGCTTGGAAAACACTTTTAACTCCACGCTGACAATGCAGAGATAACTAAAAATATCACCGAGTTATCTTAAACTACAATATCAACCAGAAGTCTGCAGCAAAGCAGCAGCATCCCAATGATTTTCTGTTATATCCCTCACATTGTACATATATGCATAATTGACACCAGCCTCAAGCTCTGCCTCGGGGACATATCAAAATTCTAAAACCGTTGGGTACATCTGCAGACCACACCCAATTGCATCCATGAGTTTTAGGTCTCTATCTTACATGAGTTACATAACATACATACATATGCACATCAGGATGGGTATGATCACATCATGATCCCCACCTTTTCTGAAAAAGCCTAGGGATTTAATAGCTCACTGATGCTCTGTGAAATGTGATCTGTTTTGACATTTACACTTTTAGGACAGATTTGGTTTCTATGATGGACTGAAAAAAACAGTAAATTTATAAGGTCCTCCTTT
The DNA here is from genome assembly GCA_029931535.1 of Margaritifera margaritifera. Classification (NCBI taxonomy): domain Eukaryota; kingdom Metazoa; phylum Mollusca; class Bivalvia; order Unionida; family Margaritiferidae; genus Margaritifera; species Margaritifera margaritifera. The sequence continues at coordinate 348,288 of JAQPZY010001106.1, forward strand.
TTTCATCATAGCATTATTATCATCATCAACATTGTAATTGTCATTATTATTATCATTATTTCAGGTAGAATATGCTTTTTATATACTATAGGGAATTCTTCCTTTAAGTAATGATTCAAGTCCTAATAAACAGTTACACTGTGATAAAAGTAACTGGGCAATATATATAGATGCAAGACCAGAAAATGCAAAGTCAAGAACACTGGCTAATTTGGAGCATTAAAAAAAAGATTTTCAAACTGGAATTTTGTGTTTGTAAAACAAGTAGTCCCACATTTCCTGTTCTGACATTCAACTTGAAGTTTGAGCCTCTTGGGTATATCCCAATATTTGTCTTTTCAATGCCTACTAAGTTTGTATATTGTTACAGTGGGGATCTCGATAGTTTCGAAGTTATGACACAGGGGCTATGTTCTGGGGGGAGGTGGATCAGGTTAGACCCTGGGCCCAATGTCAGTTGTACATATCAATTTGCCTTTGCCCAGTATGTGAATATATGGTTATAGGATGGGATCTTAATAGTTTATGACCCAGGGGCCAAGTCCCTTTGGGGTAGGGACTGACCCCAGAGTCAATATCATTTGCATGTATACATTTGTCTTTTCATTTTTCATGTTCAATATCCATAGTAAGTGTATATGGGGATCTTAATAGATTCCAAGTTATGACACAGGGCCAAGTCCCTGGGGAGTAGGAAAATACCCTGCAGAATGGCCCAGGGGTCCCAACTCACATGTGTTGCCATCGAGGTCATTGATCACAACTCACATGTGTTGCCAATGAGGTCATTGATCACATATACCAATTCTCAGACACCTGAAACAAACAACTCTTAAATTATTTGAAATTTATGTAAAATCACCCCTAGCCCAACCCCCAGTGATGAGATCAAAATTTATAAAGTGTTGGCACAATCTGCACCATTAGGACTATCAGTAAATCAAGTTTCATGTGTCCAACTTTAACAGTCCAAAAGTTTAAGGACATTACATACATACATATGCCCAACCATATTATCCTTGCAAGTATTTCAAAGTGAAGGGAAAAAAATGGGCAATAAAGACAGGTAATTCTCCAGCAAGATTACACCATTATAACTGATGTACTAGAATGTTTACTTCCATACTACATGTGGTGAGAAGGTTTATAGTTTAATATAGACAGTAAACAAGGAAGGATCTAGAGTGCTTTCTGCCAAACACCTATACTTCCTCTTTGACAGGTAGATTGTAGATGATAAAAGTACATTATTCCTGCACTTCTTTAAAAGGGAGGAAAAAAAGTGTCAAAAAAAGATACATAATTTTCCAGCAAGATTAAATTAAACTATTATAGCTGTTTACTTCCGATACTACATGTAGTGAGAAGGTTAATAGCTTAGTATAGACATTAAACAAGGAAGTATCTAGAGTGCTTTCTGCCAAACACCTATACTTCCTCTTTGACAGGTAGATTGTAGATGATAAAAGTACATTATTCCTGCACTTCTTTATAAGGGAAAAAAAGTGGCAAAAAAGATACATTTCCAGCAAGATTAAATGAAACCATTATAGCTGTTTACTTCTGATACTACATGTAGTGAGAAGGTTAATAGCTTAGTTGTCAATCCTAACAACTTTGCTACTTCCTACAGCAGAACAACTTGATAACTGCCTGCGTTCAATGCTTGACAAACATGCCCCAGCAACCAAGTGCAGAGTATCAATTAAAAAGTGTTCTCCGTGGTATAGCAGTGTTTGGGACCAGCTTAGCACTGCTAAAAGAGACCGTCGTAAGGCTGAGAAGCTTTGGGTTTCCACCAGACTCACTATTCATAAGCAAATCTATGAAGCCACTAAGAAGAATGTCACAAACATAGTCCATGCAGCGAAATCAGCCCACTACAGTACTAAGATCACTGAAAGTTCCAGCTGCAAAGAGCTCTTCGAAATTACTAACCAGCTAATGTCAAGGAACAAATGTACGCCACTTCCAACTACCTTCTCTCCAGTCGACCTTCCGGACCAGTTTGCACATTTCTTCCGTGACAAAGTACAAACCATTAGAGATAAGCTTCACAACATAATTTCAATTGAGTCGTCGTCACCATACAGTTGCGATACAGAATTTCAGCAGCAACCGTTAGCAGCATCTGAACCTGTCTCTATGGATTTAGTGCGTACAATCATGATGAAGAGTGCCCCAAAGTCATGTGAACTTGATCCGATTCCGACATCACTGCTGCTTGAGTGCTTAGATCCAATATTGCCTTCACTAACTGATGTTATTAATAACTGATGTTATTAATACTTCTCTCTCTTCCGATGAATTCCCATCATTTTTCAAAACTGCCATTGTAAAGCCTCTGCTGAAGAAACCAACACTTGACCATAATGATTTAAAGAACTATCGCCCTGTTTCTAACCTCCCATTCATGTCAAAAATCTTAGAAAAAGTTGTTCTGTCCCAACTTGTATCTCATCTGAATTCAAACAGTCTTTTTAGCGATGTACAGTCTGCAAATCGCCCTCGCCACAGTACCGAAACTACCCTTCTGAAAGTAGTTAATGACCTTCTCTCTGCTTTGGATAGTGGAAAGATTACAGTTCTCACCCTCCTTGACTTGTCTGCAGCATTTGATACAATAGACCATGATATATTACTTCACCGTCTCCATCATGTATTTGGCATTCACGATACAGCCTTACTATGGTTCAAGTCCTACTTGGTCAACAGGACACAAATTGTGTCTGCAAATGGAAAACACTCCAGCTCAGTTGATCTATGTTTTGGCGTTCCACAGGGTTCTGTTCTTGAACCTGTTCTCTTCATTCTATACACTCAGCCGCTCTCAAGTGTCATAGATCGTCATCCAGTGTCTCACCAATTGTACGCTGATGACACCCAAATATACAAATCTAGCCACCCAACTGAAGTTGACGCTACCATCCAAGGTGTAGAGAGGTGTATTTCCGATTTTAAATCATGGATGACATGTAACAAGCTGCATATGAATGATGATAAAACTGAAGCTATTCTGATTACCACACAAAGATTTTCTCATTCACATCCTTTACCTCAAACAATAAATATCAGCAACACCAACATTAAATTCACACAGTCAGTACGGAATCTAGGTGTTGCTCTAGACAGTACACTCTCATTGCACCAACATGCCATGAACATATGCAAGGCTGCATATCTTGAGCTCAGACGGATCAGCTCCATTCGCAATTATCTTTCAGTTGATGCCACTAAAACACTTGTGTGTTCCTTAGTACTTTCAAGACTGGACTATTGTAACTCAATTCTATCTGGTTCATCTCAGTATCTACTCCAGAAACTTCAAAAAGTTCAAAACACAGCTGTTCGGATCATTCTTAGAGTACCACGAACAGAGCACACCTCTCCCCTGCTCTGTACCCAACACTGGCTACCCATTCGATCCAGAATCAAACACAAAATTTGTTCTCTGTGCTACGTTTCACTGACTGGCACCAGTCCAACATACCTATCTCACCTCACCCATGTGTACACACCAGCAAGATACTTATGCTCCTCTTCCGACACCCGTATTCTCATCATTCCCAATACCAAAATGAAGTCATATGGACAACGTTCTTTTGCATACCAGGGCCCAGCAACATGGAATGAATTGCCAACTGAACTTAGACACAAAGACACGGTGATCTCATTCAAGAGTGCTCTTAAAACGCACCTATTTCGACTGCAAGAATAGACCTAAAGACTTAATGTTTTCTTACCTTAACTATTTTCAGCATGTTTTTGTTTCCTAATTTCATGGTGTTTGTTTTTCGTAATCATATCATTATATATGTTTTTAGGTGTTATTTAATGTTGTAAAGCGCTTAGAGCTTCTAAAGATTAGGCGCTATAGAAAGTACTCATTATTATTATTATTATTAGACATTAAACAAGGAAGAATCTAGACTCTTTCTGCCAAACATCTGTAATTTTTCAAGCAAGATTAAACCATTATAACTGATGTACTATAATAATAATAATAATAATAATAATAATAATTATAATAAAGTTTTTATTTTATGAGGGTGACACAATTAGTACAAAAACTAATCTCCCTTGTGGCCTTCATTTATATACGCATGTACATGTAAATATATAAAATACAGCTGGCAAACAAACATACAAAAAAGGTATTATGGATTTGTGTACACAAGAGCCACAGAGTATGGATTCAGCACACAGAGCATTGTGTACACAAACATGCACGATTGAAAACTTTTTCATTCACACACACACAGACATTTTATATATAATATATACACGTACATCTACAAATATACAACAGAGTTGACCATTTTGAATGAAAGAAACGCACTGATGCTGCTTCTTTCGTATCTTTAGGTAGGTAGTTCCAAATTATTGGACCCAACCAAACTAATGTTATACAATTCAGTTTTAGGCTTAGGAAGAAGAAAGTTATTAGATGACATAGAGCAGGGGTGTCAAACTCATTTGCTATGGTGGGCCAGATTTGATATAAATAATAATAAATAATGAATCTGGCGGGCCGTATGTTTGACACCCTGACATACAATGTAGAGCATAGCATCGGTAGACTAGAATCTGTGTTGGCATTATTTGTCCTTTTACTGAACATATCATTTATATAGTTGGGCATAAAACTATTAGAATAGCTTTCTTAACCATATTCTTTCATATAGACAGTCATGATCTTCAAATCATTCATACATTTGTGGACATTATCAACGTTATTGTCAAGGATAATTCTGATGGCTCATTTTTGAAGTCATTCCACCTTCGAAAAATTTAACGTTGCATTAATCCAGATGAGGTTGAATATAACTTGTATAAAATATTATCCTATGGTTAAAGGTTAGGAATTCTTTAATTTTTTTTATAGTAACCAGATATTCTTAGCCATCTTTTTGGTAACATTATTGATATGCTCTGACCATAACATACTGTTATCAACTTGAACTCCTAAAATTTTATCTTGCATAACATTCTTCAGTTCCACATCATTAACATTGATGTGGAGAATATTATATTTAATTCTGTTATGTCTCTGATGAGTGGTTATCAGCATCACTTTAGTTTTGTCTAAGTTAATGACCATGCCATTCTGTTTGCACCATTTGGAAAGTTTTACAAGAGCATTATTTAAGTTTCTTTCAACAGCATTTTTAGATGAGCTTATATCATACTGTTTACTTCCGATGATACATGTAGTGAGAAGGTTAATAGATTAGTATAGACATTAAACAAGGAAGGATCTAGAATGCTTTCTGCCAAACATCTGTAATTTTCCAGCAAGATTAAATTAAACCATTATAACTGATGAACTATACTAATGACTTCCATACTACATGTAGTGAGAAGGTTAACAGTTTAGTATAGACAGTAAACAAGGAAGGATCTAGAGTGCTTTCTGCCAAACACCTATACTTCCTCTTTGACAGGTAGATTGTAGATGATAAAAGTACAGTATTCCTGCACTTCTTTAAAAGGGAAAAAAAGTGGCAAAAAAGATACATTTCCAGCAAGATTAAATTAAACCATAATAACTGTTTACTTCTGATACTACATGTAGTGAGAAGGTTAATAGTTTAGTATAGACATTAAAGAAGGAAGGATCTAGAATGCTTTCTGCCAACACATGTTGGTTGGTTGTTATGAGTTTAATGCCATTTTTCAGCACATGATAGGCTATACATGGCGGCCAGTATATTTGGTGGAGGAAGAAACCGAGAAAACCCCAGGAAGAACCACCGACCCACAGGAAGCTACTGGCAAACTTTCTCACATACCCACGTTGGCCGAGTCCGAGACTCGAACCCATGAGGACTGAGGTGAGATGTCAGTGATCTGTAAAGGAGAGCACCTTAGACCACTTGGCCACCCGGGGCCCCACCAACACATGTAAAAACTTCCTCTCTTTGACAGTTAGATTACAGTATGATAAAAATGCAAAGGTTAACTTTTTTCCAGCCAAACTAAAATCAGTTTGCTTATTTAACACCAGTGATAGTAAGAATTGAGGATTGATGGGAAAATCAACAAAATTAGGTCTAATTGCTTAAAATGCTATTATCAATTATATTCTTCAAAATGTTTTGCTGAAAAATTATCACTTACCTGTCCTAGGTATTTATTAGTTGGTTAAAAAATATATGTAATTGTCAGAATAAGAAATATACATTTTAAGTGACCTGAGCTCTAGTGTTGGTATTAATTAGTTGATAAGGAAAGAAAGTTAATCTCAAAAGCAACTGGCTGGATGCAAAATTCAAAAACAAAAAAGCTAAGCATTAAAATCAACAATCTTTTATGTGACAAAAAAGTGAGAAAAAAAAGAAGATATATTTTGGTTGTCTGATGTTAGAATAAGTCTGCTACAGCAATTATTCCCAGTTCTAAAATTATACATCAAGTCATCACTGAAGAGGGAAAAAAATCCCTTGCATCAACCCTTCGAGCCTGCTTTTTACTGTTTTAATGCACTAGTAAAACCTTAGAATCCTACCAGTGTTTCCCCCGTGATAAGACCAGGGACCTGCCTAATGAAATGGTCAACAAATTTGGGGGTGGGGGTATTTTCAGACAAAGATACAAGGATATCCTAAGAAGACATTGACCACAATTTGTAAACATGGGCAACATGGGATTATCATTGGATAAATATGGTACAAGAGGCTCTCATAACAGGTATATAGATCAGGGATTCTGCTGCCAAATAGCTACCATTAACAAGAAATATATACCACAGAAGGAATAGAGAAGACTACTGACACCTGTTGGTATAATTTTTCTCACCCTTTTAACCAATTTTTTTCTTCTTCTTCAGGATCATTTTACTGACACACAATTACATAATGACAGTCACAACTGTTAAATTATTATTATCAAATACCCTTCCCATGCATAGTTCACAAAGTTCTTACCTACTCATAGGTCAAGCTTTGGAATGTGACATTCTTCATGTAAGCATGCATAAAACATTTAAATCAAAGGCCAAGTAACATCACAAGGAGTTTGCTGTATTGGAGCTATTACTTGTATTAAAAGCTGTCATAGTAAAGACTTGGTCTGAAAATATAAGTCAATGTCACTTGTAGTTATCTTGACCTTTGTGACCTTGTACATCAACCAAACAGAAAAAGGGAAGAGTTTTGCTGGGCTGAAAATAAGATCCAGGACCAGTGGGTCCTGGTTTGTGATATTTAGGTACATTTCACTTTATGTATGTGTCTGAAAATAGATAATGACAAATAGATAAATACAGTCACAAGACCACTCTATACATGTATATAGTTTGAGGACCTGTCACAAACCAGCCCCTGGTTTGCACAGCTAAATCCTATAGCAATTGTTGGAGGCTTTTTCCCCACTTGCTCATATTAGATTAGTACCTTTTTATAAAAAGAATCCACAGTGAGGAATGAAATTTATTCCTAAATATAAGACTGAAATTACATTAAAAACCATGTACAAGAAAACTGCCAAAAACAATGAATATTGTAAACACACTTTTTATTCATGTGTACCAATCTTTGTAGATATTTTGGTTCATTTTGAGCATTAGTTATGGTTTGATTTGGTTTAGTGTTTTACTGCACAGCAACACAAGTAGGTTATTTAGTGCAGACGCAATTGGAGTACAGTGCCTTGCCCAAGAACATGTCACTGTCGCTGATCTGTGTTGATAGTAGAATTCAAACCAGCACCTTTTGGTCACAAGTCCAGCATGCTAACCACTGCACCACTGAGACTATTGCCTCTGTTAGTCACCTCTTACTATATGCAGGAGGGTGCATGAGGCCTATTCTATGTCCCCAAGCCCCAGGAACAAAAGAGTCCAAGAAAATGACTTAAGCACAAATTTTAACCAAGAGAAGTCATATGTATGCTCAATGCAAAGAGAAACAAAAATTATTGAACCATGAAATATAGGTCACAGTGTCATACTTTTCACTGATGGCTGTAGTACTCCTCATTACACAATTGCATAATAAGTTGTGTGAATCTGCAGGCAATACTGCCTGAGAAATGAGCTAAATGCAAAGATTAACCAAAATCACTGGACCATGAAATATATAATACATGTAGGTTAAAATGACCTAATTTTCACTGATGGCTGTAGTACTCCCCATCATGCAACTATATACTAAGTCATGTGACCCAAAATGCAATACTTATTTTTCACTGAAAGGTGTACTCCACAAGATACATCTAAATACCAACCTATGTGACTATACAAGCAATAGTGTCTGAGAAAATGACTCAAACACAAACCTTAAGATAGAGAAAATGAGTTCAATGAAAGGTAAGTGTAAGTCAGTGAACCATGAAATATAGGTCAGAGTGACCTGGTTTTTACAGACAGCTGTAGTACTCCCCATGATGCAATTAAATCCCAAGATATGTGACTCCATAAGCAATAGAGCCTGAGAAGATGAGCTTAATGCAAAAGTTCTTCAAAATCAATGGACCATGAAATATAGATCACAGTGCCCTGCCTTTTACTGACAGCTATAGTACTGTAGCAGTGCATATATACATTTGTCTTTTCATACCCTATGTACATAGTAAGTGTACATACATTATACTTATTTGGAGGGGATCTCAATAGTTTCCAAGTTATGACACAGGGGCTAAGCCCCTGGAGTAGGAAAAGACTGCAGACAATGACTCAGGGGTCCCAGTTTACATGTGCTGACACCTGGATCACTGATCACACATGCCAATTATCAGACATGTGAGATAAACAATTCTGAAGTCATTTAAAAATGTATTCATCCCATTTTACAACACCCAAAAGGCAAGATAGAAATTGTTAAAAATCCTTGCACAATCTACAAATATCACTAAATGAAGTTTCAGGTGTCTAGCTTTAACAGTGTAGAAGTTCAAGGACATTACACACATACATACGCCCGAACATACATATGTGTATATTTGTACATATATACAGAATGTGTCACATTATCACCACACTTCTTTTGAAAGTGAAGGGATAAAGAAATAGGCCGCAAAGATAGGTAATTCTCCAACAAGATTAAACCATTATAACTGATGTACCGGTACTAGAATGTTTACTTCCAATACTACATGTAGTGAGAAGGTTAATAGCTTAGTATAGACATTAAACAAGGAAGGATCTAGAGTGCTTTCTGCCAAACACCTATACTTCCTCTTTGACAGGTAGATTGTAGATGACAAAAGTACATTATTCCTGTACTTCTTTAAAAGTAAAGGGAAAAATGTGTCAAAAAAAAGATACATAATTTTCCAGCAAGATTAAACCATTATGTTTACTTCCCATACTACATGATATGAGAAGATTAATAGTTTAGTATAGAGAGTAAACACGGAAGGATCTAGAGTGCTCTCTGTCAAACACATGTAAAAACTTCCTGTCTTTGACAGACTGCAGTATGATAAAAGTGCAAAGGTTAGCTTTTTTCACCAGCCCAACTTAAAATATCATGATTATTTCTTTAACACCAGTGATAGCAAGAATTGAGGATTGATGGAAAAATAAATAAATTAGGTCTAATTGCTTACAATTCTATTATCAATTATTCTTCAAAATGTTTTGCTGAATTTATCACTTATCTGCCCTAGGTATTCATTTGTTGGTTAATAATTATTTTTTCCACAAAAACATAAAATATAATATACACAGAACTAATCTAATTATCACTGATGATCTAGCAACATCAAGAAAAGTCTTGTATTAAGTTATCTCCTCCTGTAAGTATATACATGTAATTATCAGAATAAGAAAATATACATTGTAAATGACCTAAGCTCAAGTGTTGGTATTAATTAGCTGATAAGGGCAACAAAAAGTTTATCTCGAAGCAACAGGATGGATGCAAAGTTCAGCCAAAAAAGGCTAAGCATTAAAATACAACCATCTTTTATGTGTCAAAAAAAAAAAATATAAAAATAAAAAAAATATTAAAAAAAAGAGAAAAAAAAAAGATATATTTCTATGGTTGTCTGATGTCAGAATAAGTCCACTATAGCAAGCAGTCCCAGTTCTAAAATTATACACCAAGTCATCTCTGAAGTGGAAAAAACAATCCCTTGCATCAACTCTTTAAGCCTACTTTCAACTGTGTGAATCATGATGCACTCACAAAAGTTTTATAGAATCCTACCAGTGTTTCTCCCATGATAAGACCAGGGAGCAGCCTAATGAATTGGTCAACAAATCAACTGGGGGTGGGGGTGGGGAAGACATTGGCCACAATTTTGTAAACATCGGGAACATGGGATTATCATTGGATAAATATGGTACAAGAGGCTGGCAGGCTCTCATAACAGGTATATAGATCAGGGATTCTGCTGCCAAATAGCTTACCATTAAGAAGCAATATATATCGCAGAAACAATAAAGACTGCTGACATCTCTTGGTATACTTATTGTCACCATTTTAAAAACAATTTCTACACTCATTTTACTGACACACAATTACATAATGATAGTCACAAAATTTACTTTAAATTGTTGATTTATTACTATCAAATACCCTTCCCATAGTTCACAATTCTTATCTACTCATAGATCAAGCTTTGGAATGTGACATTTTTCATGTAAGCATGCATAAAACAAATCAAAGGAGAAGTCACATCATAAGGAGTTTTGTTAAGTTGGATTACTTACAAATTAATGTGAGTTTTACACTTATCTTGACCTTTGTGACCTTGTAGCATCAATAAAACATGAAAAGGGTAAGAGTTTGTGCTGATAAATCCCATAGCAATTTCCCCCCCCCCCCCCACACACTTTTAATACTAAATTAGTACCTTTTAAAAAATAACCCATAGTGAGGAATGAAATTTGTTCCTAAATATATGACAGAAACTCTCTTAAAAATAGTAAACATGAAAAACAAACAATGTTGGTATGACTGGCTTAAAAACTGTGGATACTGTACACAGAATTTTTATTCATGGGTTATTTTTTTTGGTAGATTTCTTGGTTCATTGGAGTATTAGTTTGCTTGATTTGGTTTGGTGTTTTATGGGACAGCAACAGAAGTTGGTTAATTAGGTCTAAGGCAATTTGAGCCAGGTAGGTGACCTGGGCTGATTAGACAGAATGATTCAAGAACACACCGTTTTGGTAGAGAGTTTAGCATGCTAACCTCTGAGTCACCATGGCTCCTGCCTCCATTAATTGGCAAATATGACATGCAAGAGGGTGCATCAGACCAATTCTACATCCCTGGGCCCACAGGAGCAATAGTGTCCCAATTTTTTTATATACCTAAATTTAATTTTTAAACTAGTGAAACTATATGCATGCTCAATGCAAAGGGAAGCAAAAATCAATGAACCCTGAAATATAGTTCACCAAGACCTGATTTCCACTGATGGCTGTCATACTCTTGCCAAGCCTGTAGAAGCTAAAGTGTCTGAGAAAATGACCTAAACACAAAATTTCAACCAAGTGAAACCATGAGTATGCTCAATGCAAAGGGAAGCAAAAAGAAATGAAGCATGAAATGTGGGTCACAGTGTTCTAATTTCCAATAAATCCTCTAGTACTCTTCCTGACACAACTGCATACCAAGATGTGTGACCACACAGGCAAGTCCTTGTGAAAATGAGCTAAATGCAACAGTTAACCAAAATCAATGAACCATGAAATACAGTGACCTAATTTTCATTGATGGCTGCAGAGATGCTGCCAGGATTTTATCTAAAGGGGGAAGCTCCCCCCTTGACACCAAAATAAGGGGGGAGTAGAAAAAAAATGAGGGGGAGGAGGAAATGGCCATAGTTTAGTATTTACCTAACACATAATTATCCATCTCTTTCTTTCTTCATGCTGTATTGAAATCTAAATCCTCAAAAGATGTCTCCTCAAGTTGTATAAGCATTAATCTGCTGATCATTTTTGTGCTTAATTTGTGCCTTATCTGTATATGAATATTGTTCTGTGCTGATAACCCTCTTTCACATATGCATAGCTAGCTAAGCCAGCTTGAACAAGTTGGAAAAATGTCCTTTATGGTTGTTATGTACAATTTTCAGCAGCTCAGAGGTACTGTCTCTTGGACATATCTGCTCCAAAATAATATTTTTCACTAACAAGAGCTCTGCCAAAGTTTCTTTCTTGAATCAGTGCTTTGTTGACTACTACATGTATGCCAAATTTCTGATCTGTTCCACAATTTTGTATTAGGATTTTAAGTCCATCAATGCCACAGTCAGCTTGTTCAGACAGAGTTGTTCTGATAACAAATAAATATCCTTACTTTTTAATTTCTTTTTAGATTTTTATTTATACAATTTATCTTAACCCTTACAATAGATTGCTATATGGTTTTGTACCACAAGATCCCTCAATACAGAATTGTTTGAGAAAAGAACTGAAAAATTGCACTCTACTTTTAAATTGCTTGTACTTAAATTAGGCTTAGTATTCTGCCTTTTTTACATTTAATTTCGAAGGACCGTTTAATAGGGGGATGACTGGTATAGTCTGTTTTTGTCCATCCAGCATGTACATCTGACTTGTATTAAACATCATTTTCTGGTTCAAACTTACTCACTGGTATTTCCAGTAACACTTTCCACGCTCCAATAATTTCATATACTTCAAAACTTTTAAAATCAGTGTCATCATCGCTTTCATCGGCCAGTATTTGCCGAACGAAATCATCATCTGAAGATGAACCATGTTGCAAGTCAGCCATTTTGGATTTTCTAGGGGTCCTTCTACTGGAGGCGTGACATGCCCCGACAGGCACTTTAAGGGTTAACAGTTAAATAAAAATTGTATACTGCACAGAACACATTTTTATATGCGTGACTTTAAACTAATTTGCAGGAGTTCTCGCGCATCACTGCTTTCCAAGTGCGCGAATTCGTAAAATTGTGCGCGATTCACGCAGTCGCACACCCTGGCAGCATCTCTGTGGCTGCAATACCCCTCATTACACAATTACATACCAAGTTATGTGACTCCACAGGCAATACTTAATTTTCATTGAAAGGTGTAGTACTCCACATGAAACAACTAAATGACTATACAAATAATCGTCTGAGAAAACAACCAAAACACAAACCTTAACTGAGAGAAACTGAGCTCAATGAAAGGCAAGATTAAGTTAGAAAATAATAAAATATAGGTAACAGTGACCTAGGTTTTACTGACAGTTGTAGTTATCCTCATGATGCAATTACATTCCAAGTTATGAGACTCCACAGACAATAGTGCCTGAGAAGATGATCTACATGCCAAGGTTAATCAAAATCAATGTACAGTGACCTAGTTTTCACTGAAAGGTGTAGTACTCCACATGACACATTGAAATATCAACTTAAGTAACTCTACTAACGATAGTCTGAGAAAATGACCTAAAGGTAAACCCGACTTTAAGCAGAATTTACTTAGAAACAGATATTTGCTTAAGTCAACTTTTAAAAAGGGTTATAGTATTTTCACACTGCCACTTAAGAAACTCCTGACAATCAGAATCGGACACATCTCTAATAACTGTCAGTCATGATAATACATCCATTATATTTTATCACCAAGCCTTAGCATCAGGGATATTGTGACACACTTTCCATCTGTCGAACAATCTGTCTGTCTGTACTACCCTATATTGTGACAATTAGACCTGACATGCTCTTTTCTTGACCCAGATTAGTACCTGGCCACCATTGTAAAAGTCCATAGCAATCAATAATTTTTGTCTGGAAGTCTCTTGATGACAGTTAAGGTGCTCAGCTTTAAATAATTAGGACTGAATAGACTCTGGTTAAACTATCTTAGTATTAAATTTTAGAACAACAAGTAATATTAAATTTAAGATGAGCAAATGCGCCTATATGACCACATTGACATACACTTTAGCTGTGAATGAATGTCTAGTTCGCTCTTCTGTAACAAATTTTTAATTTTCTCCAAACATTTCATATTATTTTAATGTCTGAACTCTGTGCTGGCCACATCATGGTTGGAATGTTGTTGTTCTATTTCCACTGCATCATGTATATATGTGTGTGCGTTTGGAGGGGGGGGGGGGGCATTATTGTCCTGAAATATCCAAAAGCCTTGCTGAAATACCTTGGTGACAACTGGCCACAAGTTTTCTTCAAAAACAGATCCATACAGTATATGTTTTAAGTTTATATTGCCATTTACAGGGACAGAGGTACCCATGCCATATATATGCCAAATATATACCATCCTGTCTTTACCGAGCACTATCTATGTTTCATCTGAGAATATTAACATTCTCCAATAATTATCTAGTCATATGCAATTCAGAACAACACCAGGCCCTCCTTAAAATCTAATTGTTTTTCAATCTCACAGATTTCTTCTTTATTACCCTTCTTTTGCATTCATGAAATTTTCAATATCTTTTCACAGTTGATTTAGATAATTTCAAAGGTGTACTGTCATTACAAGTATTCTTAAATGTTCTTGAAAGATTTCCTGTGGTTGTTTGTAACAATACGTAACAGCTGGCAGTCCATCCTAGCATCACTTTTCCTAGATCTCCCACTTTGTGGGCAATTTTCTATTCAACTAGCAGTTTGATACCTACTTGGAAATTATGCCACAGTAAAAGAAATTTTTCCTAATATTTCTGCAATTTTTGAATCACTAAAACTCTCCCTAGATAACGAAACTATCACATCCTTTTGCTCTTTGCTCAACTCCATTCCCTTTCTGCCCATTTTCATTTGCAGATGATATGCATATAATTAAGATGTAATTTTACACACTTTTTGCGAAGGGAAAACCTGTGACTACTTACTAAAACTGCCCGTAAAAAAAACAATCCAGGTATTTTCATTACCAATGTTTTTATCTCCCACAGAAAGTGCACATTGCTATAATTGTCAATATCAGCAGCCATTTTGCATGAACTTAAAACTCACAGCAAACAGAAGATCAAAGCAAAAGCACACCTCACAACCCCCTCACTTACTTCTGTGTTTGGTTGTCCTGTTACAAGTTTTATCTAAATATTTTTAAAAGGCAGGGCTCAATTTACAACTTTCAAAGTTGCAAAATGTAGTTTTTTGGGGGGTAAAACTAATTTTAATTATGCAATACTTACCCATCACTATTATATAGCTTTATTCCTTTTTCATGTCGAAAAACTCGTCCGTTCGATGTGAAAACATTCTCCCACTTAAAGTGGAGAATTTGTCAACAAGCCACGTCACGCCCGTGCATCTCTCTGCGCCTGCGCGAACATTCATCTTTTTCATAGACGAAATTACGCCAGGGCATCAGAGCGGGGTGGGAGGAGGGCATTTGATAATAGTGATGGGTAAGTATTGCATAATTAAAATTAGTTTTACCCCCCAAAAAACTACATTTTAATAGCAGCAATACATTTACCCATCACTATTATATAGCTGAATTTGTCAGTTAGGTGGGTCGGCTGATGTTAAACTGATCAAAAACAGAGGAAAAATGTAAACTACTCACCATTTGAGGGGAGATGTCCACTTTACTATTTGCTGGAATCCTTCTGGACCACATGTTGTGCCGCAACTATGGGACCCAGAGAAAATATGCCTGCGCTTTGATGTGCTAATGAGCGGAGGTAGAAGGACGAAAAGGTAGTATGGGATCGCCAAAATGCTGCCTTCATGACGTCCTCCAGAGAAGAGTGATTTAGATAGGCCCATGAGGCAGTGACGGCTCGAACCTCATGTGCTTTTAGTTTCATAAAGGAAAGGTCTCTATCAGTAAGGGACTGGTAAGCTCTTTTAATTGTGGTGACAATCCACCTTGAAATCGTGGAGGCCGAAATATCAACGGAGCCCTTAAGAGGAAGGAAAAGACGTTTCCTGCCCTTTCTTTTCACTTTTGAAGCATTTAGATAGAAACGCAGTGCCCTAACTGGGCATAAGAGCCTATCTTGATCATCCCCAGCACAGATTCGACTAAGACTGGGGATCTCTATAGGTGATGGAGCTACCGCAGGTAATTGATTTTTGGCTAAAAATCCTGGCTGACAAAGGAGGGAAACGGATTCAAAATTGCCATTAAAACGGAGACAGCCAGTGTCCACCGACAATGCATGAATCTCGCTACGTCTTCTCGCAGACGCCAAAGCGAGTAAAAATACCGTCTTGAGTGTGAGATCCTGAAAGGATGCCTCACTCAATGGTTCATAGGGGGCTTTTGTTAAGGACCATAAAACACATGATAGATTCCATCTAGGCGTCAGAGAGCGAGTGACAGGTCTCTGTAGCTCAAAATACTTAATGAGATCGGCAAGGTGTGGATCTGAACCAATCTCCGAGCCCTGAGAGAATTTAAGTGTGTCAGAAATGGCGGCTCTATAGCCCTTGATAGTAGATACTGAACATCTTTTGTTCTCGAAAAGGAACAAAAGGAAATCAGCAATGGCAGTTATAGAGGAACAGCTGGGATCAACACGTTTCCTACTGCACCAATCACAGAAGATTCTCCACCTGGCATCATAGACCTTGGATGTAGAAGCTCTCCTGGCCTGAATGATGCAACTGGCAACCCGGCCAGAAAACTTGTTCTGGCGGATAGATCGCTTGAGATGAACCAAGCGTGAAGGTGGAGGATGTGTGGGCTGTTGTGTAGGAGGGAGCCCCTGTGTTGTGACAGAAGATCCCTCCGGTGAGAGAGAGATCTGGGTTGATCTATCAATAGATCTAGAAGATCGTTGAACCACGATCGTTGGGGCCATAACGGAGCTATGAGAATTATCCGGGCAGTGGAAGTTCTTACTTTTTGCAGAACTTGGGGAAGCAATTGGAACGGTGGGAAGGCGTATGCGAACAGACGATCCCACTGGAAGCTGAACGCGTCCACTGCCCACGCTCTCTGGTCCGGGACTGGGGAGACGTAAAAGGTGAGTCTGTTGTTGAGCCTGGTCGCAAACAAGTCCACGAGGGGCCTTCCCCATAGTGAGAAAAGGGACTCTGTCACTTCGCGGTGAAGAGTCCATTCTGTGAGAACTGATTTGCCTGACCTGGACAGACTGTCCGCTAAGATGTTCTTTTTCCCTGGGATGTGGCGAACTCGGAGGGAGATGTTCTCCGAGGTAGCCCAGCGGAGGAGGTTCCAGACCTCCACGCAAAGAGAAGGGGCATGTGTGCCTCCTTGACGTCGGAGATACGCTACGACGGACGTGTTGTCGGAGGAGACCATGACACAACGACCCCTTACTCTGTCGACGCACCCTTGTAACGCTAGAAAGACAGCCTTCATTTCTAGGTTGTTTATGTGGAGGGACGACTCGTGTAGGGTCCAAAGGCCCTGAAGAGTTATCCCCTCTGGCTCTAGATGAGCACCCCAACCGGAATCTGACGCGTCGGCGAACAGGTAGGAGTGGGGATCCGGAGCGTGCATGGGGACCCCAGCTAGGAATCTGTCTCGATTCATCCACCATCGCAGATGATGATGGAAATCTGGTCCTAGAGGAATCAGAGCTGATAGAGAATCCTTGTGTGGTTTCCACCTTGCGAGTAGGAGAAACTGTAGAGGGCGCATATGGAGCCGTCCTAAGGGAACCAGATCTGCAGCGGCGTTCAAGGTTCCCAGTAGGGATAGGTAAAGGCGAGCAGACAACACGGTTTTTACTCGTAGTGTCTCTAAGAGTGCCAGGATTCGATCTATACGCTCTCGGGGAACCCGGACTAAGTTCTGGTTTGTGTGGAAGTTGATTCCTACATAAACGAAGTCTTGGGATGGAATCAGTTCTGACTTCTCGAGGTTGGGTAAAAGACCCAATCGAGTTACTGTGGACCAACAACGGAACAGATCCTGATGGAGGGACTGAACCTGAACGTTGTGGATTAACCAGTCGTCGAAGTATTGGAGGATCGGGGTTCCCCGTACTCGTAGATAAGACGCTATTACTCCCATAACTCGGATGAAAACTCTGGGTGCGGAAGCTATTCCGAACGGCAGAACCCGGAATTGAAAAACTTCCTGGTCCAAGCAAAACCGGAGATATTTCCGATGAGGTGGAAAAATCGGAATGTGAAGATATGCATCTTGAAGGTCGATGGAGACCGCCCAATCCGATGGCCGCATCGCATTTCGGATTGAGGAGGTGGTCTCCATCTTGAAATGTTCCTCCAAAAGAAAACGGTTTAAGGGGGAGAGATCGATAATAAGGCGAAATTTCCCACTTTTCTTGGTGACCAGGAAGATTCGGGAGTAGAATGCAGGAGACTGATCGTTCAGGACCCTCTCGACTGCCCCTTTTTGTAAAAGGGTATTTACCTCTTCCCTTAGTTTCACCAGATTGGACTGATGAAAGAATACGGGGGTCCTTGATAGTGGAGGTTGTTCCTGAAACTGAATACGGTAACCCTCGCTTACAAGAGAAAGGACCCACCCATCGTCCGTGATACTTGCCCAAGCCTCTGAAAAGAGGCCTAGGCGAGATGTTTGGGAGAGGAATGGATGGCAGGAGAGGGTGCGAGTCCCTAGGGCCGTCCCCCCCCCCCCTCCTTCCTTGGGAAAGGAAGGTGGGTTGTAGAACTTCTTCCTAGGGGCTCCTCGGCGTCTAGGTCCACGCCTAGGACCTGACTGACGAGGAAGTCTCACTTGAGGTTGTGTACTATATTGAGGTTGTGCACTATATTGGGGCTGTACCTGCTTAAAGAATTTAGCAGGTGGCCCCTGAGGTCGATGCACATTAGTACGCTTCCTGGCCGATTGCGATGGGCCAGGTGCAGTTGTGAAGGACCTATGTTGATGGTCCTTCAAATCTTGTGAGGCCACAGTGGGGATGAGACCTCCGAAGAGACTCTCAGCTTCCAAAGGAGCAGCCCTTAGAAGGTCTTTACTGTGGCTAAGTAAGACCCTCGAGGAGTCCAGTGCAACATCACGACGGATGTGTAGGAGTTCCGCTGAAAGGGCCATTGCAATAGCGAGTGAATGCCGAGATGTCTTGGCAACAGCTTCCAGCACACGCTGTAATGCGGCTGGATTCAGAGAGGCCTCCCTCAGCATACTAAACGACGTAGCTGAGAAGAGGTCCGCATGAGAAGCTATGGTGGTCAGAAGACGGACCTTCTGCTCAATGGCTTCGATCGTCTTAATAGGAAGGCGTGCCCAGGCTCCCGTTGTCAAGCCGACTTGAGATGCATCTGCATCCAATTGAGGAGGTTTAACAGGCCACTTCGGGGAATGTACCCGGTAACTAGAGGCAGAGACCATAGGTCTTAAAGTAGAGGCTGGGACAGCCCACCCTTTGCGCCGTCTAGCGATGTCCTGGCCTGAGGAGAACCTCTGTGATATTTCCTCAATTGTAGAGAAATGCGGAAGGAGCAGAAGATCTGATTGTGGTTGAGCCCCGGAGATCTTTTCCAAACTGGAGAGGATCTTCTTGGACTGTGTAGTAGATGGTTTCGGGCACAAATCCGTAGGTAGTAGGCGGTAAACTTCATTTACCGCCTTATCAAAAGACCATATCTCTTCCGCTTCCTCTGGTTGAGGGAAGCTGGGTCTAGTTGCTTCCAGTTCGTACTTGTTGGAATCGACGATGATAGATAATGCATCATCATCTAGAACACTCCGAGCAGAAGAGTGGCCAGGCGACACAATGTCCCTTGGAGATAGTAACAGAGGTACACTATGCGCCATTTCCCGTACTTGTTTGTCATGCTGAGTAGGGGCTCTATGGGTTCTAGATGTTCCAGGAGAAAGACGAGACCGCTTGTCTTTCGTGGATGATGCTATGCGTCGGGTTCTACTAGTGGATGCTACCTGACGAGGAGGCGATGGCGGAACACGAGCCGCAACATCGTTTCTACTCAGAGTCCAGGGTCCAGTAGCCCAAGGGGGCATAAGGGGCCAATTATTATGAGATGTTGGTCCCCACATCCCGTACGGATTCATTGGTATAATAGGGAAGGGGGGGATACCGATCCGATCCCCTTCCCTGGTCTGAGGCCTTCCGTACGACGAGGCCTCTGATTGTTGATCAGTGTGACGTCGGCAACCGGTACGAGAAGACCGGTGGCCTATGACCGGTGACCGGTATTGGATGACTGGTCACCGGAACGATGTGACCAGTGACCGGTGATCAACCAAAGACCGGTGACCGGTGACTGGTGACCGGTGATCAACCAAAGACCGGTGACCGGTCACCCGACATTGACCGGTGACCGGACCGGTGACCGGTCAGTGATCGGTCACAAGACATTGACCGGTGACCGGTCACCCAACACTGACCGGTGAACGGACCGGTCACCGGTCAGTGACCGGTCAGAAGACATTGACCAGTGACCGGAATACCGGTCACCCGACACTGACCGGTGACCGGACCGGTCACCGGTCAGTGACCGGTCAGACGACATCTCAGATGTCCGTCTGTCTTCATTACTACCCAAGGTGCGGTGTAGCCCCTCCTCGAGAGGGTGCGACACGCTACTTTGGGAATGTTTGGAGTGGTATACTTCCTTCCTGGTGGAAGGAAGCAACACACTACTGCTCTTTTTCGTCTTCTCCATTCCCGGGAGAGGCGATTTACTCTTGGAGCGTTCACTGGCCCCTACAGGAGGGACCTCAACTATGTCCGGGGAGGCTGGTGCAGGCTCTTGGGGCCCCGGAATGTTCTTGTGAACTAGAGTGGCCTTCTTGCTGTATGTTGCCTTAGTCTGAGTGCCTGTAAAAGAAAATCCAGAGAAATCAGACGATGAGGGGGATTTAACTATTTTTTTCCGCCCTCTATAAGTACGCCTGGAATCAGCAAGATTCCAGGTTTCATTGGTCCAATTTGTACAGATATTGCAGCGACTGTTCCGCTTACACTTGGAACAGGTAAGACAGTCTGAGTGTGTATCCCATGGGGCCTTCTTATGGCCACACTTACCTACAGACTGATTTGCTGGCATTGTTTCTTTTTATCTGAAATAAATATTATCTGAAATAAATATTATTGAAATATCAACCAATAATAATAACGTGTAAACTCACCTTTAAAATCTACACGTAGAAAACTCACCTTTTTTTGGTACGTTCCGTACTCTATACATACCCGTTCACCATATACTTTGCGGGCTATCTGCACCACAGTGGTTAGTTTGCTACAGGTAAACAATATAAATATATATGTTCTTCCCAAGAGATATTAGAAGCTAGTTCACTTGACAAGCTTTATTGTTCTCAGGAAAATACAAGAAAAGCATGCGACGCGACACGCGTAGATAATAAAGAAACAATTGAAATAGTAGGAGAATAATATATAAATGAAATATTAATTCTGTAAAATTATGCGCCTGTTAATTGCGGCGCTATCACAGTTGTTCTATGTCGCGTTGTAATGACATAGACGACTTACCGTGTACCTGAAAAGAAACAAGATATATTGTTTACCCTAACCCTCTAAGGGTAGAGTACACGTGGAGAACTAGAAAAACTCTTCCTAGAACTAAACACTGACGAATAGCGGCATAAAACACATATAGCCGAGACGGACAACTGTAACACAGATGAATTTAGAAGGAGGGAAGTCCGAAATGTAGTTGAAACCCGCAGCAGACAATTTCCTCAGGTTACGTTTTTGCGACACAACCACCAGGTATGGCGTCCATGAAAAAGATGAATGTTCGCGCAGGCGCAGAGAGATGCACGGGCGTGACGTGGCTTGTTGACAAATTCTCCACTTTAAGTGGGAGAATGTTTTCACATCGAACGGACGAGTTTTTTGACACGAAAAAGGAATAAAGCTATATAATAGTGATGGGTAAATGTATTGCTGCTATTAAAATGCAGGTTTATTATGAAATGATAGTTAAAATCAAAAGCTCAAGCTTCTTTGTCCAAGTGCTAAATTTTCCAATGCTGTAATGTAAATCATTAGTAAAACTCCTTACACAAACATTTTTATGCATATCTGCACCTATCATCTAATTTTCCCTACATTTATACTTTTGTACCTTCATTTTGATTTTTGTACTTTATTATTATCTAAGATCTCCTGTCTGTCAAGGGCTTATTAACGAATAAGTCCATAAACCCATCAACTAAAGGAACCCTGGTCTTCTCATCAGAAAAATATGGTAATTGCCTGGCTATAGCAATAATTGCTTAAACATTTTTGTTTTTTGACCTTTGATGTATGTTCCCTGTGTACCACTCCCTGGAGTAGAATTATTGCATGCTCTTGGCAAAGTCCTCTGCCAGTTCACCTATAGGGTCCATGGGGTCCATGGCAGCTCTATAAATTGGTCTCCTTACCATGGATGTGATTTCCCCATGGACCACTCTCCTGGAGTGGAAGTACTGGAAGTCCATGGCAATGTGCATGTCCAACCTGAACCTTAGGCTCCATGGCAGCTCTGGAGATTTGTCTCCTTACCTTGAATGTGAGGTCTCCTAGCTTTTGGCTATGTCACTGCCAACATGACACATAGAGTCCATGGAAGGCTCAACAAATAAGTCTCCTTACCTTGAATGTGAGGTCTCACAGCCACTGGCCATGTACACCGCCAACCTTACACATAGAATCCATGGAAGGCTCAACAGATTAGTCTCCTTACATTGGAAGTGATTCCCTAATACACTACTCTTTAGTGTAAATGCTAAATAACTTTGGAAATGTCCTCTGCCAACTTGACACTTAAGAGTCCATATCAACTCTATAGATATGTCCCATTGTCTTGGATGTTATGCTCTTAAGAACCCCTCCCCTAGAGTTGAGGTACTACATGCCACTGGTAAATGTCCTCCACCAACTTGATCATAGGGACTATAGTTATTCTAAAGAATTATCTTCTTACCTTGGATGTGAGGTCTCTGTGGACAACTCCCTTGGAATGGAGGTACTGCATGCCCTTGGCCATGTCTTCTGCCAACTTGACCCTAAAGGTCCATGGCAGCTCAATAGATTTGTCTGCCAGTAGCTGTTCCAGATTTCCACCATTGATGTACTGAAAGAGAAGAAAATCTTCAATCATAAATGTGTATTTAAAACAATGAAAAGACACAGTGAACACCCGAGTATATTTGGTTTCGTCTGGTTTTGTGGGTTTAACGCGATTCTTCAGCACATAATAGGCTATACATGGCAGCCAGTATTTTTTGTGATGGAAGAACCTGAGAAGACCATGGGAAGAACCACCGACTCCACAGGACAAATTAACACAAGGTGCCTGACTCGCATGGTTCAAAACCTGCCCCCCTCCCCCTGCCAATTCCATGCTAATTATTTTATCCCGTCAGCATGTTCAGACACTCATAACATATATCAACACAAAGACATTTCAGATTTGTTCTCCATGCATGATCCAAGTACACTACTGATAATTTAATAATCACTTCTATGCGAAGTTTACCTGTATCTTCGTATCTTGTCTACTTGGATCGAATTTGAAGGCTATACTTCTGGTGTGTCACATGGTGAAATATGTTACATTCAATTCTGATAGGTGGCCATTGTTTGTTAAGTCCAAGGTAAAACAATAACCACCAATCAGAACTGTAGGTTGTGCACTGCATGACACACTGGATGTACTGGCATCCAAACTCAATCCAAACAGATACAAAGCAACATAGAAACTTAACGTTAAAGTGGTTTTTAAATGATCTGTAAAGTACTTACATTGTACATGGGGAACAAGTTTGGAATGTCTCCTTTTACACCGATATATGTAATCAGTGACTGAATGTGCCAAGTGGATTAAAACAGAACAAATTAGCACAGAATCAGCAAGGGAGCAGATTCCAAACTGCACGAGTTACGAGTTAGAGCCACCTTGTTAATTTGTAGAAGCGGAGTGGGTGTTGTCAATACTTTCCTTTTTCACTGACAGAAATGGGTGCCTGTGGCCATGGAAGTTGTTTTGCATATGCTGGAAGTATAATGTGAATGATTTGGTTGTCAGTTATCTCCACTATAACTTGGGATTTGTTCTAGATAAGATTTTCCTTGCATGAGAAATTTGCACTATTTCTTCTATTTTGAAGATAACGCCATAATGCCTTCCAACTTTAAGTGAAGACATGAAATTGGTAATAAGATGTTTTTAAAGCATTCATGTAGTGCAAAACAAATGGCATAGTGACCAAGATGAGTCCTGCATCTGATCAAATGGAGCAGCTTGAAATGGCCTAAAAAGCTGAATTAAAATTGGTCATCTGTTTGGAAGTATTGAAATGGCGTATGAACAGACGATAAGTCTATGTCTGTCTTTAATTTGAATACTAGTATATATAACCAATATGTCAACACATTTAAATGGCACCACCCTACCAATGACGGACCTTCTAAATATGAAAAGACAATCAAGTTAATATGTGTATCGATAATATATCATATCATAGGCTGTGTATCATGAATCGTATAAATACATGGCAGAGGTGTATCATTTTACCCCTACCTACAAGCATTTAGTTATTGATAATTCGCCTTAAAAGCTGGCTCTTTTGTATGGTGTAAAGACTTCACATTACCCTATGGTCAGCCCTAATCTGTGTTGGTACATGTGTCAAGTATTGTTTAACCTTGCGTGCCCTTCAGACATTTTTCTGGCCTTTGTCTCACAGATCAGCCAACTACAGTACTTGCTAACCGTAATTAATCAGTTACAGCGTGTGTCAGGAATTTAGCAGCTAAAATATATTTCCAAGTTTGAATTGAGTTTTGGTTTTATGAGGGGTTTAAGCATGAAATTGAAATTTGGGATAGAAATTTGTTTTGGTATTCGGAGTTGAGGAGTTTTGGTTTACTGGGAAAAAATTTATAATGTTAAAAAGGAAAATTCTGGATTAAAAAAAAAAATTAGGTCTTGAGGTGATTCTGGTATACTGAGGTTACAGTTTTAAGGAGTTTCACTGTTTGTGTGTGTGTGTATATATGTGTGTATATATATATATATATATATATATATATATATATATATATATATATATATATATATATACACACACACACACTTTTTCTTTAGGTTTGAGTTAACATGTTAACATGTATACAAGATAAGTGCAGTACAAAAATCTGAGTCATTGCTTTTCATCTTAAAACTGATGTCATGGATAGAGGATCACTGAATTCATCTTACATACATGTACTGTCAAGATATTTCCACAACATGTTAAGGTTGTTTAAAACTCCTGGCACTGAAAAATCTCTACAAATCCACTCACCCAGCCAGACAAGAACTGAAAGCTTTTACATCACCCAGAATAAACTTGTACTCAAGCAGCTAGTATAGAAATAAATAAAAAGCTTTACGATGTTACAGACCTAAATTCAACTGTGTGAAAGGTTGTTTTCCAGAACTTCCGTGGCCCTTCCAGCACTGATTTGGAAAATTCACCTGCCCACTAGAAATGTTCATGTGCCATTTTGAATTTTCAAGCCCTGGACCCATAATTACTGCTAGCATGAATTGTTGTATTCCCAACCCATTATAGTTCAAAAGCCCAAGGTGTGACCACTGAAATGGCACTCATTCACAGTAATCTTCAGAGAAATCCATAACCAGGTTTGATCAAAATCCATTATACAGTACTTGTTATGTTTGAATGTACACAAATTTAGTAGATAACAAAAGTCCCTCGAAGGGACTGACACTCTATTGGGCAAAATGAATTTCCAGCAATTCAAGATAAGACCATTTCCTTATATTTACTGTCAAGTGTTGAAACCATCTTTGATTTTCTTCAACGATAACAAGATTTTCAAAATAGCTGCTGTGGTGCACATATTGGATATCAGCTTGGCACCATTTTCATTTAGGACAAAGTAGACATCATCTGAAGTCTTTTGATGAAAACCCAATATCATAATGATCATCCACTTAGGGGAGTAGTGACAACAAGACAATCATGATAGCAGCCATGTTGGATGTACGACTGGCACCATTTTCATTTAGGTCCAACTAGGTATCATCAGAAGTCTATTAGTGACAACCCCATGTTGATGTAGCCATCCATTTGGGAGGAGTAGAGATAACAATATTTTCAAGATAGCCACCATGGTAGCCATATTGAGGGTTAGTCATTTTCATTAAGGGCCAACTAGACACCATAAGAACTCTTCGGATGAAAACCCCATGTTAAAATGACTTTTCACTAAGAGGAATAGTAAAAACAGGATTTTCAAGATGGCCACATACTGGATGTCAGATCAGCACCATTTTAATTTTGGCTCAACAAAACAATATAAGAAGGATTTTTGTGAAAATCCAATGCTGATATAAGCATTCACTCTGGAGAAGTAGTGACAACAAGATTTTCAAGCTGGCCACTGTGGCATACATAGCCGACATCAGATTGGCACCATTTTCCTTTAGGACTAACTAGACATCATTAAGAAGTCTTTTGGTGAAAACCCCATGTCAATATCCCGTTCTGTTCAGGAGGAGTAGCAATAACAAGATTTTCAAGATGGCCTCTATGGTGGCCGTATCAGACATCAGACCAGCACCATTTTCATTCAAGACCAAGCAGACATCATAATAAGCTTTATAGTGAATACCTCACGACCATCCATTCAGAAAGAGTAACAATAACAAGATTTTCAAGATGGCCACTGTGTGGTGACCATATTGGATGTCAGATCAGCACCATTTTTATTTAAGACCAACTGGGCATCATAAGAAGTCTTCTGGTGAAAACCCATTGTCAATATGCTTTCTGTTCAGGTGGAGTTGAGATAACAAGATTTTTAAGATTGCTGCCTTGGTGGCCATATTGGATGTCAGATTGGCACCATTTTTATTTAGGACCAGCTAGACATCATAAAAGTCTTTTAGTGAAAACTCCATGTTGATATGACCATCCATGTAGAAGGAATAGCTATAAGAAGATTTTCAAGATGGCCATTGTGGTGGCCATATTGGATTTCAAATTGGTACCATTTTCATTCAGGATCAACTAGACAACATAAGAAGTCTTTTAGTGAAAACTCCATGTTGATATGACCATCCATTCAGGAGTAGCGATAACAAGATTTTATGTTCAAGATGGCTGCTGTGGTGACCATACTGGACATAAATGGGCACCATTTTCATTTAGGACCAATTAGACATCATAAGAAGCCTTTTAGCGAAAACTCCATGTTGATATGACCATCCATTCAGGAGGAGTAGCGATAACAAGACTTTCAAGATGGCCACTGTGGCGGCCAATATTGGATGTCCGAGCAACACCATTTTCATTTAGGACCGACTAGACCATGGGCTGAATGTGTGTATAAAGTTTCATGACAGTCATCCAAGTAGTTTACGAGGAATAGCGATAACAAACATTTGCAAACAGATGGACGGATGACAGACAATGGATGAAAGACCATCCCATAAGCTCTTCTGGTCTATGACAGTAGAGCTAAAAAGCAGAATCACAACCTTTGACCTTGAAATCAATGTCACAGTGCTATCAAGTTGTTGGTTAAAATGCAACTAAATACAATGTTCAGTCAAAATTTATTTGTATATGTGGAAGTCAATGTGTTCTTAAGCTCACTAAAGTACAAAAATCTAGGAAGTTACTTTTGACCTTGACACCAAGGTCAAGTAAGGCAGGTTAACAAAGTTTTTCACAATAGTGCTGAGATATAGAAAGAGACTAAGTTTAATCAAAATCTTTTCCTATTTGT
The DNA here is from genome assembly GCA_029931535.1 of Margaritifera margaritifera. Taxonomy (NCBI): domain Eukaryota; kingdom Metazoa; phylum Mollusca; class Bivalvia; order Unionida; family Margaritiferidae; genus Margaritifera; species Margaritifera margaritifera. The sequence continues at coordinate 375,863 of JAQPZY010001106.1, forward strand.
CAAAGTTACAGTATTCACAAGTCATTACATAATAATTAAGACCAACTACATGTCATCATGGGTTCTTTGGGTAAACTTCATGTTGATATGACCATCCAATCAGAAAGCGTGCAAATAAAAAATATTTTCAAGATGGCACTGTGGCCGCAATTTTTGACATACTGGAAGTAAGAATGGCACCATTTTCATTTTGAACCAACTGTATACTGCAAGAAGTGTTTTAGAGAAACCCCATGTTGATTGACCCATCCATTCTGGAGGAGTTAAGCAATAGAAATATTTTCAAGGTGGTCAGATTGGCACCATATTCATTTGGAACCAATTACACATCATAAAAAGTGTTAAGTGAAAACACCATTTTAATACGACTATCCATTCAGGTGGAGTTGAGTTATTCAGACCCTCTTTCAGAACAGTTAAAAATGGGCTGGCATGTGTATTTTGGAATGTTGTTAACAGTGCAAACAAGAGGTGCTACATCTGCCCTTTGATTATCGGCATGTGAAAATTTCCAGAATCATCCAGAGGTCATTACTTGAACTTTCAATTGGGCAGATACTCAAAACAAATTTTAGCCAATATCAGATCTGTTGTAGATGTGGATACAGCAAAGTCTGATTTAAAGACCACTGTTTTTGGTTAAGTCAGGATTCTTAATGCACAGATCAGTCTGTTTCATAATGTATGGACCTCTATTGTGAAACCACCTGTTGTAAATAACCATTCTTTCCTGGCAGATGGTGTGATCTCTCAAGACATATTTAACTCTAATGTTTCAAACAGCATTTAATCTGACTGGTATGGTGGAGGGAGGCGCTACAAGGAGTTTAAAGATAGTTTTGGCTGCAAGTAAAATGTAAATGAACTTTTATTTTCAATTGGTTTGGGTAAATTTAACACTAAACAACTATAGTACTTTCATTTTTCATGGAAGTCATATGCTGTGAATTCACTTCTATTTTGTAGGGTATAAGTTTTCATGGATTTTGTGGTTGCTACAAAGCATACATTTATAAACCCCAAAAACAATGCAAATAGAACCTGGTTCCGCATCACAGACATACCTCCCGCACATACTCGTGTATAAGCCGATACCAACATCAAACTGCATAGACCCAGACCTGCTGGTACATAATGCGCTGGCAGATCTGGGTCTATGCAGTTTGTAAGGACTAATCAGCAGAACAAACAACATAGACCCTGATCTGCCAGCGCATTATGCGATGGCAGATCAGTGTCTATGTTGTTTGCATTTGAACCCGGATTATACGCGAGTATAGACAGTACATGTACCATGTCACAGCATGTCATACAAAAAACACAATTTTGAACTCCCTCCATTCCACAGCACACGACATTCAAAATTCTCCCAAACACAGTTTTCCCAAATGGCATCTGCGATGAAATTATCGTTGATTTTTTTGTCCAGCACTGCTACAAAAGTCTCCTTCTAAAGACTAACTGCTTTAAACTTTACAAGTTTTAGATTATTCATACCTTCTGCAAGATATTCCAAGCACACAGCTTAAAATTATGATTTTTTTTCACTAGCCCACAGAATTACCAAAATAAAACTTTTACTGATCCTGCCTAAATTTCACTGATCCTGCTAAAATCAAAAAGAAGCCAGTTCAGCTTCTAATTCAACATTTATTACAATAACATCAACTCAAAACAATAACAAAAGTATTTCACCAACAAGACTTGTGAAAAGTTGAAAGTTCATGTTCATTTTCTTTATCTGATTCATCATCAGACCTAGGTCCATATTTGCTCCGCTTCTGCTTTGATTTCATATATCCCTCTGCCATTATGTGTGGGAAGCTTGCATTGTGTGATTCCAGAGACGATTTATGAAAGTTTTTACACCCATCAACGAATGAAGTATTTCTCCAAATACTCATTGCAGAAAGTGCACATACATCACAGTCTCGCTTGTGACATACTTCAGCCATTTGTGTTCATTTTCCCAGTATTTCTGGTACTTTCTTAGTCTCTTCTCTTGATTATAATTGTGACTGCACTCTTTCTTGTCATCATCTAATTTCTGCCTTTTATGTGGCGACTGCACGCCTTGCAAATACGTCCACATGTTTATAATTGTCATACACAATGCAATGAATGTTTATCAACAATATTGTTAATATTAAAACGCATTGTTTGGTATAATTTTGGATTATTCATTAAGTCCACTTGGTCAATACTAGCCCGAGACCCTATATATTTATACCAGTAATGAAATCAGATCAGTGTTTGGGGGCAGTATACCAGGCTAGTTCCACATGCACAAAGTCTGTTTTGACAATAATCATGCTACCGGGTATATACCTCCACCGACTAATAATTTGCTTGTGATTGGGATATAAAAAACACATGGAATTTCACTTACTTCTTCAAGCTCATGGCTTGTATAGCCCCAGAGAGTTGTTTTTCAAAGACTTTTCAAGGTGTTTTCAAGGACTTCCAAACGTTTTTTTTCAAAAACTGAACTTTCTCCATATGTTACTTTGTTTATCACTGCCTATTTAAGAACATACAAATTTATGGGAAAAAGCACTCTGTCACTAATTGCCCATAAAATATTAGCTGAATGAGTATTTAATTACTGAGATCACATTGGTTTTCCACACCTAAAAGCCTGTGTGGCTCATTTACTGCAGGTTGTAAACAAGTCAAGATTTCCAAATGTCTCATACTTTTTGTTGACTTACTATTTTATTTCGTAGGCTGTTATTGTGATTATTAAAACTGTATAAAAGTTTTTCTTTTTCATCATTTAATAAGAGACAGAAGTTGCAACCATTTCATTTTATGTCCAATCTCTCCCTGATGTTATAGCACTACTATACACATAGGTAACAAGTGGTCATTTCAATGATGTAAATACCATATATACTTGCATATAAGCCAGGTCCAAATGCAAACAACATAGACCCTGATCTGCCGTCGCATAATGCGCTGGCAGATCAGGGTCTATGTTGTTTGTTCTATTGATTAGTCCTTACAAACTGCATAGAAACATATGCAGTTGGTATCGGATTATACGCGAGTATATATGGTACCTGCCAAGCCTGAGAGTGGGGGGGGGGGGTTGGAGACTCAAAAGTGTATTTTGAAGTCCCAAGGGGGGGGGGGGGGGCCTCAGTGACATCATACAGTTGAGAATAAGTTATCTACTCATACAAACCAACAGAAAATTACTGAAAATTCAAATCTGAATTAAATAAAAAAAAAAATGTTTTCATTGAAGTTTTTAGTACACTTTCAAACACGAAATAGTTGGAAGACCTAGCATTATCAAATACCATCACCACACACACGTGCACAAGCTCACACAATGACAACCATACAGACAGTAAATAAAAATACACCAAGTTTCTGTCTTTAAAATCCATTTGACAGTGGAATACAGTCTTATGCAGATGGAGTCTTTGCTGTTCTCAATAGTTTTTTTTTTTTTTTTGGGGGGGGGGGAAGCTTGGGAGTTTCTTTCTAATCATAAAATTTAAAAATAAATATTTACTTCAAAATAAATAATTTCTTTTTTTAAACTAATTTAATGGTTATAATAAGTTCTTTTTTTCTTCAAATTAGAGCAAGAATATTTTTTTTCAAGCTATATGGGGGTCAGAAATTTCTTTTCAAAAACATTCAATATCTACCTCACCAACCCACCCCTCTCCCCTGAAGATTAAATGGTCAGCCCCTTTGAGTTCATCTTTGCACTCATAAGAGAATGGATGGTATTGTTGTTCAAACTTTCCAGAAGAACTTTTTTAATTTTGTATCAGCATACAAAATGATCTTTCTGCATCTGCATTGCTATGAGGGAGTGTCAAACATGCAATGGCCACACGAGTTCAAATGTTTACGGTAAATATGTTAGTTACTTTGGGGATTGAACTCTGCATTCGTGCATTGTCTTGATGCTGGGTGGTGTTACTATGTCGACAAACTCTACACTCCTGAATGACTAATGTTGATATGGTGATTGCAGTATGTGCAAATAATAAAATAACCCCCCCCCCCCCCCACTGCTGCTGTTCATCACTAAGTCAAACTCCATAAACTGGAAGTTCCAACGTTTAGTTTCGCTGCACTTTGTATATTTTGCTGATGGGTCATCCTTCCCTAAATCACAGCTGAGATTCAACATTTGTCTTCACTTCTACACTATTCCAACTACCAAAGTAATATATGGAGTAAAATCCAACTTCAAAGAAATGTTGCTGCTGATCATGACCTAGTCAGTAATCTTAATAATAATGGCTTAAACATTTTCATTGAAGGCAATAAAGAGTCATGCTTTTTGTTTCTTCAAAAGGCATCTCTTTGATTTCCCTAACTTCAAACGAATTGGGTTGTTCCACTTTGTGTACTTTACATATGCAAATTAGCCTCATGGATTCTCCCACAAAGGATTCTAAACACAACATCACCCTAGATATTGTCAGTCAGTTAAGTAATCTGTGCAAGGGTGTTTGTTTATCTCTGACTGACTTACCTTTTAATCACCTCTATTACAATCAACTGTACAAACGGCCCGAGGTGATAGTTTTCCATGAGCATTAAGCATGACTGTTTACTGTCTATACAGGTTATGGGCATATATTGTGGTGTCATGAAGGTCTCTCTCTCTCTCCTTTTTAACTATGATTTCAAAAAATCATGTTTTTCTAAACACAACCATGTTGGGGGGTTTGGGAATCAAAAATGGTGTTTTCTACATGACATGTTGTGTTGTGGCAGGTATGGATATCATAATGTATTGATCATATTATTTTGAGCTGCGCAATAATCATTGATTTTACAAATGCAGACTACCTTAAGGGGCTATAACTCTATGGAAAGCAAACAGAGAACCTATCAAGAAGCATACCAGAGAAATTTCATACCAGATGGAGTAAAAAAAGTATGTAAATTTCTTGCAGAGTTTCGTTGTGCTATACAAATTCTTGAATGGAGTACATATAAAAGGTTATATGGTTGAAAATGAACATATAGATGAATGGAAACAATGGGATGGGGCAAATAACTGGCTGCAGATTTTATTGCAAGGCACTGATCTATGTTTAAAATATAAAATTCTTGAAGCAGGATCATCCTTCTTTGAGGAAAAGTTCAGTCTTTTCTCAGTTTTGAAGATTCCTTCATTTCCTTTATCTCTTTGAATGAAACAGTACTGTATGTTTCATAGAAAGCTTCACATCTTTAGTCATTAAAACACTTGGCACCACAGCAGCATGAGGTTTAACTTCACAGATCTTAAGAAAATACAATTACTAATTTCAAGAACTGGGTCAATTATAGGCTAGGCTGACACTATCAAATGACAAGGGTAAGTGGTTGTCATTAATATGCAGTAAAGAATACCACTGCCTGTGACAACGGTGAGTTTTTTCTTTCCAAAAATCTACAATTTAAACAATCCATTATAAGGACACATTTGATCATATCCATTGTTACATGTACTTATATAGTTCACTCCCCACTGAACACAAGTGCTATAGATCTACAACAGTGTGTAAATCTGTTATCACCCTAATCTCTCCACTGGACTTGACCCGACTTACCCTGATCTATTCACAACCATGGTCTGGACTATAAAGAGGTGGTGACATTTTCACTACCTATTTACAAGTACTACATTTTCATTCAAAGATATCACATCTCATGCCGACCTAGTTTACAAATTGTTGAAATCTAAAGAAGGCAAAATCTGATAATGTATTAGTTATTACCTGGACACCAAAAGTACAATGACAAATTTCAGTCCAAATACATGTATCTGGCATTAGGTATTATACTAAGATACTACTGATGACTGTACATAAATGTACACTTAAGATATCAAGATACAGTACAAGAGCTGCCTTGATTTTACTACCAGAAATTACAATTGGACTTCAACTTCACAACTAGAATTCAGTGACCTGAATTTCTGAAAGTTAAGTCTGACCAATGTACAGAAAATGGTTAACTATGCTTAGGGGTGAAATGATTCACTGATGTATTGATGTGTCGACAATTCTGCTGTTTCGATATACATATCAATACTAAAGGTGGAGAATTGGTTCAAAATTATAATTACCTTATGAAAGTTACTTTTAATCTTAAACAACCATGAATAAGTAATTTGCCTCTTTATTCCTTATGAGTATCAATATGTATTATATCATAGGTTGTGTATCATGATACATATCGATATGTGGCATAGGCTAGAGTTCTTCCCAGGTCCTTTTACTGTAGCGGTCCCGCAATACCATCATTGTAACCTCCAATGCTTTAGAACCCACCACTATGCTATGCGCTTGTGCTGCTACACTTTAATGTTTCCCACTATCCTTATAAAATTTATCTGTTAAATAAACATCCTGTAACCTAATTCAAAACCCTATTACACAAATGACACGTGTTCTAACCTCTTCATGGGCATTTGATCAGATAATCCAGGATAATTACTCACTCACTTAACTGTTATCTTTTGTACCTGGCATGCCCGACTGCTGGTGCGCAACCCTGATGAGGGTATTATCTGCACTGACAGTCACCTGATTGGCCAGCGATGATGTAGTGTGTGTTAGTCATTTCCACTAGTAACCAAATTAGTTACGCATATTACATTTTAAGTTTTAAAATTCTTGTGAAAAATGAACACACCACCTTTAAAAAAAACCGTAAAAGTACCCTGGGCCTGACTAGCACCATGTTGGCCTGGTTACGAAGATCAGAGCACAGGGACTCGTATAGTTGCTTATAGTTTTTACCTATCCATATGTACTATACATATAATAATAATAAGGGAGGATATTCTCTGCCTTCTTGCACGACCTATTTAGGAATCAATGTTGCTATTTCAAGCTACACTTTGCATAGCGTAATAAATGTGGTACCGGTATTTAGCTCAGGCATTTGACTTTTTATGCCTACACAGTGTCTGACTTACTACCACACCTTTAAGGAATGGCAGTCCATTTTCCCATGCTAGCAGTTGACATGGTCATGATTGTACCTGCTTAATATGCAGGTACAACAAGCTGAATAGAAAACTGCCCTCTCTCACTGGTCAACTGAAAATGATGTACTGCACCTACTGATAACCTGATTTTCAGTCGACCAATAAGGGGGCAGTATTCCATTCAGCTTGTTGCAGTAAAGAATAATGTGTAAATATATGCACTTCTTTTTTATTTCATTGATATTAACTTGTTTCACTTTTACGACATTACCACACACTTTTTAAAACATTTGAACATGCTTACCCCGATGCAATGAAACATTTCTGGGCAGATCACTGTAGGCGTACCGTTTCACCCCTAACTATGCTTGACTGACCTAGTATCATGAACATCAAAATCCAAATGGCACAGTCTGATGTTCCTTAAAACTATCAAGCATGTAACTGTGGATGTACAATCTAATCCTAATAATCTGATGCATGGAATTCTCATTAAAATTAATGGATTAACCTGGCTTCTTGATAATTTAATCTTTGAATGCTGCCAATACTAGAGGTTTAGCATTGGACCTACCTTTACATCATAAAAGGGAACTATCTGTACCATGTACGTGTTTATCAGAGGGAGTGTTCTCTAAAAGTTTGCAAGAGTTTTCTGAATAGCAAGATTACAGACTAAACCTATTAGCAGAATTAAGACAAACTAAAGCCAAATAAGTTATTTAATTACATGTACCTCTAGGTCAGTGTCAAACTCATTTGCTATGGAGGGCCAGATTTGATATAAATAATAATAAATAATAATAATAAATAATAATGAGTCTGGCAGGCCATATTTTTGACACCCCTTACTTTAGATTGTCTTAACAAGACCAAACAGTATTCAGGTTATTCACATACACAATCTACAACAGTAAAAGAATGGCACCTTTGGAGCTCCAAGATCAACTCACTCGCATGAAGATGCAAGTGCTTTAACTCATTAAGACCAGGAGCTTTATCAGATTTTCACTTAAGATTGGGTAGAAGAGAAAGTTTTCATGTTATTTCCAATGGAATCCAAACATGTCTGTCTGATTCAGAGGGATTTTCCTATCTACAGTAGCTTAGATATGTAAGAGAGGTTGTTTTCAATTGGCTATCAGGCCCGTGCATGAGCAGATGGGGAGAAAATTGGACTTCCTTTTTTTGCGTATTGGACCCATGATTTTTGCCTGCTTGTCCCCTTTTACCCCAAATCCCAAAGTTACCCAATTTTTTTACGAAGGTTCATCTGTCTGTGTGAAGTTTGGTCAGGTCTGCTTTAGATCTAATGAGAGGAAGTCTAAAATACAGACAAAAACTCTAGTCCTGCAACAGCTGATTTTTTAAGTAAAGAAATTCAGGTCTCAAAATTGTGTTTTTCCCCAATTATTTTTTGTATGTTTGTAGAATCTCTACGTTACTTGACATCAGTGTAAAGCTACATCTTTCTTCTTTTCTCTAATACCACCTGCTTGGGTCTATCGTGAACTGTGATGATGTCACAGGTTATGGAAGAAGGGTACTACCTCATGATGCAAAATTGCATTTCTCAGCCTTAATGAGTTAAATCAACTTAGATTGTGTGAAATAAACTCACATTTTGTGAGCACTGCCATTAATGGAGGATGCATTCTAATATTTTTTTCATATTTTAAAATTCAAAAGTTGTTTGTTTTTAATTGTAAACAAGTGTTTTAAAAAAGGACTTTTTTTAATGTTTTACCCTTTATTTTAAAGGAAAAATCTTTAAATATTCTTGTCTGCAGTGAATCTGTGACAGTGACCTTCGACTTGTAACCTACAGATGAAGTCATAGGAAGTCAACATAAAAGGGTCCAATTACAATCCATCCATACATGCAAAGTGGATTTTTCAAAATATTGATAGATCTTAGCAAATGCTAACCAAAGACAAGATTGATGTTTGACTTTGTGATTACATGTGACAAGTTTTGCATTCTGATACTGACATACAAGGTTCTATAAAATGAAATTGCATCTCCACATTACAATATTACACACTCCAATGGAATGGATCATTGTTCAAATACACTGATTTCTCCAAGATTTTCACTCAAAGGCCAAAATTTCCCTCTGGCATTTTCATGAGATTTTCTGTTTTTAAGGGAGATAGTTTTTATATAAGAACAGTATCTATGAACACAACCTTTTATAGTACGTTTCACAAACGTGTGTGATAAAGAACTTTTCATGTATAAAGGATAAAGCTTACAGTTGTTTATCTTAGCTATCATGTTTTATGACAATGTCAATATATCTATCATATACATTAGAGCTGCATGTAACAGCACAGACATTACCATTGAATACCGAAAAATGCATGTCTGCCACTGTAGAACCTCGCCAAGTGTAGTTGGTAAAACACTTGTAATAACCAGATAATCAATGAAAGCTCTCTCTACTCAAAGTCACTTAGTAAGCACTTGATTATGGTGGCTGATTTAGAAGTCATGTACTTACATATAAGATTTGGTTTTGTTAATATTAACGAATTTTATAAGTTTTTTTCATGCTGATGAACTGACTGCAATTTTTGCACAACTGCATGATTTTTGCACGCTTGCTAATTCAAAAGAGAGATGAATTAAATTTAGTGGTGATTCAAACAATCATGTAACATGGAGAAATAAACACTTATGATGTGTGTTACAGTTCTCATCTCTGATATCCAAGTTTGTGCTCAAAGAAGTTTTATGACTTCTAAGCTAGGTTTTCTCTTCCTAAAAAAAACAACTTTGTTCGCATTAAACTGAATTAATCTTCAGTGGTTTGTTATACATTTACACATTTTAATAAATAAATGAGTGGTCAGAGTTTATGATATTAACTGAGAAATTTTTCCTCCTGTACACTATGAATATATTACTATAAAATCATATAGAATCAATAAATGTCTGACAGAAAACATTCAAACTGGCCACATGGCATAAAATAACTGATGGATGTGGGTCAATAGGTTTAGTAACAAGTCTTTATCACATGAATACATCTGCAAAATAGCAAACAAGAGGTCAGAATGATCTATGGTGCTAATGACACATGCCAAATACTACTAACAAGATCTATCAGTAAGCAAGTACTCAGCAAATACACCCAGCAAGATATTAAGTGTACATATACATATAATTTTCAAAATGTGGGGAGATAACTCTAAAAGTACTAATCTGAAAAAGACGAATCATATATGGGGCACAAACTCTTGTCATGATGCAAATTCATATCAAGTTTCATGAAAATTCTCAAATGGTTCTGGAGATAATCATCGGATAAGAGTGTGACTGACGGATGGATGGACAGACACAATTTGTAATAAAAATGGGGATAACTCTTACAATGCTGATCAGAGAGACTCAGTTTTTCAAGGGTTCAGTTGATACATGTATATGCAAGCAAAAGTGGGATGGAGAAATGAACTGACTCCAGTATACCCTCTAAACTTTGTTTGTGTGGAAATAAAGAAGAAAACTAGAAATTAGGCTGTATTTTCCCTTGACTATCCCTGTAATGGTGTCTCATTTCACTTCCATTTGCCATGCAACTTTGACTCTACTTGACAGCATTACTTGACTCTCAAACTTATAGAGGTACTTATGAAACAGGATATGGATATGCATAAAATAAAGTTATTATTCACTAGTGTCTGATCAGCCTGATGTACATCATTACACTCTTTATGCAAAAATTAGGAAAAAACGTTTATTCTTTCTCTCCATCTCTTTTGAGATTCAGACATGAACACTACTTTAAATGCAAGAAGCAATGGCAGAGGGGGGATGGGTGTGTGTGTCAGCTGTATCCCCTTTTATTTAGTTAAAACTGCATTTGTTTTAGTGCAAAACAGATAAAGTTGGCACATTTAGGGAAAAAGAAAAGAAAAAACAAAACAAATGCTCTTTTCATACGCAAACTACTGTAGAGCAGAAAACATTCCTGGATCAATCCTTGAAGAAGATCATGCAGACTATGGTATTATCAAAAAGTATGAACAGTTTGAAGTAGTTCAACATTTCATGCCTTAACAACTTGGGACCAGACTTCCTACATAAAAAATGCTACTGTACTTCTACCAGAAAAGATGCACTTGCTTGCACCGAACGCTTTTACATAACACTGCAAAACATCAATGTACGAAAAATGTGTCAATTCCGGACTGTAACATTTGTGCACCTTTTGGGTGTACATGAATAAAAAATCTTGGTTGTACATGAATACTAAATCTTGGGTGTACATGAATACTGTATCTTGGGTCAAAAGCAAACAATATTACAAATCCTTGAAAGAATTTTCCAACTCACAAGACCAAAGTACAGCTCTCCCTCGTTATAATGCAGTAGTCGGGGCACATCACCGCTGAATGGGTTATTTACCAAACCGTGTAATACCAAGTACCACAATATATATGGAACCGTGATATATTGAGAATAGTGTAATATACAAAACCGTGGTATAGCACGCACTATCAATTTTTTTAAAATAATGGTGTTTTGAAGTGGAAATGATGATATAAACCAAGTTTCACTTTGTTTTCTTTTAACCCATATTGTTATACTTGGGTATGATTTTGGTCATGGGGTCCATAGTAGTACATGTACTATGTTATATCCAGAAACGTGTTATAATAAGGCACGTTATAACAGGAGCTGTATAGTGCATTAACCATCTGTTGATTACAATATTTTACACCTGGAACATATTTATCAACTCTTCAATAGATGCAATGCAAATCCTGATATGTTACTAAATGTGATAAATACTCTCTGCTTATCAAAATTATCACATTTCTTTCAAGAAACATCTGTAAAGTTGATAAAACTGACTCTAGGTAATAAAATATGTAGACATATGTTTTGTATATTCAGTTCATAGTCTGTCTTTGTTTGTTTAGATGTGCAGCATAAAAAAACAACTCATAGCAACATAAAAAATGGAAGATTATAGATTGAAGCTATACTGGAAATACCTGTATTAACATTGTCTACTCCTGTATCAATCTTTTTGAAGCCAATGTACAAAGTCAAGCAGAAGCAAATAAATAATGACTTTTTCAACTCACTGGCCTTGTTTTGAAAGAATTTAAAGTATTTTACATGAAATTCTGCTAAAATTGCTCAAGCAAAGGATGGACTTATTATTAAAAATAGGTGTACATTGAGAAAATGATGTTATATTAAATCTCACGTCTCACAGCCTCAGGCTAAATGGGATACATGCATATTTAGGGATGCCAGAGAAAGTCCCTACACATGTCCTGAAGTAAATTTAAAAAACAAAAACAATTGTCAATCTAAATTCAGTGTGTCTGTGTGTGTGTCTATGTGCCTTCTCGCAGACTATGCTTCCGAATTACTCTGCGAAGATGGCATCAAGAAGATCTAATAGGATTCAAATCAGGTATGTAAACAGTAAACTGAGAAAAATATTGAATATACCTTTAATTTTAACACAGAAAGGAAGATTTATCATGTATTTATTAATGGATAGCCCACCATTCATAACACACTTTTGCCAAATTAGACAGATCGGGAACACGTGAAAACTGAATAGATGCTTTTCTGAATGTTCTGAATATAACGTTTTAAAGAAAACAAATCATGTAATAAGATTCATGCAGATATTCTTCAGGAAAATTATGTTGGACAAGAGACTCTATACATTCAGCTCTGCTTGTCCAGTTTATCTTTTATTTACATGTCAGCCATTTGCATTTTGAACATAAGTACATAGCAAAATATGTACATAGATTTTAGTTCATTTTGATTTTTATTCTAATGTGAATGGTCAAAATGTTATACAAAAGAATTGGTGTTGTATAATGTGAATCATATGCGCAATGATTTAACACTTTACAATTCATATCACATGATAAGTATGGAGAACCAATATGTAACAATTCAATAACAATTGATGTAGATTAAAATGCATTTCCTATGTTAAGCTACATACAAGTTACAGTCTAAGAAATAGTGACATGCAGTTGCAGATTAAAGTTAAACCAGTTTCTTAAGTTTTAATATGTTTGATCAGGGGCTAATGGGGGTAATAAATCACATAGACATACATGGCACAGACCATTAAAAAATTATGTAAAAGGTACATTATTCATTACATTTTTGCCTTCCATATAATTTTGGACAACCAGTTTGCTAATAACAACTTCTTGTGCCAGTACTTCAAGTTAATCCACTGACAATACATCTGCCTCAAAACTGTAGTTTTTCCAACCTATTTGAATTTTCTTCTGAACAAACATCCCAGACAAACATCAATGTACTCTAGATGTGGTCATATGAAGGACTGATATATTTTTCCTAAAGACTTAAAAATTAATTTAAATTTTAATTCCTTAAAAGAACAAATCATTCTTGAAAAAGAGTTGCATAAGCCATCTATGTGTGATGACCATTTTCCACCACTACCTTTGTATTAAGTCCAAGTGTTTATGAAAATATTGGAAACTATGGATTTCATTGTGAAACACAAGATTTGGAAGGGTAGATGCCAGTCTTCTAGAAAAGAGCATAACATAAATTTTGCAAGGGTTTACCTTTAGAAGCCATTGGTTTGACCACACTCTAAGAGTTTCATGACCAGTATTCCAGACAAATTCTATTTCATGTATACTGTATGCTCTGACACATATGCCAGTGAAGACCTAGAATACCGTATTTTATGTACAAGAGAAAAAGTAATTGACCTAAACTGTAAGCCATTCCTCCAATAGTAGTATAATTCTCAACTTGTATAAAAGACAACCATGCCAAAACCAGTCTAAAGCTTTGGGGAGATCACAAAAAAACATGGACATGTATTCCTTATTATCTAAAACAACAAATTCAGCATCTGCTGACAAATGAGTGACCCATAATTATTTTCTCTGCACTGAATTTGGTACTTTACAATTGATATATTGAATGGTACAAACTCCTCTATATGCCCAGAATTTTGCAGTTTACTTGGATCTGACAGGTATGCACCTTTGGCTACTGGCAATCAATTAGCACCTGTCACTACAGGTGTAACATTAGTGACAAACTTCCTTGATCTCATAACAGAATAGCTAATCCTGATAAAATACACAGATACTTTACTTACTTACCTAAAATGAGGGCAAGTCTGTCACATATCTGTGGTTATACTAGAAGGTTCATTGTGGTCACTGAATTTGTTAGGAGTCATTAATTAGACCTTACATTATGTTTCATTACAAGGAAACCGGTTTCAGATTAAAAAACCGGAATAATAATTCACATGTTCAATATCACAACCATGGGCTGTGCCTCACAAACAAGGAGCTTCAGAGTCATTAATGGTCAATATAAGACCCCAGGGACCCTTGCCACCTCTTTGTGGAAATAGTGTAACACAGAGAGATGGTAGAGAGATGCATCTTGTTACCCCATTTTCATCAATCAACAAGATTGCACACCAAACTCATAAGAAACAGTAAACCAAGCAATGCACACTAGAACTTATCAGCTCTATGTATGCACTAGCAATATAAGTGAATGCACAACTATTTAACACAACACAAGGGGATGGAAATATCTGCAAGACAAAGAAGTGTTGAGCAAGTACCCTTGACTAATAAGTATTACTTTATGCATCGAGTTTAACAGCAAATAATTACAATCCTGGATATATGGTGCCAAGCAAAAGCTATTGAAGGGAGTAAATGTGGAAAGTTAACAAGAGGCCCAAGTAGGCCTGATAGCTTTCACTAGGGTAACTGACATGTTAGCTTGTGAATGCAAATTCATATATGTATTGAAACTGTGGAGTTTAAATAAAAAGCTTGGTGCATTAGTTGCTACACTGTCTATTATAATGTGGTGTCGCTTACCTTTTTAAAAAAAATAAACCATATATATATATATATATATATATATATATATATTAAATTAAAACATGGCAGACTCTTATATTATTCTACTTAACATTTAAACAGTGGCGGCGCAAGGTGGGGTCGGGGGATGCAATGGCCCATGGGCATCTGGTGAGGTGAGGGACGCCATCAGAAGTTGTTTTTTTTGCAGCCATAACTGGGGTGAAGATTGGGGGGTGGGGGGTTAGGTTGGCACCTGACATAAAAACTGTTCTCTGCGGCAAAGTAGGGGTGCCACTAAAGAACAATGCCCCCGGGCACCTTGGTAGAGGTACCACTAAAGAACATTGAACCCTTGCACTGCCACTGCATTGAAAGTTTGTTTTTTTTGAATTTGATATGCTTGCATTTTCTTGTGGACTGAAATAAAATACATGAAACAAGGCAAGTAATGTCAATTTTCATACATTAACCCTTAAAGTGCTTGTTGCAGCATAAGTTGTGCTGCCAGTAGAGGTCTCATAGCCCTTGTCATGGCATAGATAGTTTTTTTTACACATCTGGGTACTTTAGCTTGACATGAATGGTTGTGAAACTAAATTTAATTGCACTGGGCCCTGGTACAAGCATTCTGTCATAGTTGAACCTTGCATTCATCAGAGAAGTTTTACAAATGTGTGCTTAAAATAAGTGCTACCTAGAAAACTCAAAATGGCTGACTCCCAACATGATTCATCTTCAGATGACAATTTCATTTGACAAAAAAAAAAAAAAAAACTGGCTGATGATAGTGATTATGAGAATGAATATTTAAGTTTTTAAGTATATGAGATTACCGGAGTTGGGAAAGTGTTACTGGAAATACCAGTAAGTGATTTTGAACCTGAAAATGATGTTGAATACAAGTCTGATGTACATGCTGGATGGAAAAAAAACAGATTAGCAAACCGGTCAACCCACTATTCAGCAGTATTTCGAAATTAAATGTACAAATGGAGAATACCAAGCCTATATACCATTTAAGGCTATTTTTTTTATGACATTTTCTTGCATCTGATCATTGATCAAATGAATCTTTAATCAGATCAGAGAGTAAATGAGGCGCACTTAATTGACAATAGCCGCATAAGAAAATGGGAGCCCATCACACCTGACGAATTGAAACTCTTTGTTGCATTGGGTTTGGTGCATAAACCTGATTTTGATTTTTACTGGGCAACTGAACATGTGATATCAACCCCATACTTCAGCAAAACAAGTGAGTTGGGATATATTTCTATATAGCCTAAGTAATACCTGAACAGGTAATGAACTCGACAAGTGACTGTCTTCGCAAGTTCATAAGTGGACAGCAGATGACAGACATATACTAGAATAAATAACAAGAAAAAATGAAATATTTTGTGAACATTATTACAGACTTTAGGGGGTGGAAACTTGTTTGTAGTGTTCCTCTACTGGATGTTCATTAACCGTTACCTATTCTATACCTGTGATTTTCACAACTTGGAGATAAAGTTGTAACAGATATACATATGGTTGAGCCACTCAAGAATAGAGCAAGTTTAGACATATTTGAACTTTTTCATTAAAAAAGAAACAAAAATACAAATGAAATATGAACATAATTTATAATTTTATGTGTAAGTGCAAATATGATAAAGTTACATGTGACTTGATGCTTATAAAAAAGTTCAGACTTTAACAATTATTTTTCATATAGGGTTTGTGTATCTATTATGTACTGCAATTAAAATCCTGGCAATTAAAACACAGAGTGCAGTTTTAATTTATTTTCTCAAACAATTCAGCACTGAGGGATCTTGTACTACAAAATTATATAGCACTTTAAGGATTAATGTACATGTAAAGTGATTACTTTGATGTATAACTTAATATAGAGGCAGGTAGATATGAGGATGACATTGTTTCAGAGTTTTTTGTAGCTTCTGTTCCTAAAATAATTTACTATTTGTTGATGAGGAACACTATGCATTTTTTATTTTAAAAAAATTACCAAGATATTAGAGAAAAAATATTAAGATAAATGTTGGTGTGCCTGTCCGTCTTTAGAAAAATTATAAAAATTTTGAAATGTCTGAAAAAATATACCATATGAAGTGCATTGCGCTCCACTATAATGACCTTTTTTGTATGTACATGTATTCTAGGGCAGCAGCCTAAATTGCTAAAATAAAGAATATAAATTTACTTTTAAAAATTTCCACTTGTTGGGAAATGTCACTGTAACCACCCCTTCAGTTGAACAACAGTGACTTTCTTTAGGCTGTAAGGTAATTTTGCCCTGGGAATATTGTCTTTGGCTAACTCTACATAATGAAACTTAGCTGCCAATTGTTACAAAGTTATGTTGGCAAGGTTTAAGATATTGTCCACCACAGCTATTTTTAAGCATGAGGTCATCATGCATTGCATCACATTCTGAATAATTCATAATCTGCCCTATTGATCCTAACTAGACCATTGATGTTTTACATATTGATGTGTGGTCTTTATCTCTATGCCACTGACTCTTTTTCCTAATGATCTACCACACTCAGTACAGGGGTGGGCTTATTATCAGACAAACATTGTAAGTAAATATTTGCCAGATTTGTTTGAAAATTAGGTCTGGACTTATTATTAAGCATGGGCTTATCAATGGATAAATATACCAGTATCACTGTTCAGATAATTCTCTTCTAACCTAAAAAACATACTGCCCCTGGTTATTATCAGGGTGTGGTCACAGTCACTAAATGATTCAGCCATCTAGCTTTGACTAATATCTACATGTAAACCCCTAAACCTCATGTACACATCAGTTATCTAGTCTTTAATTTTTAAAAATATGGTGTGAAACTTTTCAAATTAATGATTTTTTGCTTGAAAACAATTTCAATAAATTTACTGCTTGTTTTCAAAAGGAAATTCTCTGTATCTTCCTTTGCTCTATTACAATTACATATTTGGCCCTTTATTGCCAATCTTGGAAAAAGAAACATAAATGATCTTGTTTCATACTAATGAACTGCACAATATTATACTGAATGATGTTTAAATGGCATATCAACACATGAAAAATTATATCATACCAAGACAACTGGAGTAAAGCATCATATCCAAAGACACATCATGATGACTGACTGAGTATGGTCCGGACAGGATTCAAACCTGCACCCTTTCAAGATTGAAGTCCAGCATACTAACCACAGAGCCAGCAGACAATAATAAGGTTCCCTATAGTGTTCTGTCTTGTCGATGACACGCCACAAAACAGGGATTAGACCATGTAATAAAAAGAGCTCTATTCATAATATATCAAGTTTATAAGGTTGATTTATCAGAATTTTCGTATTGAGATATATTGTGGTACAGAACAGTGTATTGCAATAAGTACATGTATTGCAATATACTGCAGAAATCTGAAGAAAATGCAAAATAATATTAAAGAGTGAACACGATGTCAAAGTTTCATATAACTTTTATTTCTGTTAAATCTCTTTAAGTGAACACTGAGTGGGAAACATTCTTATATGTTAGCAAGTCCGAGCTACAGGAGATAGACTCCTGTTTAATTTGCATCTTCTCAGCTCTGGTTGCAAAGGTGGATAGGATGGGATCATTCAGGCAAACATGTACAGTCAAGTTTGTCACCAGCCATCTCCACCTCTGAATTACATTCCCAACAAATGGCAAGGTTATCAATTAATTTTCCATGTTT
The DNA here is from genome assembly GCA_029931535.1 of Margaritifera margaritifera. Lineage (NCBI taxonomy): Eukaryota > Metazoa > Mollusca > Bivalvia > Unionida > Margaritiferidae > Margaritifera > Margaritifera margaritifera. The sequence continues at coordinate 394,411 of JAQPZY010001106.1, forward strand.
CTTGCAGAATGTCAGCCAAAAATGCAGACAGTCAAGTGATTTTTACCTTTTATTTAGTACCAGCTCATACAAGACTTCATGCTATTTGTCTGCAATTTTAGGTCTCTGCTATGCAACAGGTGAGATATAACGTGCAGTTCAACCATTTTCCCAGTGGACACATCTTTGAGAAATCATTTTTGATTTTAGAACAGATATTGAAAGCGACAAAACATTAAAAAAAAGAAGGCTGAAGTAGAAATTTTATCTGTATACTATTTATAGAAGTATCACAAAAACCAATTTATTGGCAATGAATTGCAGTGTATGTATTGGCAGGATCCGTACCATAAGATACAAATATACCATTGAAACCGCACACCCTACAGGTTTATGTTCAAAAGCATTAAAACAACAAAACTGATAATGGCCAGATCACAAACTATGAAATAGGCGTCACAGTGACCTAATTTTCGATGATAGCTGAAGTATTCCTCATGGAACATTTACATACCAAGTCATGTGACTTAACAAGTAATCATTTCTGAAAAAATGACGTAAATGCAAACCCCAACCTCACTGCTGATGCCAGACAGACAGATGGACACACACCATAAAGGATCTAATGAAAATTTGGGGCTGTGGATATCATAGAACAATGGACTAAACAGCATATCATAGCAAGAGTTCTTTCATTTTTTGCCAATATCCCTGACAAAAATCATTCATTTGATTTTAATAAGGACAGATTCCTCTTGATCAAAACAAGAAAAAATAAATATATAAAAAAACTTAATACAACAATGAAATGAAATTCAGTTTTCAAGATAAGAGCCATGCTAATTCAGTGTTATCTTAAGAATTAAGTTAGAAAACAATCTTCCTAATTTGTTCTAATTCTATCAAAACAAATTTAAATGTCCTACATTTTACAGTCATGTAGATATTTGTTCATTTTATCACAATTGCACATGTCAATGCATACATGTATACAAAGAAAAAACTGAAAGACTCCACAGACATAACATACTATTCATTTTTGCAAATTATACATTGTAACAACAAGAATGCTGACATGAAAAAATGTATGACATGAAATATTGGCTGAAAAATATCTTTCTAAAACCAACATCCTACAACTGTTTCAAATGGAGTGCAGCAGTTGTCTCTGCTGAATCGATATACATTACCCCTCTCCCAAGACCGCTGAAGCAATGAAAAATCAGAATGTTTCCTACACATCTGTGAATGTCCAGCAGTAATACTGCATAGGATTGAATAAATACTCGATAAACAATTCTCAGAACTAACCTTTTTCAAAACTTTTAAAATAAATTTCTTCACAAACGGCCCCAGTAAAGCCTTATTGAACATGTACACTAACCACAGATCTAGGATACAAAGTTCCAATACAATTTTTCAAGAGGGGTGGGTGAAGCTACAGTATGACAAGCTGCACTTTCAAAAAATAATCCTTTTTGACAATTTTTCAAGAAATGTCCCCAAAATTAGGCCAGTGGGGGTAAAAAAGTATAACCTTATTGCACATCTACACCAACCATATATTTAGCCTTCACAGTTTAGAAGTGATGACAAACTGAATTCCAAAAATACCCCATTTTCTGACAGGTCTTCAAAAACTTTCAAAAAAAATGGGCCAGAGGAACAAAGTAAAACCTTATTGCACATCTACATCAACCACATATCTTGAAAGCCTGTCATGTTAGGATACTCTCCGCCAAATTCGGTCCAGAGGATTTTTAGGAGAACTTTAAAATGGCAATTGTTGACAGCTGCACCTTTTGACTTGGCCTTACAGACAGGTGAGCTAAAAACTGACAACTACAATACTGGAATTGAGCATAAGCTTTCTTGTATTTCCCTGCTAAGTCATTAATAGCATTTCTTAATCAATCAGAGTCATTCCCAAAGCCCATCAAAATAATGGTCCTGCTGATAATTGCATTTTATGTTCTACTGGAGTTCTGATATTGGGTACTAAAATGTTAAGCTGGACTTGGATAATGAAATTACTTACACAACAAGATTTTACATCCTTATTATTGAAGCTGGCAGCCAAAAAATAACCAAGTCAACTACATATTGATCTCACTGATGAGGATACTAGTGCTGCCAATACCAAATTAAATATTTGCATTACTGCCTATCTAGACAAGTGCTTCACTGTATACAGTAATATTTCACATATGAATAACAGAACCAAGGCTATTTTAGTCTATTAAATGCATAATCAAAGTACAACCATCATTTGGAAAATGCAATCTAATTATCAGCTTTTATAAAGAGACCAGCCACAGATCCAGGATAGGAGCTTTGGGGCTCAAGCCCCACAAGTTGGTTGGTCATTTTTATTGTTTTTTCTGTTTATTTGATGCATTCCCAAACAGTGATCCCCTCCGTTGAAATCTAGACATCACTAAAATTAGTTTACCCCCCCCCCCAAAAAAAACTACATTTTAATATCATATTTATAGCTGAATTTGTTACTTTGGTCAGGGAGGGTGATGATTCCACAAATGGCCTGTAGAACAGAGACTACTGCCGGATGGTATCCACGTCGGCAACTTTTTGAGCTACGACAATCAGACCCAAGGGAAAATATACCTTTGCTTTGGTGAGCCAGTGAGCAAAGGTAAAAAGAGGAGAAGTAGTGTGAGATCAAGAAAAAATGGCTTCAACACATCTTGCAGACACTAATGAATTAGACAGGCCCATGAAGTACCAATGGCTTGAACCTCATGAGCTTATTTTCAATAATAAAAGGTCCCTTTCAGTAAGGGACTGCTAAGCTCTCATGATAGGAAAAGCAATCCACTTTGAATGATGGAAGCTGAAAGATCAGCCGAACCCTTAAGGGGGGGGGGGGGGGGGACATTTCCTACCCTTTCTTCTCCCTTTAGAAGCTGCAAAATAAAAGCATAAAGCTCTAACAAGACATATAAGTCTAAATGGATCATCCATAGCACAGACATGACTGAGACTGGGGATCTAAAGCAGAAGTAGAGCAACCGATGGAAGCTGGTGTTTGCTAAAAACCTGGTTGGTAAAAAAGAGAAGCCAACTCATAATTCTTGTCAACCTCATACAGATTGGCTCTATGGATAGGCCATGAAGCTCACTCCTTCACTGAGTAAACGCTAAGGAAAGCAAGAAAACAGGCTTGAGGGTAAGGTTCTCGAAGAAAGCTTACCCAATGGTTTCTTGGGGGTTTAGTTAGAGACTGCAAGATACAAGAGATATTCCACTGGGTTAGAAGATAAATTAACTTTTAAAATTTGAGGTTTTATTTTTAGTTTTTTTTGAGGTTCAAGACACAAAGCAGTTACAAGATTATCTCAATGGTGTGCATAACATTTATTAAAAATTTGAATATCCCCATGAAGAGAAAAGGGACTCTGTTACGGAGCGGTGAAGAGACCATTCCATGACGAATGTTTTGCCTGACCTATATAGACTGTTCGCTAATTGTTCTTCTTCCCCGGAATGTGGTGCTTTACAAGGAATGTGGCTGGCTCAGAGGGTTATCCCTTCCAAGGCATCCTGCAAAGGAGGTTCTACCGCCACGCAAAGAGAAGGGGCATCTTAGCCTCCTTGACATTGGAGATACACTATAATGGATGTGTTGTTGCAGGAGACCATCACACAACAGCCCCTTTTTCTGTTGATTCACACTAAAACACTTCTGGTAAAAGAATCTTAATCTAAGCAAAGGTTGAAGCAAATGGACTTCGAACTGTGCAAAGACTGTAGTGAACGCAATGCTAACACTGTTGATGATCTGACAATGATATGCTGTTATGTCTTTAATTTGCATAATTCTCTAGCTTTCTCGACTACTAGGCTAGCCTAATGAAAAACCGTGCGCAAAAAAGCATTTTTTATAAGGTTGGGGTAGAGCAGTTCATAATTTTTTCAATTTTTTTTTTTTTAAATGTTTTTTTCATTTTTGTTGTTGTTACCTTTTCTAGATTTCTATGCTTAAAATAAAATTTTAGGGTTTGCGAGGGTTTTTAGGTCTGCTGCGGACCCTGATTCCATCTAGGCATTAGTGAGCGAGTCACCGGTCTTAAGCATCGTTCCTCTTAAAATGGGAAGGTAAGAAAATCAGCCACTGCATCAATACCCAAAGATTCTCCACTTGGCATCATACATAAGATGAAGATCGTCTCCTGAACTGAATAATGAACTTGGCATCTTGCTGAGATTGTTTGAGATGAGCTAAAGGAAAGAAAGGGTGGAGAATTTGTGGGCTGTTGCATGGAGGAGAGATTCTGTGCCATAACAGGAGGTCCGTTATCTGGGGTAATGTCCTAGGATGGTCCACCAGCAGGACGAGAAGATCATTGGAGCCACAGAAGGGCTAACAAAATGAACTGAGCAGCGGAGTTCCTCACTTGTGAAGTACCAGAGGGATGATCCTGAAGGATGGAAGGCGTAAGCGAACAACGATCCCACTTCAGGCTGAAAGTGTCCACTGCCCAAGTCCTCTGGATGGCAACTGGGGAAACAAATAATAGGAGCTTGTTGTTTACCCTTCAAACAAGTCCACTAATGGTGTCCCCCAAAGTTGGAACAGGAAATCTGCTATGGATTGGTGTAGAGACCATTCTGTGAGGAGTATCTTCCATTTCCTTGACAGACTGTCCGCCAAAATATCTTTTAATGAGGAATGTGGGTAACTCAGAGAGTAAACCCTTCCAAGGCACCCAGCAAAAGAGGTTCCAAATCTCCACACTGGGAAAAGGGACATATGTGCCTCCTTGTCTCCTAAGCTACACTACCACTGATGTGTTGTCGGAGGAGACCGTTATGCAGTGAACTGTTGTTTATTGACACACCTCTGCAGGGCTAAGAAAATTGCCCTAATTTCCAATTGCTGATGTGGAGAATAGATTCCTCTCAGAATACAAACCCTGAAGAATCAGTCCTTTCAGCTCTGGATGCGCACCACATCCTAAATCTGATGCATCTGCAAACTGATAGCAGTGGGGTTCGAGGGCATGCATGGGAACTCCGGTTGGAACTGGCCCCTATTTGTCCACCAAATCAGATGATGGTGGAAATCCACACCTAGAGAAATCTGAGCATTCAGAAGGTCCCTGTGTGGTTTCCAGTTCACTAAAAGAAGAAACTGGAGAGGGCACAAGTACAGTCTGCCTAGGGGAACTACAACCATTGTGGAGTACAAGGTCCCCAACAGAGAAAGAAAAGGATGAGCCAACAACGTGGTCATTGCTCCCAGAGTCTCCAACAGGGACAGGATTTTGCCTACTCGGTCCCGAGGGACACAGACTAATCCTGAGGGACACTAACCGGCCATTGTGGATCAACCAATCATCTGTACGCCAATTCCAAATTCCCAATGGGATGAAACTGCAGTCTGGAGAGAAGAGGGACTCAACCTGATCCTTATCCCAGTACCAAAGGGGGTCCAATGATCGGTGACCAGCGCCCATCAACCTGTCAATGACCAGTGAGCACAGCCTGGTGACCTGTCAATGACCGGTGAACAGTCACGGGTTCCAGTGACCAGCCACCGGTGCCAGGCGACCAGGCCTCAGTGCCCGGGTCTCGCTGCCTGGTGAAGGACCAGTCATGCAACTCGCATCTGTTGGAGGAACCATCCCCAGATCTGACAGACTTAGATTTGAGCTCTCCACTTATCGGGTGGCTTGATCCTGTCACTGTAAACAGGCCTTAGGGACTCTAAGGGTGCTGCTCCCCTCTTATAGGGGTGAGTGGACGGGGGAAGCAACTCCCTTTCAGCCCTCACCGAGCTGTGGGCAAGTAGAGGGTGCTGCTCCTCCCTCATGGGGGGTGGGTGAAACTCACTCTCTGCCCTTTTGGAAAAAAGAGGGTGCTGCTCTTCCCTGAGGAGAGGGTGTGACTCACTCTGTCCTGGTGGAAAAGCAAGGATGCTGCTCCTCCCTCATGTGAGGGCACGACTCGCTCTTTGCCCTCAGCGAATAGGGAAGGTGCCACTTTTCCGTAATGGGAGGGCACAACTCACTTTCCACCTGTTTATAACCTCCCTTGGGAGGGGGCCCACTAACCCTAAGAGTCTCCAAAGAGACTATGGTAATCCTTCCCTGAGACTCGAAAGGACCCAAAGAAGGAAAACTCCGATTTAATACTGAGGAAGGAACTGTCTTCCTTCCTTACATATGACTAAGTTCAGCGAGGTCCCAGACCATGCCCAACTAGAAATAAGCACTTGGGGTGGTATCACCCACCCACACCCTGCCTAGTCATTGCTGAAAGAAAATGCTGTAAGGAAGATTTATTCAGAAAGTTCTATAGAAGTAAATGTATAAATGTAGTTGCGTGGACTAAGTCTATGCTAATATGATAACCGCAAGAACTCACCTTTCCAAAGTGTTGTCTCAGAGAATTAAAACAATCACTGATGTTTTAATGCAAAAAGGAAGCAATGCTAAGCTGAGAATGAATGTTGTTCGATGACTATACACACAACATAATGGGAAAAACTGGTGTGCAACCTGCCTTTCCGAGATAAAAACGGCACAAGTCACATTAAAAGAAAATGTGAAATATGAAGATTCATTACTGTAATAAACTGATAGAACCAATATGAGTCCACAGACCAAATTTACTTAAGGCAATAAAACCACCAAATAATACTGACAAATAATTAATAAAAAAAGACATCGACAAAGCCTTATTTGAGAACTGGCGATGACTAATTTAGCGAAACACCACTATGATAAGATTGCTAATGAAATGGATAATAAAAAGGAATACTATCCAATACTTATTACAAGAATGAAGTGGTGTTCGATAACTAAATGCACAACATAAAGTGAAAAAACTGATCTGCTACCTGCTTTTCCCAGAAAAAAAATAGCACAGGTCACATTAAAAGAAAATTTGAAATATGAAGATTCATTACTGTAATAAAACAATAAACAGAATCAATACGAGTATGAAGATCAAATTTACTTAAGGCAATAAAACCCATATAATACTGAAGATAATTAATAAATATGAAGTTGACCAGCCTTATTCAAGAACTGGCAATGACTAATTTAGGAAAAATCCAGTTTGGTAAGATTGCTAATAAAAAGGATAATAAAAAAGAATACTATCCGATACTAATTCACATTAAAAGCTTGGAAGAGTACCAATAATGCAATAGCAACATGTTTTGTATTACTGATATTACAAATTTCTATTTGTGAATGCAAATTACAAATGTGTCAACAGCCGGCCAATGTTTATTGTTGGCAGTTTGTTGTTTTTTTTAGCTGTCAGCTCATAAAAAAGCTGAAAATTGTTAATCAAATTTGGACTGAACCTTCAACAATTAAAGATAATAGTTCTTCTTTCTATTTCCCTTTAATGCATTGTGTATAATTCAAGGGCTCAACGCAAAACTACTGTAACTCAAATTTTCCAAATTTTATAGGAGAAGGAAAAAACTTTCTGATTTTTCTGTTACACTTACTGGTAGTTATATCATCATATGTACACAAATAACAGATAAACATAGAAACAAAATCAGATGAGAAATATGCCTTGTTTTAGTAACAAGGTTAACCAATCAGGTGCAAGATCTCTTCATCAATATGCATGGCTCTTGCTTATTATTGAACTTATCCGAGACTTTCATGTTATAACCCATATTCCAAGTCAGATTGAAATCAGATCAAAAATATGAATTCCAGAATAGTAACATGTAATTGTTCACAGATAAACACACGACACACGACAGACAACACAACCAAGATCATACCATAAGCTCACTTGACCTTATAGCCAGGTCAACTAATCAAACATGGATTTATCATTAGATAAATATGATAGCAAACTAAACTACACTGTGACAAGGAAAAAAAGAAGGAATACAGATAAGTTAGTTTCCTAAATATCTTACCTCTGTTAGTGCTTGGAGCTGACCTTCATGAACACAGACACCCATGAACCTGAAAGAAAGATGAACAGCCATTCAACAGATCTGCAGCATACAAATCATCAATAATAGATACCAGGCATCGGCAACCTTTTTGAACTGCTGTGCCAGGTCCGTTCAATTGTATAGTGCTGTGTAGAGTGCTGTGTGGCATGAGGCAAGTCATATTCCAAAGACTTGGCACTTTCCAAAGAGTTAAAAAGTATGGGGTGGGCTTATTATCAGAAAAAGTTATTCTAAAAAAAATATATGCCAAAACTTTTTTTTAAATATGGGGGCGGGTTTATCACCAAGCATGGACTATCATGGAATAAATACAATACATCATTAATTTGGATGATGATATGTGCTTCTCATGGGAAAGCCAAATACCAGCAATCTGTATGTCACATCAAATTTATATGTAGTGCTAGCAGAGCTCTAGATAAGCTCCAGATAACTGAGTTAAAAAAAACATACAGACCTTTTTAATGCATTCAAATTATGTAATTTTTTTTAAAAAAACATTTAGGACAAAGCTGCCAGTGTACTGATCCTGTCATAAGCACAATCCTCGTTTTAGTATGGCCCAATCAATACATACTATGCTACAGGAACAAGTTACAGATTTTTCATGCATGTTCCAAAGTAATAACTATTAAATACCCGAAGACTGAGAACACTCATACAGCCATATAATCAAATACACCCTGAATTAGTCTTGGTCTAACTCCATTTTACACATTCTAAAAGACATGATTAACGTCTTAATGATTAAGACTCAGTCTGGTATCATAAGTTTGTGTTATGCACTGTTCACAAAATACCGCATTCAATTTTAAAAAACACAATTACACCTCTGCCTTGATAACACAGACGCGTTGGGGTCCATATACATCAACGACAGCATAAGCGTGGTTGCAAGATAGTTAGGGAAACAATATTTAGTTAAATCTCCTTTGTCCTACATTATAAACAAATATTCATGTAACTGATATTAATATTATTGGTCATTAGATCATAATTTTAAAAAGTTAAAAAACTGATGGGATGATTTTATTATAAATCAAGTTGACATGTAGTACTCACAAATTCAGGCATCAGTAAAGTTTGAGTTACCTCCTCTCAGTGTCAAACCATCTGTACCCATCATAAGCAAACATAAATGAACTAAAGCTTCATAGCTAGAATTATCATAAACTGTAGAAGCCAAGCACATCAATATGGTTGCACTATTTAATTCCTAAAAACAGCAATTTTACATGTCGAAACTTCTTCGTCAATAGCACATGGCAATGACTATTTCATTTCTACTAATAAACACAGTCATTATACAGGAGTTGTAATCTCCCAGAATACTACATCCGTATAAAAAAACAAATATGGACCAAAAAATCCCAAAGAGAGAACCAGAGTACACTAAATGGCACATCAGGCCCCCCACCCCCCAAAATGTGTGTGTTTTCGGGTTGGCCGACCATCCCTGTTTCTCATTGCCAATCCAAGCACCCCCCCCCCATTTTTTTTATAAAAAAAATCAGTCAAAATTGATTTGTGCATCTAATTGAGCCAGTTTTGCCGAGTACTTTGAAGCGCTTAAAATATTATTTGATTTATATATAATGTTAAAAAAAAAAAAAAATTACCTACCTGCCTACTCTAATTTTAAAACCAGTGCAATAGGAAAAACATATTTATTTTTTTGCCTTATACACCCACGTGGATAACTGAAATTTGTGTGCAGAAACCACTTTCGAAGAGTCCAGTGCAACATCACTGCTGATGTATAGAAGTTCTGCCAATAAAGCCATTGAGACAGGAAGTGAATGCCAGGATGTCTTGGCCACAGCTTCCAGCTCGCACTGTAATGTGGCTGGGTTCAGAGCAGCCTCCATCAGCATACTAAATGAAGTACCTGAGATGAGGTCAGTATGGGAAACTATGGTGACCAGAAGCTGGACTTCCTGCTCAATAGTTTCAATTGTGGTAATGGGAAGGCGTACCCAGGCTCCAGTTGAAATACCCACTTGGGATGCACCTGCAACAACTGAGGAGGTTTAATGGGCCACAAAACCTCTGTGATATTTCCTCAATCATAGGGGAATGAGGAAGAAGCAGATGTGGTTGTGGTTGGGTTGGGCTGTGCGCATGATGGTTTTCGGCACCAGTCCATGGGTAAGAGGTGGTAAACTTAATTTACCGCCTTTTTAAAGGACCAGATCTCCTCATCATCATCCAAAATATGGGCCTGATAGGAGGCATCAAATGAGCTGTTTCTACCTCAAACTCATTGGAGTTGACAAAGATAGATAAGGCATCATCATCTAGAACACTCCGAGCAGGAGAGTGGCTGGGAATCACTATGTCCTTCGATAGAAGTGATATAGGAGCACTCTGCATCATTTCCCGTACTTCTATGTCACAGTGAGTAGGGGTTCTATGTGTTCTAGAAGTTCCAAGATGAAGACAAGACCTCTTGTCTTTCCTGGATGCTGCTATGCCTCCAGCCTTCCTGGTGGATGCCACCTGACAAGGAGGTGATGGCAGACCATGAGCCATGGCATCACCTCTACTCTGGGTCCAGGATCCAGTAGCCCAAGGTGGCATAAGGGACCAATTCCCCTGCACGGATTCACTGGGATAATAGGAAAAAGGGGGATACTTATTCTCTCCCCATCCCTAGTCTGGGCCCACTCGGCAGACTCCCAATCTGGTACCAGGTGTGATGGTAAAGTGGAGAGAGGAGAAACTCGGTCCAATCCCTATCCCCATACCATGAGGCCTCTAAGTAATAACTGGTATAAAGTTGCTGGTACGATTTGACTGGTGGCCAGTGACCAGTACGATCTGACCAGTCACCAGGACAAAGTGACCAGTAGCCAGTCACCAGACATTGACCGGTGGCATGTTCACCAGACACTGACCGGTAACCGGTCCGGGTCAGTGACTTGTCAGGCGACATACATATGTCATAGTCTAGTTCATCTTTATCACTCACCAAGGTGCAGTGCTGCTCCTTCCATTCGGAAGGGCACGATACGCTACCTCGGAAGTGTTGGGTGCAGTGCAGCTCCTCCCTCTCATGGGGGTGCAACACGCTACCCTAAGACAAGCAGTGCACTTTCTAACTCAAGGAAGGCAGCAATACGCTACCCTGTGACAAGAGGTGCACTTCCTTCCTCGCAGAAGTTGCAGCATCACACTACTAAGAACATGAGGGGTGTTCAACTTCTCTATTTTATGGAGGGAGGCGATCTACTCCTCTAACATTTATTCCTTCCGACAGGAGGTGCCTTACCTGTCTCTGAAGAGACTGGTCTCATAGGCTCCTGAGACCCAGGAGTGTTCTTCTGAGGTGAAGAACGAGTCTTCTTACAGTGGGCTTCTTGGGGCTCTGTAAAAGAAAAACCTGAAAATTCAGACGATGAGGGCGACTGACATTTCGTCCACCCCCTATACGTATGTATGGAATCGGCTAGATTCCAGACTACATTAGTCCATATTGTGCAAAAAGTACATCGATCCTTACATGTGCACTTTGAACATGTGAGGCAGTCTGGGTGAGTGTCTCAAAGGCCTTCTTGTGGCCACAATTTCCCACAGACTGTTCCAACATTGTTCTCTGAAATAAAAGTTATCTGAAAGAGAACAATAATAATAACAATACTGTATTATTTTCACATGTGAAACTCACCTGTTTGTATGTGTTGCATGCTATATACTCCCCCGTGTATTTGCACAAGGTAAACAATGATCCACTTGTGAGGAATTTTCTTTTCTTAATAAGGAAGACATTCAATGTCACATGTCGTATTTAAAATACAATGGTGAAATAAATTTTAAAAAACACCAAATTGATGCTTAATCAATTATTTAATTAAGGGAATCATGAATTCCTATTAATAGAGGTAGGGCCAATGTTGCATTATAACTTAACACACAAGACTTACCTGTAACCAATTGCATTTTGAAAATAAGAGGGGTGAACCCTAACCCCTAAAGGACGGGATACAATGTGGTAACCTAAAAGGTCCTTCATGAACCAATTATGAAAGGAAGTGTAGGTTACAGGCATGTTAAATACTATTTAGGATACGGGGAGGATACATGTAACACCAAGATGATATTTGTTGAAGGAAGATCGCAATGCAGTGAAGCACTAGCAACATTGGAAATTTTCTCTGCTCACAGATTCGACACATGTTCATTAACATGGCATCCTTGAAAAAGATGACTGTTCTGTGCATGGGTATGCGAGGTGTATGAGTGGACCGTGTCTTATTAACAATTCTCCACTCTGTGGGAGGATGTATTCACATCGAACAAACGAGGTTTTTCGCCATGAAAAAGTAAAAGCTGCACAATAGTGACGGGTAAGATATTGCTGCTATTAAAAGGAGAATTTCAGTGGTTGGAATCAATATAAAAGTGACATGAATATGCATTCTGCCATTCCTGAAAAGAAAATGTTAAGAAGAACTTCCCAAATTACATCCAGACAACACCAATCTTGAGCAGTTCTGGCAGACAGTCAGCAACCTAATTCTACCCACAGGCTGGACACAATTTAAAAGTCTTGGTGGACTCAGTAGAGGACATTTTCCATTATGAGGAAAATTCAGACTGACTCCAGAGGAAACATGGATCCAGTAATGATATATCATCTCCTAAGTGCTGAGATCAACAATGATGAGGATTGCCACAAATATAATCCAGGCTATGATCTTCTAAGAAAGGCTATAAAAATGTTTGTGCTATATATAAGACAGTATGAAAGGAAACAAGTCACTTTGAAAGGACTGATGTGATGAGATGATGTGTATAGTTTAATATAGACAAGAGTCCCTTGAAGGGACTGACACTCTACTGGGGCAAAAAGAATTTCCAGGAATTCAAGATAAGACCATTTCTTCCTGTTAACTGCTGAGTGTTGAAGACATCTCCAATATTCTTCTGTGATAACAAGAATTTCAAATTAGCTGCTATGGTGGACATACTGGATGTCAGATTGGCACCATTTTCCTTTATGACAAAATAAGCATCATTAAAAGTCTGTTGGTGAAAACCCCATATCATAATGATCATCCATTCAGGGAGAGTAATGAAAACAAGATTTTCAAGACAACCATCACTGCAGCCATATTGGATCTACGACTGACATAATTTTCACTTAGGTATCAAGTCTATTGGTGAAAACCCCATGTTGATAAAGCCATCCACTTGGGAGGAGTAGAGGTAACAATATTTTCAAAATAGCCACCATGGTGGCAATATTGAGGGTTAGTCATTTTCATTTAGAACCAACTAGACATAATAAGAACTTTTCTGATGAAAACCCCATGTCAAAATGACTTTTTATTTAAGAGTAGCGAAAACCAGATTTTCACGATGGACACATATTGGACATCATATCAGCACCATTTTAATTTAGGATGAACAAAATATTATAAGAAATCTTTAGTGAAAACACTGTGCTAATATGACCATTCAGCCAAAAGTAGTGATAACAAGATTTTCAAGCTGGCCACTGTGGCAGCCATATTAGACATTAGATTGGCACCATGTTCATTTACAACCAACTAGACATTATAAGAAGTATTTCAGTGAAAACCACATTTTGATATGACCATTCATTCAGGAAAAGAAGTCATAACAAGATTTTCAAGATGGCCACTGTGGTGGCCATATTGGATGTCTCAGCAGTGCCATTTTCATTTTGGACCAAATAGACATCACAAGAAGTCTTTTAGCAAAGGCCCCATGTTGATACAACCATACATTCAAAAGTAGCAATAACAAGATTCTCAAGATGGCGGCTGTGGCAGCCGTATGGGACGTACAAGTGTCACCATTTTCATTAGGACCAGCTAAACATCGTAAGAAGTCTTCAGGTGCAAACCCCATGTCAATTTGACTTTTTGTTCAGAAGGAGTAGCTGCTACAAGATTTTCAAGATGGCTGCTGTGGTGGCAATATTGGACTTCAGATCAGCACCATTTTCATTTAGGACCAACTAGTCATCATCAGTCTTTTAGTGGAAACCCCGTGTTGATATGACCATCCATTCAGGAGAAGTAGCAATAACAACATTTCCAAGATGGCTGCCATGGTGGCCATATTGGATGTCAGATAGGCACCATTTTCATTTATGACAAAAACTAGACATCATAAGAAGTCTTTTAGTGAAAAACCCATGCTGATAAATAGAATCTTCAATATATGGGTGTATTTCAAATTAAATTTATTATACTCATCAAAAAATTTCAATCTTTTCCTCACCAAGGCTAGCAAAACGTAGATATAAATTTCATTTGAAATGAGCACTCATGTAAGATAAATAATCTTAGATTCTCTTTTTATTCTTCTTGGTGGCATTTTTTTCTTTATTTTAGGAAATGTAAAACAATTTACTATATCAATAATTAATAATAACCTGATGTACTCCACTGCATGCCATAAGAGGCAACTATTAGAGACAGAAGCCACAATGGTTCAGTGGTTAGTGTACCACACTCAAGAACAAAGGGTGCGGGTTCAAATGCTACTATCAGATCAGCAAGGGGCCAGCTACCATGGTGTGTCCTCAGGCAAGGCACTTTACTCCAATTGCCTTGGTACTAAATGACATACTTGTGTTTCTGTGCCATAAAACACCAAACCAAACTGCCAGTCCACCTGGGTTGTTCATATGGTAGCCCAGACTAGGCATTGTGGGTTCTGAGCACAAATTTGTCAGACTGAGATACAGGTGTGAAATTTTTTATTCTCCAACAAAGAATAAAAAAATGCTCTCAAATTTAGAAAAATGTGACCTTAAAAATGCTTAATGTACATGCATGAGTTATTAGTGGCTCTCAATTTTATAATATTTTCTGAGATATAATGAAAATAGTGCATGTTCTTTTGTGACAGAAGGAAATCCTGATCTTCTTATGCATTTTATGAAAAGAAGTCAGTATACATGTACATACATACTGTCCTAATTGTGAACAGGATCATGCAGTAATACAGGCACTGCCATGGAAGACTGAACTACAATGACTGACAACTAACAGACACGGGGACCTCATTCAAATTTTGAAGTGTCACACCCTCCTGGGACAATCTTTCATCACCTCTATGCTAAATTACACAGTATATTAGAGATAGCATATTCTCAAGACTGTATCTTCAATAGTGCTTGTCAACTACAAAAAATGCTTTGTCATGTTCATATGGTTGAAAAGTTATAGTTGTATATGGGTATCTACCCATGTGCGCGCACACACACAGGATGTTATATACACACACACACACACACACATATATATATATATATATATATATATACACGGTTCCCCCACTTTTTGAAGCAAAAATTTCCCGGTCTTTTCCAGGTTTTTTCCTGGATGAAATTCATTTTTCAAGGTTCACTTATGACCATTACTGAACAGAATTTAAAAAAAACAAAACATTTTGGCTTAGAAAGCTGTGTCTATTATGAGACTCTCCCATAACATCAGAATTAGACATAAGACAGTGTACTAAACCACAGGATATATATCACCAGAAACAAGAATAACTATTGAAATTCATATCAATTTGCATGTAACTCATTTTATTTTACAAAACAAAAATGCTAACTTTACTCTGCTTAGCTGCATCCATTCATATGAAAAAAGGCTTTTATAAAAGAGTTGTTTTAAATTTCGACAAGAAGACCTTACAAATTATATACCTTTATATAAAAAGGAGTCTTTTTTTTTTTATAAATCCGCTTATGCAGATCTAAGAGAATTTTTTTTCCCATGCACTTCCCCTTGGGATGAGTGCATTGCAACAGATACTCTTCCGTGTCATCACTTTACTAAACACAATACACTTATCACAACACTATGCTCTTACGAAAAAAAAAAAACTCACCCAATACAAGCTTGATACTAGATGGTTTTTAACCTGCTGCCTTAACTCTGAACAGAATATTTTCATGATCTGAACCCATTTCCATATCAAGTTTGCATCCAGTGTAAAAAAGCAAAGTCAGCAACTTTTGAGAATGTTCTGGGTGGACATGTAGGCAAAAATAATCGATAACTGACATACACTAGATATTAAGCAATGTTGAGCTATAGAGCTTGTTAAGGGTAGGAAATGCACACAGATATTTTCAAGGTGTGAATCTGCATCTATTTGGCCCAGGGAAAAGTATGTAGTAAAGTTTTCCTTGGCACAGCGAATTTTTTTTCACTGTCACGGCGAAAGGAGGGATGGTTTTCCTGAGCCCTGCTTATGTCTGGTTAGTGACTTTGGATGGTATATTTAATGCAGTCATTGTCATGGACACCAGAACATGGGATTCTGCATTGAAAATTACCCCAAAAGTCAGTAGATTTTTTATGTATTTAGCAAGGTCTGATAGTAAAATTCACTGCAAAGGTTATTTGGGGTTGTCAAATGTTACTATTGACAATAATGCTTAACACCGTGTTCCCAGTGCAAACTACTAAATAATAAGCAAAGATTTAGCACAATACATTTTTTTCTGTTCAACATAAGAAAAACTACCGATATTGAATGGAGCAGACTAAGGGGTAACCAGTCCACTTGGCCAATCCAATCACTCGAGCATTTGGATTGACTATACATACATATTTAGGGCAAGCACCCAAATGATCCATACAGCAATTGTATTTCAACTGAATGAAGAGTTCTGTGACCTCCAAAAATTCTGGTAAGAACTTAATAAATTTAGCTCACAATCAGTTCAATTACAACTCAGTTTTGTATTTTTTTCTGTCATCAAGTGGTGGCTGAACATTCCCGGTTTTTCACCGACTTTCATCAATATTTGCAAAATTGAAGGGCTTTTCCCCATAAGGAACAAACCTATTTTTTCTCCCAACTTTTTCCCAATATCCCAGTAGCATAGGAACCCTCTGTGTGTGTGTGTGTATATATATATATATATATATATATATATATATATATATATATATATATATATATATATATATATATATATATATATATATATATATATATATATATATATATAAAGTTTTTTTGTAATTTTTTTCTTTACATTTTAAATTTTAATCTTTGTAAAAATTTTAATTAAAAATTGTAATCAGCACTATATAGCCAGTAATGTGATCACACACCATTAAACTACATACACACATACAGGGCATAATAAAAGAGAAGATTCTTTTCTGTGATATTAAAGTAGAGGCACTATAACGAGTTGATAAAAAAATCACTGTTCTTAAAATCTGCTTTAGAAGCTAATGTCGGGAGCCACGGTGGCTCAGTGGTTAGCGTGCCGGACTCACCACCGAAAGGGTGCGGGTTAGAATCCTACCATCGGACCAGCCTGGGTCAGCTAAAGTCGTGTGTCCTTGGGCAAGGCACTTTACGCCAATTGACTCGGCACTAAATAACATACTTGTGTTGTTGTGCCGTAAAGCACCAAACAAACAAACAAACAAACAAACAAAGAAGCTAATGTCATTTTCCACACCCAGAAGCCAGAATTTACTGGGTGAAAGCTACAGGCAACCGTGTACATGTAGTGACAGCCAGTATAGAAGAAGCATAGTTCATGCATCAATAATTACCATGATAAGCCACTAAAGTTGAAAGCCTTACATGAAAAACATGCAGTATGCAGCCCACTCAGGCACTCATCTAATTCCTATACTCATTCACATGTACAATATACATTTAACCTGTTGATGGTAACTTATCACAATTTATAATGTATAGTCATTAACATGGAAAGTTTACCACTAAAAAAACAATTTTTTCCTATGAATTGATCAGAAAGGGGCTTCGGAGTAGGCTAGGCTGTATATAGCATGCAAGAATCTATGTGGTCATAAACACAAATACTTAACCCATGCTAGTAAAGCATAAAATGTAGGTCACAGTAACCTTCTTTGGTGGTAAGGGAGTAGTACATGTACAAACTGAGAAGCACCTAATTGGCATATTTCATGATTGGAACATAAACAGCACCAAATAAATAAACTTGGAACACAAAATTTCAACAAAGTCACTGAAGCATGAAAAACTGGTTGCAGAGACGCCTTTTTGCAATAAGGATGTACAACATGTCAAGATGCATCTGCATACCAAGTTTCATGATTCTGTTTGCATTAGTATGCATACAGCATGCCAAAAACTCATGTGGTCATGAGATAAACAAACCTTAACCTGGAAGCCAGTCAAAAATTAAACTACAGGTCATGATGAGCTTCTTTTGTTGTAAGTGTGTGATAGTATCAGAGATGCATATCATTATCAATTTCATGATTCTATCATGAACAACGCCTGAAAAATTAACAAAAAAATGTAACCCAAGTCACTGAAGCATAAAATATGGGTCATAATGACCAACTATTGAAATGAATGAGTAGTACTTATTAAGATACATATAACCTCACCAAGTTCCATGATTCTAGATAGGATAGTATATACATAACATGTAAAAGAAACTATGCGGACATGAGCTAAATGCATAAACTTAACCCAAGTCAGTAAAATGTAGGTCACAGTAACACTTTTGGTATGTGTGTGATACTAAGAAAGATCTATCCAATCATCTAGTTAAATGAGTCAAGCAAGAACAGTAAAACACAACATTTAACCAGTCACTGAAACATGAAATATTGGTAAAAATCACCTACTTTATAAGATAAGGGTGCAGTACCGGTACTCATTAAGATGCATCACCTCACCAAGTTTCATGATTCCAGGTACAACAGTATTACACAGGAGGTAAGAAACCTATATGGCTATGTGTTAATTGCAAAACTTAACATAAACCAGTAATATGTGAAATGTAGGTCACAATGACCTTCTCTTATTGTATGGGTGTGGTACTAACTGAGATACATTCAATCATCTAGTCTGATGGTTCTTCCAAAAAAAGAGCTTGAGAAATAAACTTAAAATACAAACTGTAACCAGGTTTAATAGTATATACTGTTTACAGGGTGCAAAAAAACCTATTTGGTCATGAGCTGAATGCAATAAATTAACATAAGCCAGTAAACTGTGAAATGTAGGTCTCCATGACATTCTTTTGCTGTTGGATGTGGCACTAACAGCGATGTATATAATCATCAAGTTTGATGATTCTATTATGTACATGTATGCACAATGCTACACCCCTCAGCCCCCTCCCCTGGTGGTAGGTGATATCAAACCCACTCCAAACTGTTGCCTAGGACCTAAGAAGAAAGAATGGTTGAGATTCAGTGATGTTGTACCTATGTTAATGCTTTTATCTGTACAAAAGCTGATGTTGCCAGGGGTAGTACAGTGGAGCTCCTCTTACTTCATAGAGGTGAGTTAAAAAATGTCCCCCAAAATAGGCTAGAGGAATAAAGTAAAATCTTAGTGTACATCTACACCAACCATATATTTAGCCCACAAAGTTTCAATAAAATCCACCAAGCAGTGTGGAGAAGTTAAAAAAAATTGAATTTTTAAAATACCCCTTTTTAAAACAATTTTTAAGAATTCTTTCAGAGGAAAAAAGTACAAGCTTACTGCATATCGAAACCAACCACACAAGTCTACAAGGTTTCATTAAAATCCTCCAAGCAGTGTGAGAGGAGAAGCTATGACAAGGTTTGTCACAGATAGACACATGAATGGACTAGCACAATATGTTGTGTTCAGCATCGTTTTTTGTTTGCAAAATAAAAATGCAGGAATTTTTCAGTGTTTATTATCCAAACATTAAAACCAGAAAGAAATCAGCTCAAAAACAGAAAAAACAAGAGTCCCTCGAAGGGACTGTCACTCTACGGGCAAAACAATTTCCAGTAATTCAAGATAAGACAGTTTCTTCCTTGTAACTGTCAGGTGTTGAAACCATCTATCATAAGAAGTATATTGGTGAAAACCCCATGTTGATATTGCCATCTATTTGGACAGGAGTAGAGATAACAATATTATCAAGATATGACTTTCCATTAGGAGGAGTAGCAATAATAAGATTTTCATGATGGCTGCTGTGGTGGCCATATTGGACATCAGATCAGCACCATTTTTATTTAGGACCAGCTAGACACCATAAGAAGTCTTTTAGTGAAAACCCCATATTGATATGACCATCCATTCCTCCGGAGTAGCAATAAAATTTTTTTAAATATGGCTGCTATGGTGGCCATATTGGACATCAGATCAGCACGAATTTAATTTAGAAACGACTAGACATCATAAGAAGTCTCTTAGTGAAAACCCCATGTTGATACGAATTCCATTCAACAGACCATCCCATAAGCTCTTCTGGTCTATGATTCTTTTTCATAATTTATAATACCTAACACACACACATTTTACTAACATTGTTTACTGCCTTTAAAAGGCTTGTTGTTTTTCAAGATTCAGCACCACACTAAACGGAAACAATAAAATAGGTGGGAAACGTCAAACATTGTTTGATTGGCTGACTTCCACCTTGTGTCTGTTCTGTATTTACAGGACAAAACTGCTCCAATCTCACAGTTGCGGATAGCAACAATCTTGTAAGGAGTCAGTGTTTAAGAAAATAAGTAACTGCAAAATATTGGGAAGGGGGGGGGGGATAAACAGGTGTAAATCAGTAAATCAATAAAACTAAATTCTTTTAATTAAAAAACCCCAGTAATTTATCAGTGAAAATCTGTAAAAACCGAAATTGTGGAACACTAACAATGGGGCGACGACAACAACCCCACTCTTCACTGAGGTGCAGGGATATTAAGTGGGCCATGAAGATAAAAGGTCATCAGAACATGAACTTTAATCAGTGCCTCTCAGACCTTGATTTTAATCATATTAGTGTTGTGGTTCTTTTTTAGTGTATGTATATTTTGCTTTGCATGTGTATTGGTATGTCACAAAATACACACAAGAGGTTGGATTTATCAAACTTAGAAGAGCTCTAATTTCACTGTAGAAGGCAAGTCTTACAGTTTATGAAACTAAAAGCCGGCTAAAAATCATTTGTAATAAAACAGAAATCTATAATTATACACGTCTTTAACTTATCTCAGATATTTGTACAGTATAACTCACAATTTGAATGTGAATCAAAGTACACCATGTTCTCAATATACATACTGGTATGTATTTGTGAAGCAAGTATCCACTTTCTTCAGCATGAATAATACATGTTGTATTCCTGTTTGGTCAAATTTTTTTAATAGCAGATCACCAGCTTTTGGCATGTTGTAGCTGGTGAAGACAATTGCTGCTGCAATATACAACACTAGTTTTTATTTTTCCCAAGCAGATGTCAGAAAAGTTTCTGATGTCATCAATGTTAGATTGTCATGAATGCACATATAAATGTAGTATAAAATCAAACTTAAATATACAAACCAAGACATGTAAAATAACTGAGCAAAGTGAGGTCATCTAAAATATTTATTTTCAATATTTATATTTATTTAAATATTAGAAAAAACAAATGACAAGTAGATGTTCATGCAGTTACAGACACGTAAATCTGTGCACTTCTTGGATGTTGTTCTGGACACGTTTATTTTGCATGGCAAAAAATATACCTGCATCATCCCTTAAGACAGATCTGAAGCAATGAAAGATCAGAATGTTTCCTACACATCTGTACAGCCAGTAATAATACTGCATAGGGTTGTATAAATACCAAAAAATCAAAAAACAAGCTGAATTCACAAAATTCAAATTTTTTACAAAAATATTCCCCAAATGTGCCACAGCAAAAAAAAATTAAACTTTTTTGCATGTCTACACTAACCACATATCTAGCCTAGCCACATGGAGTGGAAGAAGAAGCCATTTACACCAGCCAATTATCTACATCCAGCATACAAAGCTTCAATAAAATCCTTCAACAGTACAAGATAACCCTTTTTTTAAAACAATTTTTCAAAAATTGTCTCCAAAAATGGACCAGAGGAAAGCAGTAAAACATTATTAAGCATCTATACCAACCACATATCTAACCTATGAAGTTTCATTAAAACCCTCCAAGTGGTGTGGGGGCAGAAGCAAGGCATACCTGCCAGAACATGATGTGTCATGCAAAAAACATTAGTATTTACTCCCAAATCCCCCAACATATTTGTGTTTCAAAAAAACACGATTTTCAGGAATCTAAGTAAAAAAAATTAAAAAAAGGAGAGAGAGAGAGAGAGAGAGATCTTTCTTGACACTATGATATATGTCCATAGCCTGTAGAAACAGTAAACAGGCATGTTTATTGCTCATGGAACAGTATCACCTTGGGGTGATTATAAGGTAAGTTGGTCAGAGATAAACAACAACTCTTGCAATGACTTCTCACCTTGTTGAAAAAAGTTGGGGTGTTGTTGTGCTAAGAATCCTTTGTGGGTCAACCCATTAGGTTAATTTCCAAATGTAAAGTACACAAAGTGGAACAACTCAATTTGTTTGAAGTTTGGTGTATCAAAGAGTGTTGAAGAAATAAAAGTTATTACTCTTTGTTGCCTTGGATGATAATGTTTAAGCCATCTTTATTAAAGATTATTGGCTAGTTCAATGCAACATTTTTTCTGAAGTCAGTTAGTTTGAATAGTGTGCAAGTGTGATTAATTTTTAAAGGCAAAATGTTGAAATGCTGCTGTGATTGAGGGAAGGATGACCCATCGGCAAAGAGAGCAAAGCCCACAAAACTAAATGTTAGAACTATTGGTTGATAGAGTTTTACTTTGTGAAGTGCAGCAACATGTGGGAGCATTTTATTCTTTGCACATACTGCAAACAACATATTGACATTACTCATTCTGGAATGTATAATGTCCATCAACATAGTAACACCACCCAACATCAGAAAAATGCAAGATTACAAAGCTCAATCCCAAAAGCAGCTAACTTGTTTAAAATTCTAACTATTGTGGCCATTGCATGTTTGACACTCCCTTACCGCAATGCAGATAGATCATTTTCTATGCTGAGAAAATTTCAACAAGATCCTATGGTAAATTTAAATAACAGTACCATCCAGTCTCTGATGAGTGCAAAGATGAACTCTAATGACACTTGCAACACCTTTAAACCCCCCAATCAAACTAGTGTGAGCAACAACAACTACATCTAGTTACTGTTAAGACTATATTCCACTGTCCTAGGGATTTAATGTCTGTGTGATTGTGATTATGTGAGTGTGGGCATGTGTGTGTAGCGATATTTGACAATGTTAAATGCTTCTGAGAAAACACCGAATGCCCAGCTGAAAAGGAGAGGGAGAGAGAAATCCAAGTACATGTAGTCCACAAGAGAAATACTGTCACCGAGTCAGTATACATTCATGTAAAAGCTGTTTATCAAATGACAAAAACAAAAACAAACAAAAAACGTGTACTACATCACAAATTAGAACAATCCCGACATTTTCCAATTTGATTGGAATTATGAACATATAAATGTCTTTTTATACTTTATATAAATTGTATGCCAAAGTACCAGGAAAATGTACTGGCCCAGGATTTTTAAAAAACTTGTACAAGGTTGCCAGATAAGCCCTGCAATCCAGCAGAATTTGATTTCAATTAAAAAAACATCCAACAGTTAATATCCCAGTAAACTTCCCTATATGTACTCCATACCATATACATGTAATATGAATCCCTTGATGCCATCATTTACATCATAATAAATCAAGCAATGCAGACAAAATTTAGATAAATGTCCCTTTTCAAATTCATAATCTTAAGATCCCTGAAAAACAAACAAACAAAATAAAGCCAAGTAGAATTATACAGTTCATATGATTTTTAATTTCTCCAGTCACAGTGGAGTATGTAATCCCTTCTATGCTAGCTCTGCATTGGAGGGGTACAAATCACCACTGCAACTCGGCAGGCACATATTGTGCAACTCCACCATGGAAGGGTTGGTGGACATTATTGATTAACATTTGAATAACCAATGCATGAAGGCCACCCATGGAAAGACTGAGATGTCAGAGTGATTTACAATCTGATACCAACTGAGGAATCAATCATCTTTATGTCAATTATATATTTGGAGAATTAAAAATCATTTAAAAAGAGTCTTGTACATTCAATACATGTGTGTTTAGAAAAGGTTAATCTACTTCTCTTCAGTATTTCTGTTGCAGTTATTGCTGATGTCAGTAATTCATGAGCATTCCCAATTCAGTTTAAACAATGTAGCCCAAGAAATTTACATCATGATCAGTGGAAAGTAGATCACCAACACATTTAGAAATTTTACATTTTTCTTTATTAGAAGAATCTGAACTAACATATGCACCGACTTGACGAGAGACACACCTTTTGGCTTCTCTTGAACAACGTAAATTTATCCCATTGTTGCAAAGGAAAAGTAATCCTCTGAGATATGGACAATAAATTCCAAATGACAACCACTGCTATTTAAACTAAAGAAAAGAACAGAAAACACTAAATTTACAAACAAAGAAATGTGAACCATGTGCTTAGTAGTCAAGCAGCAATGTCAGTACACACTGTTAAAACTGCACATGTTCACGAGGTTGAATATACACAACTTTGAGCCAGCTAGATTCTACCACAAAAAGGGCCTACTGCAAGCATACTTTAATTAAGAGACCAACCATATCATTTCTTAAGTTTTTTTCCAACTAAAATGAGGGATAGAATAAGGTCTATTTTGTACAAATCAGACAATTTTACAAAAATAAAAAAAGTCCCACCACCACCACCTAGAAATTAAATGGTCTTGCATAAAATATTGACAAGAATTAGCATGAAAAGAGGATGTCAATTATGGCTTGGGAAAGGTTTTATTTATATTAATATTACACAAAGCCATCTGACTAGGAGCATTGTATTTAACAGCCCCAATTATAGCCCAGCAATCAATAGCGTAAGTTTGATAATTGTCCACAATTAATCTGAATTGAATTTATTGTTAAAATGAATAATAATATGGGAAAACTGTCATGATTTCAAACTGATATCTCTCTCTCTCTGATAATTAAGTTCAAAGGTTTTATTTTCCAATAAAGGAGAAATACCTCACACCATCAATTATAGTTTGCTTGCTTGCATTTTCTTGTTTTAGTCTAAAAATGTTCGAGACACCAGATAGACCTCCATACTCAAAATCAATCTATCTCTCTGTATAGTTAATGTGGTTTTTTTTCTGTTTACTTCTTTATAATATTAATTTCATCAGAGTATATGGAATTGCTGAATAATAATGTCTTACAGCTGTATATTTTTGACATTCAGATAGAAAGTGTTCAGCTGTTTCGATTTGTCCGCATGTAAAGTACTTATTGTTGGAAACATTATTTAAACTACTATATTTGGTTCTCAACCGTGTATGCTGAACTGTGACCACTCAACCATCAACGTAATAACATGAAGGAGTAATATGCTTATCCGGATTCAGGCAAGTTTTGAAATTTTGAAAAGATGGATTACTGATTTTTTATATTGGAAACATGTTCCACAGCTGAATTGTATAAGGCAGGAATGAACTTTGAAACAAGGTAGTTCTACATAAAAGGGGCTGATCAAGTGGTAAAGGTCTCATTGTTAATAACATAATGTCAAATTCCATTTTGTATGTGTTTGGAGCAAGACTATGGTCCATTTTAAACAACTAATCTTATTTCGAGCTCTCTCCTCATTAACAATAATCTTTACTTGGGAGATCTGACAGATACAAAGAATGAAAGACAATAAACAGATAAATGTAAAATTGTATACAAGCTGTATTAATTAGTTCAAAAGTTCTTCTTTCTATCACTGATTTTTCTTTTACGCCAATCAAACTCAAACGATGGAGTAGCCTGTGGTTATACAGTATGATTCAACAAAATGCTCATTGAGTAAAATAAACTGATCACCTATCCCCAAATCCATTACTGTCACCTCAATGGCAAAGAATAAAAAAAACCTGCAGGAGAGCTGCTGTTGTGCTTTTAGGTTATCAGTTCACACAAGATACCTAAATGGCAAAGAAACAAATCATAAGGAGAGCTTCTGTTTGTGATACATTATCAGTTTGCGCTTGAGCATTAATCTTCTACAACTTTACGTGTATCCAGAATTACTTTTTTACAACCATCTGTGATTTTACAAAAAAAAAAGAACAAAAACAAGAGTCCCTTTAAGGAACTGATGCTCTACTGGATGAAAAGAATTTCCAGAAATTCAAGATAAGACCATTTCTTCCTTTTAGCTGCCGAGTGTTGAAACCATCTCTGATATTCTTGTGGTGGACATACTGGATGTCAGATTGGCTTCAGTTTTATTTAGAACAAAGTAGACATCATTAGAAGTCTTTTGGTCAAAACCCCATGTCATAGTGATCATCCATTCAGGTGGAGCAGAGATTTTCACAACAGCTGTCACTGCAGCCATATTGGATGAACGACTGGCACCATTTTCATTTAGGACCAATTAGGTATCATCAGAAATCTACTGGTAAAAACCCCATGATGATACAGCCATCCATTTGGGAGTAGAGATAACAATATTTTCAAGATAGCCACCATGGTGGCTATATTGAGGGTTAGTAATTTTCATTTAGGATCAAGTAGACACCATAAGAACTCTTCTGATGAAAATCCCATGTCAAAATGACTTTCCCTTTAAGAGGAGTAGCGAAAACAAGATTTTCAAGATGGACACATATTGGACGTCAGATCAGTACAATTTTAACTTTAGATCAACGAAACATTATAAGTCTCTTAGTAAAAAACCCATGATGATATGATCATTCATTCAGGAAAAGTAGTGATAACAAGATTTTCAAGCTGACCATCTTGATATCATAAGAAGTCTTTTTGGTGAAAACCCCATGTCAATATGATTTTTCATTCAGGAGAAGTAGCAATAACAAGATTTTCAAGATGGCCATTGTATCGTGGCCATATTGGATCTCAGATCAGCACCATGTTCATTTAAGACTAACTGGACATCCTTTTAAGTCTTTTAGTGAAAACCACTCATCAATATAACTTTCTGTTCAGGAGGAATTGCAATAAGAAGATTTTCAAGATGGCTGCTGTGGTGGCAATATTTGACTTCAGATTGGCACCATTTTTATCTAGGACCAAATAGACACCATAAGAAATCTTTTAATGAAAACTCCATGCTGATATGATCATCATGCTGGAGGAGTAGAGATAACAAGATTTTCAAGATGGCTGCCATGGTGGCCATATTGGACCCCAGATCAGCACCATTTTCACTTAGAACTAACCAGACATCAGAATATGTCTTTCAGCAGCGAAAACCCCATGCTGATATGACCATCCAATCAGGAGAAGTAGTGATAACAAAATTTTCAAGATGGGTGCCATGGTGGCCATATTGGATGTCAGATAGGCACCATTTTCATTTATGACAAACTAGACATCATAAGAAGTCTTTTAGTGAAAACCCCATGCTGATATGACCATCCATTCAGGAGTAGTAGCAATAACAAGATTTTCATGATGGCTGTCATGGTGGCCATATTGGATGTCAGATCGACACCATTATCATTAAGGACCAAGTAGACATCATAAGAAGTCTTTTAGTGAAAATTCCATGTTGATTTGACCATCCATTCAGGAGTAGTGGCAATAACAAGATTTTCACAACAGCTGTCATTACAGCAATATTGGATGTCAGATTGGCACCATTTTCATTTAGGATCAACTAGATATGATAAGAAGTCTTTTACTGAAAACCCCATGTTTATATGACCATCCATTCTGGATGAGTAGCAATAACAAGATTTTCAAGATGGCTGCTGTGGTGGCCATATTGGATGTCAGAACTGCACCATTTTCATTTAGGACAAACTAGACATCATAAGAAGTCTTTTAGTGAAACCCCCATGTTGATATTGAATAATTTTGTTTTTTATTGTAAGGGTGCAAATTTCTGTCAATGTATTTTGGTAGAGCACATTAGTTGGCAGATAACAATTACCATATATACTCTCTTATAAGTCGACGTCTTTTACTTTGAATTTGACTCATACAGAGTAGGGGTCGTCATATAAGCGCGACATTAAAAAAATAAAAAAATCTTGGGGTAATGTTGGAAACTCTAGATGTTTGCAGTACATAAAAATACTGTCAATTCATATATTTTACATTTTCATGCCACTATTCCTATGCAGTAATGCATATATGGTATACACTGTGTTTATCCGTTTCATGACGGTATTCATTACACAATACATGTATCTATAGTTATTTGGATTTTATTAATTTGAAAATATTACCGGTAAATTAAATACTACCTACCGCAAAATGAAGTGTCCGTCAATGTTTACCATGGGTGTTTACTAGTAAGTATATTGCCTCCATTTTCGTGCAAGTCCGAACAACCTGTATTTGTATTAATATTTGTGTTTTGCTGTATAAAGACTGTGCTTGATGCAATAAAAGTTTTGATTTAATTTGTATTTTCCTTTTCCACAAGTCAGATTTAATTCCCAAGTGATATTTCCCAAGTTATCTGCCAGTGCACGTAGGCCGATAAGCCTTTGACTTGTAAAGGGACTCACTTTGTTTTCAAGTTGACAATCCTTTTGATCGAGCGCCAATCCATACTTGTTCAGTGCCAAGTAGAGTTCTACAACTTCCTGTGCATATACTTTGACCTTAATCCCTTAGCTTATAAAGGCACCACACTCTTTGTTTTCCCACCTGACAACCCTTTGATCAAGCCACGAGTTCAGTGCCAAGTAACAGAGGGTGGCTATTTGAACTCCCTGTGATCTTGCCGCACAATTGACACGTGTTCAGTTGCAGCCTTTAATAGATTTCTGACTTTATGATCAAAGTGTTACTCACAGAGCCCAAGCTCAGTCTTTGCATAAGCACCCGCATATGACAGTAAAGCCGAAAATCGGAGTTGGACGAGATTTACGATGACTAGACGACGATGATGTAGGATTTCATAACTTTATCAGACAATGAGGATTAATTCTTGGACTTTGTACCAGATGACATTGGATAGTGACATTTATAGGATACCGTGAATCACAAAAAAGTAGACTTAACTTTCATTGTTTATTTGTACGACGTGTGGAATTAATATATTACGGAATATTGTGAATCGGATCATTCTGAACTTATATTTTTATACCGGTATGTGACCTATAATTGAATTCATGGATTTATCATATAAATAGATTCGGAGTCGGACGATGTTTACGATGACGGGATGACACTGGAGGAATTTAGAACTTTATTTGGTAACTCTGATGATGAGGATGAATTATTGGGCATTGAACCAGAGGACATCAGACAGTGACATTTATAGGATACCAATTTTATACCTGTATGTGACCTATAAACCAATTCATGGATTTATCATATAAATGGATTAAAAATGTCAAGCTATATGGATTTCATTACACGAAGATGGAAAAAATGTAAGTTTTACATTTATTTGTACATATTCAGCTCAATAATACAATTGTATTTATTCTACATTGGTTTTTGTTTTTATTTGTCCTATCTATCTATATGTCTATCATTCTATCCAGTTTGGCTCGTTTATTTTTCCTAAGTGCAGCTCTGACTCAGTGATGACAAGTCACCCCTTGCAGACAGATTTAATTTGCAAAAAACGCCTCGACTTATAGGAGGGTCATAGCTGAATTGGCTTTTTGCAGCCATGAAAAAGGGGGGGGGGGGGACTTATAGTCGAGTCAACTTATAATCGAGTATATACGATAATTAGATTTATAAGGAAAGGTACTGTATTAAAACGCTAGACTGCGATGGTTTTAATGACCCTGTTTGGAGCGAGATTAATTCTTAATTAAGCATTCGTTTGTATAACGGTCGGACAGGCTAGGTTAATTTGGGTCTGGGTATCGAAAATGTCACAGTTGAGAGAATGCAGAGACTATCTGTAAAGCCAGTTGAAGTTGTTTTATCTTTTGAAATTTTCCAGAATTGGTTATTTAAATAGTGCACAAAATCTAGTACGTTACACTAACCACGATGGGTGTGTATTTAAAAAAGGCAGTAGATATATTTAATCCTGATTGGCTACGCTAGATAAGGGGTGTGTTCACAAACGAAAATTTCATGTTTTAAATATTCCACATCGCAAAATTGAATCAGTCCAAGTTCCTGCGAGAGGCTCGTAAAATCTTGACTCCGAGCAGAATAAGACGAAATTCTCTCATATAAACAATTGTTCAAGGGACAGGTGTCGGGAAGTTGAGGGACACAATTCTGGTGGTAGAAGCGAGTGAGTCTTGAAAGCACAAGGGGAAAATAGCTCTACCTATCCACCTACCTACCCACCTATCTATCCACATATTCACCTACTTACCTACCTACAAAGCCAACCATCGATGCACGTACAAGTACCAACGTAAAGTGTAGAGAGAAGAGGCATCCCACACAAAGTTTGAGGACCGAAAGAGGCTGGATAAGAGAGAGAAAGAAGCAAAAAAGGGAGAACATCAACCTTGACCTGACAGCAACATAGAATTTGGAGTGACCAGCAATAACAAGGTTATGCAGGCATGCTGGGCAATTGATTTGATTGTTCACTCGATTCCATGATGAACTAAGTCTATCGTTTTAAACAGATCGGCTAATTACGTAATTATTTTTGTATTGAAATTCGGTATATGATTTCAAAAAGAAGTGTATCTTTCTAATGTTATGTATTATTTCAATTTGTTTTATGTAATTGATTAAATTGTTATATTTCACGTACAGGGGCTCGTGTTATTCTATTCTATATCTCTGCTCAGGTCTCTATTTATCACATCTATAAAATTTCATATTTTATTTCACTATTTACTCGATCCGGGCAATAACACCGAGGTCGATCATCCTCTAGATAACGATAACCAACCAAATCGTACACCTGTTACGAGAGGTACGTTACATTTATGTTCAGGCAGCAGCCACCAGAACTATGCTTTCTCAGGTTTTAATTACTCCTCTGTAATGCTGTGATTGAACGTCAAAAGAAATCATACATTACGTTAATGAGAACTCATGCAAGGGTTACCTATTGAAACCTGTGCGATTTTGTTTCATTTCGTTCAACTGTGAATGTGGTATTTTTTTATAATTTGTTTGATATTTATCATTCTTTTCACAACAGGGAGTACAACATATCAATGACTTTCATAAAATCATTAAAACAAATAACAAATCGTACAAACATCAACAGAAGTAAGGTCATGAATGCATCTGTAGAATTCAATAAGATACAGTAGTATTTTTTTTTATAAACTTGAAATTTAGATTCATTACACAAAATATAGTATTAAAAAAGTTCACAAGGCATTAGCATTATGTTAATAGTATCTAAAATTTGATTTGGCATTATGTATCATATATTATCTTTGTTAGAACAAGCAAATGTTTATAATTAACTTAATGATCATGTTTTTTTCAATATCAAAAAGAAAAGAAAATTGCTCTTGAAATAGAATGCTTTCAATAAGTGTCAGAACATGTGCAATTTTGTTTTACTTTATTCAAGTGTGAATTTGATTTGTTTTAAAATTAGTTATATGTCTTTTCAAATCACACAAGCTTCAATGGATACAAGTGCATCATAAATGCACCTGCAGATTACAATAAGGTAGGATTTTTTGAGAGGGGTGAAAATCCACCGAAATTCAGATGCTTCACGCATTATCTAGCTTTAATAAAGTTCACACATCACTGCCATTATGTTAATGTTATCTAAAATTTGATCTGGAAAAGTAAAAAAGTGTCCATTAATTTATAAAAGCAATGACATAGATAAATCAGTACCCCACCATGTACTCTCTCTCTCTCTCTCAAAGAAACTCTTTAGTGCATGTTTTAAGGGGTCATAAACAGTAAACCACACCAACTCTATTGAGACCACGCCCACTCCTCTGTGATCATCTGATGCATCTCCATGTGAAAGCATGGTGTGCGCTGTTCTCTGTGAGAAGCTGCAGCAGCTCCATCAGGACGTCCGGAGAGATGGTGGATGGGCTTTTTCTGAATCAACTCTATGCTCTCTCCACACACCCACAGCGTTGCATGGGGGAAATGAATTATCATGTCAGCTGTATTGTATTTCTCACCTGATAAGCCTCTGGGGCAATCTTGCCAATGTGATTCAAAGCTGGGGTGGGCTTATTATAGAAAAAAATTTCTTACATAAAAATTTGCCAAAAGTTTGTGAAATTAAAGGATGTATTTATTATCAGACATGGGCTTCTCATACAAGAAATATGTTAAATTCTGCTAAGCAATTTTCTGGTAGCCTTTTTATATTACTTGCTTCAATAAGTAAAAGCTAAATGTATAACTACAGGCCAAATGTCAGGTCAAGACTGAAAACTTACACTACTCTCAATCAATCTTTGTTTTTTTTCTCCCGCATTTGCCCAAAGCACTGCACTTGTGCATCTGCCCTTTGTAAAGGCACATATAAAACACTTGTATGTCAGTAAGTATTTACCTGAGTATGTTTGGGTGAGACAGCTTGTTCATCAGTTGGACTTCCCTTAGCACATTCGACTTGTTTGTCAAATCTTTGTTCATCTTCAGCACCAATACCTGGCCTGTTGTGCGATGTGTCACCTGCATACAAAGGCACAAAAAATGAAACACTATATGATAGATGTTTTAAAAAAGTAAACGCTACAAGATAGATATGTTTAGTGTAAAACTGTAATACAGTCACAACTTTTGAAACCAATTTCCATTTACATGTATCAACTTACGACATTAAAATTTTGATAAATTTAATATCAACCACCCAAATACTTTGAATCACTCAAATCACCAGCAGAATTCCAGTGTAAAGCCTTCTTATGGCTGTGCTTAGTTCCAGTGTAAAGCCTTCATGTGGCTGTGCAGAGATCCAGTGTGAAGCTTTCATGTGCCTGTGCTGAGTTCCAGTGTGAAACCTTCATGTGGCTTTGCCGAGATCCAGTGTAAAGCCTTCATGTGGCTTTGCTGAGATCCAGTGTAAAGCTTTCATGTGGCTTTGCTGAGATCCAGTGTAAAGCCTTCATGCGGCTGTGCTGAGTTCCAGTATAAAGCCTTCATGTGACCTTGCTGAGATCCAGTGTAAAGCCTTCATGTGGCTGTGCTAAGTTCCAGTGTAAAGCCTTCATGCGGCTGTGCTGAGTTCCAGTGTAAAGCCTTCATGTGGCTTTGCTGAGATCCAGTGTAAAGCCTTCATGTGGCTTTGCTGAGATCCAGTGTAAAGCCTTCATGTGGCTGTGCTAAGTTCCAGTGTAAAGCCTTTATGTGGCTGTGCTTAGTTCCAGTGTAAAGCCTTCATGTGGCTGTGCTGAGATCCAATGTAAAGCCTTCATGTGGCTGTGCAGAGATCCAGTGTCAAGCTTTCATGTCCCTGTGCTGAGTTCCAGTGTAAAGCCTTTATGTGGCTGTGCTTAGTTCCACTGTAAAGCCTTCATGTGGCTGTGCTGAGATCCAATGTAAAGCCTTCATGTGGCTGTGCAGAGATCCAGTGTCAAGCTTTCATGTCCCTGTGCTGAGTTCCAGTGTAAAGCCTTCATGTGGCTGTAACCTTGAATACTCAAAATAAAAATGGCAGCCCACATCACTTTGAGTTTGCAAATTACTACTATATTGTGGTTCATCAGGGAAAAATAAACAAAATCTGCCAATTATTTATCTTTAGAGTATGTCACATCTTTGCTGGTGCTAGAAATAGTCATTGTCACCAAGGGTGATATTAATGTTCTGATGGCAATTAAGTTCTACTTTAAAACAAGATATTTGGCAGTCGAAACAATCAAAGTTTGTAGGAGTTTGCTGACTTGCAGTGCAAAGTCACTGAGTGCCACTAGTGCAGCATATTTTCAAGGTCAAATTCATGACAAAAGGGACTCAATTTTTGAGGTGAAAAAATTATTCAGAAAAATGAGAATTTTTATAATAAACACTGCTAGATAATAAGTGAAAACTATACTTAATTAGAGCAAGATCTGGAACAGAAAATTGCATAGTACAGCACTTTTTAAGTGAACCAGGTATTCAAACAATGTTTTTATGGATTGCCTGAGCACTTGATAAAACATTTATTACTATACTGTAAATATCCAGAGTGCAGACAGCAAAGTTAAGGTGACAAAACTGTCAAATCAAATAAGACTATCTCATTTTTTATATATTTTACAACCACAAGTGCAGTAAGTACTATCTAGTATTTTTCTATGTCCCTTTGAAATTTGTTATATCCTCCACATTTGGAGGACAGGGGGGCACAGAGTCACCTGCTTTTGGAATCCTTGGTGCAACAGTGCCTCTAATAAACAGTCACCTGTACTAAAAAACTATATTCTGGAGGTCAATATGAAGTAACTTAAGAAATGAACCAGTTTTAATCAGTCACCTGTCTTCGAGGGTTACTTTGTTCCAGAAATGTCTTAACACGAGTCAGACTGTACTAGGAGGATTCAAGAGCAGAAATTCTTCAAAATCTGCTTGGATAATCAGGTGATCATGCCTGTCCATGCATGGTTGCTTATGTGTGTCTGCGTGCGTGAATGTGTGTGTGTGAGGTTGCCCTAATTAGTTGTTGTTAGGGACATGAAACTTCTGAGTTCTCTGTAGAATTTGCAAAATAGAGATCCAAGGCCACACCTTCCCAAAACTGAGTCAAAGACCAGGAACTGGAGGTCCTTGAAGCAGCAGCAAAGAGAGCTCTGAAATTTGGGATTTAATTTAGGATTTTGTTTAAACATAGATGTGGTTAATATTATGAAGTGTTCAGGAAGAGATTATGGGGTTGAGAATGTGTCATTCATAT
This sequence comes from Margaritifera margaritifera, assembly GCA_029931535.1. Lineage (NCBI taxonomy): Eukaryota > Metazoa > Mollusca > Bivalvia > Unionida > Margaritiferidae > Margaritifera > Margaritifera margaritifera. The sequence goes on from JAQPZY010001106.1 coordinate 429,064, forward strand.
GGGAAATTTTATATCTCTCTTCTTACTACAAGCAGACAGGTGAAAGCAACATGTGTAATATAGAAACAAACACCTGGCTAAACCTTTATATCTACATGTATTTAACAGCTTTAGGTGAAATTGATATCTTCAAGGTTTTATTGCACATATATGGTGCATTTATTTATCTGCAGCCCTCTCTAAATTTTATTTGTATTAGACTAAAAGCACCATATAGTAGCAATACAACATGCATATTACCAATGACCAAATTGCACGAATTTACATAAATTTAATGAGCTCAAATATTATGATTGTCAGTATACTGTAAGTCAATACACAATATTTAGTGCCCCCCCCCCCGCCCCCCCCGCCCGCAACCTTATTATTATACTTCGTTCAGCTCAGCATTGTCAATAAAATCCATGTCTGTAGCTCACTGAATTTTCCTGTGGGCATCTCAAAATTTTGATTAATTTATCTAATTTCTTTTGTGCATCAATGATTTCAACACCATTTGTATCAACATACAGAGCAACACCACTCTTTCAAGTGGTATGAATATTTGTAATCCGCCATTTTGGTCCTGAGATTATGGAACAGTCCATATTTGATACAGGACTGAGCTGTTATTGGAGCTCTAACATGCCACAGGTAAACAAGCATCATCTACTCATTTTTGACAAATCTCATCATAAACAGACATTAAGTAGAAATTTAACATAATTTAATGAAAACTAGATGATGCATACATTGTTGGTTTACCTGTGGCATGTGACGGCCCCCATAAATGTTCAGTCCTGTATCTAAAATGGACTCATCCATAACTCCAGGATCAACATGGTGGATTACATGTACAAAGACCACTATTTTTCTGCATGTATTGAATGAGTCGTGTGGCTCTATATATTGATTCAGTGGTGTTGAAATCATTCATGTGCAAAACAATATTTTGAGATGCTGGCATGAACATTCCAAGTTACAGATGAGGATGCTGAGCTGAATGAACTAAAACACATTACATCTTACTCTTCCTATTCATGAAAGCTGTCAAGATGCTAAAACAATTCAATCACCCCAAAGTGACACAGCAAATTAAACTAAAATTTTCAATTAACTGACAACCCCAGATGGCAAGTGTCAAATTTTGTTATCCCTAGTTAAATGGCCAAAGACCTAACCAAACTAAACTTGTATCAATAATGTCTTTGTTACAAGATCCCATTAGGCACTATGGGATGAATGAATAAGACATTCATGATGTATAACTGTAAATTAACATATCCTAGACAGTGGGATGTTCTAAAGTGGGTCTATAGTCATTAAATTACACATCATTTGCACATGGGATCTACATACAAAACTTATCTACAGTACTAATTTGTAAGGTCAAGTTTGTTTACAACTGAATTATAATGGACAAGACAGATTTGTTGTTGTTAATGCAAGTTAATCAGCCCTCAAAAAAATGTTCAGTTGGCTACTTGTCCAGCAGTCAAGTGACTCAGACTTTTGCTTATCCTACATCAATTTAATTCATCATACACTGTACATACTGTAAAAATGAATCCGCTTAAAATGCTGTTTGTCCAATTAGACGAGTATCTTGAGAAAGTGACTTGCCCTCTCTCAGCCACTACTCATAAAAACTAGGGGACAAATGGAATTTTCAAGCCTGTTAATACTGTACTCAGAAGATACATTGAACAGAGGGATTATTTCTTTCTCATTTTCAATTAAAGCCTTCCTTTGTTCTAACTTCCACAAAATTTTATTCATGTTGGCGATTTCTGCATCAAATTAAAAATAATGTACATATTGGAAGGAATAAAAATCATTTAATATTCTGTAGGTCAGACTAGTGAATGCAATCATGATTCATATATTTAAATGTGATCAAAGATGATCCATGTTTTTGTCGTATATAAAACATGTCAAACAAGAAATTTGTTTAAAGAACATAAATGTTCCACCACCAGGTCACCCACTCTATAATATATCTTTAATATATGAATTTCCTGACAAACTGACCCAAACAGAACTTAACTCAAGTAAATGAAACACAAAATATAAGTTGCAGCAGCCATGCAGCTTTTGACAGGGTGTTATACTGAATATGATGAATAGACAAAGTAAGTTTTATGACAATGCAGCCAACATTGCCTGTGAAACTATCTTGTATGCAAAACTTAATCTGTCACTAAAGCATCAAAATATAGGTCACAATGACCTATTTTTGGTGGATTGCTGTTACACTCAGCAAGTGGCATGCACACATAAAGGTGTATGACCTCCAAGCCAAATGTACACAAGAAACTAACCTAGATGCAAAAAATTTAAGCAAGATTTACAACCTTTCTATATCTCATAAATTTACTGAGTATTTATTTTGTTTTTACATTATCTGACTCAAAGGTTTAGTAACATGAATTTTATAAGTGACTGTTGCAAACACTCGAAATCTGGACCACTCAACACCCACTTTTGTATTTTCATACCACTTCAACCTATTCTCGTGGTGGCGGGGGTGGGGGTCATTTTGTCCAAATGGACCAGTGATCTCCCCAGAAATTTTCGATAGCATCGGGGTACCGTGTTTGGGTCATAAAATGTTTTACAAAGCGTGCGTTAACGTCATAAAAGTGAAACAAATTAATGTCAATGAAATAAAAAGAAGTGCATATATTTACATAGTATTTTTTATTTACCAAGGTTATAACAGTAACAACAATGCATATCTCATTTATTTCTTAATTTAAATAAATGATATTCGTCTTTTCTTCATTTCACCATATAAACTGACTGCAACATCACAATTAAAGTCTTTTAAGGGTTGTCCTTCAGTACTGATTGTCATCAGGTAGTTCAGTACCCTCTGTGACAACCTGTTCCTTAAAACACTCTTAATTCTATTCATTGAGGAGAATGACCTTTCACAATCTGAAAAAAATGGAACATACAATTTATTAATGGATGTACAAAAAAGAGACAAATATACATGTACCTAAATCCTAATTAAGTTAATTACCATGCAAAAATTCTTCAGGCACAATTTACACAGCATACCTGCAAAATATATATGTAATTACATAGTCTTATTTTCAAGAATTTGATATAGACCGGGTGGAATAAACTTTTGAGGTCATGACTTCACTGAATAATAAGTAAGAATATGGATGAAATTATTTTAGTTATATTTATAAAGGAATACTTTTTATTTATATCTTTTCAAAAGAGGTAAAAATGGAAGATAAAAATTGTTCTGTTTATTACTTGGATAGACAGAAAAGAGAAATGATAAATTAATAGGGCAGCACTCACTTAAGTTAGCAATATGGAAAACTTACCATCCGATCCAGCAATTTCCACCCAAGGGAATAACGTATTCCATTCTTTCTGATTGTCGTAACTAGGCCAACATGGGGCTAGCCGGGCGCTGGGTAATTTTACGTTTCTTGGAAGGTGGTGTGTTCATTTTTCACAATAATTTTTAATTTAATCGGTGTAACTGCTTTGGCTGTTAATGAAAACAACTGACATATATATATATATATATATATATATATAACACACTACCAGTAGACTCCATTGTTTATGGCCAATCAAGTGACTAGGTGCAGACGAAACCCTCACCAAAGGTAGCGCACCGGCGGTCACACAAGCCAGGTACAATGGATAATGGTTAAGTGAGTGAGCAATTATCCTGGATTATCTTAATAAAATACCCCAGAAGAGGTAAGAACAGATGTCATTTGAGTGGGGCTTTGAATTAGGTGACAGGATGTTTGTTGAACAGATTAATTTTATAAGGGTAGTGGGAAACATCAAAGCGTAGCGGCACAAGAGCATAGCATAGCGGCAGGTTTTAAAGCGTCGGGGTTATCGGAGTTTGAAACGATAGCGTAGTGGGGCAGCTACGGTAAAAGGCCCTCGGGAGAACACTGTGGACCCTGTAATAATAATGTCATTTTTAGTGTATAAAAGGTTCACGAATTTGGTTTTCTCACAAAATTTCTGAAAATTATATATTTTTTTGAAAAATGTGTTATTTACACCACACACAAATACATCTCCATACACATATGAGCATGTGTAATGAACACAGCATTATCTAATAAGTGATATCCTTTTCCCTATGTCTACAGGTGCAAAGATTAAGAGATCCCAATTACCTCTTTATTCAGTAATTAAAACTAAATATTCCATAGCCTATATACAGATTTCAATGGGAGCAAAAGATAAATGTGAGGTGTCAATGCTGATTTTTAAACCTATCCATAATTTTCTTTAGGGCAATACCATCAAATGAGTTCTGTATTAACTAGTAGCAAATAAAATGCTAATCCTTTTTGCAGGCCTCAAATTATTGCTCATATTAATTGCTGCTGAATTTCTAAAGACAATGGCTATCTTGAATAACTATCAACATTAAAAAACACACTCCAATGGAAATTTTCGAAAATATCAATCTAATGTGTATCAACAAAAACAAACCACAGTATATCCAGCAGAATTAAATTGCTCTTTATGTACATACCAGTTTAGGTTAATATGTTCAAATTATGCGAAACAATTTAATTTTAATCATTTAGTCCAGAGTTATCAGCGTATTGCTTCTGCTGTAAGCACAGTCTATATTGTATGATCGCATGTTGTCTTGGGGCTTTCAAATAATACCCAATTGAATTTTTAAAAATGCAATTAGTTCCAAAACAGTCATTAAAAAATATCCAATTTGTTTAATTCATATCTAGAGCTGTATAATCCTATTATCAACTGTCAATGTTGACTTGAAAATGCATTTTGCAGTAGCAAACCAAGTGGAGTAAAATTCTGTGTAATTAAGATGATGTGAGATTATTTCAACAGAAACATCATTTGCTTTATGCTAGTAAAATAAACTGAACTTATTATTTATGGTGCAATCTGTTTATTTTATTCCAGAATTATATTTTCTCAACTTTGCATTCTATTGCTAAATACAATTTAAAGGAGTGAAATAAAAAAAAAAAAATTAAGGAAATGACATGGTTTAATGAGTGTGATCTAAACAGAAATAGTTTGTCAAAAATAAGTAACTTAGATTTAATATTGGGCAAGCTGTCACTTACTTGTATTTATATCTCTTTATATGTACATGTATATAAATATATATGTGTTGCCAGAAAATCACTGCAAACAACCATCTGTTTGTTGCATGAATGTGTTTTAACTTCATGAACAAGTTACATCCGTATTTTCAAAACTGTTTAAACAAAGGAGTAAAAAGGTAAGGGCGAAATGAGTGTCTGTACTTCTCTATTTACAATTTAAGTCCTGTAAGTAAGTTGAAATTTAAAAACATTGTTACCAATTGAGATAATTAAGTTGAAATTTAAACACTCTGTTACCAATTGAGATAAGCAGTGCCAAGTGCAGAATGAAGAGTAGCACCAATGAGATCACAGTAACTTGTCTTTACTAAAATTAAGTTGCATTTTACTGACAGGAGAGGCAGTCACTATTTAAAATTGTCATTAAACTGCTATGTTGAACAAACTAAATGACCAACTGGATATGTTTAATAAGATAATTTAAGTGATATTTTATAGCAAACTTTACTTCCTAAAATTTTATAAAACTTTACCCTTAAGTTATGATTCAATTAGAAGAATGTCCTGACACTGTATGACTTAACATCACCAGATTTCCTGTCAACTGTAAATACAGGAAATAAAGCAAACACATTGAGGATATACCATTACTGGTTCTTTAACTGCAAGAAAACTGTGCTATATTTAGCATACACTTAAGGCAACTTGCAACACAAGAAGAAAACTGGGTGAAGTGATGAAAGCTTACATGCTAAAGTTCTTATGATACTTTTCTCTTTTTGAAATAGGACCACGAAATATTCAAGATTAAGTACATGTATCCAGTTAGATATATGATTGAACCAACTCCTCATTAGTTGTATAATGTATTCTACAAGCTTAGCCAATCAGATTCAACATCACTACATTAATATGAGTGGATCTCACTCATTATTGAAATCATTCGAGATCTTGATGATGCAAGTACAGGGCTCAGGAAAAAATATCCCAAGCATTCGTCCCGACACAGTACGCTTGTCCACTACACTGTGTATGCTTTTACTAATGAACCACATGCAAGCTTGATACTAAAATGTGTCAAAATCTGACAATATTGTGTTCTAATACATGGCGCCTTAGATAAACATATAATAAGAGACGAGGTTTGTAACTCAAGAAATTGTAGTTGCACACATAGCCCTTGATTTCTTAGTGGTTTTCGTGTTTGCAGTGGAACATTTCAGCAATCCAGATGTCATAATTTTCATTTTCAACGACCTATCACACATCTTTATGAGTTAGATATGGGAGCAGGTAAGTGACGGAGAATGTCAAAATTTTATGATTTTCGTCTCGTCCGACATTGTTAAGCTTGCCCCAGATCACCAGCATTTTCAAGACTGTGGAGCTTTATTAATACTTTGTCATGCCAAAGTAAAGACACCTGCAGATATTGATATAAGCATGTAATTATGTTTCACAAGAAAAATGTCAGTAACTCGCATCTGAAAGAAGAATTCCAACCATCTCAATTTCCACCAACTTTCATACTAAATTATCCCTTTTGTTCAAACCTCCATTCAAGAGAGTTACACACGGGCACCATAAAAAGGAAGATTGTTGATTGGCAAAAAGAATTGGAACATTTCGAGGTCATTAACCCAACTAGATTTTGACCATTCAGCTGTTATCTCGACTTTAACTGCTTTATAAATAGATTACAACAGCATGCTTTGTGTGAAAGTTCGTGGGAATCGGCTAAGACACTTACAATACTCAATTCGAATGCAAGTTGGCAACATTTTTCTTGTGAAAAGTAATTACATACTTATAGAAATATCTGTTAGCATCTTCTCTTTGACTGCCATTATGTCAGTAAAGCTTCAATCTTGAAAATACCAGTCACCTCAGGCAACTGTAATATTGCCTGATCAGATGAAAAATCAAAACAATTTTGACATTCTCTGTCCCATAACTTTTCAGAGGTCCGACTCATAAAAATACATCAAAATGATGCCTAAAGTACTGAAAAGTGTCACTGTAAATGCCAACACTATTAAGAAATCAAGGGATAGGTGTGAAACTGCAACATAATATGTCCACAATATTAACCCATTTTAGTATCAAGCTTACATTGGGTACCTGTAAAAAAAAAGAAAAAAAAGAAGTAATTTCTTTTGTGACATGTTCTAGACTGACAACTATGAAAATTAGGTAAAGATTATTTATAATTGATGCAATCCAAATGTTTAGCGATGTTGAACTTCAGCGCTTCTTAAGGGTAGAAAATGCACTCAGATTTATTCTCAAGGCGCAAATCTGCATCTACTAGGCCCAGGAATGAGTATATAGTAAAGTTTTACGCAGCTCAGCCAATTTTTACCCGGTCAGGATGAGAGGATTTCCTGACCCATGAAGTAGATATTCCAAGTTTGATCAAAACTGAGCTTCTAACAAGGTCAGCCAATTAGATGCAAAATCACCTGATTAATATGTGTGGATCTTGGTCCTTATCAATATCACTGCAATAAAGGGGACTCTCTAGTTGAGAAACATCAATAAAACTGTCAAAAATTGAGCCCCAGGGATTCCCATGTTTTTAAATACTAGTCCCATAAGAAAACTTTAGTTAGGGATGAGGGTTTTCTGCATCAGCACAAACCCAACAACAATATTCCAAGACTGACATATGTGTTTTAAACAATGACAGAAGATTTCTTCATAAATAGTTACTGAACTCTTAGCTACATATGAAATTTTATCCAAACTGATAAATTACAAACAATACAACAGGTACAAAAGATATAATTTTCAATACATGAAGCTCCAGTCAAGAGGTGTCCATATCCTGATTTTTAACCTATATATATCTAACCTTCCCTCATGTGTACATAATTACTACAGTGTGAGTATTCTCCAGAAAGAAACCCATTGCATTATTGGAAGAAGATGAGAGAGTACAATTTTTAAACTGATTAATTAATACAGTGAAAAGGTATACATTGAAAATTACTTGTATTCATATTGACATCATGTACATGAACCATGAAAGAAAACACGAAATTGCAAAAAGGCAAAAATTTAACACCGTGATGTAAATACTTGATTACAATGAGAAAGTATACTTTCTTAATTAATTCAGCAAAAGACATGAAACTGCAGACAATGAAAATTACTTGTACTTATCATGCCATCCTGTGTATAAACAATGAGGGACATATGGGAGAACAGTTGAATAAATAACCAAGATGAAGTGAACTTTGAGAATTAAGCACATTTAGGCAAAATGACTTGACAACGACCACTTCGCTATAATTGCCCCCTAGCATGGATCATGTAGTCCATATTGAATCAGTTTCAGATACACTGTATATTAGTAATATTTCCAGGTAAATTAAGGTTGGACTGTTAAGTTTTACATTTACAAGGCAGTTTTCCTTCATGAAATGATGGCAGTTTTACTTTAACACTGGAAAGTATTAGGACAAATTTACATGTCAAAGTGTCCAAAAATCTTCATCAGATATGGCATGCATTTCCATTTAACAAGATCCATTAAATATATATGTAATGTCTTCACTTCATGCTCTGCCTTCAAAATGGCTGAAATGTATGACAAATAATGTAGAGCAGTTTTGTTGAAATAACATCACAGCACAGATTTGTCTACGTACATGTGCAAAATGATGATGCTAATGACTTTGGAAGTGACACAAGTATGATCACATGAGCAGTCAAAACTGATTGGCCGCAACCATGTTTATAAAGCAACATTAAAAAAACAAAAATAGGGAAAGGCAGGTAGGCAAGAGGCTCATAAGAGAAACGTGACACTGGGAAAAAAAGAGCTGGTGATACAAAAATGGGAAAGTAAGTATATCACACTGATGGGGACTCAAAGTGTACTGACTCCAAAGTGCCATCAATTTCTCTACCATTTTTCCTAACCCTACAACATATTTTACTATGTCAGAAAAGCATATATACATGTACCTGCACCAAAATGTTCCAAAAGTCATAGATCTCCTTTACATTAACTTCTTCAGCCATCGAAATGTTGAATTCTAGAAAGAATACTAATTATCTAAAATAGACAACACAAACACATAACATCAATGACAGCTTTTGCTTTATTGCTTTTTCAGACTCTTCAGAGATATGTATCCAAAAGGTTTAAATTCTAAGATTATGTATAGCTTCAGTAATTAATAACTTCTACATATTTAATAAATTCTACATATTTAAAGGAAAATAAAACTGGCCTTACATTTAACACCCAAAAAATGAATGCAAAGTCAGAATAGACATCACAAGTAGAGACTTGAAGTACTTTAACTTTCACTTCCTAGTACAACTATGAAACTATATGCTTACTCAATTACATGTAACTATACATTATGTGGTGCAGTGAAGTCTATGATTAGTGGTAAATGGGTTCACACTGATGAGTTCTATTTTGCATTGTATCAGTTTAGGAACATTGTTTATTATCATAGATTTGCCAACCAAATAGGTTATTGAGTAGGTAATTAGGGGATCTGGTCAGCAAATCTTTGATAATATACTAATAAACAAGAGTTCATTGAAAGAAATAATGCTCTACTATCCAATTTAGAAGTTATAGGAATCCAAGATAAGACCATATCTTCTTTTTAACTGCTGAATACTGAAACTACCTGATGGCCATAATGAATATAAGATGGGCACCATTTTCAATTAGTACCAACAAGACATCATAAGAAGTCTTTTGGTGAAAACCCCATGTTGATATGACCATGTATTCAGAAAAAGTAGCAATAACAAGATTTTCAAAATGGCCACCATGACAGCCATATTGGATGAAGAGTGGCACCATCTACATTAAGGACCAACTAGACATCACAAGAAGTATTTTAGTGTAAACCCCAAGCAATCCACATCATCATGATAAAATATAGCATCTTGATAAGTTAGTGGCCATGCCTAACAGCCAGGGCACTGAGCACAAGCTAGCAAACAATAAAGATGGCTGTTTTGTGTGCCTTTCATGATGCATAGCTGACATGGAATGCAACTTTTCGAATTATACTGTGAAAAAAGGTTAAACTTGGAGAATACAGTTCTTCTTGTTGCTGTTTAAAACAATTATTATCAAGCTGTATACAAAATAAAAAAGGTCTTATGAATGCAATATATATGCATGCATATATTCAATTAAATTTTTTTTTTACGCATTATACATGTATGTCCTCACTCAGAGATCAAAGTGCAGCATGTTCACTATCTGAAAACCCCATGCACCTCTCCTTAATAAAAATTATTGATTCCATTCAGATCATGCTCAATAAAATAAGTATCACCATTATGTTCCTTAATAATACTGCATATAACAAGACACACTGGACCTTTATGAAGGGTTGCTGCTGGGACTCAATTTTTTTTTTAATATATGGTTATTATTATATTTTGCTCTGAGTCTCAATGGCTGCCTACATGTTGACCTTCTGGGGATACATTACTGGCAAACCCCCCAGCCAATTCAGACAGTTTGCCTTCATTTACCAGCAATTTTAAGGGGTATGTAGATTTTATTTGCCTATGTACAAGTCATTTTTTAATGCAAAAAGTGTAATAATCCTCTTCGAATACTGGTAAACACATGCCATTCCAAATTTCTTTAATTGGTTACCCTGTTCATGTCTATACATGTACAACAGCAAAATCTTTAAAAAAAAAAAACTGCTATAGTCTCTATACAAAATGTGGATATGATCTGCATAAGCATGCAGAGAATGAAAATGTTCCTTAAGTATTCTAAAAGTCTATATTTTTCAGTCTTTCTGTGAACTTTTTGTTTAAAACTATTACTTTGTCATTAATAAACATTTACTTCCTCCGCGTGCTTATGTAAATTGTATGGCAATGTGGTCATGTAGGAGCATTTACTCATCTTACATTAAAAATGTTGTTCTAAAATTTAATACTAATACAGTTTAACAAAAGTCTATTCAATCAGGATTATTTAATGCTCTGCACCTTTACTGTCATCAAGAAACTTCCAGACGAAAATTATTGATTTCTATGGACTTTTACAATGGTTGCCGGGTACTAAACTGGGTCAAGAAAAGAGCACATTGGGTCTAATCATCACGATTTAGGTTAGTACATTTTTTTTCAACATGCATAGCTTTCATTGTGACATCACAGAGTGCAACATTCAATCTGGTTTGTACTGGAGCACACTTTTAGGTTGACCTCGTCCAAAAATGCCCATGTACTTAAACATTGAGTTTTGATGTATGTTTGTCGGGGAGTGCATATAACGATCTTCCAAAGAAATAAGGATGTATGAGGGTCCAAATAAAGTGAATAATTGCCATTTAAAGGTATGTGTAATCAAATTCTAAAAAATGACACTCGTTACTGAAATAGTCAGTACTGAATGCATACATGACCTGTATGATATTTACTATAGAGTGCATCTTATGTTCCTTTTTATTCAGGTTATAGCAGTTCGTGTTTTTAAGTTTATGGCAACATATGTAGTGGAAACTGATGGCTGAATGATTTAATGGGATGTGATTACAGGTATTCTAATAAGATTATCTACACGTTAGGATGGGAAAGTGGATTGAAAATCTGTTGGACTACAAAAATGACACATATACAGAAAAGTAAAGTATGCATACCTTATAATCAGTAGAAAACGAAGGCAAATGGTATAAATATGCCAGTAATGTCCCCCCCCCCCAAAAAAAAGTCAACATATAGACAGCCTTAAAGACTCTAAATCAATAATAGTAAAGTAACCATATATTAAAAAAACATTGGAGTCTGAGTCGAGATTATTGCCTCCTCAAACACAACATACCTTAAACACTTCTGCAAAGAATCCAGCACCGATTTTCTCACATATAAAATCGTCTAGCCTTGTCAATGCTAATACAGCATGCTTTAAAGCCCGACAAGACGGTCCTGGGGTGCGTTTGTGATTTTGACCCTCAGGTTCCTCTTCATGTTTGAAATCATTCCCAATGCCATTGGCAATGGGAGATGTTTCACGTCTAACAGTGTCAGTGTCTATGGTCTGCGAGCGTTTAAGCTTCCCAAGCCGAGGGACAGGCATGTTTTCCGCCTGCTTTGTCATTCTATCCATAACTACATCTCCGAATCATGTATATAAACAAAAATAAAAATTTCACTTTCGAAAAAAAACAAAAACAATCACGTCGAAGAAATTAACTTTCCCCGCCAAAAAGCCACAATCATATCGTTTGAAATCTACATTCTGATCAATCCACAATGAATATGACAGTATAAATGACTGGAAATCCCGTTAAAGTGTCTGACTTCATTCGCCAAAGCCAGCTTCCTGCATTATCGTCTTGTTGTAATAATCAAATCAACAGTGACAGTTCAGCGGTTACCCTACTTTTCCTCATATAGCTCCCGCATTTGTAAACTTCCTGTTGATGTATTATGGGTAATGGATAATACTGTACTAGATCAACCACATTATTCCGGAGAGGATTTACAACACTGTACCGAAAAAGGGCCGGGGGGGGGGGGGGGGGGGGTGGAGGAGGGGGGGGGGGGGGGGGGAGATAGAGATGGGGCAGTCTAGTTTGATAGTCTGCGAAATTTTACACTAAAATATATCTTGTTTCTCGTCTTTGTCTACATCAAGTATAATGTTACGGCATTACACATACACTGCAATTTGTTGTCAGGTCAACTAATGCAGTCCATGCCTGTAAAGCAGAATTACTGTTATCCATCGTAAATATACATTTACATCATACTTTTTATGCCATTACTTACATTTTATATTAACTTTAATCATTGTCTTTACATCAAAAACGATAAAAGAAATCCCATAATCTCAGTACGTAGTAGAACTAAAGACTTCACAAATAGTTAAATTTATGAGGAAAAATATGAACTCGTAAAACCTAATCTCTCTGTCTCATATGTGTTTGCAAAATACTGTCATGATTATTCTCTATTTTTCTTTGTTGTGCAGGCATGTTAAATTCTTTCGTCTTTATTAATTAGAGTGACTACATGTACGGATTAATTTTTTAAAATTATGCGAAAGTTTCCTCAAAGTCTCGGATATACTGATGGTTAATCGAAGAGTGCGGATTTTCGCATGATGAACATTACAGTGTTTAACTCTCTTTTTCAATCGAGATGCTGCAGTAAAACCTAATCGAGATGCTGCAGTAAAACCTTATTGCTCTCTACAAATATGGTCTTGAAATAGACGGACAAGTTTCGGGGGAAAATAAAATGAAAATTATAGGTACTTTGATTTTTTGCGCTGTTTTATTTCCTTATTGATTTTCCATAAATGCGAATTCTATGGTATGGATTTTGTAAAATCCCAGTGGTCATATACGTCGTTGTGTGAAAGGTCTAATGGCCGATCAAGCCCTTATTTCGAGGGAAAATAAAATAACTAACAGTTGTGAACTTCTATCCTCGTCGGGTAAAAATATTTGAATTAGCAAATATATGTGTCCTTTCATTCATTCATGTATGTATGTCTGTCTGTCTCATGAAATTGAAGGATTTCTGTATATATATATGTATATATATATATATATATATATATATATATACATATATATATATATATATATATATATATATATATATATATATATATATATATATTGTATTTTAAACGATAGCAATAGCTTAAATATAGTTACTAATATCTTATCTTTGCGGTTAATATTACCTATGACTTCAAAGTCTTTGATTTATACGTAATGACCCCAGGTAATATATTTCACAAGATAACATATCTTCTCAATCACATCGAAAGCTCTTGTCATTTAAGTCAACTGGAGCACCACATTGGAAGGATAGAGCTTCTTTCCTATTTTGCCGAGTTTTAAATTTTATTATTTCGGACAACCCATTGTAGACTTTAAAACACAAAAAACGACACACACGAATGCACACACTTTACAAACAGGGAAACATTTAATTTGCAAATGTTAAAGTAAAAACAACTCGGGTTTCGAAATAGAACAAACAAAAAGAAGAAGAAAAAATAACATATATAAAGGGATACTTAAGTCTGAATACAATTACCGTCTATGAATTGATTATAATTTAACACATTAAAACAAGAGAGGCATATCAACCCACCCTATTTTCGACTCTCGAAGCGTTTGGGCTTTGTTTAGTGTTATTCACAGTGCTTGATTTTCCAATAGGCAGACTAAGCACTTGCTTAGGGCACCAGCAAAGCAGGGGCGCAAAAAAAAAACCAAAAAAAAAAACCAAAAAAAACAAAACAAAACAACAACAACAAACAACAACAACAACAACAAAAAAAGAGAGAAATTACGGTTTAGTATTGCTTTTATTTTGAATTACATGGGGGGTGGGGGCACTGTAATCTTTTCAGTGCTTAGGGCCTCTAAAGGTCCATCACATGTACGCTTTCATTTGATACTAAGAAAAGTATAAGGGAAGATGGGAAGATAATGACTGGATTTTATCAATCACAACGAATTTTTCTTTTGGAAGAGTTAACAAAAATCTAGTGTAAAAGTTGAAATAGAATACGGGATATATGTTGCAGATGTTATTTTCGTATACACATTCTAACTATGAAATAATTTATAATTTCAGAGACGTACTGAATATATATATATATATATATATATATATATATATATATATATATATATATATATATATATATATATATATATATATATTGGAATATATGGGTATTCGTGTGCATCTTCGTCAAGAGAGGATAAATTTATTACCTCCCTTGAGAGTCATAACAAGTAAGATTGGTTGAATTATGTCCCTTGAGAAACAATCTTATTACCTGTTAAAAATTATTAAAGAAAAACGTATTTTTAAAAATGACGTGAATATAAAATCTATTTCCATTTATATTTTTTGGCTGTCTGACATCCAGAACATAAAAGTCATGCAAATTCAAAGTCAAAATAACTTTGAAACCATCCGTGAGTATTGTCTTGCTTGCAAATATTGACCTGGGATAGTGTGACGTTGTCAGTTTTCAGGCGACGGTGGCGATGGCAGCAGCGTCAACAACAAAGATATTTTTCTTATATTCTAAGTATTACAATTTGTAAAAGTCGTATACAGCATAGCATGAATCCACGTGCGGTCCGCAGGTGATAGTGATAAAATATAAGCGTAGATGATAGAACACATGCTCGAAGAAAGTTAGGGTATAATTGTTCTTTGAGAACGAACGTGATACACGGCATAAAACAAGTTAAAAGTGTGATACAAATGTCCCCATATGAGATTCCAATTTTAAACACATCAGTCTATGACGCCATTGCGAACTATACCTTCAAAATAACATTAGTCGAAACACATGATACGACCCTGTGAAAAGGGTAATACTGCGAAACAAACTCCCTTGAAGTGAAATAAGAAAAATAGTGAGGTAGAGATAGCGTGCACGCTTGTAAAATGTAAATTATTACCATCTCAATTAGACCGAAGTAACAGGTTCTGAAACACTTGTCAATTCACAAATACTAAGATCATTTTGGCGTGGGCTGTCCACACACACACACACACACACACACACACACACACACACACACACACACACACACACACACACACACACACACACCGGGAGTTAAAGATACCAAGAATCCGCAATTGTTATCTACTCTATGTTCCTACTATACTGCTGCAGAGTCACAAACACTTTTACTATTACAATAAATGGAGATGTCATATAACACCTACTCTAGGTCCATCCTATAGTGCCTCAGCTTATGAAACACTCCAAATTCTACAATAAACCAAACTGTCAAACACTCTACACTAAGTCCCTAGTATTGCGCTGCAGGTTGTAAAACACAATTATTAAGACAGTAAATGGAGATGACAAAATTCTATGGAAAGAAAAGGAATACCAGACAGAAACGTTGTAGAGACTGCTCAGTTAGGAAGCAGCTTCATTGTGAATTTGGTGGGAGCGCAACCATAATTAGAAATGTTTTACACATTATACGACTCTATGGTCTAAGAAAAATGTAACAGAAAGAAAGTAAAACTAACAATGTATGCAAAATCAACAAACAATTTATTTATAGATAATTAAAGTGAAAATTCAAAAGACACTTACAGTAACGTGAATTACATTCCAAATAATCCAATAATCCTAAGTGTCCTAATCACGAGTCCTAAATATAGAATGTCATGATGTACCACAATAATGTAATAAACATCATCTTGGAGAATGTCCACATATATCGAAAAGTCATATATTTAAATCCAAAGGTTAATGAGTACTTTAGGTAACTCCAAGGAATGTTCAAATAAATAATTCCTTTGGAATTATGTGTACAGCAGTACAAGATTACGGGATTACAGTATTACAAGATTACAACACAACTATGATTCCAAACAATCTGATGATTCCAAAGACTGATCATAAAATAGATGTTTTTAACACAGGATTTAAAATTGGAATGATTATAATGCGTATATCAAGGTCTTATACACTCTTTGCAAATGGCCTATTTCACAACAGAAAAAGTGTCATCTAACGACCCAAAATGCAATACAAAATGCGTCATTCCAATCGAATATCTCCAAGAAATGGTCAACAACTCTGACCTTGAACTCGGATGTAGACAACATCCTGCTGACAACGTAACCAAACTTAAAATGCGACTTATTATTTGACCGTATTTTAAAGTACAGTCATAGATCAAAAGTTAAGGCTATTATTATAGATTCCATATACATAACACATAACTTAAATAACAATTATATATATATATATATATATATTGTTACGACTCTATGGTCGAAACAAATGCAACAGAAAGAAAGTGAAACCAACAAATCAAGTAAAAATAAACAAGCAATTACTGTATCCTTGAATGTGCTGCTGTGTCAATAGTCTTTAATGTGCTGATGTGCCAAAATGAAGCACTCCAGAATATCTTTGAATAACTTCAGATAAATCCCAAAATCATCAGTTAAAAATCCAAAAGTCTATGAGCACTTTTATAATCCAATGAATATATTAAATAAATCCTCTCCCTGAATTTGGAATGATTTTTCACAACTGTAATGGCTCTTTAAAGACTGATGATAAGGTCAAAACTGAAAATCTGTCCACTAAACATGGTATTTACAAAGATAGGTCACATGACATAATGTTCTAGAATATCTGTTTACAAAATCAGCCTTGACCTCAAATTGAATCAACAACCGTCCTTGAACTCAAATACTAAGTGAACAACCTAATTCAAGGACAATAGCTAAATATGTCAACATTATACTTCACATTAAGGTTTAAGCAAATATTAAAGTCAAGAAACATTTATAATTTCCTAAAATATTTATAATATTATATAAACATCATACATAACAATATGAAAACAGTAACGACAAAGCCTAGACAAATTCTATACCATTACTGGTCACTTAAACCTAAACAATAACTGTTTTACCAATCTAGAAGATCAGCGCAAAAATTGAACGGAGGTAATAGAGATTATGCACAAAAACGAACCGATACTCAATTACACCAAACTTTGGATGATAACAAATTAAAATATCAAAACGAAGTTAGAAAACGTAGAGTTTTAATAAACTGCTATTGAGCAGAGTGTCAACAAAAGAGCTTTCAAAATCTCAGAAATACAAAAAGAGATTAGTGACAAAAGGAAAAAGATTTTGGATAAACAGGAATTGTTCAGACCGAAATTCAATACCTTATCTAATGCTATTCAAACATTGTAAACAGTAAGGGAAAGAGCACATACGATACATAACATTCAACAGTGAAATAGATGGTTTAAAAAATGATATGCAGAAAATTTGCTGGTTTGGTCGATTTTTGAAACATTTGGCTATAAAGACTGTTTTAAAAACTTTTAAAAATCATTTACCTTAAAATTTTAACTTTCAATCCTACTTTTTTCATTATTAACTTATGTTTTAAAAATGTAACAAAAAACCATATTTTAAAGCATTTTCAATCAAATTTATAACTGGTAGTGTTTAAATCTTAAAAAAAAAATTGAGAACAAAACCGCCCACACTATGTTCCAATCTGCACGACTTAAATTTCAAACTGTACACTCAAAATTTCAAATATTCTAAAATTTCAAATAATCTAATAGATTCAATTATTTACAACAAAAACCAAGGATATAAAGCCAGCGCATCGCGGAGCGATGCGCCTACCCCCATCTGACCCGGAGCAAAGCGTCTTTTTATATCCTCAATTGTATTCTTTTAAAATTCATTATGCAGGGAATACACATTCTCTAAATTCAAAAGCATAACTAAAGATGATGAAGACCTGAAAAATTAATCTTAAGAACAAAAAACAAAAAAAACAAAAAAACAAAACAACCCCACCCCCCCCCCCCCAAAAAAAAAAAAAAAAAAAAAATACATAAATAAAAAGATGGATAAAAATCCAGCGCATTGAGTAGCGACGCAAATATCCCCCATGTTAATAATTTGTTTTCAAACTCTGTGAATCCAGACAATTTTGTATGAAAAATATTATATAAATAAATAATGCATTTTGGGATTTAAATACTAACAAGCAGAGTGCCTTATTCTTGTCGTCCAACCCACTTTTATGCACCATTTGATAAAGGAATATCAAATGAATTTAACGAGATGAAAATACATAGCACAGAAAATGACTATTTTATATACAAATCATTAAACATTTTAAATAATAATAATTCAGTGAATAGATGTAGATCACAGTGTGATATGAAAGTTTGGCAAAATCAATTAAACTGGGCAGTATACATGATAATTTACAATGCGGAATATGTTATCGGCATTTATAAAAGTATGCCGGAGTTCGTAAAATAAACTTTATAGGTTTCATATATAATTTAAAATACGAAAACTGCTGTAATAATGCTTAATACCATCAAACAATTGATCAAACATTTAATCCAACAAACAACAATATAAATCTAAAACAATTTAAGATAATTTTTAATAAATTTAACATTACTCGTGATTATGATAAGAGATACCTACAAGAGACGAACTTAACTGTTATTAATTGACCTAAACTCTATTACAAAATAGAAAGTGAAATTACCGATGATGAAACATGCAGACAGGAAAGATAAGAAGCAGACAAATAGTGGAATAGAGGATGGTGGATACGACGCAGTCCTAAGCAATATAACTCTCAAAACAACATTGGAAGAATTAATAGGATCGACTTATTTCTTTCTCCAAGATAGGTTAAAGGGCTAAAAGATAAAGGAACAGTGCGCCTAAATCAGAGTATTACTTCGTGTGTGATATGTATTGTAGGTGCTCAAGTACGAAATAGAACAATAATTACACAGTCTGTTTCTGCTATTCAAGACACCGTAAAACACAATATTAAAAAAAAATAATTTCAGGTGAGCAAGCTTATGACTCCGATGAAAATATTCAGTGTCTGAAGTTGTATCAAACCATGTAATTGGTGCTAATGGTATTTTTCTTTTACCCTGTTATATGGTAAAGAAAATAGGAAGTGTAGTCGGTTATAATAACACTTTACAAAACTCATCAAATTCGTTTGGACTAGGAATAAATACTATTATAAATACCAGGATGGTAAAGAATATAATACCAGCAGTCTTCAACATTTGTCAGAAAATAGATTACGGAGTAACCACAGTAATAAACAAAGAGATTAACATTAATATTGATTATATCGACAAGCTTACCATTTAGACGTCAGGACTCTTAAAAGTACAACAGTATGCACAATATTAACCACAGTACTTATCAATACAATTAATATACCTCGTGATATAACAGATACAGATCATAAAACAAACAAACAAACATTTTATATTATGTCTATGGTTGCATGAGCTCGTCTAATGTACTTTTTTTAAAAAAAAAATAGATTAATTAGTTAGTTAATAGATTAACTAGTTAGTAGATTAACTAGAGCTTAATTAGTTAATCCTTTGTTCTTTTTGTTACTAAACGTAAACCTTTTAGTGCATTTACAAAGATTTATATTCATCAATTAAAAATGCTTTAGAGGAGAGGAGGTATAAGTATCTAAATATAGTTCAATATCATCCAATTTTTATTGTATTGATAATCATCTTTTGTATAATCTTCATTTTGATATGTAAAAGTAATTAAGTTCTTCAAAATCTTTGAATTCCGCTCTGCCATTTACTGCCATTTTATACTACTTAAATGGATCAAAATCAACTTTAGATATAATTAGGTTTCTCAGAAAAGAAAATAGAATAGGATAAACCCTTTAAAAAAAAAAAAAAAAACGAGCGAATTAGGAAGGAATAACAAAATTAGTACAGTACATTTAATATATAAGGAAATAAATGGTAAACAATTAAGTCATAGGAAGTAGGATCAAACAGATTTAAAACAAATCAAGAAAACACATAAAATGTTTGTAAATACTAGATCAGCTAAAGTATCAAAATCATTATCAGATGTAATAACAGCTTTGACGAGTACATTTCTTTGAATTGATGACTTAAAGGAATCGCAGAAAGAGTTTAAAGAAGACTACCTGAGAAAGAAAAGGAATTAGAATCTTTTCTAGGGTTTTATATTTTAGGTTTGGATTACCAATTTCAACATTAAGTGTTAGCTTGATAACTTTTAAGCACATTAATTATAAAAAGGAAGATAACAATCAGAATGTAATTTATGATAATGACGTTACGAAAGCAACGCCAGTGGCTTCTAAGAGTCCGACAAGCAGGACAGAACGTTACTACTATTAATTTAAGATATTTGTAAGTTGATAAAAACGTTAACTTGAAAAAGAACGTCAGGACACTTAAACAAAACTTGAATAACTTGAATAACTGTTTAGGAAAATTTAAATTTCATTGGAAAATGAATGGAAGTTGGGAAAGGTAAAACTGAAGAAAACTAAAAGGTACTAAATCACTAGAAAAGGTAACTTCACAAACAATAAAAAGATCAACGTAGAGCTGAACTTGGAAAACAACGTGGAAAACATTCCCAAGAGTATAAAAAGCCAAAGCAGAAAAGTTAAAAAGAAGAACAAAGATTTGGGCTGCGAGAACTAGCGTTAACAAAACCTACTCACATCACAGCAAAAGCTCAAACAGCATTTATTCTTTGATAGGTGGTGTAGTTGTTGCTATAGAAACAAGTCTTATATCTTCAAAGCGATTTAAAAAAAAAAAAAAAAAAAAAAAAACATCGAAAAGAATCCGCGACGGTGGAGCACAACGTCAGTATAATAAATAAAGTAAATCCATTTCCAGAAGTGTTGTCGATTAACAAGCTAGTTAATCATCTAGCAAGAAGATCAAAGACTAGCAAGACAGATTAATAAAGTTTATATTAATAAACGGCAAGAGAAAGGAACAACATAATAGAAGCTTTTACCATGCAGCATTAAATTCAACTCTTACAGAAAGTTACAGTATGATTTTGAAGAGGATGTTTAATTTTAAAATAGATTCGGTAACTAATATGGGTATAGAAGAAATACAAAAATTTTTGATTCCTATTTCTCTGAGTGAATTCATAATTGACGATCCGGTAGCACAATATATATTACTACATAAAATAATTAAGTAAACTAATTAACTATACAGTTAATCTATTAAATAGCTAGTTAATCTATTTAATAGTTTTAAATGATAGTGAATTTACACAATGACCATGGAATTATTTTTATGTTCATGAAAATTAATTAAATTAAGAATGATGTAGTCAAAAAATAGAAAATTACAGAGATATAATAAAAAAGTATAAAACAGCATGCAAGATGTTTAATTTTGTAGAACTTGGTATGGCAAGTGTTTCGGGTGTTGCGGCCATTAGTATAAGAGTTCCGGGCATTACAAGTCTTATTATTCGTTTAGCTTTTACAGAGTTTAGTGCAACTTTACTAGGGTTTGTTGCAGAAACTTTGTAAGACAAGCTAGTATACAACAAAATTTTAAAACACGATGATTTCGTAACATCTGCTATCAACAATTTGAATACTATTGATGAAATGGTGAGTAAAGCATAACGATAATGAAATAAGTCACGATGAATTTAATATGATAGTAACTGAATACAGCAAATGGTTGCAAGGACGTAGCAAAAAAAAAGAGTCTTGGGAAGCATAATTAAGACGGCAGGTTTAATTAGACTTCCTTTCTCATTACTTAAATAGAAGCCTGCCACTACATAACAGTCAAGTCAAGTTACATAACACCTAGTTACATTACTGTGGAAAGGCAGTGTGAAAATATATATATATATATTTTTCAAGCCCAATAGAAAATAAAGATGGTAAATTATAAGTTTCATTGCAGAGAATAGATTTTGATGTTGGTTATTACATAATTTAAAATATTTAAAAAAAAAAAAAAAAAAAAAAAAAAAAAAAAAAAATTATGCTGTATAAACGAGAGGAATGAAACTAAGACTATATCAGTACCTGGCAATTTCTATAGTTCTCGAAATGAAAAAGTCAAAGAAAGAATGATTGCTAATAGAAATAACGAAGGAAGCATAGATATTAAATGCCAGAAACATAACTGTAAAGTTGTAAAAACTCTGAGTAATAATTACACAGTGTATATAACCAACTTCAACTCTGATTTACTAGAATTTAAGAATCAGAGATCCATAAATGTATCTACCGAATCAGATACAGATTGAGGGTTTGTGTGTGTGCATTAAATATCTTTTCATTGATCAACTAAACAATACAAATAATTACTGTAAGGCTACTATTCTACTCGATTAGAATCACTACCTATTAATAATATATTTCACGGTGATTTCATCTCCTATGATGTTAATAGTCCATATGAACAATTACAAAGAGGTACTATAAACAAATTAAATATCAGCATTGAAGATGAATACTCTAAAATAATACATTTTAATGGTATGCCAATTACATATAATTTTAAAACATCTGAAACAAATTAATTTTCTATTTCTTTTAAATACATTATAGGAAAATCAGTAATTCCAATGTTATTATCTTTCAGATATCCTAGTCATTTTAGTTTTAAACTCATACAGAAACATAAAAAAATATAAAAAGACTGAAGCTCAAAGTCAGTCACTAGACAATCACCTAACCTTGAACAAGAACCGTATTACAATTTTAGCAGCTCCTATAGAAAATCCGATGAAGCTACTGGAGTGCTTGTACACAAACGTGTTGACACTCAGATACATTAGACTTTGGAAGACAACAATTTGAAAGATATAAAAACATGGAGAGAACAAGTTAATAATACAGTAACAACTGTGAGTCCGAGTATGACAGAAAAATATACTAAAATCTCAGAACTGCATAAACAAATAGATGATAAAAACAAAAACAATTTCAGATGCTCAGATTTATTTACCAAGAGAGTAAGTATTCTATAGAGTTCTTTACAAGCTTTACAAACTGTCAGAGCGGAATTAAACATAAAACTCATAGAAAAACATACAGAAATTAATAGATCAAATTAAAGAGAACATAAATGTTGAAATATCAGCCTTAAAGATTGACGTGGAGTAAATAAAGAAGGTTATAGCAAATAACAATACATTGCAATCACATCTTCAACAGCCGCAGAACGAATGAATCAATGAGAAGAAACATAATGATAAAGATATTAGAAAGTTAGTTAATGACTATAAAGATGGTGTGAAAAGGTTGGAAGATAGAGCAACAGCTGCCAATAGTAGTCTTGCACAATTACAGAGGAATAATGACTTTGAAAAAGTCAACAGAAAGATGTAGGACTTAAACAATAATTTTAATGTGAGTGAAGTACGATTACATCTATGAAGACAACATAGATTTATCTATTTCTGATTTAAGTGATTAAATAAAAGATTTCCAAAACAGGAGTTAGTAACTTTAAAAAAAAGAACTATCTGCTGGAATAGAAAAGAGGTGATCATCCAAAATTATACGGTTTCTTAGATATATTCTCTTGTTTTCACATCACCACAAACATTATCTAAAACTTATACATTTGACTATGTTCCATCGCATTTTGCTGAATACGTCAAGCAAAACCGTCCTTGAACTCAAATAATAAGTAAACAACCTAACTCAAGGACAATAGCTAAACATGTAAACTTTATACAAAACATTAAGGTCTGAGCAAATATTGAAGTAAAGAAACATTTATAATTTCCTAAAATATTTATAATATTTATAAACATCATACATAACAACATGGAAACGGCCTATAACACTCCACAGATTAACATTACATTTACCATAGGTGACCAAGTGCCTACGACATGTTAAACCTATAGACATTTGTAACATTACCATTCGCATAAGGGGCCAGACCGCCTCCCGCATGTTAACCTAATGTTAAATTCCCGTAAGGGGTCATATCGCCCCATATTACTACTTATATATAAAACATCATAAAGTTCTTCCCAAGCTAGTGCTTTTTGTATTTTTTTTTTTTGTATGTTAACCAAACTACCGAGTTAAACTTGGCTTAATGAAAATAATACATCTATGTACTGAATTGTGTTGTTTAATGTATATCTATAGTAATGGACTTCTGACTTTCCGATGGTACACTTGACAACTGAAGAGAACCCAACGGTGACTGCAAGGTTATATCTATTTCAAGTAACCACTAGGCCTATCCAGATCCGTAAACCTTATGTAGTGGCTGAGCTTATTGCTTGGTTTCTCTTCATAACGAATTAATCTTTCGCTCTGGTTTTCTCTACACAGCGAAGAGCTATTCCACAAGTAAACGAAAACATAAAGCCTTGTAGGCAAAACCCTTTACAGAGGGATCGGCCCAACCAAACCAGATTGTTGAGCGTGTGTTGTAAAAGACACACACCAATAATCGCTTGGTTAGTACTGTGTCGCGGGTAACTGTAGAAGAGGGTGGCATACTTCGCCATAGTAACGGACTTCTGAAAGTATAAAAATAATTTCGTTGATGAAGAATATCAAAACTGAGATTCTTGTATTCCATTTTTGATATAAATTATTTTAGTATATTAATCTTTTCTATTTGTTTATAAATCCAAAGAAAGGCTAATATAAACAACTAGGAAGACAGTTTCATACATTTGAAAGCGAGATTTCCCAGTGGTTCTCTGTTGAATGCTGATTCTGATGATGCAATAAAAGTACACTTCGAAGACACCATACACCTCAGAGGTAGAAAACCAGAATATTCCGAAAATGATATGGGCCGTCAATAAAAACAAATAAAAGAAATGTGCGCTTGTCTCCAAGCTAACCGCTTTTAAATACGACTTAAATTTTGAGCTGAAATTTACATATTAATTACCACTTTGGGTCCAGTTGAATAGATCAGATAATAAAACTATTATATTCAAATGGTTGTGTACTTAAAAAAAAACAACAAATTTTGCCCAATATTGCGATCAGATCATTCGGAATGCTTCTGTGCTTCAGTTGGTCATGAGAATCAGTCGTGATGCAGGTGACAGTCAGTATAGATACAAACTCCAAGATGATATCGTAAATTTCCAAAGCGCATCATATAATACACGACGAGATAATGTCGGAGAGAGATGTAAAGGTATAAAATTTAAAAATCAGCATTCAGTGTCAGTAAAGAAGGAAATTAAGGGGCAGATAAGTGAGTCGATTGAACTGAGGGGCCCCATTACAGTATCGTAATGTACTATACACATTGTTATTACAGTAACGTAATGTTATATACCCAGCATCTAAATGCATACGATATTCCATACCCCCCCCCCCCCCCCCCCCCCCATCCATCTGGTCTTAACATAGTGCCTTTAGGGATTTCATCTCCGGATTCTTTTCTATTGAGTTTTCAATAGTTGTCCCTCGTCGATTGATAACTATAAATATATATATATATATATATATATATATATATATATATATATATATATATATATATATATATATATATATATATATATATAACGCGACAGGGTCTAGGGATGAACATTTAGGCTGGAAATTCTCTCTCTCCGTTTGCTCTGCATAAGTCAGGCTTTGTTTCCATCTAATCCTCAGTTTTGTATACAGCATATCTAGACTCTTGCAGGCTGACCACACTTGAAGATTTGTACACATTGACTTTCTGGTCAACTGCTTAATCTTCAGTCGTGCTTAATTTATTGACAGTGAAAACTCGATTAGCTGGAATTGTTAGAGAATCATTAGAAGTTTAAGATCTCCTCTAGTCCAAGTTTATTCAAATCTTTCCCAGCCCATTGTTAGATATTTTAACAGTTATGCTTAGGTGGGAGGTCAGAGTGCATTCACTGTTGAAAAGTTGGAATTCACTGAAACCACATGGTAGTGGCATAGAGTAGCCACTAACTTCTGGGCATTGCAAAACTTAAGCAACCTTACATTGAGCCCTATCTTCATGAAATCGATACGAAGATTATTTATTTTCTCAGACATAACAATTAAATAACAGTTTAATAAGCTGACACTCTAGCCCAAAATACATTTGTTTACAAACTGGGCCTTGTTCTTGGCCATTTCTCATTGTTTTTTCAAGTGATCCAGCATCTTACAGCCTACATTTTTCTTGATGTCAGTGATCAAACAATCGTGTGATACAAATAACCTATGAAGGGAAAAGGCTGTTAATAATTTGATTGTGTTCGAATTAATAGGCAGGAGATTTGGCGATCATGTGACTAAGCAATGCTGCATCGCAGAGAAGAATCTGTTTGTAAATACGGGATAATCTGTTCATGTATTGGCTTACTGAAGTTTAGATTATGTTTAAATTGTTATTTCTATGAAGATAAATATTCTTATTGATTTTGGGCAGGTAAGGTTCAATATGTTGCTTAATTATCGTAACCCATATATAAGCAACATCCCTATGCCTTTGGCATATGGGATGTTCTCTGATCTCTCTGACCCAGTCATAACTATCCAGATAACTAAAACTGGGTTGGAAATATCAGAGGAAGCTTGGACTAGGTCTCATCATATACTAAAAATCAGTCATAATCTTCATAATTACTATCAAGCCATCACGCCAATACCTCTCTTTTCTCATTCCAGTATTACTTTACTGATATTTGATAAAATTTGTCAATTTATTTGTCAAAGTTGCAGGGAGCATATTGAACAGAACTCAGTTTTTACCTCCTTGAATATGGCCTTAAACACAGTTTCCATTCAAGGAACAAATAACAGTTGTTTTGATGTCATACCGGAATAGAGAATTGTGGAATTTCAGTTATTTTTGTGGAATTGAGATTGAAATAGTTTTGTTTCTAAATTTCTTGGACATGATCAACCAATAATTTGTATAAAGCTATTCTTTGAGGTTGCACAGTTAATAGTCATATATAAGTTCTCACATTTTACAGGCTCCTAGATTTCTGTAATAAATTAGTACAGTAGTAATTTTTCATCATTTGGCATATGGAATTCCAATATAAATCCTTATGTAAAATTCATTATTGAAAACTAAATATTTGTTTAATTTTGAATAAACTATTTGATGAGGTTATTAAATATATGCAGGGGTCACGCTACCAGGCAAAGTAGGCGAAAGAAAATGACTTCGCCTTGTCATTTTTTTTTTTTTAGATCTACACCGAGTGACAGTAGTTTATGGATTTTGAGATGCCCCCTCAACCCAATCAAGTAGATAAGTGTTAAGCCCCTAGTGAAATGGACAGCATATTGCCTTGGCAGGTGTTCATATCAATTGTGTCAACAAAACCAATTCTTGTACATTCACAGGCATGTGTTTTAATAGCGGATTTACCAATTAACTCCCCCCCCCCCAAGATATCACTGCCCGATTTCCACAAGTTATCATATGATGATGAAAACTTAACTTGTGTTTTGAAACTTAATCATTTATATGTAAATAACAATTTGTGTTTTAAGAATATAGTTGCTGAAAGCACTTTCTAAATGTATATTTTGAAGATTTTAACTGCCGTGCTTGCATTATATCCTTCATAAAATCAGTTTGAAACTGTAAGTGAACCTGCTAAGGGGTAATAATGGCAGACATCGCTCTGTCTTGGAAGTATGTCTTCATTAGACTGTCTGTTTTTGTAATTCACTGGTCACATAAATTTAAGAAAATTATACAGTTTGTAGAAAGCAAAGTGTAACTATTATGTGATAAAGATTTAGCCTTAAAAAAAAATGTGTTGGTCACAAACATATGGGACAATGCTTGTGGAATTGATAAGCGCTGTAACTTAAGGTCAAGGTTGTTTTCTTACATCACTCATTTATGTGAAAATATGAAAAAAAGTATACAGGAAAAAAAATATCCAACCATTACACGACATTATTATGAGTATGTAGTCAAATATTAAAACCATAAATTTTCAGTCCTATCCAGGGATTGTTGTAATGAAGCTAGAAAGGGAGTGGTCATATGAAGAAAATCCCTGTTTCTAAAAATAGATGCATCTACTTTTAAAAACAACACCAAAAAATGAGTCAAAAGATTCACATTTAATTTAGAATCAGCTCCCTCAATATGCAGTTGTAAAGTTGATATTACTCATCAGTGACCACTGTGGTTTGAATGGATGAACAATATGATGTTGAAGATGCATGTACATGTGCTCTCATGTGCATGTTACAGTCTAATATAGGGTTGTTTCAAACTAGTTTAGGAAAGTTTTCAACAGTGATTTTCTAGTGAAGAAACTAACAAAAAATGAAATTTGTTCTTTAAGTGGCAGTTGCTTTAGTATTGTTACCTATTTGTAATTACAATACTGTAATCTAGGTACTGCTGTCAGTTAAAATTAATTACAATTGTTTGTTTCTGCTGTGCTTTTTTGAAGTCATATGGCCAAAATACATTGCATATTTTTCTCCATCTAAACATTCACACTTTCAGGTATGAAAATACTGCATACGAGTATGATACATTCATACACTTAACAAAATGTGTTTATAATATACACACAACATATAGAATTTTCTGCTTGAAGATAATGTATCTCATAAAACCAATGTTAAAGCAAATATGCATAATGAGAAATACAGAACACAGTTCAAATAAGAGAACCAGAGCACACAGATATATATATATATATATATATATATATATATATATATATATATATATATATATATATATATATATATATATATATTTAATAATTGCGTTTCTTGCAGTGCTGCCACTTCTCCCTGTTTTGCTCTCACTTCTCCCTATTCTGTCCAAAAGGAGAAGTCACTTCTCCCTACAATTGAAGTCTAGCTTGACCCCTGTATATGGACTGAAAAATTACTTGTCACATGTAGTAAAAGGTTTATATTTCTTATAAAAACTTCATATTTTTATCAGAAGTTTACAGAAAGATAAATGTTGGGATATGCCAAGTATTTGGATACATACTTTGGCCTAATATCCAACAAAATTATTAACTTTTGCAATGTTTCAAAACATTTCAATTTCTATTATACTCAGGAATATTCAGAAATGAGAACTGTTTAAGACCTACTTATGTGTATTGTACTGTTTGGTATATTTCATCCCATGTTTTAGTAGGGGATATTGTAATACCCTCTGTCAATGTGTCTCTACACCACTCTGTCCATTATAACATCTAAACTTCTATTCACCAAACTTTGTAGTTATATTGCCCTTGGAGTAACCATCAGGAACTGGGGTATCCTCCTTAGCTCCTGCCCTTGGAGAGAATCAGAGGTCAGATGTACAAGAATTTAAATTACAAAGACATTTTCAAATATTTCTGACTAAGCTTTAATAATGCAATCATAGCAGGAAGACACATATAATGTAATGAATTTTGCAGTATGCCCCCTGGGTCACTGTATAGATTGGGGGGTGAGTATCAGAGGTGGGGGTATGGGGGAGGGGAGTTGGAATATGCCATAAAATGCATGGGGATTTGTGATGGTGAGAGATTGCAGTTATCTAGTTACATCAGATTTGTTTTAGCTTGCCCACCTTGGGCCAGCAAGTTATTGCTCAAGTTTTGGTAACAGGATTGTGATACAGCTTTTACAGCTTTATCTAGAATATTTTTTAACAGATTGAAATTTAATCATTACCCACCTTAAATATAAAAGTTCTGTTAAAAATATTTGCCCAAAAGAGTCTTAATTTATTACCAGTTTATTACTTTTTAGCAGATGAAATCCAATGTACAAGATTTCACCATTGTTATTTCTGTAAGTTGGCTGGTTACTCCTCCTCTTTGTCTCATATATCTATATCCTCTTTTTAATATGTATACCCTATTTTGGTATTGTTTTTAAAAGTAGATGCATCTGTTTTTAGAAACAGGGATTTTGTTCACATGACCATTAACTTTCTAGCTTCGTTGCAACAATCCCTATATAGGATTGAAAATGTATTGTTTTAGTATTTGTCTGTGTGATTGTAATAACATCATGTATTGGTTGGATATTTTGTTCTTTGTTATTTCTTTTTTATTTGCACAAAAATGAGTGATGTAAGCTAACAACCTTGACCTTAAGTTACAGTGCTTATCAATTCCACAAGATAGATTTGTCCCATGTGTTTCTGACCAACAAATTTTTATTTTTCAGCTAAATCTTGTATCACATAATAGTTACACTTTGCTCTCTATGAATTGTATAAATTCCTTAATGTATGTGCCCAATGAATTACAAAAACAGACGGTCTGAAAAAGACGTACTTTCAAGACACGGTGATGTCTGCCATTATTACCCCTTAGCAGGTTTGCTTATGGTTACAAACTGATTTTATAAAGAAAATAATGCAAGCACGGCACAAATTGTTATTTACATATAGATGATTTAGTTTGAAACACAAGTTATTAAGTTTTCATCATCAAATGATAACTTGCGAAAATCAGGCTACAATCTCTTGCAGGGGGAAAGAGTTAATTGGTGAGTGAGCTATTAAAACACATGCCTATGAATGTGCAAGAGTTTGTTTTTTCGGCAAAATTGATATGAACATATGCTAAGGCAACATGCAAGCCATTTCGCTTGGGGCTTAACACTACTTGTCTGGGTTGCGAGAGCATCTCAGAAGCCATAAGCTACTGTCACTCAGTGTAGATCTTAAAAAAATGAGAGGGCGAAGTTGTTTTCTCTTTCCTAATAGAAGAAGACAAAGTTTACATTTTTTTGGTGACTTAGGCGCCCACTTCACCTGGTAGGGCGATTCCTGAGTAATGCATCAAAAATCTTTATTTCAGGTGCTTGATAACTTTTATAGAAAATATAGGAAAGGCTGAATCTTAGTCAAGCAGTGCAACTTGATGAGAGTAAAATGGTCACATTTGTGACTAAAAACTGGCGTTTGCGAGTGAAAAATGTCATCTGATCCACATCTGGCAACTTCATGAATCATAATGCAACAATGAGAAAATGATGTCAGCACTTTCTGATTTAAAGGATATACTCTGATTTGCATCAAAAACAGCACATGCAATTTAAGTCACAGCATAATCACTTCTGATTGTGGGACTGCCGGTCCAACATCAGGTGCCCATCTTTACATGTGACAAGTGTGGCTATGAACCTATAAAAACAATATTAGTTATTGACATGTATAGTACAGTGACCTGTTTAATACATGACCTGTGCAGTTATACTCAGCTGGTGGTTTGTATGTGGAAAAAATGTGGATATAGAAATAAATGCAGAAAAATTCCAGTTGTCAATAAAAATTACTATCAGTCAAATTGCCATAAAAATGCAGATAATTCTAAGGCTTAATTAATATCAACTACCGTCAGAAGAAAATGAATGTAAAGGCCCGTTATCAGTGAATCTGAGGCCAGGTAATATATAGAGAGATGGTTTAGAAAACTCCTAATAGTAAATTTTATTTGTTGGTCTGAGTTTGAAGCAGATGATGACTGTTGAGAGTTCTGTCAGAGAGATGATGATCTATGTGTAATTAAAAATAACCTTCCATTTTTTTTACAGTAATTTTCTTTAATATGCAATAACAAAAAAACTCACATTTTTTTCATGTTTGCTATTCTCCACTTAACTGGTTTCTGTTGTAAATTTCTTTGGTAACCAAATTATTTGGACTTGGCAACCAAAAATTTGAATGGGGACTAATATTTTCAAGTGGGTCATCACTGGCTACTAAAGTTTGAAAGGTACATGTACTTAGAGCACTGTCAAATGACCACAAGTTGAGTCATGCTTACAACTTGCAAGCGACGGAAACCATCTTAAGGAGCATTTCCACCACGGATTGTATATGCTATATGTGTATCAAATGGTGTGCTTATTAATTGTTGTAAATTGTATTCATGATGTGTTAGAAGAATGTGGTTAAAAGTTAAAGTCTTGCCAAGTTTAAAAATGACATAAGCTGTAAGCTTATCTTTTTGCAATTGCTGAAGTGGCTGAGAGGATATGACTTCCCCTGGACAGGATGCCAGTCCATTGCAGTCTCGGCCATAACCTCCACCATCCCTCCTCAGCATATGCTGGTATGCTGATACTCATTTTTAGCTGAGTGGAAAGAGTAGGGACCAGGGTTTTTTCCCATTTGCATACATCATGTTGCAAAGCTTACCTGCCTGTCAAGGCTGAAAGTGGCTGAAAGTACATGACTCCCTCTGTGCAGGATGCCAATCCATTGCAGGCTAAGCTCCAAAAACAATAATCCCCACCCACCCCCTCACCTCGATCTCACATCCCAGCCTAGCAGATGATAGTATGCTGGTACCCATTTTCAGCTGGACGGAAAGAGTAGGGACCATATGTTCTGCCTATTGAGCATATTGCACTTGAGAGCTTGATTTGTGGGGTATGAGCATAGATGATGGAATGAAAGAGTGAATAATTGAGAAAAATGGTGGGATTTGTTACTTTGCTGCTGATATCTAGTTTAAATATGTTGTCAAAATATTGATGCAGAAAGACATATGAAAAATTATATGGCAACAGATAAATTTGTGTAGTAACATTTTTAAGAAAACATAAATTTGACAGCTTCCTTATAATTGCAGGTTCTGAGAGCCAAAGATGTGTACCTGTTGATGAAAAAGGAATACCGAATATCTCGAAATATCAGAGCATCATGGTTTTTCCAGCATCTCACAACACCTATCTGTTTCACACCTAAAGCTGAAATAGTAAGTAATAGTCTCCAGGAAGGTTGTTTAAAGTGGTCAATGGTAAATAGTAAGTAATAGTCCACAGACAGGTTGTTAAAAGTGGTCAGTAATAAATAGTAAAATTGCAGACATTTTTTTCAGGGGAAGGAACTCTCCTTTAGCTGGAGTTGGGCTGATCATCATCTGAGACTAGCATACTAAGTGGATTGGATCAAAGGAGATCAGGGCTCAAACTAGGGTCAGAAAAATGGGGGAAGTGTGTTTTTGGTCCAGATTTTAAAAAAAGGAAGAAGCTGGGGAGACTGAGGGAGAAGTGGAGTAAATCTATTGTAATTTTTTATTCACAAAACAAAATAACAAACAGCAAGTAAACTTCATATCTTTTACATCATCAAGTACTGATGAAACATCTGCACAATACAATGTTTGTACCAAAGGTTTCTACTATCATATTCTTATATATAGTAAGTAAATGGTTAATTAAGGAAAGAAATCTAATTGACACTCAACTAGGTCCTTCAGATTCTGGAAAGTCAACTCTATCATGGTCTGACATAACTAAAGTTGGTGTTCTCTGTTTGAAAAATTGTGTACTGTCATTCAGTATAAGGAAAGGTGTCTATTATCAAGTGCCTTATGACTGTAAATCTGTACTGCTTCACTTCCATCAGCTGTCCCTTGCTACAGGATTTGAAACAGCCTCATTTTCAAGGGCCACTAGCAGCACTGTCATATACTTATTTGCACTGTTCAATTATAGACTAATCTTCTCAATGAGTGCAGCTGAGCCAACTATAACTTGGGCAATTATATTATCTTTTGTATGGAATGCAGTTTCTTGGAACAGAGGACTGAATTGCAAAAAGAGTAGAAGATATTTCCTACAATGCAAAAGCATGCTGCCAATTGGAAACTGGGACATGCTGCTAGGGACAATTTATGTGCAGTATTGTGAGATCCAATTAGGGATGGACAGTCCTGTTTTATCTTGGCAACAACAACATCTTCTCTCATTTCAGTCATGACACTTGAATCATTAGTTCCAAGACTTTCAAGTCTGCTTTCTCAAACCCTTTTTTCTCAAGTTCAGTCAGCAATTCCCCACAATGACACTGGCATCAACATTTGATTTACTTATTTCACAATTGGAAAGGAAGGCTGTGTTAAAACCAGAATGTTTCAAATACAGTGAATAGATTAACACTCTTTCAGAGTTTCCCAAATCTGTGCTGTCATGAGGCATGAATGTAAAGGGTTCAGACTCTTTTATCTTGTTAAGCTTTTCCTTTTCCACAAATATGGCAATGACTTACAAAAACTCAGTAACACACATGTGGCTTGTGTACTCAACTCCACGACTACAAGTGAGCTTCAGGCCCAAACTGTGCAACAGCTAAAAAATTTCTTGAATTCTCTCTTGGCCAGATATTATGCCACTTTCAGGTAACCAGTAAAATTTTCTACATCCTTTGAAAGTTGGTTTTCCACAGCTTGCTTCAGAGGTTCTTTTTATCTAAGGGCCAGTGTCTCCATTAATGCAACATAATTGGCAGCTGAAAAATGACAGAAAAAAAGAATTAATGTAATATAACTTAATGAATTAACATCAGTTTGTGGTAAGTTGTTTAGCAATTCAAATTAAAATCATATCTGATAAGACTTAATACTGCAGCAACAAAATGAAAGACTAAATATCACAGGTATCACTACTACAGTCATCCCACACTTATAAGGTCAACCCTTCTGCACCAGGAAAGTGGCCATATAATAGTGGTGGCCTTTCCAGAGGGGGACTATATTTGTGAAAAATATATATATGTGTTTGAAGTAAGAAAGCTACATTAACTTAAGAACATTTCATATCTTCATTTAAAAGTAACATTAATTATCAAAAAGTTCTTTTTGTCTTAAGAATAGACTGATTTCAAGTGAACATACATTAATTGTTCTTAATTCTTAAGCGTGAAACGTGAGTGGGATGTTCTTGGCATGTTATGATGTTGTTTATTGAGTCTTTTCAACATCAAATTTTTTGGCAAGAACTCCTAGACTCTCAACACTGTTGAGTCCAAAAACTTTTCCTTTTTTTTCTAAAGTAAGAATTTTCCATTTACGTGATGACATGTTAAACTTTTGTGATGACTTATTCCTATGTTGCTAATTATACTGCAGCTTAATCATGCAGAGGAAACTTTTGTAGAGTAGATGAAATGCCTTGTTCATAAAGGAAGTTATACATGTACTGTCACA
The DNA here is from genome assembly GCA_029931535.1 of Margaritifera margaritifera. Taxonomy (NCBI): domain Eukaryota; kingdom Metazoa; phylum Mollusca; class Bivalvia; order Unionida; family Margaritiferidae; genus Margaritifera; species Margaritifera margaritifera. Next base: position 464,439 of record JAQPZY010001106.1, read on the forward strand.
TGATTTTTCGGTCTTCGCCTGGTACTCTGTTTTGTTCAAGGTTCATTTCTCTTTGTTTGTGAATCCACAAAAGCTATATTTAGCCTATGTTGACCAAGTTCTGATCTTGACAATTACCTCCGGTTGTAATCATCAAAGAAAAGAACTAAACAGTTGTGTGAAGCCCAAAACCCTATTACACCATTGTTGAGCCCATTTCCTGTAAACATCGGCATTTGTAGATAATGATATAATATTAACCGTAGTGGTACATGATATGATGTACTTTATCCAACAGTTAGCTTGGTAATGAAAACCTGACATCTGGAAACAGACATTGGAAACAATAATCAGATTTCCTACCTTACCATATGAATTAAATATTGGTTTTGAACATGTATTAGATAAAAATGTGGCTGCATTTGAGGGGTATATTTGCCATTTTTGGACTAATGCTGGCCGCATACATATCAGAGGGATGGCCACCCACGAGGGGTGCTTTTGTACACGAACTTGTTAGTTCCGAGAAAACTGACCATATAGAGGAGGTGGTAGCTGTTGAACAATGTATAACAAGGAGAGAGAGAGAGTACTTTTCAAAAACTAAATAGTCTCACATTTTTAAGAGAAATGTGAAGTGTATGAAATAAACTATCAATTACTACTAAACAGACAGTCAAATGTCACAATAACAATAACTACTATTGCTACTACTACTACAACTACTACTAGTACACCTTCTCTTTAGAAAATTGGGATTATGTGATTCTGTTTTTACTACAGGAAAAATTAGTTAAAAAACAATTACTAGTGTGTAAGAGATCAAGAATCAAAGTAAAATAAATAAAAGGGTATATTTTACTTGATCAAAGATATTATTTAATCAAAAGTAATGTAAAACCTATGAAAGTGCTTTAGACTATTGTAAAGCATAACTAAAAGCATATACATATGTACAGCTTCACTGCATTTCAATCATTCTTTCTTACTAGATCCTAGGCAGCATTTTGTATTGGGTTTCATGGCACCTAATCCCAGACCAGGGATACAAGGGGGCTAAGTTTGTACATGTACATTATTTCTACATTCTTAGTTAAGTTCTTCATTTAGTTCATAACCACAGGCTTTTTGCACGCTGTATACATACCTGGAACCACTGAACTTGGTGCAGGGATGCATCTTGGTGAGTACTATACCCTGATAAAAATATAGGTTACTTTGATGCTTATTTCATACTTCACTGACTCTGGTTAAAATTGTGTTTTAAGTTTATTTATCAAGTATTGTTCATGCTAGAATCATTAAACTTGAACAGTTTTATATAACTCTACTAGCACCACACCCTTACAGCAAAAGAAGGCAACTGTGACCTATATTCCACATTATACTGGCTTAGATTAAGTTTTTGCATTTAGCTCATGACCACATAGTTATAGGTTTTTTGCATGATGTGTACATAATATTTACATGTACCTAGAGTCATGAAACTTGTTGAGGGGATGCATCTTGATGAGAAGTACACCCTCATTGCATAAGTAAGTCACTATGGCTCATATTTTTCACTTTACTGACTGGCTAAATTTTGTATTTGAAGTTCGTTTCTCAGGCATTGTTCATGCTAGAATCATAAAACTTTAATTATATTCATTTTTGTAGTCCTTGCAATAAAAAAGGTCACTGTGACCTGCATTTCACATTTTACTATCTCAGGTTAATTTTTGTGTTTAGCTCATGACCATATAGTTTTTTTCACATGCTGTGTACATACTATCTTAGAATCATGAAGCTTATTGAGTGGATGCATCTTGGTGAGTGCAACACCCTCATTGCATAAGTAGGTCGCTATGGTCCATATTTTATACTTCATCAACTGGTTAGATTTTGTGTTTGAACTTCATTTCTCAGGCACTGTTCATTCTAGAACCATGAACTTGATGATGATATGCACTTCTGTTAGTACCATACTCATACTACAAAAGAAGATCATTGTGACCTATATTTCACCTATTATTAGCTTTGAGTACATGTATCTGGTTTTTATCAGCTCATTTATTCTGAATTTATTTTCTGCATTTGAATTGCACTTGCCTCTGAAAGCCCAGAAATTCCTACTTTTCCTTTGATGTTGGATGCTAAGTGCCCTTATTTGCATATCAAAAGGGAATGGGTGTTAATTGGGGGTGGGGGTAGATAAGGAATTTCCTATCCTTATGTACGTTACTCTCAGTCAGCATTATGTAATATAACCCTCTTATCTTGGAATTTTACATTATAATAATGCAACTCTATTACAAAATTTGAGGATTTTTTATGTAAATAATGTCACAGTGCTGTGGTGTTAGTGTTGATGTTAGTATCAACTTTTGGTCAATTCTTTGTTTTCCTTGTATTGTAAAAATGCCTTTCTTTATGTTCATCTTTAGCCCAGAAGTGATGAGGAGCTACAGATTATCTCCATTATACCTGAGGATGGGTCAGAATTGGAGCTGGGTCAAAATTATCAGGTGGTACTGACCCCCAGTACTATTATGACCTTCCTGTCATGTCAGTACAGACTGGTTATAACTTTGGATCTCAGTCCATCTGTAGCCTGTGTGGTATGTACTTATATATTTCTATATTGTAGCATGTATTAAACTTTTTTGCAGAATTTAACATAGCATTGGGTAGTAAGTGTCCCTGCTACAAGGACTTTCATTTTCTGGTCCAGGAGTCTTAGTTATCAGAATCTGGCATCAAATTTTCTGTATACTGCTGGATTTCCAGTTTTTTTTATATCCACACTTTGATACCACAAGGGGGCTTATTATTTTTCTGCTGTCCATCTATATGTCTGTATGTCCTTATGCCTGTCTCAAAAACCATTTTAGCATGATAGCACAAAAACTCTTGGACTTAAAGGCATGAAATTTTAAACACTTTATCAAGGTCATGAGTAGATGACCCAATTAGATTTGCAAGCCAGATGAAATTTGTATTCACACATTGATTACCTGATTAGATTTTTGGGACATTACAGCAATTTTTTTTACACATTTTTGAACGTTCTGAACTTGTTGGACATGGGACATGGTGGTCATCTTGAAAATCTTGTTATCACTACTCTTCCTAGATGGATGGTTGTATTGACATGAGGTTTTCGTAAAAAGTCTTCTTATGATATCTTGTTGGTCCCAAATGATAATGGTGCTGATCTGACATCCAGTATGGCTGCCATGACAGCCATCTTGATAATCTTGTAAAAGCTACTCCTAAATGGAAAGTTATATTGATATAGAGTTTTCACCAGAGGGCTTTTTATAGTGTCTAGTTGTCCATTTATTTTTCCTTTCTTCATTTGCATCTACTTGTATTCATTGTTCCACATACACCAATCAAGAGTGGGTGATCATATTTGTTATGATATTATGAGAATAAGTTAATTACAAATGTTTCAGAGCCTGACTGCAATCTTTGTGTGGGGAGAGGTGGGGCAGCAATTGGTGTCAAATGAAAGAAAAAATGTTGATATTTTTGTAATTGTTTTATAATTGTTTACCTTTTTTGTCCAATCATTATTCAGGATGTCTCAACTGGCGAAGTACTTTATGAGAAAGTGTACAAGACTCTGGAGCGGTTCCTGCTTGGCCTGGTCCAGCCGGTCTGTATCCTGTCATATTCCTTCGCTTGCCAGTACAGTCTTGACTCATCAGTTGAATTGCAATCCATTCATATTTTAAAAAACTTGGAAAATTCCAATTGTTGGATAAACTTAGCTCTGTTCTCTTGAAAAATACATGGAGCACAGGACCTGCAGGCAGCACTTTCAAATTTAGATAGTTGCCAGTAGAGCCAATTAAAGATTTTGTATGATTTTCTTGAGAATTTTGAGTAACCAGAGTACCCTGGTAGATATTTGTACAAATTGCCTTCCCTGGGTACCATGTATATTTTGATGGAACAGGCCTTATATTTTGTAAGAACTGCATGAAATTATTCCCATCACTCATGTGTCATATAAACCAAAAGAGTCACTTAAATGAAAGCAGGAGAAATCAGACTATACTGTACCAAGTAAAGATATCTTCTAATAGACTGTCATCCATCTTTAATAATTGCTCATGAAAGTTTAGAATTTTACAATGGACACCTATATGCAATGTATACCATTACCTTTAGTGAGGACAAGTTATTTAAATTTCAGTAATGCACTCAAAAATTTGCTTTTGGTTCAGGTCGATTAGCATTAAAAGGCCCATGCTTTTTTATGTTACTGCAATCTTTGCTTTATAAAGGAAGATTGTAGGTTACAAGTAAGAGTAAATTGTATAAATGATGACAATTTTACATTTAGATTTCACCCAAAATGACTCTTGATGAGACCTCCAAGTGTTGGAATCAAATAATATCATGCCAATCTTTGAACTTAAGATATGGCTCACTGTGTTTAAATGAATTTTTTTGTAATTTTAATGTTAAAATTATTTGTTGATGACCAGGATTAAAACCCTAGTGCATGTTAGTGCATTAACATTCTATTACAAATTCATGTTAAATTTTTAGCTTGTTGTGAATTTCATTGTTTAGTTTCACTGCTATTGGATTTTGATATTTTGAGTGCTGGATTTTCATTCTTATTGGAAAAAAAAACCCTTTACTGTTTCACAATTTATGCAAAGAGTCATAACTATATGAGCTGTAAAGTACATCAAGAGTACTGACTCTGCATATAAAGGACACATGTCTATAAAAGACACTTTTGTCATGTTCTTTGGCTGTTCTTTACATGTATATACATGTTTCACTATATACTGAAAATAATTTCAGATAAATGTTTGATATATAAAATATGTGGGAAAAAATACAATTGTAGCTGAGTCTGCCAGGCAGTTAAAATTTGTTTACCTGATAGAAACATGAGACAGTGAATATCTGACAGATAGGATATAAAAGCATCAGTGTAAGACATGTTTTGGTTTTTCTGGTGGATAGGTTATTCCAGAGATCAATTAGTTATTAACATTTGGTGAACCTGTGGGTGAGGTTACTTTTAGAAAAATGTTTGAACTCTCAGGTATATGAAAACCTCTTGTTGCAAAATAAGAAGAAACACATTTTATTTGAAGCAAATTTAGGTTGCATGTGTGATTTTGTTTGTCTTCTATGAGTAAATAGGGAATAATACTTTTCCCTAATGATAGACAGAGGATAATATCTTGATATATTGATCTTATGGTATAAAAAAAAAAAGAGAGAGAGAGAGAGAGAGACTGCTACATTTGGTAGAGTAATTCAGTTTACTTTTATTCTTTCAGTTTCATTTGCCAGAAAATCCAGCTAAATTATCTCCCCATGTCATCATTACTGTGTTTGCCTACACACCTGTTTCCTTCTGTACAGCTAACCAGGTAAGCATTTGGGATTTACAGCCATTGTGTTCATTTCATCAGTGGGTTTAATTTTCATTTGATCAACTAAAAAAGTCTTCAAGATGCTTTTAAAAAGAAAGACTGGTCTTGTGTGCTTCAATAGGAAATATAGAGTCATGTACTAAAGGATTTGAAATCTTCATTGGTAGTTTTTCTGTGAGTTAAGGCCTTTCTGTATAAACAATACCACCATTAATGTCCTTTAATCCTCAAATACAAAACTCATCTCTCTTTTGTAACAAATTGCGGAAAATTTTGTAAAGGAATTTTTAAGGATGCTAATATATCTCTTGTTACATAACATGAAACATCTTGACATCCAAATGAAGTCAGTGTTGAAGGAAGTGTCGTAGAGATCACTTTGGCATCTGTGTGCATGACTGTACATCCATCTTTTCATTCACATCATAGATTAATCTCAATATTAAAGTATTATACTTTTGTTTTATTTCAATACCAATACTATCCCATCCTCTTCAGATCTGGAATATAGTTTCAGTATGTACTTATCCATATCTTGTATTATCTGGGTTTATGGGTCATCCCATGGGATGAGGATTTTCCTTTTTTTCACAGTGATAGCACATTAAACTTAAGATCAAACTTGATGCCTGAAGTTTTTTGCTCTGCTTGTACTTAGAAATGGGATCAGTTTCTCAAGTATAATAGGCCACAGATTCATGTTAATTGGTATATGGATACATCTTGATGTGTACAACACCAGTTTACCAAAGTATGCGAGTTTGACCTACATTTCATGCTTCACTGAATTTGGTTAAGCTTTTGTTACCCTCAATTTTTTATGTTCTGTTTGGTTAGAGAGTCAAGCAACTTAGTTCATGGAAACATCTATTTTGGTAAAATACAAAATTGCCAAAAGCATGTAAGTTTGACCTACCTTCACACTTCAATAACTTTATTTAAGTTTTGTGTTTTGGTCAGTTTCTTGGGTACTATTGGCTGCAGAGTTACGGAAATTGATATGTCATCATACCTTGTTGGGTACAACACCCTTTCACCAAAGTAGGTCACTATGACCTATATTTCATGTTTTTTTTTTACTTGTGTCAGTTTCAAGTCCTTTATTGGTCACAATGTCATGCAGCAAAGTTCAAACATGCACTTGAGTGGGTTCAACACCATGCTGCCGATAGTAGGTCACTTGGAGCTGTTGTTGAGCCTGCATTGATGGAAGCTTGATATAGCAATTGCTTTGTCATCCATGTATGTCTATACATCCATCCACTCCCTAGGTTAGCCTTGGATTCGGAACTATAGCTTGTTATCATTACTCCTCCTGGATGAATGGTCATATTGACATGGGGTCTTCACCAAAAGACTCCTTATGATATCTAGTTGCTTGTAATGAAAATGATGCTGATAATACATCCAATATGGCCACTACAGTGGCCATTTTGAAAAATGTTATTTTCACTACTCCTCCTGAATTGATGGACATATAAGGTTTTCACCAGAAAACTTTTTATGATGTCTAGTTGGTCCTAAATGAAAATGGATCTGATCTTACATCCAGTATAGCTGCTACTGTAGCTTGTTATCATTACTCCTCCTGGATGTATGGTCATGTAGATGTGGGGTTTTAACCAAAAGACTTCTTATGATGTAGAGATGGTCCTAAATAAAAATGGTACCAATCTGACAGCCTATATGGCCACCTTGGCAGCCATCTTAAATATTTTGTTATTGCTACTCTTAAACAGAAAGTCATATTGATATGGGGTTTTCACCAGAAGACTTATTATGGTGTCAAGATGGTCCTATATGAAATGATGCCAATCTGATATCCAATATGGCCACCATGGCAGCAATCTTGAAAATATTGATTTTGCTACTCATCCTGAATGGATGGTCATACTGACATGGGATTCTCACCAAAAGACTTGTTATGATATCTAGTTGGTCATAAATGAAAATTTTGCAGATATTACATCCAATATGGCCACCACAGTGGCCATTTTGAAATTTTTTATTGTCGATACTACCCCTGAATGGATGGCCATATCTACATCAAGTTTTCACCAGAAGACTGTTTATGATGTCTGGTTGGTCCTAGATGAAAATGGATCTGCTCTTAAATCCAGTATGACTGCTTCTGTGGCCATCTTGACAATCTTTTTATTGCCCAAGAATATCAGAGGTGGTTTCAAAACTCAGCAGTTAAAAAAAAGAAACTGATTTATCTTGGATTTCTGGAAATCCTTTTCAGCCAGTAGAGCATCAGTCTCTTTGAGAGACTTTTGTTAGAGAAGCTTTCATAAAGAGAGAACATTAATTAATCATCTTTTTTACCTTGGCGAAAGCTTATGAAACCACATCGAAGTATGGCATAATGAATGATGTATTCAGCCTAGGTCTGAGGGGCTGCCAACCTATCTTTGTATTCAATATGTTGAAAGGTAGAAATTTAAGGTAGATATTACCTTTTCTGAAGGAATCCTCAGTATATGGGTGTACCTTAAGGCAACATATTGTCATTCAACATTCTCTTTAAGCAACTATGAATATCTTGCAAGTTTTTTTCTATTATCTGGACTTAAATGTAACGTAACAAAAACAAAGGCTATTTGGATTGGAAAGAAGAAATTTTCTAATGAAAGAATATGTCCTGATATGGGTCTAAATTGGTCTTCTTTTAACTTTACACTCTTTGGCATAGATTTTTCTCCGGATTTACAACAAATTGTGGAAATTAATTATAGGAAGAAACTAACGAATGCAAACGAATACTGGCAAGCTGGAGTCAATGACATTGGTCAGTAGTTGGTAAGGTAATTGTTGTAAAAACTCTTGTTCTGCCCATATTCATACATCTTTTTTCAGCACTTCCGAATCCATCAGGAAAAGTAGAAGCAGAACTACATTATTTAAATTTGTATGGGGTGGTAAAGTAAAGAGAATTAAACGTGATATACTAGTATCCCCGGAGAACGAGGGAGGACTAAATATGATACACATTTATTCATTCATTGGGTATATTAAGATAAGATGGGTTAAAAGATTGCTGGAAAATGAAAATGGAGCGTGGCAGAACTTAGTCAATACAACTATATTCAGAAATAAAAAGGATATTTGGAATTTAGGGAGAAGGAAATTAGAAGAATTTAGTAAGCTCATTAAAACAGTTTTTGGAGAGATGTAATTTTGGCAGTATCTAATTGGAAAGTGGAACCGCAAAGTCCAAACGAGTATTTATCTCTGAGTATTTTAATTTTGTCCCCCCTAGAATGATCTATCAATACAAATCCTGGACAGAAATTCAGAATGATTTCGTAGATGATCACGGTAATTTATTACCTTTTGAAATGATAAAACAAAAACCTAGATGTGATGATTTCTTGAAATACTTCTCCTTAATATCCAGAATTCCAAAATCATGGAAAGATGCTATCAAAAACAATTTAGTACATAATAATTTTAATAAGCAGGAGGATAAAATAATCAACTTGCAAAAACAAAATTCACTGAAGTTTGTTTACAAAGATCTTTTGAAAAAGGCAAAAAGGCAACACACTGCTAAGCAAGAAGCTTGGATGCAAGTATTAAATAAAAGTATAAATAGTGAGGAGTGGTCTGAAATTTATAGCTGGGTGAAATGTTGTTCTAAGGATACCAAGTTAATCTCTTTTAACTTTAAATTAATCCATAGAATAATTATTACTAATAATGTTTTGAAAAGAATGAACATATTAGATGACGACAAATGTACTTTCTGTAAGAGTGAGAACGAAATTATTGAACATCTCTTCTAAGATTGCAATATTACTTCAAAGTTTTGGTAACATTTTATTAAACATTTTGCACCTTCTTGCCCAAGTATTGTACATTTGTCCAAAAAAGAAATATTTTTAGGAAGTGAACAATTGGACAGTTTGTGTAATTTCGTGCTTATTTTGGCAACATATTATATGTACACTTGCAGATTCAATATGCAAAATCCTTCCATTTATGCTTTTAAGCAAATAGTTGAAATGCATAAATACAATAGTTAAATAAAAAAGAGGACCAATTTCTTCAAAAATGGATCTAAATAATATGTAACTTGTGTAAGAATCCTTTCTCTTCTTGCATTTTGTTATATTTATTTGGGTCTGATTTGATGGTAAACAGGAACAAAATACTGTAATATCACAAAGTCTATGTCACCTAGATGCTGTATACTTGTGTTCATCTATTTAAATTGTATATCTAAAGAGATTCTGTGCTGTATGCATGTGTGTGTGTGTGTTTTTGTTATTTTTCTTCTGTACATTATATTTATTATTCCTAGATTATCTGATAACCAGAAGTGTTTGATTGTAAGGTGACCTTGGGATGGTGTTCCCCAATCCAGTGGTCAACCTATTATGGGGATAATATAAAAAATTGTATTTTCATTCACCCTTTTCAACATCAAAATTAATAACATAGTGAAATGCCCTAATCATGTAACTACCTGCTCATTATATGTCGACAATTTTTTGAACAGCTGTAGATCAGAGTATGCATATTGTTGGACATAAACTTCAGATATGCGTAATTAGAGTTCAGAAATGGTCAGAAGAGAACGGATTTAAATTTTCAAAATCTAAAACTGTTTTTATGCACTTCTGTTGATTATATAGAATTCTTGATGACCCCATACTATATCTTAATAGTTCTCTTATCACAGTTATGGAGGAGACCACATTTTTAGGTCTTATTTTTTACTGTAAACTAACGTTTATTCTACATATTAGATACCTCAGGAATAAATGTAAAGAAGCCCTGATTGGATAGCAGACCAAAAGGCAGAGATGCCAACTATTCTGACTTTGGCAGAATCATTCCAATTTTTAACCTCAAATTACACCATTACGATCACTTTTGTCACCATCTTTAACTGGTTACCAGATGAAGCCACTATCAGTGCACAGAAATTACAGCCATATGAAAATCTTTTGACTACTTTGTAACCTAACAACAACATAAGTTTCATCATCTTTTCGGATTCCCTTTCTACACTGAAAGTCTTGCAAATCCTTTAATTGGACAACCCATTATTATCTCAAATGTTACATAGATATGATTTACTCATACAGTCTGGGTAAACTATTGTGTACTGTTGGCTGCCTAGTCACATTAGTATTAAGGGTAATGAAAGGCCAGTTAAAGCAACCAAAGCTGCCCTGCAATACCCCATTTCTGAATGGAAGATTCCATATACTGACTTCAAATATTATATAAATCAGCATGTTCTTTATACTTGGCAAAATATGTGGTATGGAAACTGTACCAACAAGTTTCAGAACATTAAACCCATGACTAGAAAGTGGTATTCCATGTACTGAACAAATTACAGACAGGGCTTTACAAATCCACTTGCCCGATGCCCAGGACAAGCTCAAATTCGGCTTGGGCAAGCTCAGGTTTGCAAGGTATTTGCCCATGGGCAAGTCCAAACAATTGAGAGAGATAGAGGTCATGTTCAATTCATAATGCTTTATGTTCTGCAAGTTTTATACTCTGTGACCTCACCACTGTACATATATCAACACCTTTATTTGTCATTTATATGTATTGCATTCTTCAATTACATAATTGTCTGCAGTTTCTTTCATCTATCGATCCTTAATTTCACATGATATACTGTCAAAGTCTGTCATTTCCATCTTGTAGTCACTGTCAAGGTCAGTCAAGTATTTTCTCGCGCAGACATGATAATCTGAATATTTATGATTTTAAAGCAAGTTTTGACGAATATGAAATAAATATTTATATTTTTACTTATCTGTTATATTTTAATCGTTACATCTGTACTTGTACGGGATTTGCCGACTTTCAAGTCCTAACCTAGCAATGGGCAGATTGTGAGCTCCAAATGTGCCAAGATTGCCAACTCTAGGCAGTTGGCTTTTTAAAGATTGTTTTAATGCATGTTTCTGATTTCTAGGTGACTTGGTGATAATTTTTAATATAACTCATGAGATTTCTTTCACAGGATGTGTTTGGAAATAAAAGGCATTTGTCTCTAATGATTAGCCACCTTTAGCAGGAGTTTAACATCTGTGCTTTATGTGATTATTACAGGAGATCAATACATTCTTTCTGTTTAGCAAATAATTAAATGGATAAAAATAAGTGTTCTCTAATCATTTTCAAAAGTTGGCTTGTCAAAGTTTGTTTTTTAGTTGTGTGTTGCCGAATTTATTGATGTTGGGATATTTCAGTGAGGGTCCTAGTTTTACACCACTCCCTCAATAACTCATGCCTGGATAACTCGTGAACCCACTTATAACATTGGGTCAGGCATGGATCCCAGCTTTTTTTAATTAGAAAATTCAAAAAAAATTGGCCACTATTTGTTGAATGTGAAGAAAATCGCAATCAAAATTGGTAAATGAAACCTTGATATATCGCTCATTTTATCATTGAAAACGGTGGTTAGTATCCATAAATTTGAATCAACATCATGATATTCTCAGCTTATAATAAGAGGTCATATATTTTGTTCCAAACAACATTCTCAGTACACTGTAAATAACAATATTTGACGAAATTTAGATCAGTGAAAATTTCACTAATGACTACTGGTGGCAACACTTTAATTAATAAATACCAATTAAATAAGTTTTGTCAAGTGAAATTTGTGTTTTAATTCTATCTTTTAATTCAGTTTCAATGTAATCATCATAAGTGCAATATGCCCTCTTGTATTCAAACATGAAAAATTATGATATACCGTCACAGCTATGTCCACATGTGTTTCCATGAGAACGTAATTAAGTGCAAACTACCTTGTATTAGTCTAATCATTCACAAATGTGATCAAGGATAGCAAGGCAACCAAGCGAAATGAGTACTTGGTGAATAAAAAGTTTTGTCTCACAGATACGGTTCAATATGGAAAAGCGAGTTCCAGAGTTTGTAGTGAACTTAAAATTCCTAAATTGGCAATCAGAGATTTCCGCAAGGATGAGAATAAGTTTCACTATTACTGGCAATGAAACCACAGCATCAATATTTTACTAATAGAACAAATAAAAAATTGAGTTTCGATGTTGACAGTTTCATGAAATAAATGTCCTAGTTTTTTAAAAAGAGAAATCTTGTTTTGCTGGGAATTAACAACAACAAAAAGCAGTGACATGATACATAATGTTTGTTTGTACACATGATGGTTGTTCCATCATAGGTGAAACTGCTTGGAGTAACGTTGTTAATGATCCTTCAGAGGCTGGGTATCTTGAAAATAGAGGTAATTTATACAAAAAAAGTGAACAACTTCATTAGAGAAAATCTCTTTATGGACAATTATTCCCAACTCTAGTATACAATGAGTATTCAGCCATTAAATAGTCCCATTACCGCCCTTTAGGTTTTCTTGATCCCCTTCTTAATAGTTTTTTGAGGTCCCTCGGTAACTCATGCCCTCACTTATAGTGTAGTCTATGTTTTTGGACCCCATTGTGCGCGAGTTATTGAGGGAGGGGTGTACCTTGTTTTCTTACTGAATGGATACTTTAATCAGCATGAAAGTGGAAATGTAGATAAAGAAAAATGAATTTATATAATAAAACGTAATTAAAATTTAGTTAAAATATTTCTGCCCTTGTCTGTTTAATATGTTCAGTTTAAGGTCTTTATGTAAACATCTCTCTCTCACTCTCAAAAATCTAGCCATTTCCAAAACACTTATGTACGTATCCATCTTGTAGAGTGTGTCAGTTTCCACCCTGTGAGACAGAAGTATTTTGATGTGAACTGCTTGAAGAAAACTGTATGATGATGTAACACTCTAGAAAATCTTTAACTTTTTAAGAGAATGTGGTTTATGCAAAAAAATTTAATCATGTTCTAAGGATGTTAAATGCATTACCTTTATCAGTTATTTTATATGAATTTTACAGAATTTTAACATCTTTACGTTTTATATTTTATCTTGTTGTACTTAATTATACATTTATTTGGAAGTTTTAATGTCCTAAATTTTTGTGCAATTCAATTTTACATTTATCAAACTTAACCTTTTGTTGGCACTACATAGCAACTTTTGTGCTGAGGTGCCATAAAACCACACTTCATACATATAACCTACCTATCCATTTATCTGTCTATGTCTGTCTTTACTCTTCTAACTATATCTGCATTCTAACCCTTCATTTTTTCCCCCATCTGCATATATATTTACGTATACTATATACATATATTTGTTTTGATAACTTTAATTATTAACATGTGGTTTTAAGGTGCAAGCAAAGATAAAAGAAAACAATAGTTCTATATTTGTAAAATAAATATAATGTGATTTCCTTTAAACATCATATAGTTTATTTTATCATATATTTTTACTTTAGTTGTGATATTTTGTTTTCCCATATTTAGGGGCAGTCGGCTTGACTATTATAATATCTCTGACAGAGATGACTTGTGTATAGGACCCAAATACCTGACTCATACTTGTCAGTATCCAGTGACAGTGGAAACATTCTTATCGAGTTTATAGACTTTAAACCTGTGGAACATAATTTTTTGGATGTGAACTCAGTTAAGAATCTTAATGATGATGTACCACCAAAGAAAATCTTTTAATGTTTTACAAAAATTCAGTTTGTATAGCAGATTTTGACCCAATATTTTAAGGATTTTATCATTTTTTTCTTTTTATTTTATATACCTTTTAAATAATGTTCACTCTTTACCTAACTTTTCTCTTGTCAGATGACATGTTTTTGTTTATTTGGAAGGGTTTGGCTTCATACAGTTTTTTTCTTCAATTTTGTATCTTTACATTTTGTAGAATTTAAGTTTTAATTGGCACTATATAGCTAGTATTGTGCTGATGTGCCACTAAGCCCCCCCTCCCCCCCCCCCCCCCCCCCCCACACACAGCAGGTGATCTGTTGGCAGTGAAGACCTCAGTGCGAGAGTCAGCTGTGTTAAGATTGTGTTGCATGCAGTCAGGAGTTTCATCCACCAAGTTTAGAAGTGATCCCATTAACCTACTTCTTATGCTACAGTGACTAGGTTTGATTTTAGTTCAAGGACCAGCAGAGCAGGCATATCATTATTTGTTTATGTTTTTTTTCATAAATAAAAGCATACTTGTTCAATCCAGAAGTGACTACTCAATTAACAAATTTACTTACACGTGATTTTTTTTGCAGGTGCTTGGACAGGGGATTTTGTTAAAGAGTGATAATGTTACCAGTGTACTGGCAAAGATGAAGGAGAGACTGATAGAATTTGAATCCATTATGGCATCTAGTTTTGGCAAAGTTCTACAAATGGAGCAATGTCTTCAAGCAGTATGTTCTAACATGAATTACAGTTCTCCCTCATTGTAATGCTGTAGTTGTGGTCCATTACCACTGACTGCATAATATACTGAACCATGTTAGAGTGAGAACTGCGGTATGTACGGAACAGTGATATATTGAAAATAGTGTAGTATACTGAATTGCATTTTAGAGGGAACTATCAAAATTGGTTAAATAATTGTATTTTGAAAAGGAAAAGATATAACACTAAGCTTCACCATGTCTTCTTTCAACACATATTGTTATACATTGGTATGATTTTGGTCATGGGGTCCATAGTGGTACTGTTCTGTATCTGGAATTGCATTATAATGAAGCACATTATAATGAGGGAGAGCTGTATAACTTGTTAGGTATAGTATATAGATGCTTGTGACTGAATACTTATACTTTCATTTGTCCAACTTACTGTTCAAAGTCTTCTTTAAAGATGTTCTGCTATGCAATTACTGGTAAGTTCAGCTAAGTTTTTAACTGAGGCATCGAATAATGAAACAGGAGATTAAGAAAGAAAATAAATAATCACCAAATTTGAATGGTAGAAACGCCTTTGCTCATCTCATTTAGAAAGGGTAATTGTTTTGTTAATTGTGAATCTACTCTTATACTTCGATCCACCTTTCTCTATTGTTATCTTTATCAGTAAAAAAATATAACGAATGATGCATATCATCTCTTGTTGTCATTACAGTATCTACTGCTGTTCATGATAAAAACCTCGTGATTTTCTGTCATAAACGCGAAAGTAATTTACTCAGTGAATTTAATTCTTACATAATATTTTTTTATTGCTTTTACTCTTTTTGCTTGGAGATGTCTTCATTATAAAGTTATTGGTTTTAGTCCTGACACAATATGGTTAATGAGTGCCCTTTACTAAGGCTGTCACTATCACAAAACACGACAGCAGCGGTTCCCAACCTCAGGTCGCAACCCAAATCAGGGTTGTGGGGGGTCCTCAGTAGGATCACAAAGGGTCATCAGAACTAAACATTTTTTGCTTTTTTAATGCTGAAAAGTGCCCTGAGGGTTGGGAGGTCATGTTGGTGGCCAATTTGAGGTTGCAGTAAAAAATGTTGGGAACCACTGCACCACAGTATAGCTCACATGTTTTAAATAATCTTGAATTATGCCCTTGGATGGTGCCATTGGGTCAAAAGTATGATACTTTTTGGGGGTTATAGTTTTTTGCACACTATTTGCAACATATAACAGCATCATATACTTCCCTTCCTTCCTGTAGCATTCCATGCTTTGTGTCATGTTCCTGGTTGTTGCCATGGGGTCATGGGCTGCCCTAGGATATATCAACAATTAAATATTGTCACAAATTGGTATGTGACTGCTCCTGTAGATGTGCCTAGTAAAAGGTTCTTCCATTATGCTTATAGATCATCTGGCTTTAAGGCAAGGTGCAGCTTTAATACAATCCCTTCACACCTCTATGGTTCTTAATTTGACAGCAAGTTCTTGCACATACAAGCCAGAGTAACTGGTTGCCTGTTGGATACTTTATCACTTAATGCTGATTTTGGCCTTTTTCATTTTGACATTGACTTTTCATTTTGACTTTTGATATTAGTGCTTAGGTCCATGACATTATTAAATCTTACAGATCACTCAGATCAGGAAGTATCCTATAAAACAGAGTCATTAATATAACACATACCACCAACAAGCTCATGATTATGTTCTTCAAACATTTTCTGAATGAGTAGTTAAAGCTTGACACTCCAATTTATTTAGCTGCACATGGGCTGAAAAATGGTTGCCGAATATAGATGTGAAGTTTCTTGGTCATATTTGTTATTTTCTGTCATATTGGAAACCTCCAGATCTGAGTGATCTGGGAATCCTGTAGGATTTTATAATGTTATGGACTTTAGTACTAATGCCATATGTCAAAATCAAAATCAATCTAAGGCTTCCTCAGCTAGTTTAAGTAATGTAACTGGTTGCCCAACTGAGGATTCTCTGGTGTCCTCCACCTTGAAAGACCATGGCTTGCCAACATCAAAGCCTTAGAAAGTACAAAATATTGCAAAAGTCTAATCTGCTTACGTGCAACAAAACAGACTTTTAAAAACTTTGAGATTACTTTTTGTACAATCATTTTAACAGGATGAGAGAACTTTGTACAATCATTTTAACAGGATGAGAGAACTTTGTACAATCATTTTAACAGGATGAGAGAACTTTGTACAATCATTTTAACAGGTTGAGAGAATGTTTTGTAAAATCATTTTAAAATAAAGTTGAAATACGAGTATCATATTCTCTCACAGGAGACTGGACATGATGGACATGGTGACAGCACTCCTGACTATGATATGAGCGAAAAACCCTTGGACATTGTCAACAACCCTGAGGCAGGGATTGTCACCATGTTAAGAAACGGCATGTTGGCTCTACAACTGCTACCTGAGAACTCAAGTGCAGGTAGGTCACAAGCTCACCTGGCCATAAGGCCCAGAGAAATGATAGTATTGCCTTGTCAAAAACTGCTATACAGAGTTTAAGCAAATGTGACAGAAACCATTACAGTATCAAGATGTTTTAAGTTTATACAAATAATGCTAATCTGTCATCAAATGTGGCCACTGTTACTAAAAATAGAGAACCTTTAAATGACTTCTTATAATAAATTGAATAATAGAATTGGACTAAATTGGACAGAAGCCATCCTGTTATGAAGGTCTTTCATTTTTTTTTTTTTAATCCAAATAATGCTAATCTGTCTTCGAATGTGGCTGTTGTTACTAAAAATAGGAAACAATTTCAGCAATTTCTATATAAAAAAACCCCACTCATTGACATAGAGCAATTTTACATTAAGGTCTTTCAAGTTTTTACAAATGATGCAGATCCACCATCAAAAGCTACTGATACTTACATACTTGCCATATTCCCAAACAGTGTTGTGGGGTTTTTGAGACTCAAAAAGTGTGTTTTGAGGTCCAAAGGGGGGTCGGTGCGCGTGAGCCACCAAAAGTGACATCATCCAAATGAGAATAAGCTATCTTTTCAAATCAGCCTATAGCAAATTACAGGAAATTCAAATCTGAATAAAAGAAAAATACAATGTTTTCTCTGAAGCATGTAAAATACTTACAAAAAAAAAAAAAGAAAAAAGGTATACTTAGCATTTTCAAATACCATCACCACAAACATGGTCACAACCTCACATACATTAAATACAAAAATACACCAAGTTGCTTTCAATAGTTTAGTACTATAGTTGGTTTGATGGTAATGCAAGTGATATTTATGTTCACAAATATGCCTACACTTTTCCTACGTGAATGTGGTTCCATGTCTATGTTGGTGCAAGCAATGGCCAAAGTCGCTGAAAGTGATAAAAACTGTATGATGGTAATGGATCCATTTCAAAACAATGAATCTGCCAATTAAAACATTCAAGATTTGTGGTAATTGGCTGAGTTGCTGAAGTCTTTGACTGCCGATATTGTAAGGTATTTTTGAGGTTAAAGTCACAACTACGGCACTGAAGATTTAGTTTATTCTCAGGCAGAATTAATGAAAAAAGGTACTATTTTATGTAAATACACAATTTGTCATTTGATTAATGATTTAATAATTTTAAATTATTAAAATTCCATGGTGCAGTTCATTTCAGGTTAACCAGATATTCAAACATGTTAATGTTTTCACGAGTTATTTGATCACATGATAAAACGATTATTGCAATCATGTAATGTCCAATGAAAATATGAGAAAGTTAAGGTGGCAAAACTGTCGAAACAAATAAGATTATCTCATTTTTTTAGCACTTCTAGTGCATTATGTACTACAATTTTCCTTTTTCCCTTTAAAATGTGTCTCCCAAATCTGGAGGGTGCGGCACGCAGTGTCCCCTGAACTTTGGATCCTAGGTGCAACACTACATTAGAGACTAAATGGTGCTGTTTTTCAACCTACCGAAATAATCATTTTTTAAATTTTATATATGGAGTAAAAATCCGACTTCAAAGAAACGTTGCCACTGATCACAAACTTTAATAAAGATGGCTTCAATGTTCTCATTCAGTGCAGTCAGTGATGTGTAATAACATTTGTTTTTCAACACACATCTGTTTGATGTACTTAACTTCAGACAAATTGGGTTCCACATAATGTACTTCACCTATGCAAATTGACCTAATGGGCTCTCCCTCGGCAGTGCTCAAAGGATTTGGCACTACAAATCACCCTAGCTATTGTGAGCCAATTCAGTAAATCTCTGAAAGATGTCTGTTTATCTCTGACCACCCTACCTTTTAATTGTCTTTAAAACAGCTCTATAAACTGCCCTGAGGATAGTTTTACATGAGCTCCGAGCAAGACTGTTATCTGTTTATACATATCACAGATTACGGGCATATATCATTGTGATAAAGAAATGTACTTTTTTTTTTTTTTTTTGTGGAAAATTTTTTTTTTCTTAAGATTGCTGAAAATTGTTTTTTTCTAAACATGACTAGGTACGGGGGTTTGGGAGTCCAAAATCGTGTTTTTTCGCGTGACACGTCGTGTTATGGCATGTATGTACTTCAAATGGAAAAAAAACTAGAAATTACTTCTCCAAAGACCCACAACGGAATTTAACCATATGTGACAGAAAGCATATTTGCATCAAGGCCTTTCTGTTTTGTACAGAATTATGCTGATTTGCCATCAAATATGGTTTCAATTACTAAAATTAGAAAAACCTTTAAACAAGTTGTTCTTAAAAACCACTCAAAAGAATATGAACAAATTTGGCAGCTTGCATCCTTCTAACCCATATTATTCGACTATCTGCACTTTCATTGTGATATTAGGCTGCATTCATCCAGGTGAGTGATCTCAGGCCCACTTTTTTTTTTGCTATTTAAGTAATCATTAACTGTAGAAAAGAGTAGATTGATTGATAGATATTAAATTTGATACACTGACTGATATCAGTATCACCTTGCTTATAGTAGACTTTCAACTATTTGACAGTGCCACAGTCATTACTTAACTTACAGGTTCTTTTTCTTTCAGATGTATTGTCTTTATCTACTCGTGAACTTCAGAACTTCTATTTAGTTGAAATACATTATTTTGTTATATACTTAATAGTTGAATTTCAAATTTTATTGATGAAATATTATATTTTTCACATGTTACAAATCTATTTGTGCATTTTTTACATGTGAAAATAAAAAATTTCCATCATGCCATGTTATGCCATGAGATATATTCCTGCAGGAGTTCAGTGATGGCAAAAACAATGAATATGTTTTACCTAAATCAAAAAATGGAAACTGAATTACTTTTAGACATGGAAAATATATTTTGCTGAAGATTTTTTTACTTGCCATAGTTTGCTCCTGTACAAGGTTGTGTTCTTAGCAGCTACCTAGCAATGTCAACTGTCAATTGCTTCTCTTTTCTTGCTCTATCTAACATGCTGTTGTAGTCAGATATGGTCAAATATTTCATAATATATGAAACACAGAGCTGTTTACTGTTATGATTTTAGAGTAGTTTCTCAGGTAAATTTTTAAAATATAGGGGCTATTGTTGAAGGTATAGATTTTTATGGGTTGTCTCTTTTTCTGGAAAGTAGGCAGATAAATCATCCCCCAAATCTGTACTGATACTGATTGATGGTTTGGGGGCTGATCGTGCCTATTCTTTAAAATGTGCAATTTCCTGCAGACACTTTCATCTGCATACATTGGTGTGCATTTTAGACACTTACTGGTATTTCTCGCTGCTCTTGAGTTACAGTCGGCTGAAGGATCCTTTCGGCAATATGTACAGAATATTTCTGAATTAAATCCTATGTTTGACAAGTTGTAAATGCACTTGGAATAACACAACCGTACCTACTGTGGACATTTTGAATTTAGTGGCTATGTTGGGCAACAACTTGGAATAGGCCCTTGTCTTGGAATGCCGAGTTGTTGTGCTCTTTCTTGAGAAATTGCAAGACCACACAAAGTGATATAAATACTGGATCAGAGAGGCATCATTTTGTTGATACTGAAGTTTGATAGAAAACTCTCTGGTAGCAGTTTGATAAGTAACTTTTGAGCCATGATAGAAGTTTACCTGCAATTCCATATATTTGAAAGTTATAAACTAACATTTAATCCATACTCTATCAAAAACTTTACTGACATTAAGGACCGTTAAACATGTGATATCATTGGAATCAATAGAAGAAAATATTGTGTGATAAAGTTCAATTATTAGTGTAGTTGTTGAATGGTCTGGAATAAATCCAGATTGATATTTATACATCAAATCAGTTTCATGCCAAAAATGATATACGTGTCTGAATAATTCTTTAAAAATCCTTGAACACACAGCTCATTAGAGAAATTGGTCTATAATTAGACGATAGTGTTTTGTCTCCTTTCTTACAAATCGGCATGCCATGAGCTAGCTTTCAAAGTGCGGGGAACATAATGGTTTCAACTGATTTATTGATATTTGCAAGGGCACAGAAATGTCTTCAACTATATTTTGTAACAGTTTATGACTAATTTGATTGGGTCCAGCGGCTTTGTTTAGGTCAAGACCACTTATTACATTTATAATTTCTTGTTTATGTATAATGATGTCAGCAATAATAGTTTGATTTCTAACTTCAAAATGTGGTAACTGTTCAGCATTATTATTTCTTTGACAGTTATGTTTTGAAATACAGCTTCATTGGGCCATAGCAGCAGTCACTTTAGACCTTTAATACCTTCCAAATATTAATTTTTTTTTTTTTAAATGTTGAAATTGCTAAAAATGACATGCATGAATCATGCAATAACTGGGAATGCACTTCATAACTGTGAAATGGCTCCACGTGTCAATAATAACTGTCCATATACATCTTTCTTACCTTCATATTATCACTTTTAGGTCCAAATGATTAAAAGTAACTAATCCAGCCTCAGAAATAAAAAATAAAAAAATAAAAAAAGAAACTTGCACACACACTCACACGCTATTTCTTGAAAATATTCTTTTCAGGCCTACATTTCCAAAAGTAGCATGCAGACATCATGCAGCAATTTAAAGCATGCTGAGGATGTTGACATCGTGAAACAGGCCAAATTTTGCCTTCGAAAAGGACAAACGATTGCTCTAGATTCACCCTCAAAAATAGGAAAAAAATATATATATTTTCATGCGTCTAATTTCACAAATTTATATTATGCAAGGCATACATTATTCCTGTACACCAATTAAAAGCTCTAAAGATGTTTTCTGATCAAGTTTGACTTCAAGATACAGCAAAAACTTCACCATGCCATTTCTCGAGAAAGATCACAATAATTTGGAATTCCAAGTTGTGAGCGCATTTTCTCAAGAAAAGGCTTATTCCAAGTTGTCATCCAACATAGCCACTAAATTTGAAATGTCCGCAGTAGATAGAGTTGTGTTATTCCATGTGCATTTACAACTTGTCAAACATAGGATTTAATTCAGAAATATTCTGTTCATATTGCTGAAAGGACCCTTCAGCTGACTGTAACTCAAGAGCAGTGAAAAATACTGGTAAGTGTGTAAAATGCACACTGATGTATGTAGATGAAAGTGTCTGCAGGAAATTGCATATTTTAAAGAATAGGCACAATAAGCCCCCAAACCATCAATCAGTATCAGTACATGTTTGGGGGTTAATTTATCTGCCTATCTGGAAAGATGCTGCATGATAGAGTTCTATATATTTATTAGGCTCTTCAGCGCTATTACTGAATCGCTTGAGAATACTTAACTGAACTCAGTTCAGGCATCTGTAAGATTATGAGTTAGGCCACATGTGAATCCTCTGAGTTTGATGTTATGATGAACTGTGACATAAAACAGATTCAAATTATGATTACTCAGAATAACAGACAAGATGTTCTTAATTGAAATGAAGGTATGCTTGGAGAATTATGACCTTGCTTCACCCAATTCATGTAGAATCTGGTTGGTATAGAAAGGGTAGGGTGTCAGCTAATTGGAGGATCAGTGATGTTAGAAATAGTCACAAGCATTCTTTGTCAGTTACGTCAAAGCTGTTGATGTTAGACCAGCTGTCAGAGTTGGAATGGCAAAATATGGACAGGTGGCTAAAATTATGGATTGGAATTGAGGAAACTAATGAAAGACTTCAGTTAGGGTAAACAGGTCTGCAAAAACTGTGATTTACTGGTTATGATGAATAAGTAGATTCAACCTAACAGTTGAATTTAACAGATTTATTGAATGATTTATTTGCATTAATAATGCAAAACACTATCCACATAAATTTATTCAGATACACACCTTTTCTGTTAATCAAAGCCTGTGAGATTATTTTTCTTAAGTAGAAGTATTTTGTTTTTTAAATTTCTTGGTCTTCATGTTCTTTCAGATTGTATTAACATTGTTCCCATTCATGATAGCTTCTGTTCATTATGTACACATAAATATTTTGCCTTGTTTCAGGTATTGTGGTGATCACTGATGGTTGTCTTAGCATTCCTGATTCCAGTGTGTTTGACTTTCTCCTGACACAGTTACGGAACAGCACCATTGCCTGTACATTCCTGAAGATTGGCCAGGATTGTTCACCCTGTGGACAATTTGGTCATATCTGTCACACAGAACTGATGCAGTTCTTGGCCACGGCCACATTTGGAGCCTACTTTGCCAGCTGCCCTTTGGTGGTATGCATCTGTTTTTCTTGACTTTATACAAAAGAGGTTTCATGAAATCTTTGAAATGGATGAATAATGTTATATGCCATGAGCTGCTTGAAAAGAAAGGTATATATTGTATTTTTTAATGAATTCTGTCTTTCCAGCAGCCTAGTTGTTCCTGCATTTTTAAAAAAGTTTCCTACTCTTTTTGTTAGACTCTCTATTTTTCCCTACTATTTCCAAAATAGCCCTACTGTCCCAATTCTTTTTCAATTTTATGTCAAAAATTGATTACACACTGCATAAACAGTCATAGCGAAGCAAGTTCAGATATAGTTTCTGTGATGTGGAGCTGGGTGTTCAAGAAGATAGAGGCAGTCTGGACTAAATAAACAGCTAGTATATGGTAAGAGGATGTTCAAGTTTACAAAGTCAAGTCAAATAAAGGTTGTATTATTTTCAGTAATTTACATAAATTTCATACTGTTTTTCTTTATAAAATAGCCCAACTTTTTTTTACAAAATCAGCCCATACTTTATCCCAACTTTTTCACAAAGGGTTACTGGAAAGATGGTGAATTTCATAATCACCCTGCTTCAGTGACTTAGCATTGCTTTGTGAAGTGTGTATGTGACATTATTAGGTTATATGTTATACTGTTACAAACTTTTTATGAAGTTACATTACAATGCTAGTGGCTAATGTTATTAGTATTTTATAAAGTAAAACTTCATTAAACCTGCAATTTTGCTGTTATATTTAGATACATAATGTGATTGTCATATCCATCCATTTGTGTGTCTGTGCTTTACTTTATGCATCTATCCAGGGAGGTGCGGTTACTCAGTTGGTAGAGCATTAGA
Organism: Margaritifera margaritifera; assembly: GCA_029931535.1. Classification (NCBI taxonomy): domain Eukaryota; kingdom Metazoa; phylum Mollusca; class Bivalvia; order Unionida; family Margaritiferidae; genus Margaritifera; species Margaritifera margaritifera. Next base: position 488,625 of record JAQPZY010001106.1, read on the forward strand.
CTCATAATCCAAGGGTTGCGAGTTTGATACCTGCCCAGGCTGGCCTGGGCTGGCTGCCTCAATGTGTCTTTGGGAAAGGCACTTAGCTCCCATTTCCTCTGCAGGATATAGCCATAACGTGTTAAAAGTGCCATTAAAACCCACAAAAGCAAACAAACAAATGCATCTGTCCCTCCCTTCATGTATCTGTTATTTGGTTCACCTGTTACACCTGAAACCAATCAACACCAAATGAGAGAGAGTTGGCCATGTTTTGTTGGATGTTTTCTGACGATTAGTAGATGACAATAAAGGTTTCAGATCCTAGATGCAGTCCAATAGTGTGGTTGGAGTTGGGTGTGTGTCAAAGTTAAAGATAAAAAGAAACCAAAAATGTTTTATATAGTTGATATTTTTGTCCCCACCATATTATATTTGAGTTATAGCTATTTTATGACTTGAAAACTTTGCCTTGCGTTATGAATTCTGTGTTAGCTCAGTAACTTTTGATGGACTTGAGGATTAAAACCAAATTTAGTAGGAAGATTTATTTTGAGAAAACTATGGGCAAGTTTGATTTTGATTGATTATTGTCAGAAGTTAAAGGCTTTTTTTTGGACTCAGAAGATTGCCCTTGCATCATGAATTCTGTTTCCACTCAGTAACTTTTAAAGGACTGTGAGGATAAAAAAAAAACAAATTCAGTATGAGGCATTATTTTGAGGAAACATAGGCAAAGTTTGATTTTGATTTATATATGTCAAATTTTGACATAGGTACAGCTTTTGTTTGACTTAAGAGTTTGCACTTGCATTATGAAATCTTTTCTGCTTAATAACTGCCAAAGGACTTCATGGATTAAAACCAATTTTGGATAAAGGGCTTATGTTGAGATATCCTGATCAAGTTTAATTTTAACTTGTTTGCGTGTAAATTGTGTTACAGCCCTTATTTGATTTAGAAGTTCGTGATTGCATCATGAGTCCCATTTCCACATAATAACTTTTGAAGGACTTCACTTATTTAAACCAAATTTGGAATGGACTTTCGCATTTACAAAATCTAGACCACATAATCCTGTAAACATGAGACAGATTTATTGTCCTGTTTGACTTAGAAATTTTACATTGGATATTGAATTGAGATGTCTTCAAACACACCATGGACACATTTCTTGTTTACCTTATTTTGCATAGTTGAACTTCAGACTTGTAAAATTTGTTCTTATATAACAAAAAGGATCTCCTTTATAAACATAATGTAAGAGAATTTTAATTATTAGACATTCTTTTTCAAAAGAAGACATGGTTAAGAACTCCAATATGATTTTTTTTTAGGGAGAACATGAATTTACAGTGATATTCATTAATAGAGTTATCTAAATCTCTTCCCAGAGCCCTGACCCAACTCATGTACTGAATGTGTACCACAAGGCTTTGTTTCTATGGAGTTTCCAGAAGGGACTGGAAGGATTCAAGTATGAATTAATACATCAAAATCTAGGGGAAATAACTCTGCCTGCAAAACAAGTTGAAAAGTGAGTACTTTTCTTTTGGTGCTGAAATCTCTTAAGGATTTCATCCTACAATTAGGGTTCTTTTTATTGGTATTATGTGTCCTGTTTATCAATTTGTACATGTGTCAATGATTTGTTATCACTTAGCTTTTTAAAGATGAGTTAGGTATATTGAGATTCTGTATGAGCATGTAAGCATGTGCAATCCCATATAACTTCTTCAACACTCTTTTGAAATAAAGGCATAATATACAAGTCAATTATTGTATCTGTGTAGACCATGTATTAGACCTGCCAACCTTTATGATTTTACTGTAAGGCTTACAAAAATTACCCGAAATTTATGGACTTCTGAAACAATAGCAAAAAATAGCAATCTTTAACAGTAAAATCCTGTTACTGGCTTGTCTGGGTTTGGTCCAAATCTGGGTTTTCATATTAGATTAAGTGGAGTTTGTCAGGAAACCAAACTAACTTTACAGTTGTTATCTTGGATGCTTCAATCTACCCATGCTGTTTCTTTTGTGTTGTAGCATAGTCTGGAAATGTCATCCAACAAACAAAAGAATGTTCAAGGCAAAACAGTTGTCACAGAAATATAAAAATCAATATTCAGATACTTGGCTATGCTTGGAATTAAAACAGGAAAGACAACCGTTACATCTTTTGGGAATTCATGTTGTGTTGATTTTAGTATTGCACACTGCAAGAGAGATGATTGCTGCCACCATGTGAATTAAAAAAAGCAAAACCAAGATTATGTCAAATTGAGATCTAGCATGAAGTCATTGACCTCTATTGAGTTTGGAACTGCAGTTTCTGAAACTGAACTGAATATCATTAATGTTGAGTGTACTTTATGAACTGATTAGTTGAACATAATGTTGCATTTGCTGCATCAGAGCACACTTAAAAAGTTTCAAATTGATGTTTTCCAAGTTGATAATAGCAGTATATAATATTTCATTACACCTTACTAAAATTTGGTTTAATTTATGCAAAAATATCGACTGACTTACTGAGTAGGTCTTTTTAGGGTTGGCAGGTCTGCTGTTTATTTGGTAAGAAATTTATAAGTTTTTAGCTTTATGTTCATTTGATTTCTGTCAGTTTTTCATAACACTTATTTGTTTTTGTAAAATTGTATTGTATCAACAATGATTTTCTAAGGAGTATTTTCAGCAATTCTCAGTGCTTATGGTAAACTAGAGTTTCAGCAAATCTCACTATAGGAATTGAATATTTGATCATTTTTTTTGTTTCCTTTTTCAAACAGGTTGCTTAGCCATCCAATCAAGGGTAAAGTTGCCTCTGTTTTGCCAACCATTCGTAAAAAGCACACTGAGAACAAGCTAAATACTTCACTCTTCAGCATCCTGTCAACACGTCTGAGAGAGGGCTACACTATTAAAGATGTCTCAATTACTAAAGGTACAAGGCTACAGTTGTCCCTTTCTGTAACAAATGAGTGGCATACCTGATATAGAACAAGTCTTAGAGATGAGTTGGTATTTTGCTTGCATATAGAACACACATGCCTGACTAATGCATAGTTCGTGAAGGGTGAACCTTGACCAGAGTGCATACCTTGTCAGTGTCCATTGACAGTGGAATGCATTCTTGACTTCCACTCTGTGAGGCAGAGTTATTTTGATGTGAACTTTATTAAGAAGCTTAATGGTGTTACATCTTTCTGCATATTTTTGAGCAGTTTTTTATGTTGACATTTTTAGAACTTAACATTTAATTGGCACCTTGTAAACAGTATTGTGCTGACATGCTATTAAACCTTAATACATATACATACATATGCTGTAACAAACAGTCAGAACAAAAAACAAACCAATGTATTAAATCACATATTTTGTTTTAATCATGTGTCTTGATTTGTTATATATGAAAAGTTATAATAGCATGATTTGCTGTAAATGGTAGTAATTTTGTTCACACTTTATAATTGCATAAAATAGGACCTTGACATTCGTTTTGATACCCAAATAGGGAAACATTTGCCTAACTACGATTTCAGGTTCTTTTTGCTGTCAAAAAGTGATGGATTTTCTGTTTTTATTGGCTGTTTGCTAATGAAAATTTAAGGCTGTATCCTGCCAAGGAGTGTCAAAGATGGTCACATGATAGTTTTTACCAGCAATGAAAATAGAAAGCAATGTATAGCAGTGTTCTCCCCCGGGCATTTTACAGTAGGGGTCCCACTATGCTATCACTGAAACCTGTGATGCTTTAGAACCTGCTGCTATGCTATGCACTTGTGCTGCTAAGCTTTTATGTTTCCTGCTATTTTTATAAAAGTAATCTGTTAAGTAAACATCCTGTCTCCTAATTCAATGCCCTATTACTAAAATGACACCTGTTCTTACCTCTTCTTTGAGTATTTAATTAAGATAATCCAGGATAGTTACTCCTTCACTTAGTCGTTATCTTTTGTACCTGGCTTACCTAACTGCTGGTGTGCGACCTTTTTTGTGGGGTTCTTTTTTACACTGACATAATCCCATGATTTGTCAGCGATGATGGAGTCTACTGGTAGCGTGTGTTATATAGATTTCAGTCATTTCCACAGCCTGCTAAAAAAAGTTACACATCTTACATTTTAAGCTATAAAGCAAATTCTTGTGCAAATAGGACACACCACCTAAAAAAAAATGTAAAATTAGGCTGCAACCGATTAGCCCCATGTTGGCCTGGCTACGAAGATCAGAGATTGGTGTCACTAATAGTGATTCAGATTTTCACTAAAAGACTTCTTATGATGTCTAGTTGGTCCTGAATGAAAATAGTGCAGATCTGACATCCAATATGGCTGCCATGGCAGCCATCGTGAAAATCTTGTTATTGCTACTCCTCCAGAATCGATGGTCACATCAACATGGGTTTACACTGAAAGACTTCTTATGATGTTTTCTTCGTCCTAAATGAAAATGGTGCTTATCTGACATCCAATAGTGCCACCATGACAGCCATCTTGAAAATCTTGTTATTGCTGCTCTTCCTGAATGGATGGTCATATCAACATGGGATTTTCGCTAAAAGACGTCTTATGATGTCTAGTTGGTCCTTAATGAAAATGGTGCAGATCTAACATCCAGTTTTGCTGCCACAGACTTCTTATGATGTCTAGTTGGTCCTAAATGGAAATGGTGCTGATATGACATCCAATATAGCCATCTTGAAAATATTGTTATTGCTACTCCTGAATGGATGGTCATATCAACATGGGGTTTTCACTAAATCACTAAAAGACTTCTTATGATGTCTACTTGGTCCTAAATGAAAATGGTGCCGATCTGACATCCAATATGGCTGCCATGGTAACCATCTTGAAAATCTTGTTATTGCTACTACTCCTGAATGGATGGTCATATTACACTGGGGTTTTCGCTGAAAGACTTCTTATGATGTCTAGTTAGTCCTAAATGAACATGGTGCTAATCTGGGGTCTAACATGGCCACTACAGCAGGCATCTTGAAAATCTTGTTATTGCTACTCCTCCCACATGGATGGATGGACATATCAACATGGGGTTTTCACTTAAAGACTTCTTGTGATGTCTAGTTAGTCCTAAATAAAAATGGCACCAATCTGTAGTCCAAAATGAACACCATGATAGCCATCTTGTAAATCTTCTTATTGCAACTCCTCCTGAACAGAAAGTTATGTTGACGTGGGGTTTTCACTAAAAGACTTCTATGATGTCCAGTTGGTCTTAAATGAACATGGTACCGATCTGATATCCAATATGGCCACCACACAGGGTCCATATTGAAAATCTCGTATTGCTACTTCTTCTGCACGGAAAGTTATAAAAACATGGAGTTTTCACCAAAAGACTTCTTATGATGTTTAGTTGGTCCTAAATGAAAATGGTGCCGATCTGGGGTCTAATATGGCTGCCACAGTGGCCAGCTTGAAAATCTTGTTATCACTACTTCTCTTGAATGAATGATCATTTCATCAGGGGTTTTCACTAAAAGACTTATAATGTTTTGTTGATCTTAAATTAAAATGGTGCTGATGTCCAATATGTGGCCATCTTGAAAATCTTGTTTTAGCTACTCCTCTTAAAGGGAAAGTCATTTTGACTTGGGATTTTTATCAGAAGAATTCTTATGGTGTCTACTTGGTCCTAAATGAAAATGACTAACCCTCAATATAGCCACAATAATTTATCCAGTATGCCTGCCATGATGACTGTTGTGAAAATCTTGTTGTCACTACTCATCCTGAATGGATGACCATTATGACATGGTGTTTTTACGAAAAGACTTCTAAAGATGCCTACTTTGTTCTAAATGAAACTGGTGCCAATCTGACATCCAGTATATCCACTACAGCAGCTAATTTGAAAATCTTGTTATCACTGAAGAACATCAGAGATTGTTTCAACACTCAGCAGTTAAAAGGAAGAAATGGTCATATCTTGAATTCCTGGAAAATCTTTTCACCCAGTAGAGCTACAATCCCTTCAAGGCACTCTTGTTTTTTTTTGGTAGGGGGTAAAAACTTGCTATTATTGCAAAGATTCCCATCTCCCATCCCACTTCAATGTCTTGTATTCTCGGTCTAAGTCAAACTAGGAAGTATCCTGTATGTTGGCTTTGACTGAGGAGTCAGACTGGGATCAGGTTCTTTTAAATTCTGGACCTCCAATACTAACTGGAGGAGGGAATAATTAGCGTGGAATGGAGACTATGAGTCCTGGAAAAGGAAAGCAATGCAATAGTAGCAGGTAAGTGTTACATAATTAAAATTTAGTTTAAACCCGTAAAAAACTACATTCTACTATTTATATCAGCATCATCATATTCCCTTTGAAAATGTATTATTTGCCTTTGTTTTTGACAGAGTCAATGGCATCGTCACATGAATACAGAAATCACAGCATTTTAACAATAAACGTTTGGCGAATTGAGGAGAATGAATTTGGGAAAACATAATTCATGCTAAAGACCATGATGCAACATGTTTATATTTAGTCTAACAGTCATTTGCAAGGATTTTATGTCACAAATATGACACACAGGTACTGGTGCTATGATCTGCATCATATATATCATTCCATGGTATTAAGAAAATGACACTTTTATCAATATTTAAATTCATAGATATGCCTCTGAAAGAAATGGCATTTATTGCAAAGACATTTGATGTTATATTTAAAGTTGTGGTATATAGCAACCATGCAGTCCACAAAAATTGGTAGCCCACTAGTGAATTCACGGTATACCTTTAGGTTCACAGTTCTAAGAGTTCTACAATTCGTTGGTTAAAGTTTGAATAAATTAGGCATTTCATGTGTATTGCACTTGTCCTGCTTTTATAATTTTTGTTTTTCTGTGTTTTTGTATGTTGAGTTCCTATGTTTGTGTTGATTGATATTATGTAGGTTTTAAGAGTCATTTTATTTATCAGCCTTTGGAAGAATCTTTGTGTCAGCAGAAGTTTATACATGGGTGCTCATTACATATGAAACTAATGAAACAAGTTGAAAATTTCTTGTGGGATCCTCAGTGGGTTTAATAAATATCAAATGAGCACTTCTTTTTGTAACATAACATATTTATCAAATGAGCATTTCTTTTTGTAACATAAATAAATATCAAATGAGCACTTCTTTTTGTAACATAACATATTTATCAAATGAGCACTTCTTTTTGTAACATAAATAAATATCAAATGAGCACTTCTTTTTGTAACATAAATAAATATCAAATGAGCACTTCTTTTTGTAACATAACATATTTATCAAATGAGCACTTCTTTTTGTAACATAACATATTTTGTTTCTTAAACTGCAAATACAGTGAAATGACTTAGAAGTACATTAAGATGCCTAATGAAACATGTTGTTACCTCACATGTCATCATGACATTTTTTAGGGCAACAGGAGGTGATATTAATCAGGTGTGATATTTGACATATAAAGTGGGTTTATGGTATATCATAATTCATGACATAATTTGAGAAAATTTGATAATGCAAATGTATATTTCATCTTCTTTGGCAGGAGAGACGCAGGTGGAAGTGCGGTTAGTGTTGCCATGGAGAGAATATGCCAGATTTGAATACCTTGCCTCAGCACCCTGGCCCCTGGAAACTGGCAGGTCTGATAATATTTCAGATTTGTATAAAAATCAGTCAATTAACAAATCATTAAGCACCAGCTGTCCGTAATTATTGTATATTCAAACAAGCAATGACTTGTTGAGTGATCTTAATGTGAACTTTGTGTTTTAATAATTATGTACAGTATGCATTTGTTTTATCCAGCCTCTGTTTATCAGACAATAACCTTTATCTAATATTTTATCAGCAACAAATGGTTTCAGGTAAATACGACAAGATTACACTGTAATTGCAGCTGGACAGTAACAGAATTGTTTACTGCTTTGATTTCTTCTTCAAATATGACCATAAAAGTTAAGAATACATCCACTGCAGAGCAAATCCAGTCCTCCAGTCCTCCTGAGCTAAAAAAAGACATTTGCCACGTTTTTTTGGCTTGTTTTAGAAACAAGTCCTACAATGATCATCTGCTTGCCAAGGTTGAAATCAGACTAGAGTTGTCTTCCCTTGCGTGGAGCAATTGGTACCAAGTCCCATCAGTTGCCATTTACAACTTCTGTTCATGCTTGTAAACATGCTATTTCTTGAGGTGTTACAAATACCAAATTCAATTGTGCCTTTTAATCAGCTGAGCAATTCTTGTGTGTGAGTTTTCTCATCTCTTGACAGCATTACATAGATGTTTATCAACAATACCATTACGTTATGTAAAAAGTTTAGTGCAAGGCATTCTCATGTTCTGATCTCTCCATCTCACTGTTGTCCAAATATGAATTCTACTTTAGCTCAAATCCTTTTGGAAAAGCTTTCTTATATCCAGGCACAAAAGTCTCTATTAAATTCTAAAATCTATTGTCGATGATACCACAACTAGCATTTATAAGGATGGTCCATTAAAAATGGAAATTCTAGTCTTGAAGACCAATTCATAAATAACACTTATTATGAAACATTACATTTCGACAGCATGGCTGCCTTTTTTAAGTGTAAGTTCAATGCTGCTGTAGCTGACTCTTACATAAAATCTCTATATACCTCTTGCCTTTGTTTAATTATACTGTATAGTAGGAAGGAAAACTAATGTTAAATTACCATTTATACTCGCGTATAAGCCAATACCAACTGCAAACTGCATAGACCCAGATCTGCTGTTGCATAATGTGCAGTCAGTTCTGGGTCTATGCAGTTTGTAAGGACTAATCAAGCATAATGCGATGGCAGATCAGGGTCTATGTTGTTTGCATTTGGACCCAGCTTATACACGGGTAAATATGGTAAGCTCAGGAAAAAAAGTTGAAATATGGACAAAGGATGGGGACACATATAATTTTCTTAGTTGTTGATTCAAACTCAAAACTCATTTTACTGTACAAAACATCATTTGCAAGACAATGTACAAACGAATATGCTAATGTATGTTTAAACAGTAAAATACATGTACAGAGTAGTCTGTATATAGTCTATAGGGCTAATAATGCAGGTATTTTTGATATTGGCATAAATGTCATGTTATAAACAAATTTAAAATGTAAAATAACTACAATGAATAATAGTTGCTCAACTTTATTAATTTTCTTATATGTTATTTTCTTAACAACATTAGCAAACAGAAGCTCTACTTTAGTTACGCTGTCTACTGATGTTGGTGCAAACATTTGTGTTACTTTAAGCACATTATCTGACGATTTCTCATTTGCTATGTGCTGCATACTTTTCAAGTGCCTTGTAAGATCATTTGTCCCCCCCCCCACTAGAAATGTTCAAATGCGTGTTGCAAGTTGTGCAGTACACAAATCTTTCTCCCTTTTCACTATGCTTCACACATTTTAATTTGTCTATCCAAGCACTGTTGAACTTATCAACATATTTCTTTTTTTCCAACGGCGTATTTTCTGTCCAATTCGTTAGAAGATATTTCGAAATGGTACCAAAATTATACTTTTCGAGTATATTTCCAGATAGTTCAAGAACTGTTTTATACTTGTCAGGTTGCCTGCTATCTTTTATACACGATACATTTATTACTCAGTATTGAAATATTGACGGGTAAAACAACTTACATGTGTACAATAAATGCATGACACCGTGTCACAAGCTGTGATTTCATTGGTTGCTAGGCCGATAACAACTTGATTGATGGATTACGGTAGTCATGAACTGTGTATGGAATGTTGTTTTAGCTGGAAATACCTATGCTTGGCAGATTTTTGATTTCCGGGAGTTTTTGTCAGCAAATCAGTAGATCAAAAGATGGGGTCTAAAATCAAAAGACTACCAGACAGTCTGGGAGACTTGGCATGTGTGAAAGCCCTAACCAACTTCTTTCTTGCTAAGAGTAAAGACTAATCCCATTCATATATATTGTGCTCAGTAGCAATCATCTTTTCGATATAAGTGAGATGGCTACTAGTAAACTGCTGTCATGTTGTTTACATTGATGTCTGCTGATGACAGTGGAATCTCTCTGCAAAATAAGCTTGTTTTGGTGCTTCTTTTCACTGATGTACTGTTACAATGACTCAGGCTTTTGGGGTTTCTTAAAGAAGTGTTCCATTATTCGCTTCAGTATTTTTCCTTCTAAAGCACAGTATCAAATCATGGTATCTGGACCAGAAATATTCAATGTAGCTGTTGTAAAATGATTAAAGTGACTGTTGAAATAATCAAAATTAAATCACTCAGTTCTATTTCTTTTCTAAGTATATATTTTAATCAAACTCTTGTGAATTTTGGCTAGACAAAGAATAACTGATCTGGTTGCCACCAGAAACCATGAATTTTTGCCATGTTTTAGTACAATGTTTAAATTGATCAATTTTACCTAGATGCTTGATCTTCTGTTGCTGATATTCATGAAAATGAAAAAGTATTAGTTCTTATTCACTTAATTTTTCTCAGGGTGAAGTTGTTGTGTAACAAAAATAACATTTATCTAAAGAAGTTGTTTTATAAATTTGAAGAAAATTTTACTTTTTAATTGGTGATGAACACATATAGATCACCACTCATCCCCAGGCAAATTTGATCTGCTCAGGATGTGAGGATGAGTGGTTTTTTTGCACCCTGCATAAGTCAGTTGGCCCTAGGCCAGTGTCTTTAGGCCAATGTCTTCAGCTTCAAAGAACAGCTTCCACACAGCCTTGACCTATGCCATCAACCACCACAACTGGGTATGGTGATCAGTTTTCCCAGTATACCTAGTCCACAGCGCCACAGTCAGAGCATTCCATCATGGCACAGACTATCGGGCCAGTACCGACATGATACACCAGCCCACCTAAACCATTCCTAGACATTCCATCACCTCATACAGACCCCTGTACGGGCTATGGTGATCATTCCCTCAATAGCCTGTACTGGACTTAGGCACCAGAAGTCATCCAGCCCTGGACCACTTCTTCAGGTCCAGCACAGCCTCAACCTATGCCATCTACAATTTGGTCTGGATACAGTGACATGCTTCCTAGTATACCTAGTCCCAGTCCCAAAACACAGCATCTGGCACCCAGTCATGCCTTGTCCAGCGTTGGTTCGGTCACAGGCACCCAGCATAACTGGTACTAGATTTGGTGAACCTTTCTACCACACTACCCAATGCTAGATCCTTGTATGTCTTACAGACCAGCACCAGACATGTCCATCACTGATTCTGGCTTGATTGTGACCCATTACTGGGTACAGTGACTTTCCAGTCCTGGACATTCAGTACCCACCTTGGATTATTTGGCAACACTCGAGTGAATGCAAAGAGATCACTGTGTCCCAGCATAGACAGACTCCCAGCTTCATTCACCATCCCTGACACCTTGCTTCGCCAGTTGAATCATTGCTACCTTTGCAAGAAATTTCCTTGCCACCCCATTCTTATGAGTTTGAGATCACATGCTCACAAACACTATCTTCCTTCCTCAATCTGATATTATCTAGGCAAGACAAGACCCAAGCATTGATTAAAGTAGTTCTGGCCTCTACCTCCTCCTATTCCATCAATGGCATTTTATAGAATTCATGCATCTGTCGAGCTCATAAAAAAAAGACTTGCCTTTTTCAAAAAAAGCTTCCTCAATCTGGTTGAGTTGCTGACTTCCTCTTTGTGTATGGACCGGAAACCTTTTTCGACATGCAGCAACGTGTTTGCAATATTATAGTGATTAGCTCCATGCTTGACTTGGTCTCAATGACTATTTTAGCAACCTAGACTCCTTCCATGTCTAGGAGTCAGTCTCATTTATGGCTCATATACTTTATTGGGCAGCTGACTACTCACTCTCTAATGCCATAGCTATATCCATTAAGCTGTAGCTCACAAAAAGAGGTGCTTTCCCATATGTGCTACTATAAAACCATCACAAAGCCATCCTCAGATAACACCCTCTATCATCCAACCTCTTATTCCAAAGCCAGATAGACAAGGACAGAAAACATGCTGTCAAAGGGTCGAACCTCGTGCTCCCCAGCGACCCAATGCATAATATGGCGAGAGAATGTCTGGTTTCAATCCAGCTTTTCTTCATGGTAACCATCGAGCAGAAAATGATGTCATGTCTCTGTTGCCCTTTTTCTGATACCCCAGTAGGGGAAGTCTTTAACCTTGACCATGGAATGGGAGACATCCTGCCCAGTTGATCCATGGTTCTTGCTAGTATACACTCTCTCCTAACTAAAAGAGTGATTGAGTTCCTTCACAAAACAGGAGCCATAGTAGCTCAGTTGGTAGAGCATCATACTTGTAATTTAAGAATCACTGGCTCGATACCTGTCCAGGCCAGCCTAGGTCAGCTGCCTTGGTATGTCCTTGAGAAAAGCACTTAGCTTCCATTTCCTTGCATGATGTAACCAATAATGTCTGAAAATTGTTGTTACAACCAAGAAAAACAAAAAAATAATTGTTCACAAAACAAGATCCCACCAGGAGCTTACTACGTGCCTTTTCAAGATTGTAGCTATCTTAGCCAACACCTTTTGGTACCTGAATTCAGTATGGATACTCCGAGATTGGTTCCAGCGCCATTTGGGAGGGAGACTTTACAGGCTAAAAGCATAGGCAAGACACAAAATACTTTGTTATGCTCTTGTTTCTTTGATTCATTGTTAACAAGGACAAATCCTATCTCATTCAGTCCCAGCTCTTTGTTCATCTTGCCATGGATCCAAAATACCCATTAGTTTTGAGTTTGTCTCCCTCTAGAATGTCCTTTGGGGATGACCTCAGTGGTGTACCTCCTCCACTTGGAGAGTCATATATTTGGTTGGTAATCTCTGGAGATGAAGGCCATAGCAAATGCCTTTCAATTGTGGCAGATGTTTTCTATAAAGTGTTCTCTCTTTTTTCTGTTATCTCAACTGTTGCCTCTTACTTCAGAAGGCAAAAGAGAGCCCAGTGGGCAGACATCAGCCTTCCTGTTTGTGATTGTCTCAGGTGCTGTCCTTGTCTAAATACATCCACATTCAAGTCTGCCACATCAGGCATGCTTAAGTTCAGGCAGAATCACCATCCTGATGGAATCAGCCATTACACGCTGCATTGTTCTTTCACCTCTCTGTCTTAAGTCAAATCTGTACCCAGTGGACTCACCCTTTGTGGTTCTCCTTGAAATGTGATGAAACGCTGAGCTCCCAACCTTTCTCTAGACAGAAATGTAAGTTTTCTGGATTTTACCGATTTCCTGCTTTTAGACATCACCAGCTTGGTTCCAGAATTTTCAGATTCATTCTTGTATTATCTGGACAAATTTCATTATTTTTGTTCTCATCATTCAGGTTTAACATTAGACATAACCATTATGAATTCAGAATTGATAAACTGTGTTTTGATTGGTCCATCCAAATAATTACTGGCAGTTTTGACTTGTTTCAGCCAATGAAAAGCGGCATAGTAAATAACTTCTCATGTGTATGTGTCATGGCATATTGGAGAAATCAGCTGTAAAAAAGTGTGTCTTATCATGCTGAAGAAAATAATTTCAAAAATGAGTGTGTTAGATTACAGTGCAGACATCAGCTCACTCAAAAAGTGAGTAAGGAACAAGTTTAAGTCAGAATGGTTGCAGGTAAAGGACTGTAATGGGGTATTTTTGTTGGACTACATTTAAAAAAAATCATCACAGCATGTGTGATGTGCACTGTATGCAATAGCAAGATTAAGTATGTGTCATCAGGAAAAAAGAATTGTACAAACATTCAAGGTAGGAAAAAAAATTGTAAATATACAAGTGCAAAAGGATCATCCCAGTCTTTAATTTTATTAATGCTGTGGAAGAAGGAGTAGAAAGTACTTCAACTAACACTGGGGAAGGGTGTAATATTACTTATGGTGTTCCATTTAATGTTGAATCACTCTCAGACCATCTTGACCCCAATAGCTTTGGGGGGTCCTGGCCTGTTGGGGGCTGTGATTGTCTTTTAGGCTTTTTCATTTCAAGCTACTCACATCTCTGTCTTGCCAGCTGCAGATCCAAAAACTTGGCTAGCTGACACCCTCTTCCCAAACTGGAATGGTCTTGCTCAACACACCTTTTCCCTCACCCCTCCAATTCCCAGGTCTTGCAGAAGTGAGGGAATCTGAGTACCAGCTAATCCTGATGACTCAACTCGAGCTGAAACTCTCATAGATCAGCTGCCTTCTCAGTCTAGTGGTGGACATTCTCAGGACAGAGATGTTGAGCTGCAAGCCTGGCTGATATCAAACAATCCCCCAGGAAGAAACATTTCTCTGGGCAGATCAGGCACAGATTTGCTCAAGCAAGACAGCCAGCCATGTTGGAAGTCTGTTTGTGGGGAAATGGAGAGGTTTCTCTTATAGGTGTGAGCAGAGCCTTGGTACCACAAATAGTTAACTTCCAGGCCAGAACAAAGGCCTTTCTGCCTTTTTGTGAATTTCAACTTGTCTTAACTGAAGGCTTTGGCCCTTTGCCCAAAATGGAATTGTCTCTTGGTTCTGGAGTGGTTGATTAAGGCACACTTTGAACCACATTCCAGAGTCTTTGTGAGTCAACTCTGACAAAAGACATGCTTCCTTGTCACCTTAGCTATAGCAGGCAGAATCAGTGACAATACAGGCTTTGTCAGTTTATGTTAACTATCTGCAGTACTGCCACAGTGTTTTTTTTTATTTCTCTTATGATGGCCTCTGCTTTTCTTCACCAAGAACAAGCTCCCACTCATGGGGAATCAGCCCTTTGTTTTGACAGCAAAGTCTTTTTTGTCTTCATCCCAGGGTCATGTACAGGACCCATCAAGACTCAGCTGTGGTACCAGTATTGAACTGAGCTGATCAGTAGAGGGAGATCTCACTTGTTCTTACCACTCAAAGAAGGAAGGGAGGCCCTAGGGGGCTGCATGGTTTAAGGTGCTCGCCATTACAGATCACTAACATCTCACCTCTGTCTACGTGGGTTCAAGTCTCGGTTTGGCCAATGTGGGTATGTGAGAAAGCCTACCAGTAGCTTCCCATGGGTCAGTGGTTCTTCATGGGGTTTTCCCGGGCTCTTCCTCCTTCAAATATACTGGCCGCCATGTATAGCCTATCATGTGCTGAAAAATGGCATTAATCCCATAAATCCAACCAACCAACCAAAGAAGGAAGGAGTGATATTTCCACTCAGGATCTATCATCCTGGATAGGATGGGTTATTTGCTCAGCCTACAAGGAATTAACCAAGTCCAGTTTAATTTCTTTCACAAAACAGCTCACAATGATGGCAGTAATAGATAGCATTTTCAAGCATTTTCCTCAGAGGCCTTTCATCCTAAAGGGCTCATTTTGACCTGGTGGGGACATGTACCAGCAGCATAACAGGCTACCTTCCTAGATTATTCTACTTCCTCTGGCTTTGCAGGAGTGAAAATATTTCTCAAAACTGCATCCATGCATAAACTATGTGCTAACTGTAGCCTGTATCTTACACAACACTTGAAGCTGCTTGACTTATGTTGGGAGACTGGAGACAGTGCCAACTCTGGGGTAAGGGGATTTAACTCATACCTATTCTTGTAATGTATTATGATCAGGTAATGTATTAGAAGAAGAAAGCAATTTTTGGAGTAATATATGTTTCTTCAATAATACATACCCGATTATAATAAGTGCACACTCTCCCAAGCTCTCTCTACCTAGTTACATCCCTGGAAGAGGGAGCACATCTGCTCCAGTTGTAACTGATGATTGATGGGATTTGGCACTAATCCCTCTATTCAAGGAAAGACCACTCCAGTCAGAATTCCACCTTGGCAAGCAGATTTTTTAGCACTCCTGTTTCTGAAATAAGCCAAAAGAAATGACCAATGTCATATTTAGCTTGGGAGGGCTGGATTTGTGAGGTAGTTGATGTTCTCATAATGTATTACAATCAGGTAAGTATTATTGAAGAAACATATGTGACTCTATAAATTAGTTTCACCGTAGTTTCTACAGATATTTTAATAAAAATATGGGCTACAGTTAATAGCATCAGTTTTATTGGCTCTATCTTTTTCATTGAAGATATATCACTGAAACATGATTTTACTGTAATGTCGGTAAATACAAGTATCTTTGTGATTATGAATGAGAAACATATTAAGCCCATGACATTAGATTTTGTAATGAACTGTTGACAATACAAGTATCTGCGTGATTATGAATGAGAAACATATTAAGCCCATGACATTAGATTTTGTAATGAACTGTTGACAATACAAGCATCTGTGTGATTATGAATGAGAAACAACATATTAAGCCCATGACATTAGATTTTGTAATGAACTGTTGACAATACAAGTATCTATGTGATTATGAATGAGAAACACATTAAGTCCATGACATTGGATTTTGTAATGAATTGTTGACAATACAAGTATCTATGTGATTATAAATGAGAAACATATTAAGCCCATGACATTGGATTTTGTATTGAATTGTTGACAATGCAAGTATCTTTGTGATTATGAATGAGAAACATATTAAGCCTATGTTGACAATACAAGTATCTGTGTAATTATGAATGAGAAACATATTAAGCCCATAACATTGGATTTTGTAATGAATTATTGACAATACAAGTATCTTTGTAATTATGAATGAGAAACATATTAGCCCATGTTGACAACACAAGTATCTGTGTAATTATGAATGAGAAACATATTAAGCCCATGACATTGGATTTTGTAATGAATTGTTGACAATACAAGTATCTACGTGATTATGAATGAGAAACATATTAAGCCCATGTTGACAATACAAGCATCTCTGTGATTATGAATGAGAAACATATTAAGCCCATGACATTGGATTTGTAATGAACTGTTGACAGTATAAGTATCTTTGTGATTATTAATGATAAACATATTAAGCCCATGTTGACAATACAAGTATCTGTGTGATTATGAATGAGAAACATATTAAGCCCATGACATTGGATTTTGTAATGAATTGTTGACAATACAAGTATCTTTGTGATTATGAATGAGAAACATTTTATGCCCATGTTGACAATTTCAAGTATCTGTGTGATTATGAATGAGAAACATATTAAGCCCATAACATTGGATTCTGTAATGAACTGTTGACAATACAAGTATCTTTGTGATTATGAATGAGAAACATATTAAGCCCATGTTGACAATACAAGTATCTGTGTAATTATGAATGAGAAACATATTAAGCACATGACATTGGATTTTGTAATGAACTGTTGACCAATAAATGAAAACTATGGTTTGTAAAATCCTTGAATTTGAGGAGTTGCCTTGAATTTTTTTGAAGGAATATGAAACATTAAAATTGAATAAAATGTCACTTTTTAAATTCATAGGTTTTAGTGTTTATGTAATTTTAACAAATAATGAATAATTATTATAATGGGATTAAATTGGGTGGATCAAATGATACATCACACAGGTAGTTACCAGATGAAGTAGCATGCCTTTGCTGCAGTGGCATGCTAATTAGTTATATGTGTTTGTTTTAGTTACATATGGAGAAAGTTCAATTTCTGTAAGAAACAAATACTCCTAGAAAACTTTTGGAAGTCCTTGAAAACTGCTTGTAAAATCATTGGAAAACAACTCTCCAGGACTGTACAAATCATGAAAACAAGGGGATCATTCTGTAATCACTCTAATGAACAGATGAAATGGTCTTAAATAGAAATGAAGATAGACATGATGAATTGTGATCTTGCATCAGCCAAATCATGCAAACTATGGTTGGTATGGGGATGGGCAAACTGAATAGGGGATCAACAATGCTAAAATTAGCCACATAGATGCTTTGTGAGGTACTTTTAAACTGTCGATGATAGACCAACAGTGAAACTATGGGCAGGTGGTTTAAATTATGGACAGAAATTAAGCAAACTAATGTCAAAATCTGGGTAAACAGATCTGCAGTAAAGTTTGTATGCAGGCAGTTTTCATTATACAATGTATACAATATCCAAATTTGAAAAATTCAGAATGCCTAACTTAACATTGCTTCATCCAGTTTTTTGCAGAATTTAAAAAATAATTACAAAAGTTCTGTTAATATTTCTGAAAGGAAAAATTAAAATGTAATAGAAAATTATATGTGCCAGTTTGGTGGGTATTTCTTGGCTTTGGCAATCAATCAGTTGCCAGATCTCAGTAAAGCTAAGTAAAATGAGCTGCTTTAATTAGTTATTTTAGATGGGTGCTTAGTAAAACAAATATATGGAGGAGATTGAAACACAAAGAATGAAAAATGTTTGATAGATATTGTGCAGAAAGTTTAGTTAAAATAAAGGGCATAAAATCAAAGAAGTCAAATATGTTGAACAAAAAGATGTTCTCTGTGTAATATTTAATATTTCTAAATTGACTGTGATCATTCTTTTAAAGATGAGATAACAATGTTTATTTCTGTATATTTATTTTACTGCAATCTACCTTCATATGATTTTTTTGACATACCATATAAGTTGGATCCAACTTCAAACTGCATAGACCCAGATCTACCATCACATATTGCGCCAGCAGATCTGGGTCTGTGCAGTTTGTTAGGAGTAATCAGTAGAACAAACAACATAGACCCTGATCTGCTGGCACATGATGTGATGGAATTTCAGGGTCTGTGTTGTTTGTAGTTGGATCTGACATATGTGAGTACAGACTTCACAAATATTCTAAATATTGAACATGTGTTAAATTATTATTATTAATTCCTTGAAGTATAATACTTTTCCCATTTACTGAAATGATACTTTTTCAGAGTTCATAATGAATGAAAAAAAAACCCCAGCTAAAGAAAAGTACAGTTGAGTTTAATTATTCAGATCTTGTTCATCTGAAATATGTGTTTATCCAAATGTAGTTCACCGCACCTCCATCCCCATCCCCACCATGACCACTCCAAACAGCCCCACCCCCACGTGCAAAGTTGGTATTACCAAAAAATGTTTATCAACACTGCCCCACCCCCTTCCTAGAACCACTTACCAAACAGTTTGTATGAAACAGGTTGTAGTGTTGTAATGGCTGTATGCAGACCAAGATTTCCTATGATTATCGGTTGAATAGGGTTAAAGCAAATAACTGTAGTGTAAATGAAGCAGATCTAATAGGCTACATAAAGATTGATGGACACTATTAGGGATAACAATTTGTCATATAAATATTCAATAGATTTAACATATATTTGTTTACAGTAGTATTTATGTTACAGGAAAGAAAACGTAATATATTATGCTGCTCGGTAAATGGTTTTGCATGTGGTAAAAAATGATATCATACCATAGTCTCACCCTGCCCCACAACATCAAATTATTGTAGGCTGAGTAAACAATTAATATAAGAAAAAATATACTCAATAAGTAAATGAGACTTTGCTCATTTATAAATAGTCTTAAAGAAGCATCTATAAAGGCTTGTTATTGATGTCAATAAAAAGAACACAAATTTTTATTTGATAATTGGTATTGCGAGGCTACCATTTATCTGAATATTGTACTGTCTCCCTAGGAGCTCAGATCTTTATGGTACTTTGACCTCCTACCATTTGAAGATTTGAAGTCAAAATACACAAAAATAAAATAAATTCAGTCCAAATACAAGGTAACTTATAGCATAAGAACATTCTTTTTTTTTTTAAGCAAAGTAAGGAACAAGTCATGTGGAAAAAAAGTTGCTGAAACTCTGTTCATTCATTCCAGGCAAGGTACCCATATAGAGATCACTTTAGAAGGGAGTTATGACTTTCTTCATGACATGATCTGTACACAAATGAACACCAGTGTAATGAGTCCATTCCGCACTGCAAATGTCAAGAAGTTTTGGCTTGCTCTCCAAGGGTGAGTTTCAGTGTTTGTTCTGTTTGATGTTTATCAAATTTTAGAGTCTGATTAACTTGAGATTAGTAAGATTCTTTTTATATCCCCTTCCATATACTATGGAGTGGGCATACAGTATTACCAGTGTTAGTAATATGTCCATACACCTATATGCATCCTACTTTCCAAAGTTTATACAAACATGACACTGCAAAATGACAGCCAACAGCAGTAGGATAGTCTGTTATACTACAAATTCCAGAAGTAATCATTGTGATGATTATTGAGATTTATTTGTTCAGCAGTTTGACTGCTACTTGACTCCAATTAGATCTATAATGTTTGTTTTCCTTTAGGAGATTTTACTTCTTAGAAAATCTGTAATAATACAAATTCAGTCACCAACAAATAGTTTTTTTGTGTACTTGTTAAGAGGAATCTTTGATCTTCAACCTGTGTAAATGTAATGAATTTTGAAATACTCATTCAGCTAGCTATTATTTTATAGGTAATTAGTGACAGGACACTTTTTCCCATACTTCTCTATGTAAAGACCTTACTTGGGGATGGATATTCCCATACTTCTCTATGTAAAGACCTTACTTGGGGATGGATATTCCCATACTTCTCTATGTAAAGACCTTACTTGGGGATGGATATTCCCATACTTCTCAATGTAAAGACCTTACTTGGGGATGGATATTCCCATACTTCTCTATGTAAAGACCTTACTTGGGGATGGATATTCCCATACTTCTCTATGTAAAGACCTTACTTGGGGATGGATATTCCCATACTTCTCTATGTAAAGACCTTACTTGGGGATGGATATTCCCATACTTCTCTATGTAAAGACCTTACTTGGGGATGGATATTCAACTAAGAGTAGTGTAAGACAATGCACACCAACCTATACATTTGTAAATATTTTGGATTTCTTGGACTCTTCGCGATGTAAAAAAAATTTTTTAAAAGTAAAATACTCTAACATTGTAAGTGTGTTCATCTGTACGATTTGTGTTATTCTCTGCATTCTCAGGTTTCTTCCATCTGGAAGACTGCTTTTCATCTACACTGTAGCCATTCAGAGTAAGCTCCAAACCAATAAATAGTTACAATTTGTTGTACAATTAACATAAAATAAACAAGTTAAAAACATTTTTATGCAGGTTGTCACAGACAGACCAGCTGTTGGTACACCTGCAGTCATTTTCAGCCAACCCACTATACTACAAAGTACCTGAGAGTATCCAGAAAGGTGTACCACTCTTCTGTCTGCCTCAAGCAAACTCCAGTGTTCCAGTTCTCAACCAACAGCTTAGAAAGTAAGGCCACTAACTAGAGACATTCAGATTTGAGTCAGATTATCTACAATTTTAATTCCAATAATTTTTATTGGATTAACATAACATAACTTCACTTTTTTTTTGATAAATATGATCACTTTCAGAACTTATTGTTAATGAACCAGGTGAAGATTTTTTGTTGGCTTGGAAGAAATCATCTTGTCAGAATATAAAATGTTTCAGTTGAAGTAATTAATTTAGTTGTATTTTATATATTTGTAGTCTTGAAGAAATTTGCTGTGAAATTTGTATGTCTTCTAGCGTTCATATCAGGCTGAACATTTTTCATTTTTACCAACTTGCCTAAGAACTTTTGGGTTAATATATATTTTCAGATATTATGCCCAAAAGTGATGATTAAAACAATTTCAGTTTGTCGGGAAAGAGCCATGATTTTTTTGTGTGAAAAGCCATGATTTTATTATCAGTTCTATGCAAAGTCACTCTACACTGCAAATTCAGAATCCTGTTTCAAAAAGCAAGACACCAAATACTGCTATCAGAAAGGAATTTGTTGGGGCTAGGTGTACTATAGCAAGACATCAAATACTGCTATCAGAAAGGAATTTGTTGGGTCTAGATGTTCTATAGCAAGACACCAAATACTGCTATAAGAAAGGAATTTTTTGTTGGGGCTAGGTGTTCAATAGCAAGACACCAAATACTGCTAGCAGAAAGGAATTTGTGAAACTAGATGCTCCATACAATTATGTATTTATGAATAAACATTTTATTAAGGAAGGTTTTAGTTCTGATGTTGTGCGATGCATATACGATTAAGCTGAGCTACAAGAGGTAGGCATATGATGGGCCTTATGTCACATTGCTTTTTGTGCATGATGAACATCTTTTTGTCTTGTTGTTTTGTACATGATGACTACAAACATACTGGATAAGATACAGCTGTTAATTATGCTTAATAAGGTATGAGTTCAAAACTTAGAGTCCTTTTATGGAATACTATTATAGTCAAAATGTTAGGTATACACCCTGTAGCATTTGTAGGGTATAGAAAAGAAATTGCACTTGTATATACCTGTACACGATTCCATACATTTTATTTCACAGAGATTCTGCGCTGAATCAGTTTGCTTCATTTTGGAAGCCAGTTGTCAACTTGGATATCAAAGTTTGGTAAGTGTAGCCTATTTTCTTGAGACTACTTTCAACAAGAAGTCATGGATGATACTGCACTTGTAGACCTTGTTTATAACTAGAGCTACAGGTTTAAATAATTTGAATATTTGCTTGGCATCTGTTGTAGTATAAAACATTTATTGAGGAAACAGTTTTAATCTATGAACATGTATCTATTAAAATTGATTTTAATATTTTGTTTATAGTCAACATAATTGATTTTTTAAAACCATATATTATGCTTTAATTTGAAATAGTGGAATAGGGCCAGGCTTGAATTCATAAAACTTGCCATTTACCAGCAGTAATATATTACCTGTTGTTATTGCATTGCTATCTCTTCTCCCATCACTAGTCACCAGTCCAAGGTGAATTCCCTCTTCAGTGTAGAAATTGGAGGCTGTAGAACAAAAACAACATGATCCCAGTCTGATGCCTTTGTTACTTCTGTTATTTAGAATATTGTCCTTCTTTTCATTTCACTTCATGTGATTATTGTGTCCTTGGGTGCTCTGTGATTTTCACCATTTAGGAGACTTTTGGAATAATTGCTGTCAATTGTAAACATTTTTGTGTTTCATTTGACATTTCTCCTCAGTCTTTCTGCACTTCACCCTTATCTGTGCCCCTTTTTGTTAATTTTGAGGTTATATGTGCACTTGCTAACAAAGTGGTGCTTCTTTTTTGATCTCCTCATTAGTAACTGGTGTTAAAGTAAGTATTAGCCACCATAAATTTGTTCCAATTCTTTGTGTGTTTTTGTATTTTCTTTAAGCCTTTCAGTATGCCACAAGGAGTTGGCAAATGCAACCATAAAAAGTCTGCTTGGGATACTCACCCCACCTGCTTGGCATGCACTATGTGTGCTTGCATGGACAGATGTGCTACTTTTCTATTGAGAAATATTCTAGCAAATGTTCCAAGCTTTCGCTTTAGTGACTCTAAAGATATTTGTACATTAGGATCTGATTCTTAGTATATTCTCAATTAAAACATTCTGATTCCAGGTCATGTCCCCTTTTGAAATTTATGTGTTTAAATTGTCTCTTTCTGACGGGGCCTCAGGTGGCAGGGTGGTCTAAGGTGCTCGCCTTTACAGATCACTGACATCTCACCTCTGTCCGTGTGGGCTCGAGACTCGGGCTCGGCCAAACGGGAGTATGTGAGAAAGCTGACCGCTAGCTTCCCGTGTAGCTTCCCGTGGGTCGGTGGTTCTTCCTGGGGTTTTCTCAGGTTCTTCCTCCACCAGATATACTGGTCGCCATGTATAGCCTATCATGTACTGATAAATGACATTAAACCCATAACAACCAACAAACCAAATCAAAATTGGACCTCAATTTAGTCTATAATTAATATAACAAATTTGGAATTTGCCATTAATATATTTTTGAAAAATGAAGTACTGTTTTAGATCCAATTTAAACAAATAATTTATGTAATTACTTGTTACTGCTTTCAAAGAAATTCTGTGTTTTTTTACTTTCATTACTGGCTTGTACAGTAGACCATAGGGTTTTAGGGGTGTGTGACCACAGTGGTATAAAATAAAATCACCACACTAAGCTATGGTAAATGATTACTGTTTCTATAAGCACTGCATAATGAAAACACTTTCATGTCCACCTCCAACAGTTACTACAGTGGCTACATAATACATAATTCACAGAGAACTTGCCATGACACTCCGATACGTAATTACTCTTCCTCATGTTTCCTCTCCTTCTCTCTCTCTCTCTCTCTCTCTCTGTCTCTGTCTGTCTGTCTGTCTGTATATCTCTCTCTATCTATCTATCTACCTACCTACCTACCTACCTACTCACCCACCCACCCACCCACCCACCCATCCGTCCATCCATCCATCCATCCATATATATATATATATATATATATATATATATATATATATATATATATAATGAAAAAGTATACCAAAATGACATACCAACACTGCTTTCCGTACATACAGTATATGATTGGCTAACCATTACCTTTGGGGGGTGGCCCTATAGACTAACCCAATATCTCAATGCTCACACAGCATTTTGGTAGGATTATGATCCCTTTCCCAAGATTGCCACTGATTTCCTGACTCCCACAATCCTTTTCTTTTCAATTGTCGATGCTGTTTGATATTTATTAAATTTGCTCCTCCACACTTATTGCTGATGTGAAACCAGATAATTTTAATTGTCTATTCAGTTTATTAAATTCATTATGTCTTATCTAATATTACACTACATACAGTAAAGATTGTTTATTACGTTCTTGGATACAAAAACGTTTCCTCTGTTATAATGTTTGAGTTTAAATTCCCCGGCCAAATTCCTAACTAATATGTATTCCAAAGGCTTTGTTGTAATGTTCCTTTGTTACAACATTTAATTGGTTATAGTCTTAGATTTGTGTGGTCCAATTGAGAAAATTAGCTCAGTTATAACGCTTTTATCACCTGACACGTTTAAGCCAAATAAACAATGACGGTCAGTGCTAAAACATCTGATAGCTGGATGCCTGGGACCCCTCCTGTATTCTAAGTGAAGTGCCTATTGGGTTTGTAAAAAAAAAATCTAATTTGTCTGAGAATACTTTGATTGAGGTGATGAAATGCTGCATTTTATTTTCAAGTTGTTGAAAGACTAAGAAATTATTAATATGTATTCCCATGTATGCCCCTCACCCTTATGAAGATCGTCTACTTACCATACTTCTATCAAAAGCTGTAAACATTGTGTACAAAGCAAAGCATGTGACCTATGACTGGGGAACAGATTGCCTGGGTTACCTATAATTAGTGCTCACTTGGACATACATGTGATTCTACCGTTAGTAGGACAAAAATACAGTTTTTAAGGCCGTCTTTCGTACATACTGTTTTATAGTTGAAATCTACCGGTTTTGAAAATTAACAGATTTTATTTAACAAAATTGAAGAAAAAAAACATTGTATTTTCATGCATTCTATCCATGCATGACAGAAACTAGCTAGAACCAGTCTACCGATACTGGAACTGTTCCAGCAGTTGTTGCAACTGGTGTAATGATGCATGGCTAAGTAATGGGATTAAGGCTAGTATGTGTACACAACAAGTTGTTAACTGATTACCTTATTGTTGTAATCTGGAGAGTTTAGGCCAAATGCAGGATGTGTTTTGAGGTGTTATAAGTAATAAAGGGATCAAATGTGGTCCATGATGGTTGATGAGTCTTTGATTAAATAGTAGCCATCCTTTGGCAGAGGTGAGATTAAAAGGAAAGACCGATCAAAAAATAATTTCGGCTGAAACACTTGAGTAAATATTTTCAGATTAATAGAAAACAGATGACTATTGACAATTTCTTTCCATCCAAATAAAGAAAGGACTAATTTTCTAATCTTGAAGTTATTGAACAAAGACATTTTCATATAAAAGTGATTTTTATGATTCACCAGCTGACACCTGTACATGTATGTTGATACTTTCATCAGATGGTAAAACTTAATGATTTATTACTTTTTTCTTCTTGATAACATGTATTTATACAAATGTATGTTGTTTTTTTGAAAATGTTGTTACCATTACATACGTGATCCGACAGTAATAATACCAGTATAAATTGTTTACTACACATATATCCAACGTCATCAACATGGAGAAGTACATAAACATTTTGAAAAATAAACAAATTTGGATATAATGTTGCTTGGTTATAACATTCTAAAATCCCATTCCCCTCTGAAACATTATAAACAATCTTTACTGTATTTAACCTTTTCTCACCATAAACTCACTTTGGTCACATTATCATGAAAATTTTTTCTTATTTCCATGGGTTTCATGGTACATGGGTTCTACTGTTACAATATGACATGCAATCAATCTGATCCTCTTTTCTGATGCAGGAAAAAATGGATGCACACTCACAAGATTGGTGTGATATTGGAGCATGACATGCCCTTGTCAAAGTATTTTCCTATTTCCAGTGACAGTGTGAGATTTGTCCATGTTCAATGTAGGCAGGCTCTCATGTCACTAGACAACATCTTGCAATATCACATGCAATCAATTGAATCCTCTTTTCTGATACAGGCAAAAATGGATGCACACGCATAGGATTGGTATGATACTGGAGCATGACATGCCCTTGTCAAAGTATCTTCATATTCCCAATGCCAGCGGGAGATTTGGCCATGTTCAGTGTAGACAGGCTTTCATGTCACTAGACAACATCTTAAGAGACTGGAGCACATTTGTTCTTCTGGAAAACCAGTGCTACATCAAACTTTTGTATAAGTAAGTCTCTTCTGGAAAACCAGTCCTTTATCAAACTTCTCTATAAGTAAGTCTCTTTTTAGCTGTTTTGTATTGTTTGCACCAATAATCTTGTTTGTTTGTTTTTTTGTTTCTTTGATAGATTTCTATAAATATTTTCCAAAATTTCACTTTTCAACCCACTTGTAAATATGAGGCCATAACTTAAATCTGAATGATAGAACTTGGCTACCTGTGCACCATACTCTTCTACTCTTACTGTCAAGCACAGTATTTTTTTTTTACTGATAAATTCATCCTATCTGGTCCATTTTTTATTCCATCTAGTAATAATTATTAACTACTCAAATTTGTCTGTTTTGGGAATGATTTATTTATTCATTACATAAAAACAAACATGAAAGTAAATTGCATATTTATGCTCACCACTGATCTATTGAAGATTTTCCTGGAAATAGATGAAAATGTTATGATAAATTTTCCTTAATATATTGTGATAAAATATATATGAGATTTCAGTGAAATCAGAATGGTAAAATATTAGGCTTCAAGCAGGTTTTAAATCCAAATTTCAAAAACAATCTGGAAAAAATCCCTGGCATGCATTGCTTGAAGAATAAACAGTATAGATAGTTTGGGATTGGCTGTTGATGAAAGAATGGATGCTAGTTCACACGCATTGTTTCAGGAATCCAAAGAATGAGACCCCAGACTATTTTGTTCTGTTGAGGATAACTTCCAAGGTTCCCTGCTTGGTGCTGAGACTGGCATTTTTGGGTGGCACACCTGGTTATGAGAGGCATCAGGTGATGTGCAACCTGAAAAAGAAACTAGCAGATCTGAAGTTTCCAAAGAGAGGCACACAGAAGGTGACCAAGTCTTCACCAGGATCAGTGGTACGGAAGCTGGATGGAAAAGAGATGGTCAGGAAACCACCGTTGTCCAGAGATTGGTCAGAAATCGACTGCTGTGTTCTTCTCTCCAAACCTGTAGAAAACATTCTTATACGGTTAGTCTCTGTGGGCAATACATTGTTTTTGTAAGTTACATCACAAATTTATACATGGCTAGATCAGAACTTGAACTCAGAATTCTATTTCTCTGATCGGTTACTGTTATTTTATGATTTCTGTGGAATCAGTAAAAAAAGTGGCAGCGGTGTAGATGCTCATTCACTTGCTCAGGTATCATAGGTCATGGTGTCAAACCCTGTTAGGCCAAAAAAAATGTTAGCATCAGAAGCAAGAATTAGGCTAAGCAGTGTGCCAACTGACAGATGGAGGTAGTAATTGGCAGATCCTTATGCTGGGAGGAACCCTATATAGGTCTGTTATCCCTCCTGCAGACTTTGCAGACAATAGGCACCTTTTCTACTACAGAGGTTTTCCTTGTACCATGGGATACACCTGTGGACATTTGTCCATAATTTTCAGGGGACAGGGCAGAAAGAGTGGAGGTGAAGAAGGAAAAGGGACAAAGGCCCTTTTGTTAAAGAAAGAGTTGCAGGCAAGGAGACCATCAGTTTTAAGTCCTAATGTAGACATGCATATTTTGCTTCAAGTCTGGAATGATTTTTTGACCTATGTACCTTTGAGATTGTTAAAACAATGTTTTTCAAATATATGACTATTAAAAAAAAATAAGAGAAGTATTTGGAGTTCATTTGTTTTGATGACTCAGTTGCCAGTGTATTTTAAAAGAGTTATATGGGTTCTCATTTGATCTTTCAATCTGGCTTTATACGTCTTTATTGGATCTAGAACACATTTACCCATGATCATTTTGATCAGGAAATAATTTACTTGGTACCATATCAAGGTTTGCACAAAAATGTGCAATTGGTGTACTTTTAAATATTTATACGAGAAAAAGAAGGATGATTCTTCAAACTAGTTTTGCTTTATTTCTTGGTTCCTTGACACTTTTGTACATAAGAAAAAAATCAGCACATATGTTCAAATTTTGCTCTAGTTGATGGTACATAGTCCAATACTAGCATTTTTCCATTCATTAGCTTTTTTTTTAGTAATAACATAAAATACCTGAATAAAATCAACTATGCAATCTATTTACAAAGTAATAACTTTAATAAGCTAGCCTTGGTAGGATTACACTACATTTCTGATAGTCTATGAGAAAAACCATGATGATGGATCACATCCATGCTGGATGAATCAGTAAGAAAGGTGGTGGTATGGTTGTGATGTGTGTGCTATTAAGTGTTCTTGGTCTCGCCACCTACTGGAACAACCCGATCAGTTGGAAATTACTCTCTAAACTGGCTGCCATTTTTGTGTCAGAATCCATGGAAATCTTTATACACTAAAATCATTTCGTAGAATGAAATGATCATAATTATAGATATCATCTCTTATAGTGGTCATTATATCAGCCATTATATTGAAAAATGCTAAATATTAAGGTTTTTACAATTCATTTCCAAATTGAAATAATAAATTATTATGATTTTGAATAGAAACATAAAAATACATCAGCATATGCTCATATGGAGTGTACTAGTGGCCGATTTGGAGATGATCTATATATGAATTTGAATGTTTTGTTTTGCAGATATGAGAAGAAGCCAAGAGACATGACAAAGCTGGAGGATCAGTCAAAAGGCTTTCTGTCCTTGGCAATGTTATCACAATCTCAGATGGCTAACAAGTCAGCAGTAAGCCTGTTTAAATCACTGTCACGATACCTGTACCACCAGCGCTGGATCTGGACAATTCAGATGCCCTCTGTCCAAGTCAGCATGCTGAGTGTTGGCAGAATTCTCAGCACTTTCACTAAGTATGTAGTTCATGTAGATAATTAGTCTAAGATTAACAGGATATATATATAAAAATAAACTCAAATCATAAAATACTTGCACACAGGTTGGTGAATTTTGGGAAGATGATGAATCTTTCAGGGTAAAATAGTACAAGATGGTCAGCTCCTTGCATTGAATAGCAGGTAGGAATAATAATAATAATAATAATAATAATAAAGACTTTATTTAATGAGGGTAACACATTTCGCATACAGTAAATGCTAATCTCCCTTGTGGCCTACTAATAGTTAATTTACAGCATTTACAATATGTATACCAATTGCTTGGACACATGCACACAAACACACACACACATGCCAGAAACATATAGATTTTTTCTATTTCTTGTTGTTTTTTTTAAAAAAAATTTAATTGGACTCAGCATCATGTTAAATTATTTTTTTATATCTTAAAATGGTCTGTTGAAGGAACTGACTTTAAAGTTAATGGGAGCGAATTTCAGCATAACACTCCTGAATCAAGAATACGACTTTGTATTGTTCAATTCTCTTTTTTGGTATGGTGAAATTCAATTGAGAACTTGATCGTAGATTGTAAGATTCATTAAGTTGATCTACATATAACTGAAAATAACTGAAACATATCATGTATATAACTAGGATAGGTGCCCAGACTGATTTTATGAATGACATTTGCCTTTCAATAATGGACTTGAACCTCACCTATGAAGCTTAAAGTTACAGCTAAGTTAATTTATGATAATTTTGTTTTCATCAAGCAATTTCTTTTAGAAAAGTTAATGTGTATCTTGTTGTATACAGATATTGCCTAGCCTGCAGTTGGCAGATAGCAGAACATAGGTATGACTTTCCAGCAGTTATGGTGTTATCATTGTCAAATGTAAGAATTTCTGTTCAAGTTTTTGAAAGTCATGTAACTTCTTTATCAGTTGCATTGTTGAGTTGAAACTTCGCTACACTGTCACTATATGCTTAAAGTTTGTACCTGATATGCAAGGATACCCATTTCACCTACATTAGCAGATAACGGCATCTTTGGTACACTGTCACTGTATGCCTAAAGTTTGTACCTGATATACTAGGATTCCCATTTTGTCCGGAATAACATATAGTGGCAACTTTGGTACATTGTCACTGTATGCCTAAAGTTTCTACCTGATATACTAGGATTCCCATTTTGCTTGCATTAGCTGATAGTGGCAAATTTGGTACACTGTCACTGTATGCCTAAAGTGTGTACCTGATAAGCAAGGTTTTCCAATTCTCCAGCATTAGCAGATAGTGGCATCTTTGGTACACTGTCAGTGTATGCCTAAAGTTTGTACCTGATATGCAAGGATACCCATTTCACCTGCATTAGTAGTTTGTGGCATCTTTGGTACACTGTTACTGTATGCCTAAAGTTTGTACCTGATATACTAGGATTCCCAATTTGTCCGAAATAACAGATAGTGGCAGCTTTGGTACATTGTCACTGTGTGCCTAAAGTTTCTACCTGATATGCGAGGATTTCCATTTTGCCTGCATTAGCTGATAGTGGCATCTTTATAGCACCATTTGTAGTGAAAACAGCAATCAGTACAATCAGTACAACCATTTTATAATGTGTAAAAAAAAATTCATCACTATCTTAGTGGATATGGCCTCAGACCACAATTATTTACTTTCTTTGTTATATATAACCATTCATTATTGTATATTTATTAGTACAATTGAGAGACCTTTGTAACTTTCTGCACATACTAAGTCACCTTAGTACATGAAAATCCTGAACATTTCATCATGGGTTGACTGGCTCACTTTTGTGTATTAAGACGGTAAATAGATTGACTCAAGTAACAAAAGAGTGCTTGACGGACATGCACTTAGGTGACATTTTACATATCACTGTCTTCATTGCAGAGCAGGCAATTTAACAATCTCTACAGTTTTGTAAACTTTGAAGTCTACCCTTTTATTATCAACATATCTTGTAACATTTCAGAACAAGTCAGCTGTGAAATACAGTGTTGAACTTGGTACTATATCTTAGGAATATCGTCTTGACTTTGGTCAACCTAGTCTGAGGCCATATAATTTGACATTTATCACGTAAAAAAAAAATTTTTTAACAATGAAAACCATCAGAGTTGGAATTTTATGTTTAATTAATTTAAAGAAATGTTCTTTCTGTTTGCTTGCTTTTAAGCCAGCTGTTTTGTGTCTTTATAGTCCAAAACTGGATTAAGACTATATATATATCTTCTGTTGCAAAGGAAGGAGCAGTTCATCAAATGATAATTACAATAATATTATTAACTGCTCATAATTAGTGTTCAGCATCCATTCTACTTACATTACTGGTTTTAAGAAATGCAATTTTATTTTTTTTCAGGATGAGATTTCAAGAAGGTTTTCACTTTGGTGTAACAAACTCGGGGATTGTTAATATGGCTTTAGAAGTGGACATGATTGTAAGTTTTTTATTATCAGTTGATGAACACGTCAGAATATTAGAGGAATTCTCCTCCATTCTTGGTATAAACAACATTATGCATCATTCTATATTTCCTTTTACACCTTGGAAATTATAAAATGGTATTGTACATTTAATTTTATATTTCTTCTTTGGATTTGTACATTCACATATCTTCAAGCATGCTTTTTACATTTTTTTCTTGTGTGAACCAAACTTGTTATACTTATGTCATGTTAAACAGGTGTTTTGCATCTCATATGATACATATGTGGCAACGTTAGCTGTGTATGGTTCAAGACACTTTTAGACTTCAAAATTAAAATCGCTATATAATAAAGGATGCCTTTTAAATGTGGACAGATAAAACATTTTTTACCCCCAAAGCTACCTCCACCATATATATTATATTCTACTATAGCATCAAATAACATGATCTTATGTATGGACTTTTAAAGTGTACTAAATAAATATGATCTTATGTATTGACTTTTAAAGAGTACTAAATAACATGATCTTATGTGTGGATTTTTAAAGTGTACCAAATAACATGATCTTATGTATAGACTTTTAAAGTGTACCAAATAACATGATCTTATGTATGGACTTTTAAAGTGCTCACTTCATCAATGTAAAATGCTTTGTGGGTTTAATGTGTGAAATGCCAGGATTGTCTTATGGGGTCTTTCATTATTATATTAAGTGGTTTCGTCTTTATATTCGCTGCATTCTTCATTATCTGTTGTGGTTTTATTGGTTTTGTCATTTTGTACTGTTGTTTTATTATATGTTGTGTTGACTCTAATATTTTCCTTTGCATTTTATTTATATTCAGTGCTTTGCTCTTTTTCTTTGTATTTGTTGGTTATATCTTCAGCTGGTCTCACATATATGTTGTTTGTTTGTTTGTTTGTTTTACTATTTCTTGTCATGTATGTTTTTCATTTCTATTTTTTAAAATATATGCAGTGATTAAAAAATGTCATTTCATAATCATCATTTAAATAATATTTATGGGTCTCTGAAAATACATAACCAGACTACATCTAAAGTTTGTCTAAAGTTGGAAAGCATGGGTACTATTTTAAACCAGAAGTCACATCCTATTTGATGTGTGAAACCACGTGGGTAGACACCACATCAGTGTATTATGGATGTTTATTTTGCAATGCACTGGATGCATAGTCTTTCGATGATGCTGCATTGTCCACTCTGGATTAAACGTTCTGTTATACTAAAAAATGACCTGGAGGAAATAGTCTTAGGAACCCTGTGTCAGAAATAAGCTTGGGAACCCTGTTTAAAAAATATATGGATGAAAAAGTAGATGACAACATAGTTTTATAATTATAAGACACTGAACTTCAAAATATTGCTGTAGGAACAGTTGATGATAGAATTAGATTACGAGATTTATTGAAGAATATTCTTCAGTATTTGCATTGAATCATGATTGAAGTCTGAACCCATTTCCTTTTTTTTATAAAGTTAGTACCAATTATACATGTAGCTGCACCATTTTGTTGTTTTGTCAATTTTGTCTTTCTTCAGAAACTGCAGGCAAAACCTCAGT
Source organism: Margaritifera margaritifera (assembly GCA_029931535.1). Classification (NCBI taxonomy): domain Eukaryota; kingdom Metazoa; phylum Mollusca; class Bivalvia; order Unionida; family Margaritiferidae; genus Margaritifera; species Margaritifera margaritifera. Next base: position 522,032 of record JAQPZY010001106.1, read on the forward strand.
CATTCTTGCAATCTTATTCTATTGCTGATTGTTCCTTCACCAAGACTGTAGTTTGGTGTCTGATAAACATAACACCATCTCATCATCTTCTTTTGCATCCATAAATTTCTGGGTTCCTGAACCCAGCAATGGCAAATGCTGCAACATATGTTCTCATTTTCAGAGAAACAGATTCACAATCGGGAGACAAATCAAAGATTCTATATGAAGCAAAATCTTTCATGTGTTTCTAAAATCATAATTTAGCTCATTACTTCTCAAAAAGAGGGAAAATGATGGTTCATCCCTGTACCTCAGACAGCTTTTTAGATTTAAAGCAGGAACAAAAGAAACCTGAAAATATTGACTTATGACCTTGATCTTGAAAATAAAATACCAGATGTGGAATGCAGCATGGCTTCTAGTGACAGTATATAAGTATAGCATGTTTCATTAATTTATCTTAGACTGCAAAGAGGGAAAATGTGATTTAAAACTAAAATAGTAACCCATGACCTTGACCTTGACAATTGTGGTACACAACTCGTCTTATAATGATGATATATAAATATGCCAAGTTTCATCCCTTGATCTCAAACAGTTTAAAAGTTATAGAGCAGAAATGAGAGTGTAAAGGAAAACTTAAAATTGACCTGTGACTTGGGGTCTATTATATAACATTTGATTGTGGGATTCAAGGTAATTTTTCAAATATTGTTCTGAAAAATCAACCAAATGTGTGGCAAGCATGCATTCTGTTTTCAGCCCCTGTTCTTATTTCTTGCTTGAATCTGCCCTATAATCAGAAAATGTCCCCCTTCTTCCAAATGAAGGGGGGTCACCCAAATGTTCAGTTCTAGAATTTACCTTGCATGACCTTGACCATGGAGTTGGACCCCAATGTAACACGTCTTATAATGATGATGTATAAATATTCCAAGTTTCATCAGTTAATTTTAAATGGCTTGAAATTTATAGAGTGAAAAGGAAGTCTGAAGTAGAACTTGAAATATAGACCTGTGACCTTGATCTTGGAGATGGGATCCGATTGTGGTTTGCGAGACCTCTTCTAGTGATGATGTATAAATATACAAAAAATTTCATCCTTTAATCTCAAATGACTCAAAAGTTATAGAGTGGAATGGAATGTGTGATGGAAAACTTAAACATTGACCAGTAACTTTGACCTTTTAGATAGGATGCCCAATATGTTATGCGACATGTATGGTGATGTATACATATATCAAACTTCGTTCCCTTAATCTCAAAGACTAGTTATAGAGTGGAAATGAAAGTGTGACTGATGGACAGATGGACAAACAGTCAGATGGAAACATGAATACTATGTTCCCTGCTTTTCACGAAAAGGTGGAGGACACAAATGTATGTGATGATACATAGTAATAAACAATTGAGGTGTGAGACCCGCAATCCAGCTTTCACTATATTCAATTTTGGCAGCACTTGGCTGAGTCCTGGAGATTTACAAGTTACCTTGTCATCATCATATTGAAAGCAAAGCATACACTGTATAATAAAACAAGCACCAGGCCAACCTTGATTTGTTTTTCCCATGTGGACAAGGCCGAAACGTTTTTTCCCCACAATTAGACATATGCACCAACTTATAAAAGAATAAATGCGTGGGTAAAGATTTGTGAATGGATAGTTGTAGGAAGAACTATCAGTTTATGCATTTTGCATTTACTTCCAGGCCTGCATTATCCTAGAAGTGGTAAAGGTAGCCTTGCCAGGAAATGCAAGCTGGAGGTGGAACGATAATGGCATTGACATGTACAGGAGCCTATGCTGCGAGTTTGATGTTGATGAGTCTGCAGACAGGTGCAACACAAAAATATGGAACAACTGCTCCGGCAGAATTTACTTTTTTTGGGGCACCCTTTACTTTGCCAAACACAACATTGCTGGGTCTGTCGTGAGCAAAGACAATGTAAGCAGCTACTGGCCAGAAGGCCAAAGTTTTAGCAACCATGATCAGAAAAACCAAATAGAAAGATGATGGCCATTATCATGAAAAAGTCGCAAGGCCTAATAAATCCTGGAATTGTTAGGATCAATGAAAGCATCCAAATGTTTGTTCAGGCAATACTAGGAGCAAAAGAGCAAATTAAGAGCTCATCATTTCAGGAATGGGTGCCTGTGCCATCTCAAAGCAGTTTTGGTCCTCATAGAGGAGATGTCAGCCAAGGCCCCCCCCCCCAAATGCCCCCAAATTTCTAAAAAAACTACCAGCAAATCATTGACAGTGCGTGAAGCAAGCTAGATTATGCCGTTGGTACGGGCACAACAACATCCTGATAGCAGGTGCCAATGTGAAGCTGGGAATAAATGAAGGTGTCAGCAGGGAGCCCAAATTGAAGAAGAAGAGCTGCCCCAGCAGCCACAGCCAGTAAAGCACTCAGGTGTTGACTTTGATATGCCAGCCGGAACAGCGGTCCCATTCAGAATGCCAGGCGCAGCAGTGGCAAGTACAATGTCAGCTGGGAAGCCAGTAATGGTGAAGAACACCAGCATTGCAGAGGAGCATAATGCTAACAAAATGTTGCTAGTGGTGGCCAGCATAGCGGCCGGCATTGTTGCAGTGTGGATAGTTTGTTAGCTGGCAGCAGTCCTTTGCATGCACCGCAAACAAAGCTTGCTACTACCCCTTGATGTAGTCACAAAGGACCATGTAAATGGCCAAAACCACAGCAGCAATGAAAACCACCATGTGGCTGGACAGCCAGCCAATAGTGGTGTTGGCCGTCCTTAGCAAAATGGAAATAATTGAGCCTATGATGGCTGTAAGCACTGCTGTGGATTTTTCAGCCAGAGTCTCAAGGATGCCGGTGAGACACTCAAGGGTCTCCTTAAGCCATTCTTTTATCACTGGCTTTTGGACGGGCTACGATCGGACCTCGAACTTGGCAGAACCACCATCCCAGCTGCAGGTCAACCCCCTCCAATGGTGGCCTTGATTGCCAGAGCAGTGGTACTCACGATAAATTCAAGTGCCATCATGATGAAGGCAAAAATGACACTCTGTGGAAAAGCATCTGTAGGTACTCTGCTTGCGGAATCTCTGTGTTACACATACTTTCAAGGAAATTGTCTATGTGAGGAAGCTGAGAGTAAATACCTTTGTTTTAAGCTCATTATCCAGGGCATATAATTGGCAGCAATTTAAAAATGCCATCATGTGCTGCCTGCAAATCTTTGTCAGCAGCCTTTTTAACTGCTTAAGGGTCTTTATCACCAGACAGGGTAGTTTCTTGAAGGTCGCAGCAGCTTTTTTTCTGCCTTGCTCTGGGGGAGGTATAGATATTTTTTGTGTCATCATGCGGAAGGCATTTTGTTTGCCATTGTTTCTTACAACTGTAGAAAAGCTAAATGGCACAATTTTGCCATTTTGACATCAACTCGTGGACCATCTCTCTGTTATCAATCTTAAAAACCAGCAAGCCCTTGTCATTAATACCAAAGGCTAGGTACACAGGTGAATAATCTAGCTGGTTTCTTGAAAAAAAATGCTGTATTCTAAAGTAACATTATTCTAACATTGCCTTGCATGGAATTTTTGAGAGGTTGCCTAGCTTTTTTTCCAAATCTTCTTTGAACGGACCAAAGTCATCTCATCAATAAATGAAGTCTTGGCTGCATCAGCTCCCATTGACTTGGCATCACAATAAACATCATCCATTTCAATATCATGCTCTCCTGTAGCCATTGCTGTTATCTTGGCTGGTGTTGGGTTTTATAAATTAAAATATTTTTCAAAAGGGTTTATATAGCGCAATTGATATGATGCTCAAAGAGCTGCGATATCGAACTATGGCAACAAGCTTGACCCATTCTGATCACTCAGGCGGGTTCTAGATGTGAAGGGCACATGAACGATGGTTGTGATTATCAACAACTGCAGCACAATCAACCAAAACCAGCTGGTAGTGGTTAGATTTCCAAATCTTCGCAAAAATTATGTAATCGTGCCAGGCAGCACCAGGCTGGCCTTCATGCTCACTTTGACATCAGGCACAGATGTGGCAGATGTGAACCGCACCATTGTGAAAAACCTCGGGTGGGCCATTGTGAAAAAGATTACTGTCCAGTTCGAGGGAAATGAGCTGGCCAGCCTGGACAATGCTAGTGTTTGGGGATTGTATAATGATCTTTGGCTAACCGACAAGGAGAGAATAAGCCTGGTCTACCAGGGGATCCAAAATGCCAACACAGCAACCCTGCGCATTGGCACAGGCAATTCGGTAGTAGTCATCCAGCTGGACAAAACCCTGTTGGACACTTTTGGTGGGCGCTTTTATATTCCCCTTGATTTTGAGATCCTGATGAACCACATACTCTTCTACCAGACAGCCCTAACTGGCAGTCTTACCTTCAAGCTTACATGCATGGTCAGAAATGTCAACACTACGGCGACGTATGTCAGCAGCCTGTCTTTGGAGTTGGATGTTGTAAACCACCCAAAGCTGACCAGGGTAATAAAAAACCACTACATGGCCAAGGTGCCCATCTACTACACACAGGTACTAAGCCACTGCATGATGGTTCTCAACAAAAGTGACATCATGTGGAACATCAACCTGAACACCCCATCAAAAAGCATATGAAAAAATGACTATATTGCAAAAGCTACAGGACAGCTGTTCTGATCTTTTTATCGTACTGCTTTTACTTGGGTCAATGGTTGGACCTTTGATGGGGTTGTTTAGTGCTTCAAAGTCTACCATGATTTTATATGGCACCCTCTTCTGGCTAAATGTTCTCTGGTATTCCAGTATGTTTTTGCATTCTTGTGGGAGCTCTGTCCTCTGTGATGCTTCACTTACACCTTTGCAGTAATTTATGTGATTTTCAAGGTTTGCTTTACTAGCAAACATGTGCATGCACATTCTGCAAACTTCCTTCTTTCTATGATGCTTGCAGTGGTGTTACAAAAGTCTGAAGTTTTAAATCCAGATAAAGTGCTTGTTTTCCACATGCCCTTTGGCACGTGCAAGTGCTGGAACATCAGACTCAGCAGTTGCGATGTTGGGCATGGCCTGGAGTTAGGCACTCGCAAGCGTTGAAATGACCTCTGAAACAGCATTGGCGGGCTTGGCCTGGGGTTTGACTGTGGGGCGGCTGGCTTGGCCATTGTCTCAGCCAAGACGGCGGCTGGAACATTGTTGGTGGGGGCAGCGTGGTTGGCTAACTCGGCCTTGGTTGGAGCAGCACTGTGGCTTGGTTTGGCTGGACTGTCTATAATCTCAAGAAGGTCAACTACATCATTCCTTCCTTTGTGTATGCTTTTGTACACTGGGTGCGGACCATTATCCCATGCATACATGTTGATTGAAATTGTTTGATTTTGTCTCGCAAATGTTAGAAAGTCAATAGCCTTCACCAGAAACCCAGTCCCAGCAAAGTTGAGCTGCTGATACTTTTTTGGGCAGTTTGCATTGTCCTTTGCTAGGTACAATGCTGATAATATAGCCCATTCAAAGCAGCGATTGTCCTCATTTTGCACATTTATCACTGAATGGGTGGGAATGTATTTTGGTGTTGGTATGTAGCTGCTGCCTCTGAGTGGTCTGTACTGGAAAATAAACAAATTCATTGCAGTACACCTCATAAACTGCCATCCAGAACCCTCGTGCATAAAGTTTTTGATGTTTTCCAGGATTTTTGCGGTGGCCTGCCCAACCTTTTCTTCCATGTCTGCCCCTAGCAATATCACTGATCCAGAGTTAAAGTAAGGTACTGTCTCCATCTCCCCTCCATTATTAGGTGTGCCCCTTTCAAGTGCAAACATCATCACAAGTGCGAACTTCATGCTGCCAATGGCGTCCACTTCCCTGGTGAGCAGCGTCACTATTTATGACTTTATGGCCCTCAGAAACTCCGATGTGTCGGCTTCGTGAACCTGGCCAATCAGAACAGTGGCCTTGTATTCCTTCACCATTCCTTGCTCAAACTCTTACAGGCACTCTGTTTGCATTGTTATCTTATCACCTCAATCCACAGCCTTTGCCAGAGCCTCAGCAGATGGCCTAACTTGCAGTTCAGCTGCAGCCATTCGAGGGGTGGTGCGCTGATCCAAAAGCTTTTAAAGAAAAGCATCTGCCTCCTTTCATTCGTTTTCTCTGCCTCTGCCAGAGCCTTGGGAGATGGCTTAACTTGCTGTTCAGCCACAGCCATGAGGGGCTGCGCTTTGATCCAAAAGCTTTTGAAGAAAAGTGTCTGCCTCTTTTTATTGCTGGTACATTGGCGATTTTGCCGGAGGTGCCTTTTCACTTTTCTCTTTGATGGTTTTTATGACCTCACGTGCAGATCTAGCCTCTTTCAGCAATTTGCTGATCAACTCGGTTGTCTCTTTTTATTCTTTCATCTAATTTCACTGAGCTTTGCGCAAGGCATTGGCCTTCTGCACAAGCTCATCTGCCAATGCACTCGGCTTGGCAAGTTCAGACTTTGCATGTTCAGACATCTTTGCAAACAATGTTCGCTCAGTGATTGTATTAACTATGCACAAAGTTTTCCACAGCAAAAATATCTAATTGCATGCCCTGCCCTGGAGCAAATTGAGCAAATTATCTTCACAATTTTCCAATTGCATGCTTATCTCTAATTCTATGACCTGCCATGATTTTGCAACCACACGCTAATATCTCTAATTGCATGACCTGCCCTGGAGCGAATCTTGCAAAAGATCTTTGTGATTTTCTGTCCGCACACTAATCTCTAATTGGATGACCTGCCCTATAGCAAATCTTGCAAAAGATCCTCAGAATTTTCTAAACACATGCTGATCTCTAGTTGCATGACCTGCCCTATAGCAAATGTTGCAAAAGATCCTTACAATTTTCCAAACACACGCTGATCTCTAATTGCATGCTCAACCTGCCAGAAAAAAAAACCTTTTGACCCTGCCCACATGGGAGGAATGAATCGAGGTTGGCCTTGTGGGGGTGGCCAACACTCACAAGTAGGCCAGTGCCTCATTGTCTGGCTTTGGCAGGCTGGAGTAAAATAGTTTTAGCCCTGGTTTCTGAGTGCGGGATAAAAGCTTCTGGCTCCATTAGAAAAATCAGCATACAAATCTTTTGTCCCTGGTTGTGCCGCAGGATAAAAAAGCTCCAAGCTTTATAGTTATATGAGCATTGTTTTAGTAAATCTGCTATTTAGCCTATAAGTTTTTAAGGGGGTTTTTAAAATAAGAAAATGAGGTTCCCTAGGGACAAATCTAAAATGCCCATTTCCCATCTACTTAATGTCAAAAGTACTGCATATTATGTCAAAACTACTACATATAAAGATGCGTATTATAGCAAAAACACCATGTATAATGTCAATTCTACTGCATAAAATAATAAAACCACAACATATAATGATGAAAGGAGCAAATAGAATAATCGAAGACAACCCCGATGTTCTATATTATTGAACGACTTCATTGAAGATGTTGATATATCAGCAAATCTTCTTGAAAAATGGTTATTTGTGATTGTTTGGGGGAATACATTTTGTTGTCATGTTCCATGTTACTGTTTTTATATTTCAGGATTCAGCCTGGACTGTGAGCACAGGAACGTTGACCAGAAAGCCAGACACTACTTCCTGTGTCATCCAGTATGTTATGTTTCCTCCTCATAGCAAGACTTCACAAGACAGGTAAAGATTCAGCTGAAATGTTTCATTTATGACAAAATGTTTAAATGTAAACTTGATACAGTTTATGTTATTTGTACCACAAGTTAAGCCAATTCGAATAGTTTGCTGTTGATGACTCTGATGTTATCATTAGTGACGAAAACTGGATAATCTATTACACACCATTTGATTGACTGATTGATTGGTTGATTGATTGATTTGTGTGATTGGTATTTAATTGCACATCTAATGCTGAGGCAAAAGGGAGTAAAGTGCCTTCCTCAGAGACACACCACAGCAGTTGACCTGAGCTGATCAGGATAGCATCAAAATCCACAACCCACTGATTATGATTGGCACGCTAAACAAGCTTTGGTCCTCCTGGCAGATCTCCCGCTGTAGGCAGGGTATCTACGTGGAACTTGTTCAGAATGTTTCTGGCATTATTAGGCCCCTCCTTTAAAGGAAAATATGGCAGAGTGACTTACTTTTCTTGAGCAAATTTCTTTGTTGAGTGCAGGTTATCCAAAGCGCAAAGACTAGTGTACAAGCAGGCTTGGTTGTGTCTTTGACAACTCTTGTTTTAAATTATGCATTTGGTCTCACATTCTCATATGCAGTGAATATCAAAGTAGCTGAGATATAGTAGTCACAGTAGCTGAGATATAATAGTCATAGTAGCTGAAATATAGTAGTCACATTCGCTGAGTTATAGTAGTCACAGTAGCTGATATATAGTAGTCACATTTGCTGAGATATAGTAGTCACAGTTGCTGAAATATAGTAGTCACAGTAGCTGAGATATAGTAGTCACAGTTGCTGAAATGTAGTAGTCATAGTAGCTGAGATATAGTAGTCCCAGTAGCTGAGATATAGTAGTCCCTGTAGCTGAGATAAAGTAGTCCCAGTAGCAGAATATAGTAGTCATAGTAGCTGAGATATAGTAGTCACAGTAGCTGAGATATAGTAGTCACAGTAGCCGAAATATAGTAGTCCCAGTAGCTGAGATATAGTTGTCACAATGTAATTTATCCTCTCATCCCTCTGTCCTGCATCAACTTTTAAAAAAAATGAGATCTCCCAATCAATCAGAAATACTGGATTAAGAGATCTGGTTAGTGTGTTACCATGAAGACAGGAAGTCTCGTAAATCTTGGAGTTACTTCTGTTCTAAGTTTGTCATTGAACTGAAGCATAGATCATGACTAAAAGCAAAGTTTTTTTAACACAAGAAATGAAAATTAAATGAAGGTCTCTGAAAATAATGTAATTTTAAAAAAGTTAGTATGCTTTGTCAAATGATAAGCAGAAGCTTTTGTCTGTACTCATTTCATGTGAAATTGATAAAACCTATAAGTTCAGTCATATGCTAGCTATGGCATGTAGAAGATAGAAATTATTTTAACTGAATAAATTTCAGGAAATATGAGCACTCATGTAAAATCCTCTTTTTATTATCCCCCCCAGTATGTAATACAGGGAAAATATTCTGTCTGTCTGGGGGTAAACATTTCTGTTTCCAGACTATAACTATCAAAATGTTAAAGGTATCTCTATGAAATGTGGTAGACATATTGGATGAGTGGTCCAGATCTTCATTTTGCTATTCACAATTCTTCCATTTTCAATATTTTGTTCTTGTCCATTTTTCCTTCCATCCATTTATCGTTATAGACACTTTAGTTTCCAGATCATGACTTGCAAACTGTTCAATGATACTCTCAGAAACTTAGTACACATATTGGACTTGTGGTCCAGATATGCCTTTTGTTATTCACAATTCTTCAATTTCAATATTTGTTGTGTTTTAATCCATTTTTCTGCCCATCTATCCATTATGCACACTTTTGTTTCCAGAGTAAAACTCTCAAACATTTCAGGGTATGTCTATGAAACTTGGTACACTTATTGGACAAGTGATACAGATGTGTTCTTTTATTATTTACAATTCTTCAGTGTTTATATTTTTATGTTTTTGTCTGTTTTTCTGTCCACTTATCCATCCATTATCCATACTTTCATTTCTGGAGCATAACTCTCAAGCAGTTAAAGATATCTTTTTGAAACTTGATACTCTTATTGGAATAGTGGTCCAGATAAAAAAAATTCTATTAAAAATTGTTCACTTCAAATATTTTTAACATTTTCATCTGTTTGTTTCATTCATCCATCCATCATTCACACTGTTGTGTCCAGAGCACAATTCCAAAACTGTTCAAGATATCTCTCTGTGAAATTTAGTACGCATATTAGACTAGTGGTTCAGATGTACCTTTTGCTGTTCACACTTATTCAGTTTCAATATTTGTAATGTTTTTCTGTATTTGTCAGTCCATCCAACTATCCATTATCCACACTTTCATTCTGGAGCAAAACTTCAAAACCATATCTCTGTGAAATTTGGCACACATATTAGACTAGTCATGTAGATGTGCCTTTTGCTATTCACAATTCTTCAGTTTCAACATTTGTTATGTTTTCATATGTTTGTCCACCCATACATTTTCCACTTTAGTTTATGGGTCAAAACTCCAAAAATCATTTTTAAGATTTCTCTATGAAATTTAGTACACTTATTGGACAAATTGTGTAGATGTATATTTTCCTTTTTTCAATTCTTCAGTTTCAATATTTTTAACATTTTTCATCCATTTGTCTGTTTATTCATCCACCCATCATTCACACTTGCATTACCAGAGCATGACTCCAAAACTGTTAAAGTTATCACTGGGAATCTTAGTACACATATTAGTCTAGTTATCCAGATGTGCCTTCTGCTATTCACAATTCTTCAGTTTCAATATTGTAAATGTTTTTGCATTTGTACATCCATCCATCTATTATCGACACATTTGTTTCCATTGCAAAACTCCCAAACTGTTTAAGACATCGTTATGAAATTTGGTACAAATACTGGACTAGTTGTTTTGATGTGCCTTTTTCTATGGACAATTCCTTTCAATATTTTTAATGTTTTTGTCAATTTGTCTGTTCATCATCAATCAACCATAAACACATTCATTTCTGGAGCAAACCTCATGATGCCTATCACTTCCCTGTATACTTTGTACATATGAACTTCATGTACACAAAATCTCCAACAAATCATTCTGTCTCCTAGCAGACATTTTGGTGGGGTGGGGGATATAGTTAACTCTGTTGTCTTGTTTATCTCCCTGGTATATAATACCAGAGGAAATAGCTGTTGCTATATCAGTCTATATCAGTCTATCTCTTGATCTGTCCATAAACATTTTTGTTCCCAGGGGGTAACTCTCAAACCATTCAAGATATTTCAACCAAACTTGGTACACATGTCAAGCAAGTTGCTATGAGATGTCTTTTGATCCTAAAATTTTCTGCATTCAATATTTTGTATGTTTCATGGAAAAAAAAAAAGGGTAGCATAAGTAGTATGTAAATTGGAGTGCTGCACCATAGGGTACTCTCATAAATAGTATAAAAAATGAGTGCCAGGTATAGGGTACTTTCAGTTGGAGTCTTTATGTAAGTGGAAGACTGGGAGATCTATCATCTCTAGATGACTTTTGTCTTCCCAGTCTCCTGGATGACCTTGATGAGATGGAGACTACTGAAGCAGATGGTGAACTTCAGATAGTTACGGAGTGCTGGGTGGAACCACAGGATGGAGCCAGTATCAACAACTCGCCAGAGAGGCAGCACTTTGATGGAGCAAGCTACCAGCAGATTTCCCAAATGGTGTGTACAACTTTTCATAATTTTTTTACAGTATTTCAAAAGTATAATGGATCAAAAATGCTTATGAATAATGGAGAAACATATACCCATAGATACCTTTTAAAGTTCAAACCCCCAAAGATGTGTCAAGCATCAGAGAAACAGTGTGTGGCATTTTGTGATACACTTCCATATAAACTTCTTGTTATACCCCTGCCATATTTGTGGAGAGGACATCTAGTGTTACCGATGACCATCCATCCACAAATGTCACATGTGGAGGGGACATACAGTGTTGCCAATGACCATCCGTCCTGTAATATCACATGTGTAGGGGGCATATTGTGTTGCTGATGACCATCCATCTTGTAATGTCAGGAGAGGACATATAGTGTTACTGATGACCATCCATCCTGTAATGTCAGGAGAGGACACAGAGTGTTACTGATGACCATCCATCCTGTAATGTCACATGTAGAGAGGACATGTAGTGTTGCTAATGACCATCCGTCCAGTAATGTCACATGTGGCGAGGACATGTAATGTTGCCAGTGACCATCCATCCAGTAATGTCACATGTGGAGGGGACATATAGTGTTTCCAATGACCATTTGTCCTGTAATATAACATGTGGAGGGGACATATAGTGTTGCCAATGACCATCCATCCTGTAATGTCACATGTAGAGAGGACATATATTGTTGCCAATGACCATCCATCCTGTAATGTCACATGTAGAGGGGACATATAGTGTTGCCAATGACCATCTGTCCTGTAATATCACATGTGGAGAGGATATATAGTGTTGCCAATGAACATCCATCCAGTAATGTCACATGTAGAGAGGACATAGAGTGTTGCCAATGACCATCCATCCTGTAATGTCACATCCATTGCCAATTTTATTTCCTTTGAAGGCCTTAATAAATTGAAATCAAATTTTGTATATTGTTTTAGGAAGAACTAGGTCAAGTTTGATTTTCAGTTTATTGACAGAATTTTACAAAGTCGTGGACCCTATCCAATTGCATCATATATCATATATCATTTTTGTGTCATATGAACGTATTTCTTGTTTGGGAAAGGTTCATTCTTCAACTTCACTTATATCCATTTCACTTGACTAGAAATCTGCTTTTCATAGAAAAGCAAAAAATCTTGTAAGAATGTACGATCTAGTTTTATTAATCCGTCACAAACAATTACTATTAAAAAATATATGACAACCCAGACTGTTTAGTGAACAGATTTAACTTTAAGTGACCTGTAATACACTGTTCCCATTAAAGGGACAGTTTGATAATTAGAGGTAGAATTAATAAGTGAATGTCCTTATAGGAATCATCCACAAAGTTTTAACTAGGAACATTTTCCACAACATAAGGAAGTATTTGAACCCTAAGGTTGAGCTTGGGGATTCAAACTCTTTCTGAGAGAAAGCAGCAAATTTTAGACCTGTGCAAATTGTGTATAAATGTTGTTCTTTATAATCCATTACCTTATCCATTATTATCAAAAGAAAACACCCCCTAGACTGATTTTATTCACAATGTGTATTGTTGGAATAGATCCTTCAAATTTTACAAATTCACTGTTTGGGGATATGATTAGTAATGTACCCGTGCAAGTAGATGCTGCCTTGTGTCCATTCTTATGTTTAGTCATTTTCTGCTTGCATGACACAGCCTGGAACAAGCATATATAAAATAGCAGTAGATTTGTTGTCAAGTAGTTATGTTCAATCCAATTATTTAACAGCAGCTTTTGGCACAAAAACCCATGCCTCAGACAGTCTTGAACCAGCTGGTTTTGTAATGAATGAATGTGAGGTACACTTGTTGTTTGTTTGACTTTCTTCTAATGAAATATACTTTTTTTTAATGATGGCATTTCTTGTCATCTAGGGAAGGAATAGGATATAAGTGGAACTTGAAATTCAGTTCTCTCATGCTTCTTTTGTCACCCTAAATGCTAAAATTAAATTTTAACATAAAATGATGTTCATAGAGATAGTTACATGAACTTAAACAAAAGCCTTCAAGAATTTGACACCAATATCACACCATTTTAACCTGGGTATAATTCACTTGAAACTGCAGACAACAGTTGGAAATGCCATGTATACAGGTACATATAGTCTGCAATTTATGCTGTATTTACCATACATATTCATAGATAAAATGGTATGTACATTATACTGTGGTAGAGGGTCTACCCAATTTCCTGAAAATCAAAAGTAGGACAAACATTTCAGACCCTGATCAGCTGGCACGTCATTGGACAGAAGATTTAGGTCCATGATTTTCACATATATAAATGTGTGTTGTATATGATCAGATACAGTGTATTCAATACATAATTGCAGTGATATACCTTCCTGGATGAAAAAACTCTGGCTGTGAACTGGAGAGTTATGATTACCCTGCTTGAGAATGTTTAAAGAAATTAAATGGGAACATTTATGCTGAAACAGACACAAATCTTTGTTTTGAGTTTAATTTGGACAATTCTAATTTTTTTGCTAAACACAACAGGGAGAGTACTCTTTTATCATTTAACACTCATTATTGTTCTTGATTATCAGATAACCATGTCCAAAAATATTTTAGTGAGCCTACAAAGTGTGTTGCCTGTTATTGTTCCAAAGTTTAGATCAGCTTATTAGGTCATCTGGCCATAAGGCCAAGCGACCTTATTGTATGGCCGTGAATCCATCATCTGTTTGCCAACATTTGCTTGTTACGACTCTGGAGGCCATTTTTCTGATCCGATTTTGTTCTTATGATACTACATCAGCCTGCTTAGTGAAATGATCAACTGTTAAGTTATGTTAGCCAGTTGAGCAATATCAAACCCAATTAGGCCTCTTGTTCTTATCATTATCACCACGCATTAGTGGGGAATACTGTGGTACTGCAGGGTTTGCACAGTCTTGAAAAGTACTTAAATTTTGGTGGTTAACTTGAAAGGGCTTGAATTTGACGTTGACTTCCAAAAGTACTGGAATTTCAAAACAAATGCATTTAATTGGAGAACATTAATTTACTGTTAAAAATATGAAGAAAAAAGTAAATATTCATTAAAAGTCAGAAATTATATCATCCAGGAATTTATACTTCATTGTTAGTTCACTTATACATTCAATAAGACTTCTGGTTGGGTTTATATGCACTCATTAGTACCGTATTTGCCGGCCTATAAGTTGATGCAGAGTATAAGTCGAATTCGCTAATTTCATCAATTTTCAATCCTTCATCCATATATAAGTCGATGCGGAGTATAAGACGAAGCCCAACATGATAATTATTTTTTTTACACTATACTTTTCGAAATTGTTTAATTTTTTCTTTTTTTCACGTACAAAAAATTACATTAACATACGGTAAAGCAATTTCAATGACATAATCCATATATAAGTCAATTCAGAGTATAAGACGAAGCCCAGACTTCCAAGTCAAAAAGTATCGACTTATAGGCCGGCAAATACAGTACTTAGGCTTATTTAGGATTGTAACCATCTTGCGATGGTTAAATGAATAGATGTTGTGTTGAATGGGTTGTTAAGGCTGATAAATATGTCTCTCAAGTACTCTATGATTGGAAGCATATTTTTTTTATGCGATTGCCATAAGTGCTATGAATAGGTGATAAACAAAGAGCTTTGTGTTGTGTTTGTCACAAGGAAATCAACATTGGATTCATTGGTGAAAGTGCTATGAGGTCCCTTGGCAAGATTGAAAACCACAGAAAGAATGAAATATGAACAGTTGGAATGAATTTTGAATATATTTTGCTTAAATATGAAAAATTCAAAAAGGAGTCAGAAACTGAGGCAAATAAGACTGCCAACTCCCAAACTGATATAGATGTGATGACTGAACCTTCATCCCACCCCCACCTCCACCCCTCAAGCTCCCTCACCTACAGTGTCTTCACCTACACCTAATTAAAAAAAAAATATTTTGGAGTTCTTGTGTAAGAATAAAATACTTACAATCTGAAATTTTGTGGACACTACACACTATAATCAATATTCTTCCAAAGTTTAGACATTTAATTTATTGTGCTTGAAAATAAAATTTTTGACCCTGAAAAGTGCTTGCATTTTGTCTCGAAATGTCTGTACAAACCAATTACCTTCCATCTATCCATTATCACATCTTCTAAATATCTGGATGGTAATAATCTACATGAGGGGTGACATCCTTGGCTCCCACCCGTAGATGGAGAGTGGGCCAAGGGTTCCATGAATGAAAATTTAAATTACAAAGACATTTTCAAATATTTACTGAACAGACTTCATATATGCATTCATAGTAATAGGATTCATCATATATGTGATGGATTTTGCATTGTGTCCCCTGGATTACTATCTTGTTGTGGGATGAGTACCAGGGTGGGATGGGGTGAAGTGGGGTTTTATTGTTTTTTTTTTGTAAAGGGGTGTGTGTGTGTGAGTGTTTTATTGCACAGCAATACTTGAAGGTTATAATGTGCTAAGTTGAGTGAAGTGCCTTGCCCAAGGACACACCACAGTAACCAATCTGGGCTGATCTGATGGTGGAAATCAAACCCGCATCCTTCTAGTCATAAGCACAACATGTCAACCAGTGAGCTACAGAGGTTTGGTGGGGTGTTGGTGGTGGTGGGGGGTAGGGCACAATGGTTGGGGTATGGACAGACTTAAAATATGCAGCAAAAGCATGGAGATTTGTTAGAGCAAGCCATTGCAGTTGCTTTAGTTATATTATTGAAAAGTAGTGGAATTCTTGAAGAAATTTTTTTAATGCTTTTTTCTGTGTGTGAGTACCAAAATGTTGGAATTATACACTTAGCGTGCAATTTTTATGACTTTTTACAGTGTGGTTAAATGACATGATATATAAGATTTACATTAACACAAGTAAGAAATAGAAGTAGGTAAAGTTTGCTTTAAATATTTTTCTACAGTAAAATCCACACCTAATGACTGCCGGGTTTAAAAACCACAATGTTAGAAGTATTGAAAATTCAGACATCATAATAAGCTTTTTAGTCAATACCTCATGACCATCCATTCAGGAAGAGTAACAATAACAAGATTTTCAAGATGGCCACTGTGTGGTAACCATATTGGATGTCAGATCAGCACCATTTTTATTTAAGACCAACTTGGCATCGTAAGAAGTCTTCTGGTGAAAACCCATTGTCAATATGACTTTCTGTTCAGCTGGAGTTGAGATACCAAGATTTTTAAGATCGCTGCCTTGGTGGCCATATTGGATGTCAGATTGGCACCATTTTTATTTAGGACCAGCTAGACATCATAAAAGTCTTTTAGTGAAAACTCCATGTTGATATGACCATCCATGTAGAATGAATAGCAATAAGAAGATTTTCAAGATGGCCATTGTGGTGGCCATATTGGATGTCAAATTGGTACCATTTTCATTTCAGGATCAACTAGACAACATAAGAAGTGTTTTAGTGAAAACTCCATGTTGATATGACCATCCAATAATAAAACATCTTTTTTTCTTTATCTGTTATTTATATGCATTTTACAGAAGTTTAACATCTTTATATTTTATATGTTATCTTGTTGTACTTAATGTTTACAAATATTGGGAAAATTTTATCTTCCTCAATATTTGTGCAATTTATTTTAAAATTTTTTGAACATTACCTTTAGTTGGCACTACATAGCCACTTTCGTGCAGATGTTCTGAAAAACACTGCTACATACATACATACTCCAATCCCCTCAATGATCTTTTTATCATGGTTTTACTGAACCAACACTTGTAAACATACAGCCCCTGTTTTGCTTTACTATGATCTCTAATATGTTGATGGAGGTAAAAGTGATAGAGGTCACTAATGTATCAATTAGGAGCTCTAAAGACTTCAAAACAAGTACAGAAGGTCAAGGTATTATCATACAAACAGTTGATTTTACCTGAGTTCAGAGCAGACTTAGCGGTTACAAGAAAAACTCACCTTTTTCGTATTGCATTTAATTTATCAATCTTTCTGTTGTTACGACTCTATGGTCTAAGAAAAATGTAACAGAAAGAAAGTGAAACCAACAAATCAAGTAAAAATCAACAAGCAATTTATTACTAGATAATTAAAATGAAAAATCAAAAAGTCACTTACAGTAATGTGTTTTGAAATCCTAATAATCCAATAAGAATGATTGTTCTAATCACAAGTCCTAAATATAGAATGTTCCGAATTCACGGCTGTGTCCTTGAATGTTATGATGTGCTAATGGTCTCCAAAGTCCTGATGTACTAGTAATCTTGATGTGCTGATGTCAAAATGAAGTATTCCAAAATCTCTGAATAAGTTCAGTTAAATTCCAAAATCATCAATTAAAAATCCAAAATCCAAAAGTTTATGAGCACTGTTATAATCCAATGAATATTTAAAATAATTCCTCTCTTAGAATTTGGAATGAATTTTCACAACTGTAATAGCTCTTTACAAGACTGATGGTAATGTCAAACTGAATAAATGTCCACCAAACATGGCATATATAAAGATTGGTCACATGACAGAATGTTCTAGAACATGAGTCATCTTAATGGAATTTTTACTTGTAAACAAAAATCAACCTTGACCTTCAAATTGAGAAAACATATTGATCAAAACAACCTAATTCAAGGACACTAGTTAAACATGTTTTTCCTGATAAACATTAAGATTTAAGCAAATATTAAAGTGAAGAAACATTTATAATTTCCTAAAATATTTATAATATTATATAAACATCATACATAACACTGTCTATCTACTAATGACTGTCACACACCCTCATATACTGCTGTTTAACATTCCCATCTGATGAACAACACACTGTTTTATCAACATACCTACCAATGATGCTAATGGAGGTGTTCGGAAACAGTTTATTGTCTCCACTAGGATTCAAACCTGGAACCTGTTGTGCTAGAGGCCAGAGTGCTAACCATGAGGCTACCACCCTATGCTGTATCTGTTTGATGATGTACATTATGATTAACAAGTCATCAGTTCAAACAAAGATATTTGTTTTACAGTTGATTGATGTGAACAGGTCTTGAGTTCAGAACAGAGTTATATTTCTTGTAAAATTCAAAGATGTGAACAGGACATAAGAAAATATTAAAAATATTATATATTTTTTGGAGAAATAAAGACATTGACAATATTGCATTGCATACAAGCAGCATGGGGTGCAGAAATACATGCATCAGCTAGATTTGTTAGTCATATAAGCTACAGTATGGATTTTAGATTGACCTCTGGATCATGTCAACTAGGTCTGGTGGGTACCCACTCAGTATTGTGGGATTCTATCACAGATTTGAATGTTGCTGTAATGGGTTTTATGACACCTCTTGCTGACTTTCTTGCATCTGCCATGGTAGTTTAAATGCTAAGCAAACAGATACAAGACACCCCAATGCTATACACATGACCATGGCATGTGTCAGTTTCATA
Source organism: Margaritifera margaritifera (assembly GCA_029931535.1). NCBI lineage: Eukaryota > Metazoa > Mollusca > Bivalvia > Unionida > Margaritiferidae > Margaritifera > Margaritifera margaritifera. The sequence goes on from JAQPZY010001106.1 coordinate 540,824, forward strand.
CCTGTACCAGTACAATCTATAGTAACATTGCTTGTGGTATTTATCAGTTGCCAGGCTTTGGCATGCATACAGATGAATTGGCATAACAGAAAGAAAGGAAAAAAATACCATACTTTAAATTTCTTGGAGATCCCCCAAACCCCTGCCCCATGATGGTGTGTATATGAGAAAATTGCCTAGCTATTTTCCTATATATCCACTACATACGCCTGCTAGCATACATACACTTAGAAATCTATGTTCTGTTCAGTATCAAGTGGTACTTTGATGCTCTTTCTCAATCAGTTATATTTCATAAAAGTATTTGTTTGACTGGTTTCTAATTTTTCATAATTTCCCTTTACTTTCAGTTACTTTTATAATAATTATAATGAGTACACCTTGATAACAATTTTACTATAGTTCATAGTTCTTAATTTTTCATAATTTCTCTTTACTTTCAGTTACTTTTATAATAATTACAATGAGCACACTTGGATAAAAATTTTAATATACTACATAGCCATACATGAGAGAGAAATCTTTATATGACCGCTAAAGGCCAGGCAGTCAACATAAGTAATGTAGATTCCTAATATATTTGTTATTTCTTCTAGATAAAAAATCTCAATGACTTTTGTAATATCTAAAGGTTGTCATATCAATTGATTATTCATTTCGTCTGAGACATATATTGTTTTTATTTGTATGTATTGGTAGGTTTCATTAACTTGTGGCTTATTTTTTTAAAATTTGTGTTGAGTGAGTTTCTCTTCAGTTTCAATATGTAAGATGTGTTGACAAGTTGTGGTTAATTAATCGCATGTGGTTGATTCAGCAAATTTGTATGTAGTGGCATGTTTGATTAACTTTGTTTCAGATTTCATGTGCTAATTCCAGGGAAACTTAATCAGACCAAAAACCTGTGCATTTTCAAACAAATAAAAATTTTGAAGAGACATTATTGAATTTGACAATTACTAAATTCATATTTCATTCATATTTTACTCTATTATATTACCCATTTAAATTGGATGTTTCTTTTTATTTATAATTCCACGTCAACGAGGTCTATTGAGACTCACAAGTTTTGGGTTGTGAAGAGAGTTCTCCATCTGGGGAAACATTTTTAAACTTTGAATTTCAATAGAACAGGTTGTATAAATTAGCAAAATAATGCACCTTATAACTGATCTTAAAAACCACATAACACCTTCAAATGGTATTGCTGTATTAAATGGCCTGAATAATTTGTTGTTTTTATTTTATCACACATATATTCTTTATCTGATGGCATTTCATATATTAAATGTATTAATCACACATTATTGTATATTTATATCTGATATATTTGACTTTTAATAAAAATAAAAAATGATAACCGCTTTTCTCCTGAATCACTTCCAAATTTAATTAGTCATTAACCTAAATATAGCGACCCTCCAGTTTTCCAAATGTCTGCTCTAGAAATGTTCTTACCATAAAACAGAATTTAAAGAAAAAACAATAAACAGATTCCAGATTTTCTGAATGTTGTGACCAGATCACATTTCATTTCGTTCATAGGTAATATTATTTGGACATTTACTATTTCTCCCAGTATTTTTTAATGCCTACTGGACATAGACTTGAAAGCATGATTCAATAATGGCTACTTTTGCATGCTGTTTGCAAATTGTGTTCAGTTCAGAGTTACAGCAAGTTATATGAAATGCAAATTATTTCAGAGAGTGTATATTTAACTATCATAAAACATTGTGTTGTTGAGTAATACTTTTTTTTGTGGTTTGTCAGTGCTTAAATTCTTGGATGGGGAAAGGGGTCTTATTATTTCCAGAGAGGGATCAGTGTTGTGTCTTTAAATTCACGGCTTGTAGCAACAACATAATTCATAAAGATTGGTACCCGTAGAAAAAGAGTGATCTCACATTACTCAGTTTCTCAGGCATTATACCTTTTTGATCATGTGATTGTCCCCATCTTTTGCTACAGATCAGAGATTTGGTGGTATGAACATAGTGATGTAATTGAGAAGGTACAATTAAAGTTTTGTAAAATGCTTTGAAAATTAGATACATCTTCTCCAAGTTCAGCAGTACTTGGTGAACTTGGCCGTTTTCCATTGTCTGTCATATATAATAGATGATGTATCATGTGTGGGACTAAACTTTTAGAGATGGATGACCACAGATCCAAAATCATGTTATAAAATGTTATTTCACTTTGATAATGCAGGTAGGGGTAGGTCAACATGAGTTACATATGTCAAAAATGGACTATTAGGACATGGTTTGGGATATGTGCCTATGTACCTGTAATACATTTTTGAATTTGAAGTTTTGAAGAACTTCATGTATTTAAACCAAATTCGGTATGAGGTTTTACTTTAAAATGACCTGGGTCAGGTTGAATTTTCACCATTTTTCATCAAAATGTATGGGGGTTGTGGCCCATGTTTGACTTGGAACTTGGTCTGTCAGTTGCATCAGAATTTTGTTTCCTCAGTAACTTTTGAAGGACATAATGGACTGAAACCAAATTTGGTATGGCACTTTACGTTAAAAATACCTAGGTCAAGTTGAATTTTGTTATTATTTTTGTACAAAATTTAATGTAGTTATGGTCACAGTTTGTAACTTAAAACTGTCCTTCAATTGCATCATATTGGCAGGGGCCTCTATATCATATTGATACATTTCAAGTTCCTTTCTTCAATTATTTGTCTGCCCCCAATTCCCATCACACTCCCTTTATGACCTTTCCCTGATGATGATAAAATGTATAAAAACAATATTAGGATATACATAAAAGAGACTTTGATTTGATCTTTTCTGTTTTGTTATTTATTGATTTTGTCACATAACTTACCAAATGAGTGTCAATTTTTGTCTACTGGGATGTTGGCCTTCTATATATGATATAGTAGCTTTGGCTACAGCATAGGCAAGACAATTTTCTTTGGTAATTTTGGGTCTAAGTGTCCTTACATTGCCTAATTTTGTGTATGATTGACAAAGAAGCTACACAACAGATCTGTGAGTTAAATGGAGGTCATGTTTAAATTACAGGGAGCAACAAGTCAGTGGCATTTCTTCCTAGTGCCTTTGGTAGCTGAAAAATGTAGGTCATACGGTATATCTGTAATCAATATTTATGTATCCATGAAATGGATCTCTGAAGGTTCAAGCATGGTCTAGTTTTTGTATATATATTAACCTTAATGACACAAATTATTGGATGTCTTGGATATTATCAATCTGGTGATGTTATCGAGAGTGTCACTAGATTAGTAACTGTTGACGAAGCCATGCATAAATGACTCTTTGCAAACTTGTCGTGTTGGACACTGGTCATAAGGTGCCCATAATTATCCCATGCAATTGTTTGGTCATGATGTTTTCCCTTTTGTTTCAACCACTCTATATCCACAAAACACAAGACAAAAGATGTGTGAAAGCTTATTTACTGGCCTTATCAAAACCTTATAATTGAACTATTGTTACAGGGCCTGTACTGTAGACATTACATCAGTCCCTCATACCATCTTCTTTTTAACTGTATTGTGTGGCATTGTGTCAGCACATATAAGACCTTTAGAGCAAAATGTACATAGCCTATGCCCTAATTAAAAAGAAAAAAGGTTCTAGCAACAAAAACTAGCTTTTATTATCATCCTGTAACACCTGTTTGAGGACCTGATCAAGTGAAATTTTACCATCTGACTTGGCCTTAAATGTTCTTCCTGGGTTCTTCCTCCACCAAATATACTGGCCACCATGTATAGCCTATCATGTGCTGAAAAATGACATTTGGCCCAACAATAACAACAACATCATTTTGAATGTGTCTCTTCATGCTATGAAGCCATTCTTTTATCAACCATATTTATATAGTATGTTGTTAAATTTGATATCTAAGCATATATATCCAGATTTTTTAGACAGTTGTATTGGATTAAGTTTGAATGTATATGACCTTCACTGATTTAAAAAATAAACATACATGTTTGTTATCCAGACATTACAGTATGATAATTCAGCTTGCTTATCCTCCCCACATACAAGATATCTTGAAATGTAACTTTCCTTTGGTTTCCTGCATTGAAGTAAAGGTTGCTGGTACAACTTAGGCTTGGACCATATATCTGCTGTATTTCAGTGTTTAGATGGTTAACCTCAATCAGACCAACAACAGTTTTCAAAAAATGTATGAAAATATTGAGATCATGTTGAGATCATGTTTAGAATAAAGAGTGGTTGATTTGAAAGAAAGTAAATTTTACAAAGCATGGTCTAGTTTTTGTATATATATTAACCTTAATGACACAAATCATTGGATGTCTTGGATATTATCAAACTGGTGATGTTATCGAGAGTGTCACTAGATTAGTAACTGTTGACGAAGCCATGCATAATTGGCTAATGAATTTTAAATACAGAACGACACAAGTGTACGTTTTTTTTCTCCATTTTTTTGGTCACAGATATTGACATCACTTGTTTGAACCAATGAAAAAACTGTTTTACCTATCTGCCTACCTTCCAGCCTATTCAGCCACACACTCACTTACATTCATGTCATTCATACACATGTACTTACCAACCTACCATTGTACCTTTCTACATACAATCATAATCTAAACACACGCACACAAACACACACACACACACACATTTGCCAGACATGATGGACAAATGAGCTCAAATGACTCTTTGCAAACTTGTCCTGTTGGACACTGGTCATAAGGTGCCCATAATTATCCCATGCAATTGTTTGGTCATGATGTTTTCCCTTTTGTTTCAACCACTCTATATCCACAAAACACAAGACAAAAGATGTGTGAAAGCTTATTTACTGGCCTTATCAAAACCTTATAATTGAACTATTGTTACAGGGCCTGTACTGTAGACATTACATCAGTCCTTCATACCATCTTCTTTTTAACTGTATTGTGTGGCATTGTGTCAGCACATATAAGACCTTTAGAGCAAAATGTACATAGCCTATGCCCTAATTAAAAAGAAAAAAGGTTCTAGCAACAAAAACTAGCTTTTATTATCATCCTGTAACACCTGTTTGAGGACCTGATCAAGTGAAATTTTACCATCTGACTTGGCCTTAAATGTCCATTAATTAAATGTTATATATTTTTGAGGTAGTAGGTCTACTTGTCATCAGTTAAGGGGCCCCGGGTGGCCGAGTGGTCTAAGGTGCTCGCCTTTACCGATCACTGCCATCTCACCTCTGTCTGCGTGGGTTTGAGTCTCGGGCTTGGCCAATGTGGTTATCGGGCTTGGCCAATGTGGTTATGTGAAAAGCTTGCCAGTGGCTTCCTGTGGATAGGTGGTTCTTCCCGGGATTTTCCCGGGTTCTTCCTCCACCAGATATACTGGCCGCCATGTATAGCCTATCATGTGCTGAAAATGGCGTTAAGCCCATAAAACCACAACCATAAACTTGTCATCAGTTAATAATTCATTTTTAAAAACAATAGAGTGGCATGAAATAGTGTTGTTGGGTGTTTTGTTTTCTGAAAGAAGAAATCATTTGTATAAGTATATAGTTTAATAAATAGTCATGGAGAAAACTAGTGTAGCATTGAAGAATAACACTAAAACTCAAGCTACAGCAAATCTGGAACTGAAAATAACACATTTTCTGATACATTTAATAATTATGTATATAAATGTTCTCTTTTCTGTTGCAACTTATTACACCTCCGTTTAATGCTTTTATATTAAATTTCACAAATATCTGATCACCATATTCATTTCTGGGAAAAAATGTTTGGCAAGAGCTATTAAAATTTCAGGATACTTGATGCATGCATACATACATACATACATACATACATACATACATACATACATACATACATACATACATACATACATACATACATACATACATACATACATACATACATACATACATACATACATACATACACACACACACACACACACACACACATACATACATACATACATACATACATACATATATACATACATACATGCACATATATACATTCAATATCAATAGTATGATATTGACAGAGATTCTAAGAAGCACTGGTTTACCCTGTAGTGATAGAATAATAACATGGATGCCCTATGAATAATAATAATAATAATAATAATAATAATAACATTAATAAAAATAATTCTTTATCTTAAGAGGTTAACTGGGTTAGTTTTATAGCTATTCTCCCCAGAGTCCCTCTGCTAACATATTGCTAGGTATGATGGAGGTACAATGTGTACATTGATAGTTAGGTTTACTCATAGCAGAGGGTTAATGGTACAGTATAAAGAGGATTTTAAGTGTTTGATTTCTGGTTTAAATATTTGACTTGCAAACATTCTACAGAATAGTAGAGAAATCTATTAAGCACCAACTTCATGATATAGGGAGGGGCAGGGCTGTAATTGTATTCATTCCAGTTGATCATTAAATCTCTAATATTCAGATACTTTTAACTGTACCATTTTATGAGTCAACCATATATATAGTCATAACAACTCTTGCATATTTTGTACTTTGAGCTCTGTCCCCAGGGTCCCCAAATGTATAGAAAGTTTAATTAGTAATATTTTTGAATATTTCTTGTTCAGACTTTTTATACTTACAATTACATCATGATGACACATAATGTATACTACTAGTTATGCAGTACAACACTGAATCACATATCAGGGGTAATATATGTATATTGAATTAAAAGACATGATTTGTGATGGCAAGTCATCAAAGTTCTCCAAGTTATCTTCGCAATATAGTGTCAGGAATATTGTGATACCCTCTGTTTATCTGTTCATTCATCCATCTGTCTGTCTGTCCACTGGTCAATTACTGCATCTCCTAAACCACTCAAAGGAAATTCATGAAGCTTGGAACTTATCTTGTCCATATAAAAACAATTTGGATGAGCAGTATTCTTTTTGGCTGCCTCCCCATCAGCTCCATTGAGGGTTTAAATGTTGGATTTATAATAAAATATTTGCTAGCCTTTTTTCGTAGAAAATGGGGACATCTAATTGAGTCTGTCAGTCCATCCTTCCATCCATCCATCCTTTATCTGTCCATCCATCCATTCCATTTTTGTTTTTAAACAATAACTCTCTTAATTATTATTGGATTTCAACCAAATTTGGTTTGCTGGTAGATATTGATGAGACCTTGATGAGTTTGATTGTTAGCTATCTGCATCATCGTTTAGCAGAGCTATAGCCTCTGATTGTGAGACACACCCATTTCATTTCTGCACATTAACTCAATTATTATTAGATTTGAACCAAACTTGGTATGTAGCTTGATACTGGCAAGACCTTAACTGAGTTTGATTGTAAGCCTTCTACGTTGTCTTGCATAATTATCACCCCAATTGTCAGACTCATCCACTTTCTTTCCCTGCACAAAAAGTCCCTTGATTGCTATTGATTTTCAAGCAGATTTGGTATGCTGTTTGATATTGATGAAATTATGGATAAGTTCGATTGTCGGCAATTCTGCATCATTGTTTAATGGAGTTATAGCTCCAGCTTGTCAGCCCCGCTCACTTTCGTTTTCACACAATAAATTTTCATAAGACCTTGGCTGAGTTCAATTATCAGCGTTATGCATCATTTAGAGAAGTTATAGCTCTTAATCGTCAGAACCACACACTTTCATTTCTGCACAATAACTCCCTTAATTATTATTGGATTTCAACCAGATTTTATTGGTAGCTTGACATTGATGAGGTCAGTGAAAAGTGGCAGACATAAATTTCTGGAATTTGCTTGTTTTCAATAAACTTTCTGCATGCAGTTAAAGTAGGAAGACACGTAAAAAAAAACAGAATTTTAGTTCTGACCACTGGTTCATAGTCCGGAGGGTGGTGGTTGTGGGTTGGGGTAAGGGGTGATAATATCGGATTTAAACTGCGTGAATCGGTCATGTCATGGCATGAAAATAACTCTAGTTACAAATGTAAATCAACCGAAGAAAACAATGTTGCTATTCTCTTTGGAGATATGTCACTAAATTTTGATGCCTACCATATATACTCGTGTATAAGCACATACCAACTGCAAACTGCATAGACCCAGATCTGCCATTGCATAATGCGCCGCCAGATCTGGGTCTATGCAGTTTGTAAGGACTAATCAGTAGAACAAACAACATTGACCCTGATCTGCCAGTGCATTATGCGCCAGCAGATCAGGGTCTGTGTTGTTTGCATTTGGACCTGGATTATATGCAAGTATATACGGTAATTAAAATCTGAATGTCACTGTGTGTGCACAGTGTGACATATCCCAGCCTTTATTTTTGATTGAAGCTGCCAAGGAATTAATGAATTTCAAATTAATTAGGTGCTGAGTTTCATAACATTCTTATAAATTCCAAGTTTAATCAACAAAACTTTTCCTCAGCACATTGATCATCAAAACCTTTCCTCAATATTTGACTTGGAATGCCTTTATTGACTCTGTTGATACTTTGGCAGGAACATTTGCTACTTTCATTAATTATTTAATTATACATAGTGCCTGGGTCTATTCATTATGAATATAATTCATCTTGAATATTCTTTTTTGTTTAGTAATCTTTAACTGGTACAAATTACCATTTATCATTTATTATTGCCTTTATTCCCCAGCCCTTTCAGTCAGATGTTTAGAGATTGTAACAGTGATGCTGTCAAATTTTTAGTTGTTTTTTGACCAGACAAGTTCTTCAAATTATTCTGAAAAATTGTCCTATGAACTGCCATTACTCTTTTAAATCAGCTAGAACTGCTCCCATAATAATCTTTCATCAACCAGGTGGTTAAATTATTAATAACAAAATTATAAAAATAATTTTTTGCATTTTATTTAAATGTCTTTTCGATTGCACCATATCATACAGAAAATATATTAAACCTAAATAAGTAGAAAATATGAAATCTTAAAGTTTCAAGTATGTTTTTTTTTGTATGGTCACTATATGTTGAATGCATCGAGGGATTTTGTCCCAATTTTGATGTCTTTGGTATCACAAAATAGGCGATATGATGAAGCCATTGTAATTTTTAGAAAATTTGGTGTACTTTGTGTCTGATGCAAATGAAATATGTGTTAGAATATGTGTGTAAGTGAAATGTGTGTTTGAAGATGCATTTAAGTGAGAAAGGGATATAATGAGAGAGAGAGAGAGAGAGAAACATCATGAACAAAATAATGTATGACTTTGAGGGAATATCATGTTCCATAACAAGTACATATACAACTATTTTTTTAAAATGAACACAACTTTTAATTTCCATGATAAACATTAATTAATTCCAGTGTAATGCACATGCACATAACAAAATGTAAGTACATGTAAAATATTATCAATACAGTGATTATCTCACTCTAATACCGTTCAAGGAAGCCATTCAAGTGTACTGTGTTATATATGATGTTGTCTTATACTGGGTTACATTATTAGTATTACATAATATAAAAAGATCCATGACCATACCTGCCTTATACTGGGTTTATATTACATAATATAAAGAGATCCATGACCATACCTGTCTTATACTGGGTTTATATTAATATAAAAATATCGATGACCATACCTGCCTTATACAGGGTTCATATTACATAATATGAAAAGAGCCATGACCATACCTGCCTTGTACAGGGTTGATATTACATAATATGAAAAGAGCCATGACCATACCTGCCTTATACTGGGTTCATATTACTTAATATAAAAATATCGATGACCATACCTGCCTTATACAGGGTTCATATTACATAATATGAAAAAATCCATGACCTTACCTGCATTATACAGGGTTCATATTACATAATATGAAAAGATCCATGACCTTACCTGTCTTATACAGGGTTTATATTACATAATATGAAAAGATCCATGACCATACCTGTCTTATACAGGGTTGATATTACATAATATGAAAAGATCCATGACCATACCTGTCTTATACAGGGTTTATATTACATAATATGAAAAGATCCATGACGATACCTGTCTTATACAGGGTTGATATTATATAATATGAAAAGATCCATGACCATACCTGTCTTATACAGGGTTGATATTACATAATATGAAAAGATCCATGACCATACCTGTCTTATACAGGGTTGATATTACATAATATGAAAAGATACATGACCTTACCTGTCTTATACAGGGTTGATATTACATAATATGAAAAGATCCAGTACCATACCTGTCTTATACAGGGTTGATATTATATAATAGGAAAAGATCCAATACCATACCTGTCTTATACAGGGTTAATATTATATAATAGGAAAAGATCCATGACCATACCTGTCTTATACAGGGTTGATATTATATAATAGGAAAAGATCCATGACCATACCTGTCTTATACAGGGTTGATATTATATAATAGGAAAAGATCCATGACTGTACCTGTCTTATACAGGGTTGATATTATATAATATGAAAAGATCCATGACCATACCTGTCTTATACAGGGTTGATATTATATAATATGAAAAGATCCATGACCATACCTGTCTTATACAGGGTTGATATTATATAATATGAAAAGATCCATGACCATACCTGTCTTATACAGGGTTGATATTATATAATAGGAAAAGATCCATGACCATACCTGTCTTATACAGGGTTGATATTATATAATAGGAAAAGATCCATGACCATACCTGTCTTATACAGGGTTGATATTATATAATAGGAAAAGATCCAATACCATACCTGTCTTATACAGGGTTGATATTATATAATAGGAAAAGATCCAATACCATACCTGCCTTATACAGGGTTGATATTATATAATAGGAAAAGATCCATGACCATACCTGTCTTATACTGGGTTGATATTATATAATAGGAAAAGATCCATGACCATACCTGTCTTATACAGGGTTGATATTATATAATATGAAAAGATCCATGACCATACCTGTCTTATACAGGGTTGATATTATATAATATGAAAAGATCCATGACTGTACCTGCCTTATACTGAGGCACATTATAGTGAGGGACCACTGTATCAAGAACCAAAATTAGGTCTTAATCTTATACCATTACTGTTTAGGATTAATGTTATCAACAATATTGATAATGGTGTAGTGCTGAACAATGTTAAATCCCTTGTAGTGTAGATAACATATCAGATGATGACACTTTACGTTGTACCCATTTGTATCATAATTTTTTTTTACAGGCTGTATCATTGAAATGCATGGCAAAATAATGTTTCTTTTGTATTTAATGATTTGTAACATAAAATTTGAACAAATTTAAGATGGATGAAATTTGTAGTATTGTGCATAATATTGTTATAGTGAAACTTGCAAAGTCTGTTTATTTGGAATTTTTTTTATTTTGTGATGATTTTCAATCCCAGTTTCAGGGGAGGTAAAACAACATGTTCATTAACCCCTGGAGATTTTTATCATTTTCGCGTGAAATGGGGGTAGGCAACACATTTTTGGGGTTACTTCTGAATTCAGCCAAACAGATCTGCTTAAGAAAGTTTATCATTTAGCCGGATGCTTAGGTGTATCAGAAACATTGTTTTTGATTGGCTATTATGCTCGCACATGTGCAGAGGGGTAAAAGTTGGACTTCTTTTATTTATTTTTTTCGTATTAGACCCCCGATTTTTGTGTCCTCGCCCCTTTTTTCTCCAAATCTCAAACTTATCCGACTTTTTGCAAAGGTTCATCTGTCTGTGTGCAGTTCAGACGGGTCTGCTTTAGATCTAAGGCCAAAAAGTCTAAAATCCGGACACAAACTCCAGTTCCGCAACTGTCAATTTTCGACCTAAAAAAAATTGGGTCTAAAAAAATGCATTTTGTTCGCTGTACTTTTTAATGCGAGCAGAAAGTCAACATTATTTGGTATCATTGTAGAGCTACATATGTCTACTTTCCTGCAATACCATCCACTTTAGTGTATCTTAAATGATGTTGATGTTACAGAGCTCGGAAGTAGGGCACAACCTCATGACGCGTAATTTGGCAGATGTAATGGTATTTATGCATGTGAGCCTTTGTGTGTGTGTAAAATATATATATATAGATATATATATATATATATATATATATATATCTATATATATATATATATATATATATATATATATATATATAAAATCAGTTTAAGATGAAAGGGGTGCTCTGCCACCAGAATGTTAAAATAAACAAGGAACATTAGAGTTAACTCTGAGTGTGTGTGTGTGTTTGGCAAGGGGGAGTAGGTGTACATATGTATATGTATGTGTGCATGCATTCATCTGTGGATGTCTGCTTGTTTGTTCCTTTCTTTTGGCAAAAGTCTCTGTTGCTCCTGTGGTAAGTCTGTGATTGTGTTTGACCACAGTGATTTGTTTAAATATATATCATATCAGGACATTGGTCCTAAACTGGCTGATACTTCGTAATGACAACGTGTTGAGACCTGCTGTGATGGAGTCAAAACTTCTGATGTTTCATATCTGAAGGAACTTTGTCCAAGTGTCTCATGATCTTCAACATGTCTGACTCCTGTTTCGCTACTATCTTCCGCTAGATAGCCAGTTATGTTATCAGGTAGCCAGTCACTAGCCAAGACAAGCACATGATCCAAATCACTTGACTTCATTATTGCCCAACCCATTCACAAAATGAAGTGAATGAACAAATTCTTTTTCTTACATACAGGATAAAAACTCATCCAACCTTCTCTCTATCCATGCAGAGAACTATTCTTATGTCCACATATTGGAACTATTCCTCCACTCCCCCTAAAACACATACGTAAGCAACATTTTGTTGGTGCACAAGTGAATATTATAAATTGTGCACTTTGTTTTTGTAAGGCCAAGTGAGTTTATGGTATGATCTTGTGTCTGGCATTGTCATACATTGTCCATCATCCACCATCTGTCAGCAATTTAACTTCTAAAAAATCATGGGACCAGTTTCAGCTAACCTTGGCAGAGATCATCCTGGCTTGAAGACCTTTCAAGATTGTACAACTGATGTCAATCTGCCATCAAATAGGGTCGTTGTTACTAAAAATGAAGAAAAAAAACCATTAAATGACTTACTGTCAAAAACCACTGAATGTAATTCAACCACAATAGACAGAAAGTATCTTGGCATTAAGACCCCTCGAGTTTATAAAACTAATGCCAATCCATCGTTAAGTATGGCTGCCATCACTAAAAATAAAAAAAACTATAAGCAACTTTTTCTAAAAATCCACTGATCTGAATTTCACAAGAATTGACAGAAAGCATCCTGGCTTGAAGGCCTTCAGTTTTATACAGATGATACAAATCCACCCAAAAATATGGCCACTGTTACTAAAAAATATAAAAGCCTTGACCAAATTTGACAGAAAGTATCCTGGCTTAAAAAGACCTTCAAAATTGTTACAAACTATGCCAATCCACCACTGAATCTGGCTTAAAAAAATAATGCCAATCCACCATTGAATCTGGCTTTTAAAAAAAAAAAAACACTGAACAGAATTTGACCAAATTTTACAGAAAACATTCTGGCCTCAAGGCATTTCAAGTTTGTTCAAATGATGCTGAGCTGTCAGTAAATATGGCTGCCATTACTAAAAATTGAAAAACATTTAAATTCATTTTCTTCTTGACTGCTGAACAGAATTTAACCAAATATAACAGAAAGCATCCAGGCATGAAGGATTTCTAATTATTTAGAAATGATGCCAATCTGCTGTCAAATACAGCTGCAGTTATTAAAAGTAGAAAACAACTTTAAACAACTTATTTGTAAAACCAATGAACAGAATATGATTAAATTTAACAAAGCACATCTTTGCAAGATGGCCACTGTTAATAAAAATTAAATTTTTAAAAAATGATATCTTCTCAAAAACTGTCAACATAAGTTAATAAGGCCTTCGAGAACATCCATTCCATAAAACTCTTCAGCTTGTGAATTTTTCCCTACTAATTAAGAAGATTATGGTTTTGATTTTTGCATGAACTTTATCCCAGTCAAACAGTCTCAATGAGATATGCGAGAAAATATAGAATACTAGTACTGAAGAGATGCATTGAGATGCTACAGCTTAAGGGTCCATAGATAACTGTCTATATTAATCTATGTATCTGTGTGTCCAGCTTATTTCACAGTCTTTTTGTCTGTCTATTTGTCTGTCTGTATAACTGTGTGCAGTAAAACTTGTATTATTTGCACTGACATTGTCATGTAACTTTCATATGAAAACTTCATTTTCTGAATGAATTCAAAAATTGAAATATGTTGCATTCTTACAGTCATTTTTGTACTCTCTATATATTTTTTCCCATTATATATCCGTCAACCTGTTTCTATCTATCCACCCTACTTAACAGATCACATCTAATGAAAGAATTTCTATTAGTTGCTTTAATGCATATCTGTGATATACTCAGAGTTCACGTCTGTCTGACAAAGTACTTTGTGAGATTTGAGTAAATTCTGTGAGATCTGATTTTATTCTGAGGTAATCCATGTGCTTTTGTTCTTGAATGCAAAATAAACTGTTCTTCAATGAGATCACTGTTATCATATCTTAATAAGTTGCTTATTGTGTGGAATATGTACACAATCATGACTACAATAATTCTCAGTGTGACACTCCATCTACAAATGTATTTATATGTAACTTATTATGAAAACACTTATTGGGTATGGTCTTTTGGTTTTGACTTACATTTTTGTATTAGAAGTCAATCGGTTTCACATAAATATAACAAATACCATCACGAAAAATCATTACAGGAGATATTTATTATTGTGTGAGAAATTGAACTGAAGGAGTGAGTCTGTGAGATAGTCCAAATTCTGTGAGATTTTTCATCTGTGCAATATCAGTGGTTTATTCATATTACATTTAAGTATTCATTTACATCTAATTGATCCTGAAAGTTGGAATTTTACAGTTTTCCAATGTCTTGATAGATAACACTAGAAAGCATCTGGATATTTGCTGCTGCAGCTGCTGATTTTCAACATTTTCAGCCTTATTGATGTCATTTTTCTGAACAGAATGAGAGATCATCTTAAGATGGCGCATTAGATGTGTTATACTTTGCTACAAGATGATGAAAGTGCTATTAACAGCAACGTCAATACATGATCCAACTTATTACCAATCATCTCCCATATCCAGCTCTTCTCTATTGAGAGTTCTAATGTGGGCAAGGGACATAATTCACTGACATGTATTAGTATCAATCATTCTTCAGCTGCTTCAAAAATACATGTAACAATTTGTATCAGTGCAAAGTTTTTTTTTAAAGTCTAAAGACACGACTTATTTCTACTTACATTTTAATAAAAGATACTTTACAAGTTGTGCTTTGATACATACTTCAAGTTTTATTAATAATGATCTGTCTTTTTTGCTTTCTGCATGGCAGTAAAATCATATAGAAATAATTAACAAATATTTACAATGGTTCCTATTTACTCACCTCAGCTCTCACAGAATTGTACGAGTGTTGTGTCTTCAGCTGGTTTTAGCATGAAGCTGAAAATTGCAGGTCTCTGTTATGGAAACATAGGAAAAGGTTACAATTCTTTTTTCTTGCTCATGTTAAAGTTCGTCTTCACTCTAAGTACCTTGATTATTCTTATTTATTAAGAAAAATGAGTACAGTTGTGAAAATAAATATCTAACTTAAGGTTGTCACTTGGTTTTGAGTTACTTCTATGGGATCAAATTATTATGCATATATAAAAAAGCAAAGTATAAAACTTGATGTTCATTACCATTTTGAAAGCAACTTTGTTATTTGTTTGACATTTTTATACAGGAATTATATTTTTTTAATTTATTCCCCAAAGAGTTGATTGATATTCATCTTTTCCACAATATCAAAACAATGTACAAGCATGTATGAACTGTGAACTCTAAATATTTATTATGATTAGGAACAGATAAAAAATATTTGATAAATACCAAATCTGATCTGTTGTATTGCTTATTTTGATCCTTCTGAGTATTTGTGCAACATGCCAAGTAAGGATTATTCTTTATTGATTAATTAACAGTAGATTTCATGATGGGCCACATTGGATCAACTTGAAGTGGCAGTTGGTTGTTGTACATGGCTATGAAGATAAGAAGACAGACCCTTATGTCAGCGTACGGAAGATAGGGGTGTTTGCTTTGGCCCAATTTATTTCTTTACGGTATCAGTCAGGAGCAAACTCTTATCTTCCTAAGCCGAATTAGCCAAGACATGTAGACTTTGTTCAAGGCAATGTTCAGACAAGTTAGATAGGCTTGAGAACTCTTGAGATGTTTGGCATCATAAATTTGTGGTAATAATTATGATATAAAAATATTTTTCCATTCTGAATTGATGCACATTTTTTAGATTTTAATTTTTTTCTGATGAAGTTAGACTTGTTTGTCTCGAATGCTAACAGTGAATGAAAAGTATTATTAACTACACAGTGCCTCTCTCCAGTCTTGATAACCTGATCACTCCCTCAATGACAAAAATTTGGACTAGTCCAGGTTTGACATATCAGAGTACAAAGTTGAGGTCTGAGCACATGCTAGATGCCCATATAATCTCCCCTCTACCTGGCTTGCATCAATTTCAAGCCGTGGGTGACCCAGACCTAAGCCACAAGCACATGGCTGGTATACACCTTGAGGTGTAGAAGAACTGGAATCTCATTTGGAAGGGGAGGTCTGAGGGACTTACTCGGATTTAACTTCACTTCAGGTGATGTTACTTTACAAACTAACTTTTGATTCAATTCATAAATACTTTAAAATTTTTTATCCAAGATAATAATGTTAGAAGTTGACTGCAAGAATAACATTATAAATGTGATATAATTCATACCAGTTTGAAATTCATATGTGCGTATTTGGCTAATAGACAATTAGACTGATTATTCGCTTCTTACACAAAACCTAATGGCAAGTATTTCATGCATAGAGCTTGTTACTTTTATGACAGAAATAAGTAGATTATTACAATAACTACTTTTATATCCTACATGATTCTTTGTGAATACCATTAAATAAAAATTATTTGCCATTAATTATTAATATTCATTATATTATTTTGTGAAAAGAATTTGAGACTTTTCCGCAGGAAAAATGAACTTATAAGTCGAGTCCAACTTCAAACTGCACAGACCCAGATCTGCTGTCACATTATGTGACATCAGATCTAGGTATATGCCGTTTGTTAGGAGTAATCAGTAGAACAAACAACATAGACTCTGATCTGCTGGTGCATTATGCGATGACAGATCAGGGTCTATGTTGTTTGCAGTTGGACTCTACTTTTAAGTGAGTATATAGGGTAGTTTAAATTTGTTAAAATATTGCAAATATTACGTAAATTTTTACTACATTTTACCATATTTTACAGATGATTGGCTTGGAATATTTTTTCTTCCAAAAACTTGCACTGATTTGCAAAATTGAATTTGTTAAAATTTATTAACAAAAATAAATTTTATTTAAGACTTAATCAAGCATGAATTAAATTTCAGTAATTAAACTTAATTTTTTTTCCCCATCAAGACTGGAGAGAGGAAGTGAGGCAGCTATGACAAAATAGCTGCTGCCTGTTGATTGCAGTGTCCATCCGTTGGAAGATTAGGTCTATGCAGTGTCAGATAGATTGCCAGATCTAACTCTTCCAGCTCATGGCTGCCAGCAATTCTTCATAAAAATCATCACATTATTTCTGGTAGTCATTCTTTTTCCCTTTAATTGGTTGGCATGTCTTGGCAAGGTTTGGCTAGGTTGTGAAATGAAGATTTTAGGTGCAATATAATGTCAGTGCAGTACATTGAAGTGTTTTACAATGTTAGAATGCCAGATTTAACTATTCCAGCATATTTTGTTGACCAGTTGGCATAAAAATCATCACGGAAGTTATTATTTCTAATAGTGTTTTTTTTTCTCTTTGAACTGGTTGGCATGTCTTGGCAGAGTTTGGCTGCATTGTGATTGGGTGATTTTAGGTACAGTGTAGTGTCGATACAGTGCAATGTAGTCATGATTAAGAGTGTTTTTCATGATACAAGCAAATTGTTTACCTTGTTCGTTCGTTCGTTCGTTGGATTAACGATGTGTGCGGCCATTCGGCCATTTATGTCGATTGATGCTTGGACATTAATAACAGTTGTCATATTTAGAGTTTCAGCATAACTTCGTAATAATGGTTTTCACAGTTTTTATACAAGACCTAATATAATGTCGTTTTTATAATTGTCAGATCTAGTGTTTTTAACAGTTGTAAGCTTGTTACGTTCTCAGACACTTTATATGCCATATATGCTTATATATAAGTAGAGTCCAACTGCAAACAACATAGACTCTGATCTGCAATTGCATAATGAGCCATCAGATCAGGGTCTGTGTTCTACTGATTACTCCTAACAAACTGCATAGACCCAAATCAGCATTACGCGACGGTAGATCTGGGTCTATGCAGTTTGCAGTTCGATCCAACTTATAAGTGAGTGTTTATGGTGCCTCACGAGTTTTTATTCCTGTAACTGTCAGTGTCATTAGGCAAGGTATGGTCAGACCAATATTATGTACTAATTTCAGAAAGGCTTGGAACAAATTTTTTAGTGACAATGATACATGTTTGATTCCTAATCAGATGCTTAATGAATCTTGTGTACTTGCCTAAATTTGGGTGAGATCTGGCCATTGCTTTAAAAAAATGTTTTCTTTTCTTGTATGTTAAAAAATAACAGAAAATTTGAGATTTTCGGAATTGATTGTGACTGAAATTAACTGGCACATATACATAACGTGGTATGTTTAAATTTTTACAATGCGATATTGCTCCATTGGTAAACAGTATTCAGAAAAAGAGTTATTTCTAGTAGAGATAAGTCATATTCAAGACCAGGTATAAATCATGCCCAGACTCTTATCAATGGCATGACATAAATGTTGACTTGATCAAAATCTTCATTTGCAGATCTTAACCAAATGTTTAAACTTGGTATATGTACCTACTCCCAATGGCTCACATTGGAAGACAATAAAATGAGTTTAAGTTAGTTTGAAATATAAAAATGGAGTTCAAAACAAGATTGAAATATAAAGAGCATACCAATGAAAGTTGAAAATTGAAGCAGATTGAAAACCCATGTGAGAAAAGCAGGATATTCATTGATGTTATAACCTATTGGACCATTCTGTTTCTTACAATTAATCTATTGTACATCACATACAGTGTAATGAGTGTCTTGTAAATTCATGCTCAGGTACTTAGTAGTTTCTTATGCATATCAATAGAGTTACCCATGCCTCAAACTTCACACACCTGTATAATTTATATATGATGTGCACATAAAATCTTTCCTATCCTTTGGGTGTAAAATTTTCACATTTTTTTGGAGACACTATAATTATATTTCACTTGTGTTTTTACTTATCCAACATATGCAAAGAATGTATCTTTGAAGCTGTATATATTTAATATGTTCACAACGTGGGATTGGCATTTATTGAGACCATTTTCTTCCGTTTTCAAGTTAAAAGGTAGATCAAAACATTTTTGGGGAAAAAATGGTTATGATCGTACACCGATCCTTTGAGTTCGTTTGATTTTTATCCATTTTTAGGAGAAAAAAAAGTATTTTTATAATCTCTTAATTAGTCCTATGTACCAGGTATCTCTCTTGGATA
This sequence comes from Margaritifera margaritifera, assembly GCA_029931535.1. NCBI lineage: Eukaryota > Metazoa > Mollusca > Bivalvia > Unionida > Margaritiferidae > Margaritifera > Margaritifera margaritifera. Next base: position 560,488 of record JAQPZY010001106.1, read on the forward strand.
GAGTTTTATCTGAAATTTGATCTAATTATTAATTCCACTACTTTCCCTAAGCCCTGCCAAACCTCATTTGTATAGGAAAATCTGTACTAATTGCACAAAAAGTGTAAAATTTTATACACTATTGTTTTTATTACAAATAAGCTAATTTCCAATTTGAGATAAATTCATTTAATGCTTTTTGATTTATCAAAGGGCAAAGTTAATATGTATTATCTCTGTTTTAATCCACTTTGTGGGACATTGCCCATTTATACTTCCCCAACAAATCTGTGTAATGTAACATTGTGTAATCACTCACTCCAAGCTACAGCTGGTGGCCCAGCTATTGGTCATCCATAAAGAGATAAGGTGGTGCTAAATAAGGTTGCTTACCATAGTGGAAATATATAATTCTCTTGATTCATACCCATTCTGCACAGAAGCTTTAGGAGTCTCCTCAGGTCAGCCCAAGCATTTGGTTTTATGCAGAGGTAGCCACTTTATCATGTGTTGGCATAAATTAAATTAGTTTCTTGGCTTTCATCAAGATGTCATTTTGTTTCCACTTCTTTTCATAGTCTAGATACAATTACACTTTACATCAAACTTGTCTAGGTGGAAAGTCATGATTTACATATTATATATATGTATGTTGGCTCAGTGGGCCTCTAAGTACCGTAGTCTAGTTAGGCCAAAATGTGGTGCATTTATATGCATATTACAGATCTGTCTAATTAGGCCAAAATGTGGTGTATTTGCATGCATATTACAGATCTGTCTAATTAGGCCAAAATGTGGTGTATTTGCATGCATATTACAGATCTCTCTAGTTAGGCCAAAATATGGTGCATTTGCATTTATATTACAGATGATCTGTCTAGTTAGGCCAAAATGTGGTGTATTTGCATGCATATTACAAATCTGTCTAGTTAGGCCAAAATGTGGTGTATTTGCATGCATATTACAGATCTGTCTAGTTAGGCCAAAATATGGTGCATTTGCATGCATATTACAGATCTGTCTAGTTAGGCCAAAATGTGGTGTATTTGCAAGCATATTACAGATCTGTCTAATTAGGCCAAAATGTGGTGCATTTGCATGCATATTACAGATCTGTCTAATTAGGCCAAAATGTGGTGCATTTGCATGCATATTACAAATCTGTCTAGTTAGGCCAAAATGTGGTGTATTTGCATGCATATTACAGATCTGTCTAATTAGGACAAAATGTGGTGCATTTGCATGCATATTACAGATCTGTCTAATTAGGCCAAAATGTGGTGCATTTGCATGCATATTACAAATCTGTCTAGTTAGGCCAAAATGTGGTGTATTTGTATGCATATTACAGATCTGTCTAATTAGGCCAAAATGTGGTGCATTTACATGCACATTACAGATCTGAAATCAGCAATTCTCAAATGACTCCACTACCTAGTTTCTATTTGTGTTTGTTAAGATGAAAACATCAAAGCTATAGGTATGTTTTCTCTTCAGCTTCAGTAAACTGCTAGAGATGAGTTACTATTGGTTTCTTTGTTCTGAAATGTATGGATTGCAGTCTCTTATATTACTGCTGTATCTATTACAATATTTTTTTATGGATTTATTTGTTTAATTAATTTGACAGAGTCAGGATCAGGCAACATGCTTCTTAATGGATATTTGCTTATTCTTTATTTCATTTTGCAAATTTCTCTGACAATATGCATTCTAATCTATTAGATGCATTTCTTTTGCAACTCTAGTTTCATTAATATTGTTCTATCCTTTTTTGGCACATTTCATAGTTTTTTGTTGTAAGTAATGATTAAATTTCACTAACTCATTCATTTGCATTTCAAATTCATAACAGATAAATGATATGTCATATTGTTCATGAACCATGGAAGCATACATTTTTGTACGTTGTACATTTTATATTTTCAACTTTTTGGATGATTTTTTTTTTTACATCTTTAGATCACGTGTTCATCAAAGTTATAGTTTTTCTTGAAGAACTTTAATTCAGTTGAATTTAGATATTTCAAACAATTATCAGGTCTTTTCTGGAATTGATTATAATCATTTTTGAAAGATTCTGTGTTTACATTGCAGAAATTGTTATGCAGTTTATTCAAATACTGTATAGTGGGATATTTTTGCAGATGTCAATTTACACTAATTATATTTTAGGGATTGCTAATTATAAGATGACAAATTTGGATAAAATTCCTTTTCATCATCTCACTCTATGGCCGCTAAATTGATAAAAATGTGTCTACCGCTAAGAGTACCCACTATAGTATAAGTGCTTCAACTCTGCAGTATGAGATTTATTATTCCAGAATTTTCTTTTATTAATATTGGAATGAAGACTACTTGTCTTCATTGATATTTTTTTCCTAGTCTGCACAATTGTTTGACATGACTCATGGGGATATAATTGATTGCCTTTATTAAGATAAGTACGCATCTTTTCAACTTTATTTGCTGTGCTCTTTTTCATTTGTTTGTGTTTCTATTCCATCCTATAATCTCCCCCTATCCTGTGATTGAATCTTCTATGTTAGCCTGCTTTATTAGCATCCTAAAATTTGAAAAATACTTTCAGAATTAACTCTTTTTGTTTTTCTTTGATTGAAAATTTGGAAATCTGGTTTTGTGTGTTTTGTTGGACATTGATGGTTTTTTAAAACTACATGAGACAGTTAGACAGCTAGTGGTTCTTGTTCAGGTTAGAATTTTTATATACTAATCTTTCATATTTGTAGATGACTAGTTTAACTAAAGTAATGATAATGACTTTTGTCCCCCCCCCCCCCCCCCACACACACACACAGTGCTGAGGCAGATTTTATTTTTATAGGACAAATATCAAAATTCATAATCATGGAAATTAGGAGACATATTTTCATCAAAGGTAAAACTTGAATAAATATCTTGCATATTAGTACTCAGATAACTGATCAGCCATGGATCTGCAACAATAAATGTTAAATTAAGCAATACCTTCAAGCTCAGGTTGATCAAAGTGCAGATGATATAAAGAAGTTTTGACCTTGAGTGACCTTGTCACTAAAAGGAGCTATGTTTACCCTAATACCCTTGTGCTAGGCAAGGAAAATATCTGTATATTAACACAGATAGGGAGGTTCAGAGACATACCATCTTAACCATTCATAAGTTCAACAGAATTAAATATGAAATTACCATAAATTGTCATCATTGTGAAGTATCCAAGATAATCACACATTGTAGAGAAAGTTTCATAGAACTAGAATGATAATTGGAATAGACCAGTGTTTACCTAAGCAACCTTTAGCCAGTAATATTGCTCAGGACCATTATATGAGGATGTACAGTATTGGTTACAGAGGTATTACATTTTACATTCCATTCAAAATGTTTGTAACTGTGGCTATGAAAGATTGCTTGTGCTTCATTCTTTAACTTCCAATATTTCTTATTGGGTTAGAGGGTTTGACAAATTGATCCATTTAGTTTGCAGATCTGTTTGTTGTGGATACAAGAGTGCCAGTAAATATAGATCTCCAACCACATTCCAATGATTTTCAAAATTGTGTATCAGGCAAACCAAGTCTTGGTCAGGACATTGTATATCACCATTTGGAAACTTAAAAGAAACTGGGTCATTAAGTCATTACATAAATATCGAATTCACTAGAGACACCATCTGTGATGTCAGTCTCACATCTTGGCCTTGGCTGCTTATGATCATTTTTGAGACCTTGTTATAAACCTTTTTATCTTGGGATGGAAGGTCGTATTATCATTATAGTTACAACAACAAATGTTGTGAAGTGAATTGTTTGTCAGCAGTATCTACTACTGTTGACAAAGTCTTGTATGATTTTTGTTTCTGTTGGTTTTAACGGCACTTTGAACACATTATTGTATGTATCATGCTGATGAAACGGGAGTTTAGTGCCTTTCGAAAGGACATGTGGTAGCAGCTGAGCTGGGCTGACTTGGATGGGTATTGAACTTGCAACCTTTGCATAATGAGCCAGACACTGTTCCAACTGAGCTACCATAGCTGTTGTAAGAACAGCTTTGGAACAAGAAAATTAGTTTGAGTAGACAATGAAGATAACAAGAGATAGTTTTAAGAGCTACAGAGTTTTTTTCTTTGGATTTGACAAGAATTTGCAGTTGACATGCAGGGTTAAGATTTGGTAGGTTTCACTGTAACTTGGAAGATTGAGAACCAAGTATTTACTGAGAACTTTTCTGCCACCAGTATTCAGACATAATGGTATCTATAAGACCACTAAATATGCAAGCTAGGAAAATGATTTGGTCTGGTATGAAATCTTACATGGCAGGTAGAACTGAAGAGGCAGATTTATTGGTAGGAATGGCCTATTGTAAATCATGCAATGACTATCCTAACTTACCTGTGCCAAATACTTCCAGGTGTATACCCATCTTTCAAACTGATTTAGATGAGATGGATGGAGTTGCATAAGGCTTCATGAAAATTTACTGAATGAGTAATTAGTTTAATTTTCTTAAAATTTAAGAAATAATTCTTCTGTATGGCATATAGATTACTCTCTTTCCACTTTCCTTGCAGCATAGATTGAAAAAATTACTGAACTGAATAATTGAGAAACACTGAAATACACTATTTCCAAGGCCACTGAGTGTTGCGAACCTAGAGACTTGTTTTTCTTTTTGTTAGTCCTTACAGAGAGCTTCCAGGGCAATTTTTTGCCCACTCAATATTTAAGGAACAGATCATTTATGAAAAGTGTATGACAGATTAAGCAGGCCTGAGATGCATGTACATTAGATCAAATAACCCAGGTGGTAGAGCACCTGACTAGTGTTAAGGAGGTCTTGGATTTGAGTCTTAGACCAGCCACAGATTATTCTCCCCTTTATATTTGGTTGTCAGGGATGGTACCTCTTGGACAATTAAGGAAGATATGCATGTGTGTGTTTATGTGTGTGAGTGTGGGGGGGGGGGGGATTGAAAGGCAGGGAAAAAGGTAGCAGGGCTAGCCATGAGTGTTGGTTCAGATAGCTTAGGTGGGAAGCACCCAGCTGGTGTTAGGAAGGTATTGGGTCAAGCTCCAATCTGGTCTCTTACAGATACCAACAGTCCGCTGCAATTTAGATCCTTTATTCTTTTTCATTTTTTTAAGATTTGTGAAATAAATTGCTGGCAAAATGATTTATTGCTGTGAGTCCATATTCAAATTTTCTTTTAATCTTGAACATAAATCTTTAAAAAACTTGAGTGATTTGGTGATGCACAGTAACTTGTACAAAATGTTGCTTTCACAAGCTATGACTACAGAAAAATATATATGCCTGTATGATTCTCCCCATACCATTTAACATTGGTATTGTTAACTGGAGAAAGCTTTTTACTCAAACAGATTTATTGAATGTGTGCTATAATGGAGAGTTATGTCTTTGATAGCATGTATAATAATTTGCTCTAGAAGTGTACCACAATATATTTTAGTACACCTACACTAGTGACTTCTGTCGGCGCTGAGTGGGTAACCTGAAGTACCTGTGCCATCACAGCATGGTATAAATTACAGCACTTTATGTCAGCCATACTTTTGAATTTCAATTTTGCAACTTCTCGTCTTGAGCAAACTTAATCCCATAATATTGACAAAACTTGTTGTTACATGCAGTGATGTTGGTCAGTGACAAGTATTGTTGTTCATCTGTTGTTTTGACAGCTTGATTGTTGTTTCATGCATTAATGTAGGTCAGTGAGAAGTGTAGTTATTCTTCTAACTTTTCTTTTGACGACTTGAGTTTTGAAAGTCATGTCACATTACCTGCATCAGGATGGTACACCTTTGAGTGTGCAAGCAGTGTTGTTGCAGAGGAATGGTACACCTCTGAGAGTGTAAGCAGTCTTGTTGCAGAGAAATGGTACACCTCTGAGAGTGCAAGCAGTGTTGTTCCAGAGGAAAAGGGTCAGTCTCACAATCCTGCCATTGTAAGACAGAGTCCAGCCTGATGACCATAACTGTACCAAATTTTTAGAAGCAGATGGTGTATATAAGATTCACTTTGTCCTTCCATGAGTACAGCTATATCCAGAGGTGTTCCCCATGTGGCTGCAGGTGCTGCACAGAGTGTGTGCTATTTATATGAGGTTAATATGCAGTTTTATCAAACGATTACTGTGCTGTTGAGGTTAATATACCCATATCATAATTTTTCTGTAAATACATTTCATGGCTCACAAATGATGTCATGCAAGGGAAAGGCATAATGATCAGAATGTATTTCAGAGTCATTTCACTACACTATTCTTCAGTTTTGTCAAATATAATCAGTTTTTTGCATCAGGAGAGAAATAGAATCTTACATTTATGCTCATGCAATTGGTTTCATAAATTTCTTTTGAAATGAGCACTCATATAAGATCCACTCTCTCTCTCTCTCTCTTTATATATATATATATATATATATATATATATATATATATATATATATATATATATATATATATATATATTGTCTTAAATATCTTGGGGTTTGTTGTTGTTCAAGTTAGAGATTTTATATTTTTATGTACCATGGGTAATATTAATCATAATTATTACATGATTCCTGTGAGAAATGTTTTTTCATTGGATGACACGACATCATGTGATCGGTTATAATCATTATATTGCACTGTTGTGTCATCATTGACTTTTTCATGATGTTATAATGTTAAATTCATGGTGTCTTGCAGCTGAAATGACATTTTCACATTTTGAAACAAGGTAAATTTCAAAGTTTTCCACAAATCAAGTAATCAAACAATTATAAACCTTTGTTTTGGTGAATATTAAATTTGATGAACCAGTAATCCAGTTATATTGACCTACACTTCATTGAAAACATCATATTCACCTCAATAAAGGTCCATATTTGTATTATATTTTTATATTCATTTGAATGTTACAAAACTTCTGTGGGAATAATCACATATTTACTTAAAAATTGAGTGAATCTAACTAAATCGTCACTTTTGTTTAACTGGTGCATTTTTGTAGATTTTTTGGTTAGATGTCTCCCAATACCTTCCTAACAAATGTATATGCTGTACAGCAGGGAACATCTCATTTCACTCAGTTGTTGCATTGCTTTTAGGATTTTATATAGTACTAAGGGAGACCATTTTATCTTACAAACATTAATGACACCAGATGTACTGTAGTAAAAATATAATGTAGGAGACTTAATTTTTCTTACTCAGAGTTTGATATAAATAATGGAGAGATTTTTTTACCAGTATAGTTTGGAATTTTTAAGTGTGTGATTGGGACTAAAGTTTTGTCTCACACACCTGCAGAGAGACATTAGAGTTTGTTGTATAATGGAGAAAGCTTTCTCTTACACAGTTCCAGATATATTGAAGTTAGCTGTATATTAGACATAGTTCTGTTGACATTCTGTCATATTTATTAGAGTTTTTCATGTTGCAGAGAAGGATTCCTCTTCCAGAATTCCAGATTGATTGCATTATACTGTGTAATGGAGAATAATGTGTCTCAGTATCGGGTTCACTGATGTGTATTGTATTTCCCCAATTAATTGAGGCCTACTGGAGATTGTTTTTTCTCACACATTATCAGATTTGTTGCATTGTATGGTGCGGTGGGAACAGATTTTTTGTGTCCAGTTACAGTGATTGATTGAGATGTACAGGTTACTTGAGCAGTTTTTGCCGCAAACTTTGTCAGTGTTTGGTATCTTCTAGTGGAGAAATTTTTCTCAGAAATAAAGTGAGATATGTATTAAATTGCAAATGAAGTGAAGACAATGTTGTATCAACAGTGCCACATTTTTCCCATTTTTATATGTTGTGTAGATAGTTCAGTCTCCAGCTTCATGAAGGTGTATTTTGTTGTGGAGAAAGTTGTCTGGCACAGTTTTACATTTATTGAGGTGTACTATATGAAAGTTTTATCACACATAGTTCGGGATTGACTGGGTTGTACTGTATAGTGGAGAATGTTGAAGTGTGTTGCAGAGAAAAGTTTGTTTCACAAAATTCCAGATTTATTGAGGTGTACTGTGTAGTGGAGAGAGTTTTATCTCATCCCTAATCAAAAATCTGGTGAGATTCAACTCCTCCAACTGCAGTCAACACCTAAATGCAGCCGATTTTCGAAATGAAATTAGTTTCATCCACACAGACCCTGATCTTGATGTTAGCCCATCTGATTGAACATTATGAAAGGTACAGTTCTTCATGTAAGTACACTAAATATTAGCAAAATAGCTATATACTTGTTATTTGATTCATTCAGTCAATTTAATCATTTGTATTATGGATTTTAGTTCCTAAAATCATGTAAAAAATATATAATTCTTTTACAGTTTCTATGACACTTGAATATTTTCAATATTATAACTGAAGTATTCCTTTGATTTTTGTCATCAAAAATGAGAAATAGAGGTCACAATGTCTGTCCATCTGTCGTGTGTTAACTTCTGGTCAAAGATTTGTATGCCCCACCATGACAGTGGCATGGGAATATGGTGCTACCCTTGTCCATCCATCCATCCATCTGTCCATCACACCTCGGTTAAGTTTTGCATTTAGGTCATTTCAGGCACTGGTGGGGCAGATGTGTTCCATGAACACATTTTGAGTTTAATGGGCAATATCTCCTGTTTTTATCAGCGGATTATTATCCAACTTGGCAAATAAATGCATTAGGAGGAAGGAATATCCCTAGAGATTAAATGCCTGGGACCTCAAAGGTCAAGGACACAGGGAGCAGTTGTTTAAATTTTAGGTGGATGAACAGTAGTTAAAAGGTTAAAGTATTTGAATTTGATTAGTAGTATCTCCTTTTGCCATGGATGAATTGACATCAGATAAAGACAAGATGTTTACTATGGGATATAAATATCTCTACTGGTGTTTAGGTCAGAAGGTCAGAGATTAAGCTCACAGTGGTCAGTTTCTCTTATGGGGGGAGGACTAATATATGTCCATGGAGTTTTAACCGGATTGACCAGTGTACATGGCACATTCAGGGTGATGATGGATTCAGATATCAAAGGTCAAGGTCACAGGGTGAATTCTTTATTTTTTCAGGATAGATTGGTAATAGCTGTATCGAGGAGCTATATCTTCTGTTTCTATACATGTATTGTTGTCAGATTTGTCACATATTAACATATGCATGGGGTAGTTTAATGGCAGTTTTTATGAATTTTTTAAAATCTAGTTGAATCCATTGTAACTGAACTCAATATTTTGCCTGTGTTTTTCTAAATATAACAAATGAGTCATTCAGTCAGGATGTGAATGCTTTCTGTCTTTATTCTTACTGTCTTTTTCCAGTGATGAGTCTGCCTTGTAAAATAAAGTGGGTGGGGGTGTTGGTTTGTGGGATATATGATTACTTAAAGCTCTCATATATGTAAATAAGAGGGGATTAACTTATCATATAGCTTTGGCTGAATGTCATTGGGAATTATGGTATTTAATAAAAATAGTTTGGTTTTTTTACAACAGATTTCATTACTGTTTTGTTATAATTGGCTGCTTTTGTATTTCATCAGACTTTAAGAAATAATCATTATCTTGAAAACTGCAGTGTATTTTTCATTATTCTTCGCTTATAGTAAAGAATTTTGATCATTTTTGCTAAACGGATTTACTCTTTATGTAGCTGTATCAATTACCACTAATGTATTGGAAAAAATGACAAAGTTTTAATATTGTTTGATGAATTGATTTACTGTAAGCTTTGAAGTTAGTTTTCAAGTGAAGAGTCTGGCAGTATTCTAAACTCTTTTATTAAAGTATCATGCAAAACTGTTGTTTATGAATTTCCTTCATAATTGACAATTTTAATATAAGGTATATCCCAATCAATACATTCTCCGAAGTGACATATGATTTATGTTCTTTGCAATAGGTCAAATGTCATTGGGGGAAATTGCATTATTTTCAAAGGGGTGTTTATTCAGATGCATTCAAAAATTAGAAATGCACACACACAATAAATATGCAAGAACTTTGTCCCATTTTACAGTAATATTGGATGGTTTTTAACAGCACTTGCAACACATTTTTGTCTATATCATGCCAAGGAAATGGGGGCTAAGTTGCTATCCCAAGGACACACCGAAGCAGCCAATGTGGGCTGGCCTGGTTGGGTATTAAACCTGGAACCCTTGGATTACAAGTCTGATGCTCTGCCAACTTACATTTACAGTAAACAGAAACTTTTACAAAACATATTTACAATTTTGCTTATTTTACCATGTATTCACTAAAATTGTTTTTAAATGTTGTTTGTTTTTTGCTCTGGTGATGGCTTATCAATTGCAGATGTATATAACTCTTATATCTCCACAGGGAATGTGTAGATTGGTCTGTTTGGTTGTATATGACCTGTACCAACAGCAGATCTGCTGCCACATAATAAGCTGACAATTCAAAGTCTGTGTTGATCATTCAACTTATGAGGATATGTGAACAGCATGATGGTGCATCGTGAGGCAGCAGATTGGGTCTACACAGTTCCCAGTTGGATGTGCATTGTACATGAGTAATTGCTGTAGTAAAATTTGACGAAAATCAAAATATGCTTAGTAGAATTGACCAAAGTACAATTTTTGCCCTGAGTTCAGGTTTACCCTAACCAATAAACCCAAGAAAGTGATCACGAAACTCATGCTCAAGACCCCCAAATTACATATGATCTTTAGGGTGTACATATGTATCATATATACTCGCGTATAATCTGGGTCCAAATGCAAACAATGTAGACCCTGATCTGCCGTCGCATAATGCGCCAGCAGATCAACTTCTATGTTGTTTGTTCTACTGATTAGTCCTTTCAAACTGCATAGACCCAGATCTGCCAGCACATTATGCAACGGCAGATCTGGGTCTATGCAGTTTGCAGTTGGTATTAGCTTATATATGAGTATATACAGTAATGGAAATTTGGCAGCCTTTAGGGACAAAAGTTAAGAAAAAGGTTAAAATTCTGTGATTCTAGTTCTGTTCTAATTAAAGTTATAGACTGTCAAAGTTTTGAACTTATAGCTTGGTCTTGAGTTCCTTGCACAAAAAGGTTTTGAAAATATGCAGACATGCCAGGAAATCTCTCTCATAAAACTCTTGAGCTTCATTTTGATCTGAAGATTTTGTTGTGACGAATAAGAAACAATGTTACTTTTGAAAGTTTGTTCCTGATTATCTGATAGTGGAAACTCAATCTAGGAATTTTATGATCTTGAGGTCTGATAATGTTTCATTTGTTATAATTTATATATTCTAGAGTATGTTCTGTTAGCAGCCATATCAGGCAAATATTTAGTGGAGCAAGGTTCAGCCTTAGAGTATACCTTTATATCAAGGCACTTTTTCATGAGAGATACCATGTGTAAATCCGTTTTCTTATGTTTACCAATATAATTCACTTTTCTATGAAGAACACTAGTCCATAAAGGACAGCATGCTGAGGTTCATTGAGTGTGCTTTATTGACAGGTTTCACTGTAATATTATTTGTGTTTTACATGGAATTTTGTTATGGAGATGTGAGCAGAATATGGACACAGTGATGGTGTGAAATCCAAGAAAATCTGTATCCAGCTAAATGTATTGGATATTATACTCCCCAGTGTTATATTCACTGTATAAAATGCTTTCAATTAATTAAATCATTGTTTTAAAGAAGAGGTTTGTTTTTCTTTTTTTTACAACATATATTATTGGTAGATTATCAGCTTTCATAGTTATTTCCCTTGGAATTACTGTTTCCCCTCCCCCATCCTGTGGGTGATTATTCTCCATAAGAACTTAAATATCTGCAAAAAGCCTATGTATTTATAGAGAAACAAAAGAATAACTATTATTACAAGTGTGTTATCAAAGGCATGGAGGATACCTTGGTATTTTTGTAACTCATTTGTATGATAATCCAAACTTGTCATAAGCAGACACCACTGGGAAGTGGGAATAACAGAATCCATTGTATGTAATGGCGTGGGTTAGTAAAAATTCCAACCAAGGATCAGACATTGTTGCCAGGAACAAGGGTTTGAAAATAGCATCCTTAATATACAAGTCTACCAAGGTAGACTCATGTATTGGGGATTCTATACAAAAATTCAGAACTTAAATCGGGTTTTCCGCAATCAGATTAGGTGTTGGTTTTATGTCTGAAAAGATGCACACCAGGAACAGGACTTTGCCGAGTTCCTGCCCACAAATTCTGGTCCTGAGGGTGGGGTTTCCATATCTCACATCAATACATATGATGGATTACTTTTCTCACATATTTCATTGGGAAATAGTGTTGCAAAAGTAAAGCTATCCTGAATCTCTTTTAGCACAATAGCACAAAAGCTGCTAAACATATTGCTGTGAAATGTTCTACACTTATTTATGGTCATAAGTAGATGACATGATTGGGTTTTCGGCCATTACAGCAATGCTTTTTTTTTTTTTTTGGCACATATTTGAACTTCTTCGACTTACTGTATATATTTGCTTATAAGTCTGGTCCAACTGCAAACAACATAAACTCAGATCTGCTGTCTCATAATGCGCCCTGCAGATTAGGCCTGTGTTGTTTGTACTTCCGATTCCTCCTAACAAACTGCATATATTGGCACATTATGTGATGGCAGATCTGGGTATATGCAGTTTGCAGTTGGACCCAACTTATAGGCAAGTAATAAGGTAGTATTTTTAATTAAGACTTAAGAAAACACTACTTCTTAGCACAATTGAGCAAACACCATGTGAGGTAGATTGATGAAATTTGATAGGCCTATTTGTATTTATATGAAGATGACCTGATTAGATCTTTTGGCCATTGCAGCAATTTTTCAATTGACTTTGACTTTTTGACAAAACCCTCTTAGCATGACAGAACAAAAACCACTTGAGGTAGAGAGACAAAATTTGGCAGGCATATTTTTTATACTCTGCCTCTATAGAGGCAGGGGATATATACATGTAGTAATCCTTTTATCCATCATCCAACCCTCCTTCTGTCTGGTACAATCTCGTTAGTACAATTAGTCCTGCAGTTGTTGATGGATTGCCATGAATCTTGGTAATTATTATGGTGGTCACCTGAAGATGATCATATTGACAAATCACTTTGCTCCTGCATTTGTGTTAGAGTTATTGCCCATTTTGTCTTGTAGCATGACCCAATCTCATTAGCGCAACTAGTTCCTCTGTTTTTAGCTCTACTGGTCATAGACCAGAAGAGCTTATGGGATGGTCTGTTGTCAGTTGTCCTTTCTCTGTCTGTCAGTTAGCACAAGTTTGTTGTCGCTACTCCTCCTAAACTACTTGCAAGGATTGCCAGGGAATTTTACATACATACTCATTCATCTGGAGATCTAGTTGTTCCTAATGAAAATGGTGCCTCTTGGACATCCAACATGAAAATCTTATTATGCTACTCATCCTGATGGAGGGACCTATTAACATAGGGTTTTCAATACAAGATTTCTTATGATATCTAGTTGGTCCTAAATGAAAATGGTGCTGTCATAACCTATATTATGGCCACCATGGCAACCATAATGAAAATCTTGTTATTGCTACTCCTGAACAGAAAGTGATATAGAAATGGCGGTTTCACCAATAGACTTATGATGTCTAGTTGGTCCTGAATAAAAATGGTGCCAATCTGATCTCCAATACAGTGCCATGGAGGCCATTTTGAAAATCTTGTTATCATTACTCCACTGAATGGATGGTCATATTGACTTCTAATGATGTCTAGTTGGTCCTAAATGAAAATGGGGCCAATCTGACATCTGATATGGCCACCACAATGACCAGCTTGAAATCTTGTTATCACTTAAGAATATTAGAGATGGTTCTGACACTTAGCAGTTAAAAAGATGTGCATATCGATAAAGCAATTTGGTCCTGCTATATTTGGTAGAGTTACTGCTCCTTTTGTTTTGTTGCTTAATGCATTGTATGACGGTCTCCTTAGCACAACTAGTTCTGCACTTTTTGATGATTGCCATGAAATTTGGTAAATATTATAGTCATCAACTGAAGATGTGCATATTGACAAATCTCTTTGCTGCTACACTTTTTTTTAGAGTTATTGCCCTTTCTGTGTTGTAGCCTCATGCATTGTATAACACACTCCAGTTAGCACAACTAGTCCTTAAGTTTTTGATGGACTGGCATGAGACTTGGTAAATATCATAGTCATCACCTGAGATTAGCATATTGATGAATCACTTTGCTCCAGAAATTATTTTTAGAGCTATTGCCCTTCTTTACAGCTTAATACAATGTATGGCACAATCTCGTTTGCATAACAAGTCCTGCAGTTTTTTATGGATTGCTATGAAACTTGGCAAATACTATGGCAGGCACATAAAGATATGTATATCAACAAACCACTTTGCTCCCACAATTTTTGGTAGAGTTATTGCTCTTTTTGTTGTGTGGCTCAAACGCAGTATATGACAATCTCCTTAGTACAACTAGTTCTTTAGTTTTTGATGAATTGCCATGAAACTTGGTAAATATTATTGTCCGAAGATGCACATATCAACCCTATCACTTTCCTCCCATAATTTTTGTGGGAGATATTCTTGCAGCTGAACGCCGTGTAAGACAGAATCTTGTGAATACAACTTCATGGTTCATACAACCTTGCATCCTTGAATTGTAGGAGTTGCTTTGAAAACTCCTTGAATTATAAAAAAGTTGCTTTTATCCTTGAAAAGTCTCTGAATTTTTCCCAAAACTCCGTGAATTTATCTTAATGAATACAAAATATTAAAACTGAATAAAAAATAACATTTGAAATTAAGAATTTTTATTTGCATATTTTCCAGAAATAATAGATACAACATAAAATGGGTTAAAATTAGGTCAATCAAATGACACATGTAGTTACCAGATGGAATAGCGTCTGTTTGCTCTAGTGGCACACACTAATTACGTGTTTTTTTTTCTTCCACTTTGTTACCTATTTATGCTGTGGTAAAGAAAGTAACATATTGAACAAATATTCCTTGAAAACTTTAGAAAGTAAAAACTCTTTGAAAAGTCCTTTAAAAACAACTTCCTGGGGCTGTATGAACCATGAACTTGTCTTGCAGCTTTTTTATGGATTGCTGTGAAACTTGGATGCATATATTGACAAATCTTTGCTTGAGTTTTGTAATAGTTATTGCTCGTTTTGACTTACAGTGTAATAGTTATTGCTCGTTTTGACTTACAGATGGATGCAGAGTATGACAGAATGTTACCAGTACAACTACTCTTGCAGCTTTTAGTGGATTGTGTATATTATGGTCATCATCAGGAGATGTTATGCATGTTGTGCTCACACTATTATCACAAGAACTCTGCCCTTTTTTTTAACTATAGACTCGTCTCCATGATGGGTTGGCAGTGGGATATTGGAGAGGCAGGTGTGTATTTGCTCACCATTCCTCTAGTTTCATATTATGTAGATGACCAGTTTCGATATTTGGCCTATTATAGGAAGTTTTCATTTTTTTTTTACACAATTTTGAACTTTTTCGACTAAGATTTTTTCTGGTCTGCAGTGGGAGAATATATGTTTTTCAGACACTAATCTATTATATTTAACTTTTTGGGGCCTAAGATGCAAAAGTAACAATTCAATAAATTTACCGTGATTCTGACATCAACAGGATTTATCCAATAAATTTGGCTGGGATATCATCAGTTATCACAATATTGATTTATGTGTCGATAAAGCATCCTTAGATATTGAGACAGTAAAAAAGATACATATAAACAAAATACAGTTGCATCAGATGTTACATAAATATCAAGAAATTTGTATTTAAAAACTCCATTTTCAGTTTGGAAACTCATTTGGAATGATAGAGCATTGCTTGCATGCTAAGGTCGGCATAAATGGTGTCCACTGAATGGTGTTTTTCAACACCAGGATTATGTTTTGTTACTTTATTGCAAAGAAAAATGTGCTCACTGAATAACTGCCAGTATTAATGAAAAGGACCACATTGTATCTGTTACTTAGTTGAATGGATCCTTGATACATTGCAATTATAATGTGTCCAAACACATTTATTTACCAATCAATTAATGTTAATGTATCATGATACTTTCCAGCTTATACATCAATATCCTATTTATAAAATCTGGTTGATATCCTTCATATTTTTGAAAGTTCTAATTTTTTGACCAGTGTACATATGTATATGACCGCCATACAACGGAGCTAATTATGTTATGTTATTCATCTGTTCATCCATTGATACATTTGTAAGTCTTTTTTGCACAATAACCTGAGTTGTCCACCATCTACAGGTACCAAACTTTGTGGATGGCTTGCACTTGGGGTAAGGAAAAACCCTATCAATTTCAAGACCAAGAGGTCAAAGGTCATGGCCACTGACTGAAAGAATAAAATGGTTTCCACACATTAACCTTGAGTTCGCCACCATCTATAATTACCAAACTTTGTGGATGGCTTGCACTTGGAATAAGGAAGAACCCTATCGATTTTGTGGGTAACAAGTTCAAAGGTCAAGATCACTGTGACTGAAGGAATAAAAGTGGTTTCCACACAATAACATTAATTCTACATCACATACCTAGACCAAACTTTGGGGATGGCTTGAACTTGGGGTAAGGAAGAAACCTATTGATTTTTTAGGTCAAAGGTCAAGGTTGCTGTGACAGGCAGAAGAGGAATGGTTTCTGCACAAAGATTTCAGTTATCTTAATAGGACTGTTAAACATGGCATGGGCATATAATGTGTCATTCGTGGTACTCTTTGTGTATTGTTAGTGTTTTACGGTATGTTTTCATCACTATCATTCAGTGAAAGAATATTGCAAAATACAGACTGTGACTTTGTTGGCAAAAACAGCCCTTATTGCCTCTGACCCATTTGTGAAACAGGAATCGTGACTCGGAAGGTAATATGACATTAAGGATATGATAAATTTCCTCTCTCATTATATATTACATTAAATAAGTGTTAGGGCAATCATATTTTTATCACCATGGCACTATGGTTTGCTTGTGAATTATGAGCACAAACTTTTGTGGTTGTGAAAGCATGAATAAGTCAAGATTAGGTGTGTCACACAATTGAAGTTTTTATCAGATATAAGATAAATGGCATTCAAACCTGTTCAACATAATGAAAGTACAGTAAACTCTTGATAGTTTGTTGCCTCCTAGGATCAATGTAAATCAGTTAAAGAGAACAGTAGTTCAAAACAGCAAGGTTAAATATAACTAAAGTGGTACCTCACTATAAAGCACCTCAGTATAACACTGTCTCAGATATAACACGGGTGTGGTTATGGGACCCATCATACTGGTTGAATTCTGTCCTTTCATGTAATGTATTTCAGTATAAGGCAGTATAAGGCAATGACACCTATAGCACGGTACACATTTTAGGATCCCATGAATCCTAGTTCATGTTAATTTATCAAAGATAAAAAAAATTAAATAATAAATGCAGAAGTATTCAGACACTCTTTGAAAGCATTATAGTGAAGTATTCAGACACACTCTTTGACAGTGTTATAGTGAAGGAACACAGTATAAACAATTGTGCCAGTTTTTCAAACCAGTTTGAGCAATCCTAGGTACCATATTTAAGCCAAACATGAAGGACACATTGAAATTCTACTGCACTTGTGACAATACATACAAATTAAAGACAAAACTTGGTCATGGTGACCAGAATAAGGTAATGCTGAATGGAAAATTGAGATTAATTTCACCGAATTAACTGTTTGAAAAATGTATACTTTAATAAGCTTATTAAGTAGAAATGCAGTTGTTAAAGTCTAAATAAATGTTAATTCTGTTTGATGTGAGGTGATATAACACTATTTCTGAAATAACAATGAATATCAAACAGCTTAATTCTTAAATAGGCTGTACACTATTAATTGGAAGTCATTAAATTAGTTAACAAAGTAACAGGTACATAGGGCAGTCCTATGACTTGATACAATATGATCTAAATGTTGCACTCATCATAGCTAGAAATATATACTCTGGCAGTCTTCAAACAGATAGCCAATATGTCTTCAAATCCCGTTTGTGGCTCTACTGGTCATCGAACAGAAGAGCTTGTAGGATGGTCTGTTGTCCGTGGTCTGTCCATCCATTAGCACAAGTTTGTTATTGCTACTCCTCCTAAACCACTTGGAGGATTGCCATGAAACTTTACACACACATTCATCCCATGGTCTAGTCAATCCTAAATGAAAATGGTGCCACTCAGACATCCAATATGGCCACCACAGTGGCCATCATAAAAATCTTGTTATTGTTACTCCTCATGAATGGATGGTCATATCAACATGGGGCTTTCACTAAAAGACTTCTTATGATGTCTAGTTGGTCCAAAATGACAGTGGTGCCAATCTGTTATTCAATATGGTCACCACAGTGGCCATCTTGAAAATCTTGCTATCGCTACTCCTCCTGAATGGATGGTCGTATCAACATGGGGTTTTCACTAAAAGACTTATGATGTCTTGTTGGCTCTAAATGAAAATTGTGCTGATCTGATGTTTAATATAGCCACCACAGTGGCCATCTTGAAAATCTTGCTATCAGTACTTCTCCTGAACATAAAGTCATATTGACATGGGGTTTTCACCAGAAGACTTCTTATGATGTCTAGTTGGTCCCAAATGAAAATGGTGCCAGTTTGATATCCAATATGGCCACCACAGTGGCCATCTTGAAAATCTTGTTATCGCTACTTCTCCTGAATGGAGGGTCATATCAACTTGGGGTTTTTGCTGAAGGACATCTTATGATGTATAGTTTATCCTAAATGAAATTGGAGCTGATCTGATTTCCAATATGGCCATCACAATGGCCATCTTGAAAATCTTCTTATAGCTACTCCTCCTGCACAAAAAGTAATATTGCCATAGGGTTTTCACCAGAAGACTTCTTATGATGTCAAGTTGGTTCTAAATGATAATGGTGTCGATCTGATGTCCAACATGGCCACCACAGTGGCCATCTTGCAAATCTTGTTATCGCTACTCCTCCTGAATGGATGGTAATATCAACATGGGGTTTTCACTAAAAGACTTATGATGTCTAGTTGGCTCTAAATGAAAATTGTGCTGATCTGATGTCCAATATAGCCACCACAGTGGCCATCTTGAAAATCTTGTTATCATTATTTCTTGTGAATGAATGGTCATATCAACATGTGGTTTTCACTGAAAGACTTCTTATGATGTGTAAGTTGGTCATAAATGAAAATGTTACTGATCCGACTTCTAATATCACTGCCACAATGGCCATCTTGAAAATCTTGTTATCACTACTTCTCCTAGATGACTGGTCATATTGACATTGTGCTTTCCACCAAAGACTTCTTATGATGTCTTGTTGGTACTGAGTAGAAATGGTGCCAGTCTGATATTGAATATGGTCACCATGGCACCCATCTTGAAAATCTTGTTATCATTACTCCTCCAAAACAGAAAGTCATATCAACATCGGGTTTTCACTAAAAGACTTTTTATTATGCCTAGTTGGTCCTTAAATGAAAATGGTGACAAGGTGACATCCAATATTTCCACCACAGCAGCTAATTTGAAAATCTTGTTATTGTTGAAGAATATCAAAGATGGTTTCAACTCTAATCAGTTTATAGAAAAAAATGGTCTTATCTTTATTCCTGGAAATTCTCTCCAGCCATTTGAGCATCAGTCCCCTTCAAGGGACTCTTGTCTTATTCCCAAGAGAGAGGAAGTTAGCTTCAGATTAATTTCACAGAATTAACTGCTTAAAAACATTGTACTTTAATATGCTCATTTATTAGAAGTGCATTTGTAAAAGCCCAATTAAAAGTTAATTTTGTTTGATGTGAAGTGATACAATGCAGCACCTGGAGCATAGGATCACATGTATCCTGCAATTTTTTGTCCTTTGTCCCCAAAATCTGTACTCCTGTGTACCAGCTGGGCACGCTTTTTTGTCAAGAAGCAAAAATCCTTTTACTATTTTTCTTTAGTGCACATCTGTCTATGTCTGTCTTAACTCTAGCATTTAGCCAAAGTCGCTAAAGGCGATAACAACTGTAAGATGGCAGTAAATTTCCATTTAAAGACAACATTTTTGGCAATCAAAACATTCAGGGTTTGTGTTAGTCTGTCAAGTTGCAATTCAGAGTCACTGATGGCTGTAAGTGTAATGTATTTTTGAGGTTGAAATAATGACAAAAGCAACTAAATTTCTGTGGTGAAAAAGTTGCAGAAATAAACAATTTGGCATTTAATCTACCAATTATTAATTCAGAAAACACTGCTAGATAATGATTGAGTTAACTGAGAGCAAGAGCCGGAACAGAAAATGGTATAGTTCAGTTCTTTTCAGGTGAACAAGATATTCAAACATATAAATGTTTTGATGAGTTACTTGAGTGCTTGATAAATGTTTATAACAATAATATAAGTGTCAAAGGAAAATATGATAGTGCAGTGCAGACAACAAAAGTTAAAGTGGCAAAACTGTAAAAGCAAATAAGATTATCTCATATTTTTGTTACCACTACTAGTGCATTAAGTACTATCTATTATTTTTCTTTGTCCCTTTGATATTTTGTGTCGCCAAATTTGGAGGAGTGGACTGTCCCCTGCTGTTGGGATCCTAGGTTCAGCACTGGTGATACATTTCTGGAATTAAAATGAGTACAGTTTATATGTTGAATATCCTATACACTGTTAATTTGAAGTCATTCAATTAGTTAGCAAAGAAACAGGTACATAGGGCAGTCCTATGACTTGATACAATATGATCTCAATATGACACATCATCACAGCTTGAATTATAAACTATCTATCAGGCAGTCTTCAAACAGATTGTCAGTATCTCTACTGATCCCATTTTCTTATTCCCAAGGAGATAGGACGGGATCTTGTCCCAAGAGCTGATTAAAACCTCTCTGTTGTCATGAGGACAGGGATAGAACCACCTTTGCCAAGCATGTGATGTCAAAAGTAGGACTGATATGAGAAAAAGGTCACAGGGATCATCACCTATCTCTTGTTGTTCCCAGGTCCAAGGTGTAGAAGGATCGCGTTAAATGCCTTGTCTAATCTTGCCAAGAACTCATGTGACATTTGCATTGGAACATTGTACCCTCTCCACAGTTTGAAATAGGACAATATTTACTTATATTGTATAGGTATGCATGTTTACCTATTGATAAAATTTGTCTCCCACCCCTTGGTGTTGGACAAGATCTCTATAACCTCAGCACTAAAAGACAAAGCAAAAAACAGCCAAGTTTGAGTAAATGATTGCTGTGATCATCAGACATTTTTTTGTGTGTGGTCAAGCCTGTATTTAACATATGGCGAGACCTAGGTATCTTTTGTGGCAGCAATGGTGATGGCAGTGGCTGTAGCATCAGTATTAAAGTTGTGTATTAAAGTTTTTGTGAAAGTTTTGCAAGTCAGATACAGTGTGGGTTATATTATTAGTACATTTAAGGTATTTATCTGATGATAAGCCCACCCCCATTTTTACAAAATTTTGGCAAATATTTATTAACGATACCTTTCTCTGATAATAAGACAACCCCTACTTTTTTGAGAAATTTATTTGGCTGGCCCTCTGGGGTAATAATAGGAGAAATACTCTATTTGTTGTAATAACTTAATAACTGCACCGTGCACTTGAAACATTATTATTTCTGTAAATTTCATAAGGTTAAAGCTTATCATAATACGCACACTGACAAAGTCATAAACAATGACTCTTTCATGTGCATGTTCATGCTAGAAGAGTTAAAATCCCCTTATGTATGTAGGGAGCTCTCCATTGAGGAGATTCATTTTCTCTCCCAAAGTGGTCACTCTCCATAAATGACCTATAAGGTCAAAATTGTGAGACTGATTTAACCAACAAAGTTTAGTTGTAAATGAGACACTAAACATGCATATTGATTAGTTCAATGAAAATAATTATGTTCTACACAGGTTGTAGCATCCACTTTCCTCCCACAAGACATGCTGAGATCAAGACGTGGTGATAAGTTTCATGAAATTAATATTGTTCTAGGCAGGTTTTAGCAACCACTTCCCTCCCACAATAAATGCTGAGATCAAGACGTATGTATAGATGGTCATCAGTTCCATGAAAATAATAATGTTCTAGGCAGGTTTTAGGAACCACTTTCCTCCTACAAGATATGTTGAGATTGAGACATGCATAAAGATGGTGATCAGTTCCATGAAAAAATTTATGTTTTATGTTAGCAGCCACTTTCCTCCCACAAGACATGCTGAGATCAAGACATGTGATAAGTTCCATGAAAATAATGATATTCTAGACAGGTTTTAGCAGTCACTTCCCTCCCACAAGACATGCTGAGATCAAGACATGTGGTGATAAGTTTCATGAAAATAATGATCTTCTGGGCAGGTTTTAGCAGCCACTTTCCTCCCACAGGACATGCTGAGATTTTGATATATCTGTAGCTGATGAGAAGTTCCTTGAAAATAATAATGTTCTAAGCAGGTTTTAGCAGTCACTTTCTTCCCACAAGACATGTTGACTGGATATTTCTGCAAGTTTTAACCAAAAAGAAGGGTTTGTGCTTCTTAAGGCATGTTAGGTGATTTTATGTTGAATACTGTATTTACATTTGCAGGCAAGACTTCACATTCCATGACACCATTGTTCTGAATGTTCCGAATCAAAGAGATTATAAAAAGCCCCCTCCCCCCTTCATATATTTCTTTGATACATTAATAATGGAGAAAAGGCAATATATACATGACATAATGCTCTTTTTTAAGCTTCTTATATTGATGCACAGTAATAAACATGAGATAATCCCCTTAGAACAAGTAATTTTTTTTTTTTTTACATAATTTTATTGCAATAATCAGCAAGGATAAATGTATACACCACATGATTATACAGAACTATATCTGTACATTGTTGTGATCATGATAGTTATACCTGGGTTATACTGTATTTAGTACATTCCTGTGATTTTGCACTATTGTTATACCTCGGTTATACTGTATTTAGTACATTTCTGTTATTTCACACTGTTGTTATACCTGGGTTACCGGTATACTATTTTTAGTACATTATTGTGACATCACACTATTTTCATACCTGGGTTATTATACTGTATTTAGTACATTCC
Source organism: Margaritifera margaritifera (assembly GCA_029931535.1). Taxonomy (NCBI): domain Eukaryota; kingdom Metazoa; phylum Mollusca; class Bivalvia; order Unionida; family Margaritiferidae; genus Margaritifera; species Margaritifera margaritifera. Next base: position 583,635 of record JAQPZY010001106.1, read on the forward strand.
TGTGATGTCAAATCGTCATGTTGATGTTGGTTTCTTTTTCCGGAATCCACAGTCTTACTTTCATTGTTGCTCGCTCAACTGTCTACACACATCACTGGACTTAAACATACATGTACATCCTCTGGATAATGCCACAGGTCCATGTACATGGCTAACAGAGCAAAAGCAGAGACTGTTTCCTTGGAAAAAAATTGTGAACTTGCCAAAAATCAAAGAAATAAAAAGCATTAGCAAAAATCCTAAGAGCAAATCTGTTTTCACCAATGTGAATTTTTCCCATGCTGTAAAACCAACTCACTAGGTTTTTGGAGATGTTGCAGTCAATAAAGACAAGAGAAAACTGTGATCTGCTAAATAAAATGTGTATTAGCAAATTCATTTTTTAAGTAAATATATTAATTTATATTAAGATGATAGTTAGATGGGTAAGACAGGAGACAGAAGTTAGATAACAAAATAAGAGTGGATCTACATAATCCGATATATGTGTATACTGTTTTCAGACCATTTTCATTTGCTAAAGCATTTAATTTTTCAGAGTCCTAAATTGTCATTTTTTAAAATTCCTTTTTCAAAATTCACAAGTTCTTCACAATCTTGACTATGTTGCAGTCTTCCTCTGAAGAAATGTCCTTACACAAATCTAACTGAAAAATGAAAGTCCTGAATGTTATGTATAATACTTGCTCTTGGTAGAAAATTTCATTTAGACGAGTCAAAACATTTTCACCATGGGTTAGAATACTGCGTTGCATGTGTGACACTGAGAATTCTGCATGTTTCCAAGAATTTAGGGAAGATTCAGTATGAAGTCTTCAAAACCAGACATGGAAGCAGATGAACGTATCAACATTACATATGGAGGAGAGAAAGATGGGATGTCACTTTCTCACTGTGTCTGAAAAGCAACCAGAAAAGAAAAAGAATACATACCGACTGAAGGGGAAAAAGAAACATGTCTACCAGGAGAGAAATGTATAAACTTAACTCACAAATATGAAATTTACCAAAACATACACCAAAATAAAACTCCAACAGTGAATAAAATATGTTGTGTCAGACATCAATTTTCAGATAAAAATTTTGCCAATAAAACTTACCACTTTGAAAACTCATGTTCAAAACATTTTTGGCTCTCGCAAGGTTCTGACCATTTTAGACAGCCTTTAGACTGCCTCTACCAATATTTTAGACAGCCTTTAGACTGCCTCTACCAACATTTTAGACCACCTTTAGACTGCCTCTACCAATATTTTAGACAGCCTTTAGACTGACTCTACCAACATTTTAGACAGCTTTTAGACTGCCTCTACCAGCATTTAACAAGGGAGAAACTGCATTAAGACGAACATTCAGTTGGGTTCACTGTCTGCCACACACTCCACCATCAATAGACTAAATTGTCCTTGCCCATATACTGGCCACAAATGCACCAGAATGTTACTCGAATTGGCCACAAATGCACCAGAATGTTACTCGAATTACACATACTGTGCTGATCACATGACAGAACTTGTTTGGCTGGTTTGCCATGTCTATAATTCAGATTAAAGTTAATCTAAACTGACCACTCAGCACAAATTGTGCTACCTGACCAATCAGTTTTGTTTAAAACAAAAGAATACTTGTATGGTGGAGTTTCCTTGAGGAATTAGGCTGTAAATTTGTGAATGTTGTGTCCTAAGTTTTGAACCAGCATTGATTATAATAAATACCCATGTTTTCTGAATTACATTTCTTTTCAAATTAATAAATTGTTCATTTAATGACAAATTGTGTACTTGCATAAGTTTAGTCTCTTTTGTCATTAATTCAATCTCTGAATAAATTAAATCTTCCTTGCTGTGGGTGTGACTTTAACTTTGAAAATATGTTACACTAGTGGCCATCAAAGACTTTACATTGCTTGAATGTTTTCATTGCCATCTTAAAATGAATATTCATTGCCATCTTACAGTTTTTATCACCTTTAGTGACTTTGGGCATTGCTAGCACCAACATAGATGCCATAGACGTGGAATGACATCCACTTAGGAAAAGGTGTAGGCATATATATTTTTCAATTTTTTACCTGACAAAAAGCATGTGGGGGGCTTTGGGGGACATAAGACAAAATATTGTGTTACGACTCTATGGTCTAAGAAAAATGTAACAGAAAGAAAGTGAAACCAACAAATCAAGTAAAAAATCAACAAGCAATTTATTACTAGATAATTAAAATGAAAAATCAAAAAGTCACTTACAGTAATGTGTTTATGTATCCTAATAATCCAATAAGAATGATTGTTCTAATCACAAGTCCTAAATATAGAATGTGTCCTTGAATGTTATTATGTGCCAATGGTCTCCAAAGTCCTGATGTACTAGAAATCTTGATGTGCTGAAGTCAAAATGAAGTAATCCAAAATCTCTGAATAAGTTCACATAAATTCCAAAATTGTCAATCAAAATCCAAAAGTTTATGAGCACTGTTATAATCCAATGAATATTTAAAATAATTCCTCTCTTAGAATTTGGAATGAATTTTCACAACTGTAATAGCTCTTTACAAGACTGATGGTAATGTCGAACTGAACAAAATGTCTACCAAACATGGTATATATAAAGCTTGGTCACATGACAGAATGTTCTAGAATATGAGTCACATGACAGAATGTTCTAGAATGTGTGTCATCTTAATGGAATTTTTACTTGTAAACAAAAATTCAACCTTGACCTTCAGATTGAGAAAACATATTGATCAAAACAACCTAATTCAAGGACACTAGTTATACATGTTTTTCCTAACAAACATAAAGATTTAAGCAAATATTAAAGTGAAGAAACATTTATAATTTCCTAAAATATTTATAATATTATATAAACATCATACATAACACCTCCCCTCATAAAGAAAAAGAAAGATTTATATAATAAAGCTTTCTTTTGAATATACATCTAATACTACAATAACCAAAATTACATAAGAACATGTTTTACGATACTGGACTTAATTACATCAAGCAATATTACATTTCTAGGCACGTGAGAGTGCATCTGCAATCACATTGTCTTTTCCCCTAATGTGTTTAATGTCAATGTTATATTCTTGCAATATCAAACTCCATCTCAACAATCTCCGATTTTTATCTTTCATTTTGTTGATGAAAGTAAGGGGATTGTGATCACTGTACACAATAATTGGAGAAAGAGCTGAGGTAACATACACTTCAAAATGCTGTAAAGCCAATATCAAAGCCAAACATTCCTTCTCAATTGTGGAATAATTTTTCTGGTGCTTGTTTAGTTTTTTAGAAAAATAACACACAGGGTGATCCACACCGCTTTTGTCTTCCTGAATCAATACTCCACCAACTCCTACATCACTTGCATCAACAGATAATTTAAATGATTGGCTAAAATTTGGTGCAGAAAGAACTGGTGCATTCTTAAGCATGGCCTTTAACTTGTCAAAAGATTCCTGACACTTGTCAGACCAATGAAATTTGGTTTTCTTACTCAATAAACTTGTCAAAGGTTCAGCAATTTTGGAAAAATTGGAACAAAATTTCCGATAATATCCAGCCATACCTAGAAATCGCATCAGTTGCTTTTTACAAATTGGAACTTGAAATTCAGAGATAGCTTTGACCTTAGCTTCTATAGGTTTAACTTGACCTTGTCCCACAATATGTCCTCAAAATGTGACACAAGCATGGCAAAACTCACTTTTGCTCAAATTAATTGTCAGATTCGCATCGCTGAGTCGATCGAAGAATTTTCGAATGGTTTCCAAATGATCTTCCCAGGTGTTGTTGTAGATAATGACGTCATCGATATAAGCGTCACAATTATCAAGACCAAATGTTATCATGTTCATCAGACGTTGAAACGTTGCAGGCGAATTTTTCATTCCAAACGGCATAACTTTATATTGATAAAGTCCATCTGGAGTTACAAATGCTGAAATTTCTTTTGCCCTTTCCGTCAGTGGAATTTGCCAGAATCCTTTTAAAAGGTCAAACTTGGTGACATATTCCGCATTTCCAATTTTATCAATGCAATCGTCCATTCTTGGGATTTGAAATGAATCAGTTTTGGTGACACTGTTGACTTTTCTATAGTCAGTACACATACGGAATGTATTATCTGGCTTGGGAACAAGAATACATGGTGAACTCCAGTTACTTTTACTTGGTTCTATGAAATCATTCTCCAGTAAATACTGAATTTCTTTCTTCAGATAGTTCTGTTTGAGAGGATTCATCCTATAAGGATGCTGTTTCACAGGCGCAGAATCTACAATGTCAACGTCATGATAAATTTTACTTGTTCATGTTGGAACATCAGGAAACAAGTGCTCATAGTCATGTAATAGCTGTTTTAGTTCATTTCTTTCCTGTTGTTGTAGATGTGAAAGTTTCTGGTCTATGTTGTTCAATATTTCTGAATTCCGAAGATTGGTTATACCAGAGTCACTATAGTCTGATCGTATTCCATCGTTGATATCTTCACTGTGTGGGACAGGTACAACTAAACTAACAGAATAATTAGCTGAGCTATCTCTGTCAAAATATTCCTTTAACATATTTATATGACAAAGTTGTTTCTGTTTCCGTCTCCCAGGAGTGTTAATGATATAATTTAAGTCATTTACTTTCTTTTCAACGGTATAAGGACCACAAAATTTAGCCTGAAGAGGATTCTGAGGTATGGGAAAGAGAGCCAGAACTTTGTCACCAGGTTTAAAACTCCTTTCCTGTGAATTTCTGTCATACCTTAATTTCATTTTTGACTGAGTAGTGTGAAGATTAGTTCTTGCTACTTCACAGGCCTTTGACAACTTGTATTTGAAATCAGAGACATAATCAAGAAGATTAATCTTCGAATCTTCATTTGAAAGAAGTTTCTCTTTCAATAATTTCAATGGTCCACGGACAGTATGACCAAAAACTAGTTCAAAGGGACTAAAACCCAACGACTCTTGAACTGATTCCCTAACAGCAAACAACAACAAATGAACACCCTCATCCCAATCCTTTTCTGTATGAAAGCAATATGATCGAATCATATTCTTCAAAGTTTGATGAAATCTTTCCAAAGCACCTTGACTTTCAGGGTGATAGGCAGAAGATTTAAACTGTTGGATGCCTAATTCATGCATAACTTGTTGGAAAATTCCAGACATAAAATTTGACCCTTGATCCGACTGGACAGATTTGGGAAGGCCAACAAGTGTAAAAAACTTCACCAAAGCTTTCACAATAGTTTTAGTTTTTATATTTCTCAGAGGAATTGCCTCTGGAAATCTTGTAGATGTACACATGATGGTCAACAAGTATTGGTTGCCTGACTTGGTTTTAGGTAAAGGACCAACACAGTCTACTATTATTCTACTAAATGGTTCATCAAATGCAGGAATAGGTTGCAGATGAGCCTTAGGTATCTTCTGATTGGGTTTTCCTACCATTTGACAAGTGTGACAAGATCTGCAGTATTTAGAAACATCACTTTTGAGTTTTGGCCAATAAAAATGATTCAAGATCTTGTGATAAGTCTTACGGACTCCTAAATGACCAGCTAAAGGGGTTTCATGGGCTAAATTAAGAATTTCCTGTCGATATGACTTAGGAACAACAATTTGATAGCTCACTGACCACTCGTCACCAGCGGGTACATCAGGTGGTCTCCATTTCCTCATAAGGACCCCATTTTTCACAAAGTAACACACTGGAACTTGTGTGGCTTCAGTTTCACTAATAGCCCTCTGAAACAAACAAGATATCTCGGGATCTTGCTCCTGTTCAACGACAAGGGATTGTCGTTTGTCATCCTGATTAGAACAAAGAGAATGAGTTGCCAAAAGAGGATCACTGTGATCAATACCGTTTGATTGATCAATACCTGAGGAAAAAGTGACCTCATCAAAAAACTGACCAATACATGTGTCAGCTAAAGGAATAATATCCTGATCAACATCAATCTCAAGAGCTCTTTTCTCCATAGCTCTAGTAACTGCACAAGCAGGGTACAAATCAGGGATTTCAGTTTCGACAGGATCAACTTTCTGATCCAAACAAGGCTTGTCAGTTACAAGTGGATTAACCACAACCTTATCTCCAGCTAGGTCATTGCCTAGTAATAAATGAACACCCTCTATGGGTAAAGAAGTCACTGCCCCAACAGTCACAGGTCCAGAAACTAAGTCTGATGCCAAATTTACACAATGAAGAGGAACATTTACAAAGCAGCACTCAACTCCCTGAACAAGAAAACTTTCACTTGAAGAAGACTCCTCAGACAAAGGCAAAGTACCTGATAATAAAAGACTCTGAGAAGCTCCAGTGTCCCTTAATATTTTAATTGGGATAGGTTTGGCAGAATCACCAATAAGTGATATAGAACCTTCTGACATGAATGGTTCATAAGCCTCCAAAATAGAATCAGACTGGGGTTTGTTTGACCCAACAAATGTATTGCTTTCAATACAAGACCGTGACCTTGACCTCTTAGAAATAAGAGCATTTGGAAAAGCTCTGTCTTTTCTCTGTTGCTTATTTTTCAACTTGAAGCAATCAGAAATAACGTGCCCTTTCTTTTTACAATAAGTGCACGTAGGAAGAGATAAGGATTTCTGATCAGTCTTATCAGATGTTTGATTCCTAACAGTTGTGCTGTTGTGAAATTTGGAAGTACTCGAATGAGATTGAAATGGTTTTTTACCAGAAAACTGCTGAGAGGACGACTTATTGCCAAATGAAATTTTGTGAGTCAAGGAATAATCATCAGCCATACGAGCAGCATTTTCCAAAGTTTCCACATTCTGCTCGTCAAGATAGGTTTTAACATCACTATGGATGCACCTCTTGAACTCTTCAATTAATACGAGCTGTCTGAGGTTATCATAACCTTGATCAACTTTCTTGGCTGAGCACCACCTATCAAATAGTTGTTCTTTATCCCTTGCAAATTCGACATGAGTTTGTCCAGTTTCTTTTCTACAATTCCTAAACCTTTGTCGATATGCCTCTGGTACCAACTCATAAGTTTTCAAGATGTACTCCTTAACCACATCATAATCAGTGCTTTGTTGTACTGACAGTGAAGTGTAGACTTCACGAGCTTTGCCAATAAGTACACTTTGTAATAACAAAGTCCAATGCTCTCTGGGCCATTTCAAGTTTTCAGCTATTTTCTCGAAATGAAGAAAGTATTTATCTACTTCTTTTTCCTGAAAAGGGGGTACTAACCTAATATATCTAGTAACATCAAAACCTGGACTTGTGTTTAAAGGAGTGGAGTGTGCTCTGTTTGCCAGTTCTAATTCTCTTAACTTAAATTGCATTTCCCTTTCTTCTCTTTGCATCTGCATTTGTCTCTCCTCTTTCTCTCTCTCCCTCTCCCTCTGCATTTGCCTCTCTTCTTTCTCTCTCTCCATCTGCATTTGCATCTGCCTCTCTTCCTTCTGCATTTGTAGCTGCCTCTCTTCTTTCTCTCTCTCCATCTGTATCTGCCTCTCTTCTTTCTCTCTCTCCATCTGTATCTGCCTCTCTTCTTTCTCTCTCTCTCTCTGAATCTGAAGCTTTACCAATTCTAAATCAATCTGGTTCTTTAACTCTAATTCCCTTAATTTCCTGTCAGAACCAGATACAGGCTTTCTCTTCAAACTTAAAGCACTGCTATCAAAAATTCCCTTTCCTACTAAATACTGAATCAAAATAATCTTTATCTCCTGTTTTGTCAATGATACTTTTGCCTCAGATAGACTGTATTTTCTGGCAAGCTCGAGCAACTCATCCTTTCTCATGCACTCTAACCCCTCCTGGGTAGGTTTTGAAATGAAATTCTGAACATTAGATGCCATTGTAAATGCTTGTTGGTTTCACACAAAAAAATTTTCTCTATTAAAAATCTTTGCCAAAGACAAAAAAAAATTCTCTGAGACAAAATCAATATGAATTTCAAAGATAAATTTAATATCTCTAATATGCTTTAAAGAAATTCAATCCCGGATGACGAGCCCCCAATTTCTGTTACGACTCTATGGTCTAAGAAAAATGTAACAGAAAGAAAGCGAAACCAACAAATCAAGTAAAAAATCAACAAGCAATTTATTACTAGATAATTAAAATGAAAAATCAAAAAGTCACTTACAGTAATGTGTTTATGTATCCTAATAATCCAATAAGAATGATTGTTCTAATCACAAGTCCTAAATATAGAATGTGTCCTTGAATGTTATTATGTGCCAATGGTCTCCAAAGTCCTGATGTACTAGAAATCTTGATGTGCTGAAGTCAAAATGAAGTAATCCAAAATCTCTGAATAAGTTCACATAAATTCCAAAATTGTCAATCAAAATCCAAAAGTTTATGAGCACTGTTATAATCCAATGAATATTTAAAATAATTCCTCTCTTAGAATTTGGAATGAATTTTCACAACTGTAATAGCTCTTTACAAGACTGATGGTAATGTCGAACTGAACAAAATGTCTACCAAACATGGTATATATAAAGCTTGGTCACATGACAGAATGTTCTAGAATATGAGTCACATGACAGAATGTTCTAGAATGTGTGTCATCTTAATGGAATTTTTACTTGTAAACAAAAATTCAACCTTGACCTTCAGATTGAGAAAACATATTGATCAAAACAACCTAATTCAAGGACACTAGTTATACATGTTTTTCCTAACAAACATAAAGATTTAAGCAAATATTAAAGTGAAGAAACATTTATAATTTCCTAAAATATTTATAATATTATATAAACATCATACATAACAATTGTGGGAAATCCATGATCCCATGCCCAAGCTGCAACACTGCATTAAAATGAGATATGAAAAATCTGTTGTTAGTTATTCAATCATGTTGTGTTCGGTATTGTATGCTTATTGATTTGTCAACTATCGGTACCCCTCAGCTAATTATTATTTATTGGTGATCATGTATAAGACTGACCAGCCATGTTGCAAACCACATGTTAATCACTTTGATATTTCTCATGTTGCACCTGTCAATCAATATTTCTTGAAACAACAATTGAAGTGAAAGAACAAATTAGCTAACAAAAAGTGAAGTTAACTCGACAGAAAACCAAGTGAAAATGAGACTAGAAGTCACGATTCAGCTTTTATAGTGTGGCATCAGCCTTTAAGCAGTAATATATTTTCACAATGTTGGAATAATTTAGCATCAAATACCCAAGCAGTTTGGAAAATTATTCAGGAGATAGCGCTCTTGTGTGTCTCTGCACTGTGCAGTGACCACATGTGACTTCTGGTCTTCCACATGGGAGGTCATTCCAAATGACAGGGGTTGCGGGCTATGTATCTGTGAGTATACATATGACACACATGAATGTTTGGTATATTCAAGAGAGATATTCAAAAGATGTAACAAAATTTGGAAATGATTTTGATGATTATGATTATACTATACCCAAATTGTGTTAAATTAAAAAAGTAATGTTTAAATTGTAAATCATAAAAAGTAAACAGTGAAATGGTTAAAGTTGGAAAAACCATGACAAACAGATGATTCAGGGTTCATGCATTATTTTTCACAAATATACATCTTGTCATGGTCTTCCATATTTGTATCAGTACACTGCTTTGAATATTTTCCAATGATAATCTTAATTTTAAAAAAAACGTAGACATGACCAAACCACCAGAAAAACACCAACTGTAATTCCTGTTCATATTCCCAAAAGGTGCTGTGTGAAGTAGTCACACCTGACCATAAATGTGCTGTGAGTCATGGCTGCTGAGGAAGTAATTCAGAAATCAGGTACTAACCAAATCTGAATATGTTTTATGTTGCAACCAGAATTTGCTGAATTCAAGTTTATTATGAAAAGTTTTTGTTCGTTTATTTGTTTTCTAAACCTGCATTTTATATCAGCATGAAAAATTTCATGATATGAAACAGGTTTTAATCACAATATCACATCCAAATAAAACTAGCTGGAATTGACCTGATTGTTTAAGAGTATGGAATTAAAACAACTCCACATGATATCTAAATTTAAACTTTTGCAAATGCTTTGTGGGAAAAATGTTATCATATATATAGTTTTAATTTGATGTTATAAACTTTGATAAATGACTCATTAGAATCACCATCTGCCATCCTATGGATCATGCAGAAAAAAACATATATTTAAAATTTTCAAGATTTGCAGAAGTTCACATGCCTATGAAAAGATCAAAGAACCGATGGTACTAAAATGTTTTAGTCCTGCTGTCACAGTATGTACTCAACTCTAAAATGTGTCCTCCTGTAACAATTTTATAAAGCGCTATTTAGGTCAGTATCTCATTATTAAGCCCCAATAATACCAGCTTGTTTCAAGTAGGTTGAATGCAATAACCACATCAGAAATAAGAAAATCAGAGGCACATGTACTGATACCGTGAATATATATAATAAAAACTTTAATAAAAAGTGTCATACTTCTTGAACTAATGGCCCCATCCAGAGGCGTGACCTAGGGGCAATAGTGGTACAAGCAGAAAGAGATCAATGCAATTATATTATATTTGAGATATGAGGTAAAATGGGTAAGTGGTTACTGAATCACAAATGCTTAAGAGAAACTTTAACCAGAAGTATCAGTAGACAGACAGACAAACTGACCAACCCATGGATAATCTAAAAACTAGATGTCCATGTTGCTATGGACATAAAAGAAAATAAAAAAAGAGAAAAAAGTTCTCAGGTCTTTCTGGAATTCATAAATTCAGCCATAGAATGGAATGGTGTTTAAGCAGTCACTTTATTCACTCTGCCAGTGATATCAGTATGGAAAAGAGTGGTAACAATAACACTTCATGTGATACTCATGACTACTCTACTTCACAAAACTACTGCATAAAACATCAAATGTAGGTCGACCATTTATGGAAATACTTTTTCATAATATGAACAACAACAAGAACAATAACAACAACATATGCACATGTGTCACCATATACATTTATGAGAAAAAACTAAATGTATACATCTAGGGTTTGGACAAAACTTCCATTGAAATTTTGTTATAAATAAATAACATTTGCAGGGTCTGTTTTTGAACGAAAAATTTAGACCCCCCCCCCCATCCTCCATTTCAAAAAATGAATGAATATAGGTTAAAATGGACACAAGACAGGGTCTAGTCATGTAAGTACAAGAGGTATTTAAAAAAGTCTGAATATTGGTGCACTGTACTACAAAGTTAATTATTAGTGAACAGTACGTCAGTGCATCCCCTCAAAGTACTTCTCATGCACCTCTATGCACTTTCTTTGTCTGATTATCCAATTATTAAATACTATTTTGTATTCATTTTTGGATATGTTGTTCATACACTGGAAAACTGCACTTCAACTGGATGGTGGCTTTCAAATCATCTGTCCCTCATCGAATCTTTGATAATAAGTTTCAGTCATCAATCACTTAGAGCTAAATCAGGGCTGTATGGAGGATGTGGCAAAGTTTGGATGCTGTGCTCCTTCAGGAAGTTTGTCACGATGGAGGATTTATGTACTGGTGTGTTGTCACAGAGTGGATGGATACCTTGAGTATAGGTGCACAGACAGGTAGTTCGGTAGTTTTCCACAACATTTGGAAACACTTTGTAGGCATAAAAATGTCCAGTGACACTAGTTTAGTGGGCACATGTACCAGGACAACTGGGCCTTTTGCGTAAAAAAGATAATTCATATAAAACTCTCTTGACAGTTGCCTATGTTGTCTCTGCTCATTTGATCCGATCCAAAATCTATTATTTTCTTTTAAGTTGGGTTCAGAAAAGTAAATCCATTTTTCATCACCTATGGCAGTCTCTTTCAAATGTCTCTGGTCACTCTTTTCATATTTGGTGAGTTGATGTTTTTGATCAGTATTCAACAAATGTGGGACCCACTTTGCACAAACCTTTCTGAACTTCAGATGATTCTTTAGTTTATTAAAACAGCTCACAAATGAATGCTCATGATAGTATAAATATCTTCCACTGTGTATCAAGCATCTTCATCAGTTGCCTCCTTCACAGCAGCCCTTTCCACTCATCAATCACAGACATCAGTATTCCAGAATGCGGGTCATTTCAATGGATTCATGACCATATATAAAATGATGAAACCACCTCAGAATTGTAGTATACGACATTACTCTTCATCCAAATCGGCCTTGATATCAGTGGGGGAGAACCCTAAAATCTCCCGGATGTTTTAGTATGCTTTTTGCTCAGTAGCAGAATTGTTCTCCTATGACATTATTAGGTCACTGTCATTCACCTAGTATGTTACATCACACGCATAATCTGCAGGTGTCTGGCATGTTGTATGTGCAGCTGCAGATCATCTTAAAAATGTTATTTTGTCTATTGATCAGTGTTACATTTATTGAAAGGTTGAAAGAAACAAAAAGTAATAAAAAAATATTCAGAACTTTTAAAATACACCTTGTATTCTATTATGTGTCAGCCTGAACACTTCAGTAGAACATGGCTACCAGTAATATGATCATAGGTTTAACAGATACTTTCAGTGCTGAGAGAAAGTTCATACTTAATTAAGCATTACATATAAATCTTTATATATATATATATATATATATATATATATATATATATATATATATATATATATATATATATATATATATATATATATATATTCTGTATTACCTGAAGTTTTTCATACTTTCTAATATTTCATACATCATCACTAATGAAAAAGTATCAAATGTTAGGTACTTTGGAAAATTATAATTAATATTTAGACCTATAATTATATGTACACCTGGAAAAATAATTAATAATATAAAGTGTGATTCCAGGGTTTCTCAAAGGTTTGCTATAAATGTATTCTATTAATTGTAAAACTTTTAGGATCTACCATATATACTCGCTTATACGTTGGATCCAACTACAAACAACATAGACCCTGATCTTCCATCGTATAATGAACTGGTAGATAAGGTCTGTGTTGTTTGTTCTACTGACTGGTAATAACAAACTGCATAGACTCAGTTCTGTTGGTGCATTATGTGACAGCAGATCTTGGTCTATGCAGTTGGCAGTTGGATCCGACTTATAAGTGAGTACAAATGGTACTCTTGTCATTAAGATGACTAGAAAACTCAGTTTTAACAGGCCTTTCAAAATTAAATAAATTATGCAATTTTAATACATGGAATCAGACTATATGTAATATTAATGATCATGCACAGGTTGGAAAGTTACAAAATTGGCCAGAAAACTTGGGGAAAGAAATTGGATCCTGAGGTTTAGTCTCTGGTTCAAACCTTTTACTTGTTCCCTTGCAACATTTTACCTCATCTATAGTTGGTTTCAAATGCAATTGCAAATGGTATCTGGTACTGCATCTAAATATGTATTAATGCCAACAGCCTGGAAAATGGGTGAAGAAAGTACTTTTTATTCATGCTTTAATAATTCCAAACATTCTTTCCTCCATTAATGCCAATAGTATTCATTCATTTCATCCTCTAATGGTCAAGGCATTCATAATGTAAAAACTGCAGCCATATTGTCCCATGGTTTCTACTTGCAGGTGTGCATGGACTCCAACTTTCCAGCTATTTCTGGTCATTTACTTTATTAGCAGTTTGTTTAAAATGTTTTATTTGGTTTTATAAAACGTTCTCCTTTTTCCAAAAGAATCCTAACTATTTTGGGTAAAAATTATTATTGCCAATAATGATGCAGACCTGACAGTAGCACACGATTGTTCAAGGGCAACCACCACTCCAGGGCATACCAACTTCTTGCTTCTCTTTTTGGGTGCTGAAAATTTACATTACAACAACCTTGAACTTTTGAGTGTGAATTGTCCACATACTGTTCAGGTTAACTGATATAAAGAAAGGTATTAAATAATTGAAGCCTATGTTAAAGAAACTCATTTTATTCATGTTTCAAGCTGTTTTGCATTAATATATTTTTAGTTGCAGCACTGGATACTATTTGCAATGCCATTTGAAACCAACTAGAACAATAATTATTATGTATGATTGCTGTATTATCCAAACAGTTAGTTATCCAGACAAAATCCATGTCTCCTAAGGAGTGTGGATAATTGATATTTTAGTGTAAGATATTTTGCAGCCCCATTTAATAACTTAATACACCTGTAAAGCATGTACATTGTTGTTGATTATAGATTTTTCTTTTTTCAGTTTTTCCCACGGGATTTAGAATGTGTGTCCACCCTTGTGACTTTTGAACATTTGCTGTACCTTTGCCAGAATGGTGCTATACCAGCAGACCTTGGACAATTGGCAAACAACAGGTATTCAGTCAAAACTATCGTTACTTACATTGTGTATTACAAAAGGTCATAAGGTTTTGGGAATTCATAAAATCTGTCCTATGTGTGTTGGCAAGATAAGAATATATGACCCAAATGGATAAAGCTTGTACTGTGCTCCCTCGCTCCTCATTATATTCCTACCTCTCTTAGAATATGTGTATAATCATGGATTCCATTAAATATAGACAATTTTGTTTTATCATTGCTGCATAATTAATTTCACTTTATTTTAGTTCTCAGCACATGAGCACCAATATTATAATGTGATTTCACATGATTACCGTCTGTACTCGTGTATAATCCGATACCAACTGCAAACTGCATAGACCCAGATCTGCCATCGCATAATGCGCCGGCAGATCAGGGTCTATGCAGTTTGTAAGGACTAATCAGTAGAACAAACAACATTGACCCTGATCTGCTGGCGCATTATGTGACTAGGGACTCGCACCCTCTCCTGCCATCTATATAATAGTGATGGGTAAGTATTGCATAATTAAAATTAGTTTTACCCCCCAAAAAACTACATATCAGGGTCTATGTTGTTTGCATTTGGACCCAGATTATACGTGAGTATATATGGTAGACACTCTGTATTTGTGCATTATAGACTCTCAGGATAGAATCTTCTTGCAACATCCCTCAGTGTAAGGCATCCTCACTAATAATGCAGGTCACTTTTATGGCTGAGATGAATGGTGTTATAGAAAAGGAGCACTGTACCAGCAACAGGGTTTGTTGAGTACCTAGCACACAAATTATTTCCAAATAGCTCAATTTTTGTATCCTGTTCACTTATGTGGGGTGAATTATTTTTGTCACTCACCACAAATTTGCATACACAGGCAAACAGTATCTCAGAGAATATTAATTTGACTCTTGAGTTTAAAAATGTAAACTCTACAGTGATCCTCCTTTGAGAGGCTCCTGTCAAGAGAGACCACCCCTTATTCAGATGCCACCTAGCCCAACACCAAAATACCATTTTTACCATTTTGTCTCAGTCAAGAGAGGTAACCCCTTTGAAAAGGCCAGCTTTTCAGAGCAGAAGGGGTGCCCTTATAAGAGGTGGGCCACTGTGTTTATTTTGCATTAATTGTACATGTTCACAACTTATAGTTACACTCTTCATAGCTTAGATGTTTGTACCACATGGTCTTTTGCGTTAGAGGAAACTGGAGAATCCAGAGAAAACCATCAACCTTGGATGGGCAACTATTTTACCTTCACAAGAGTTTGGCAGAAGACTGCAGTATTTTAGGCATAGGAATCAGTTTGCCCATGAGAGGATCTGTTTAAAGTAGTATTTTTGACAGAAGTTGAACTTGTAATTGACATCAGTTTGCTCATGAGAGGATCTGTTTAAAGTAGTATTCTTGACAGAAGTTGAACTTGTAATTGACATCAGTTTGCTCATGAGAGGATCTGTTTAAAGTAGTATTCTTGACAGAAGGAGAACTTGTAATTGACATCAGTTTGCTCATGAGAGGATCTGTTTAAAGTAGTATTCTTGACAGAAGGAGAACTTGTAATTGATATCAGTTTGCATGTGAGAGGATCTCTTCAAAGGAGTATTCTTGACAGTAATGTACTAACAGGGGAGGGGGGGCAGACAGGATAGTTGCCTCGGGTGCCAGAGGTCTTGTGACCCCAAAACAGCAGATAAAAATAAGGCCTTGTATTCTGGCCCTTTGGGCTATCGTCGCCCTGGGCGCCATTCATCCTTAGTACGCCACTGTTGACACAAGTAAAAGTTTTAATTGACATCAGTTTGCACATGAGAGGATCTCTTTAAGGGAGTATTCTTGACAGAAGTAGAACTTGTAATTGACATCAGTGTGCTCACAAGAGGATCTCTTTTAAGGAATATTCGTGACAAGAATAGAACTTGTAATTGACATCAGTTTCCTCATGACAGGATTTCTTTAAAGGGATATTCTTGACAGAAGTAGAACTTGTAATTGTCATCAGTTTGCATGTGACCATGTATACTCTAGTAGCAATCATATAGTTATACA
Source organism: Margaritifera margaritifera (assembly GCA_029931535.1). Classification (NCBI taxonomy): domain Eukaryota; kingdom Metazoa; phylum Mollusca; class Bivalvia; order Unionida; family Margaritiferidae; genus Margaritifera; species Margaritifera margaritifera. The sequence continues at coordinate 599,962 of JAQPZY010001106.1, forward strand.
ACCTGAGGTATAGTTTGAGGTATCTTTGGAGAATGGTAAGCCACTCATTATGCACCTTTGTGGTTCCAAGTTCAATCCCTGAAGCCAGCATGTGCATGGTCCATCCATGGTTGGTACTTCCTCCACGTCACAAACCTCCTCATGCCTAAATCCTAGTCATCTAGAGTACTAAGTATATGTTGTGTTAGCTTGCTATACAATTCACATTAAATAAGTAAACATTTAAAGTTATTTTTTTATCTTTGAAGGGTGCAGCCAGAAACAGTCTTGACAAACATCACTGAAAGCATTCATCATGTCCAGTTTCCATTCAGCATCCTGTCTCTGCTGAAAAGGAGCCAGCAGGCAGAACTTTTGTTTCCCATCTACATGCTAGGTAATATCTACAAGAGATAAAACAAAAGACTCCTTTTTGAGGATATTAATTTCAGAATGAGAGGGACTTCCAGGAAAGATAACTTTGCAAAACAAATTATGTGTTTTTAATGTAACTATTTCCCATTGTGATAGCAGAATAAGTTATACTATTTTTATCTTTCTTTCCTTCCATGTATCCATCCAGGTTTCCATTTATCATTTTTTCTTTCCTGAGAATATTTTCACACACATTCACACAGATGTATGCATTTATGCACCAATTCAATCTTTATATGCCCACCATAAGGCTGAGCATATTATGTTATAATGTTGTCTGTCTATCTCATATGTCTGTCTATCCATCCATCTATTCCTTATTTTGTTTCAACACGATAACTTGAATTCTCCACCATCTACTATTACCCGAGTTTGTGAGTTACTTGCATTTGGGGCAAGGAAGAAACCTATTGATTTCAGGCTTATAAGGTCAAATTGATGGCTTGCATTTGAGACTGTTGAAGATGCCTATTGATTTTGGGGTTAAAAGGTAGGGGTGAAACGATTCATCGATATATCGATGCATCAATACTTTTGCCATATCGATACATGTATCGATACAAGAGGTGAAGAATCGATACAAAACGATACTTACCCTATAGAAGTTACTTTAATCTTTAGCAGTCATGAATAATTATTAGTCGTTTGCCTTTTTTTCTCTTTAAACTGAGAATTTATCTGAGACAGCCATCACAGGCACAGGCACAAATGTGTTAGTAAAAAATAAAAAATAAAATTTTGAAAATACCCACTCGCCTTTTACAGATTAACACAAGGTTACGTGGCTCAAAATGTGTCCCCCTTCCCTTTTTTGCCGATTACATGCTAATTATTTTATCACACAGTATTTTCAGCCACTGATAATATATATCAACGTAAAGGAGACTTTCTGAACTTGTTCCCCATGTATGATTGAAGTACTTTACTTATAATTTAATACGTGAAGTTTCTCTGTTGCTTCGCATCTTGTCTACATGGATCGAATTTAAAGGCTACACTTCCGGTGGGTCGCTCAGTGAAATATGTCACATTAAATTCTGATTGGTGGTTACTGTTTGTTGCAGTCCAGGGTAAACAATAACCACCAATCAGTACTGACCACAGCTTATTCACTGTGTGACACCGGAAGTATTTGCATCCAAACTCAATCCAGGTAGATACAAAGCACCAGAGAAACTTCGTTCAAAATGGTTATTAAATGATCTGTAAATTACTAAAGTCGTACATGGAGAACAAGTTTGGAATGTTTCCTTTTATGTTGATATAGGTAATCAGTGACTAAATGTGCCAACAGGATAAATAAAATTAGCACAGAATCAGCAAGGAGGCAGATTTCAAACCATGCAGGTTTGACACCTTGTGTTCATTTGTTAATTTTGTATAGAAGGGGAGTGGGCATTGTCAATAGTTTTCCTTTTCACTAACAGAAACGAGTGCTTGTGGCCACGACAGTTGTTTTACATCTGCAGGACGTACAATATGACAGATTTTGGTTGTTAGTCATCTCCACTCCCACACCTGTACTTGCTTTAGATATGATTTTCTTTGTGGGTGGAAATTGCACTATTTCTTCTGTTTTGAAGATAACACCGTCATGTCATTCAAATTGAAGTGAAGACATGAAATTGATAATAAGATGTTTTAAAAGCATTCATGCAGTGCAAAACAAAGGGTGTGGTTACCAAGATGAGTCCTGGATCTGATCAGATGGAATAGCCTCAAATGGTCAAAATGATTGAATTAAAATCACTAACAACTAATATGTAGTCTGTTTGGATGTACTTTTTTTTTCTTGTCAAGGATGAAAATGGCATATAAACAGATGCTAAATCTATGTCTGTCTGTATTCTGCATACTAGAAATACAACCAATATGTAAACACATATAAAACAGCACAACCCTACCACTGACAGACGTACTAAAGATGAAAAGACCATCAAGTTGATATGTGTATCGATAATGTATTATATTGTAGGCTGTGTATTATGAATCGTATTGATACATGGCACAGGTGTATCATTTGACCCCTATTAAAAAGTCAAAAGTCAAAATCAGAGGGACTGAAAGAAGAAAAATGGTTCCATGAAATAACTTGACATAGTAGGTGTATAAGATACCATTTACAGTACTCCAGTTTACATTTGTTGACATTCATATGCAGATGATCTGATAAAAGCTTTACTCCTTGTAGGCAGATTTTGCAAGGGAAGAGCCCAGTATTAATAAGAATTAGCCCTTTGCCCCTTCTGCCATTGTACACCAGAAAATCTATGCACAGACAGTAGTGAGTTGCTGTAAAGCACCTCACTGTAAAGCATACCACTGTTACAAATTTCTGGCAATAACCCACATCTGTTCTGTATCCCAAATAAGGAATGACATAGGGGAAATACCTTGCTATGCAGACTACAGTTTAAATTTGACAACTCGATCATTAGTCACTTAAATACTTGGCATGACTTGCTGATACCTAGGATAACACTTTCTCTTACCTGCAGCCTAGAAAACTAAAGCTACCATGACCTTTAACAATGGGAAACTTTAAAAAATATTGGGCTCATAGCATTTTGGTTTTTTAAAGTTAACTTCACTTGTTATAGTTGTGTGGACCTGAAAGCATTCATACTAGCTAGGGACTTTATTAATTCATTTAATCCTCTCTGCACTTGATGGTGTTTGAGGTGACATTGAGGGAGTGCCACTGCTGCTGGTCAGCTGCCACCATTGGTGTTGTTTCCCAAGTCATTTGGTTTCACACATCAATTTAACAAAGGAGCTGAAAAACATTCCTAGCAATGAGAAGGTCAGAGGTTAAGGTTACATTAACCATGGAGCTGAAAAACATCCCTAACAAAGGAGTGGTCAGAAGGTCAAAGGCCAAGGTTACAGAGGTCTTTGGTAGTGTGTTAATATGGCTACAGTGACATTGTCACACATGAGATGATAAATTTACGGATTTTTATGCCTCACCGTAGATATGGTTGGGGAATGTAGTGCTATCCTTGTCTGTCCCACTTTCCATTTTGTAAAATTTTGCATATAAACCATTTTTCAGGAACTGTTGAGGGCATTCATGTTCTGTGAACACATTTCTGTTCTTTAGCTGACCTGGCCATAAGACCAAGTGAGTTTATGGTATGGTCCTATGTGCATCATCTGGCAGCAATTACTATTTTCAACTACTTCTCAAACACCACTGCACCAGTTTCAATCACATTTGGCAGGGAGCTTTCTGGAATTAAGACCTTCCAACAGAATTTGACCAAATTTGACAGAAAGGATCCTGGCATGAAAAACTTTTAAGTTTATATAAATGATGCCAATCTGCCATCAAATATGGCTGCTGTTAAAAGAAGATAAAAACTTTTAATAACTTCTTCCAAAAAAGCTGCTGAACAGAACTTGACAAAATTTCACATTTATGGAAATTATGCTGATCTGCCATCAAATATGGCTGCTGTTACTAAAAATAGAAAAGTATTTATGCAATTTTATCTAAACAGACAGCTTAAGAAAATTTGACCAACTTTGACAGAAAGCATGCTGAAATAGAGACATTTAAATTTTGGACAAATGATGCTGATGTGCCACCAAATATGAATGAAGATATAAAAACCAGAGATACCTTGAAACAGTTGTTTTCATAACATATGCAATCAACAGCACTGGAAAAATTTCTACAAAAAGCCTCCATCAGATCTGATTTCTTGGCCAGCTGCCCTTGTATTTGGCTCTTAGACAGATGAGTAGCTGTGGTGGCTCAGTGGTTAGTGGGACAGACTTGCAACTGAAAGAGTGCAGGTTTAAATCCTACCATGGATCAAATTGGATCTAAGAGTAAACTTAAAACATTTTGGTGTTCATCCAGTTATATTATTGTTTTTTAACTTGAGTTTGATCGACTGAAGACAAAAGTTTTGTCTGTGAAATCTGGCCCAGAGCTGGAGTTTAATGACAGTCAACTTTATTACTGTACAGTGCACTTACCTGTGTGTAAAGAATTTTAATGCATGCATTATCTTAATCGTGCTCTTTTGTTCTTTTTTTTTCAGACTCAAAAACCAATGAGGAGGTGCAAAGAGACAGCAAAAATACAAACAACCTTTTGTTTTCACTATTTTTGAATGAGTTAGATGAAATGTTCCAGAGATCGTTCACTTTGTATGGGGAGCAGAGCAAAGTTTACATTTCCCATTTGAATGCCAGAGAGAAAAATCATGAAGGGTTTACTGATGTTTTCCCACTAGAGAAACTTGCAGCATCTAATAACCAGTCTGGGACAAAATCTGTTAACAAATCCAGGAACCAGTCTGAGAACACATCTGAACAGAAAAGCAGTCCAGAGTGGAAATGTTTCATTAGAGCCTTCAGCAGCAATTCTATCTTCATCACAATTCTTCCTGCTTCTTTAGATGACCTTCTTCTTCTTAAGGCCCTTGGTTCTTCTGATGACCTTAGAGAAAAACAGTCTGAGGAAGAGGATAAAGTCTTAATGCTCAATAGTCATGAAGCTGAGAGTGTACACAGTAATACAAAAGACCTAAAAAGGGTTGATGCAAAGTCTGAAGAACAGGCTGTATTTTTGGAGAAAGGTAATGATAAACAGAGAGTTGATGAAGAAGATCCCATACCAGAGGAACAAAAACATGATATAGAAGAGCCAGTAAAGCCATTGCTTGTTCCACTGTACATGTATGAAACTACAATGGTGAATATTATTGAGTCACTTGTGAATCCATGGATCTTTACATTGCCCAGGGATTTGCATGAAGACTTGAGCTTTGATGCCCCTCCTGACCCCAGTAGACCACTGGCAAGTCCTCGCCATAAGAAGGTGTCTTTCAGTACTGGGGATTCAGCAGATGAAGAGAAAGGTGGAACCTCTAATTCACGTTTGAAGATTGCACAGGAACGATGGTCTATGGATGGAATCCAGGAGGGGATTGGTGACCTGACTCAGCACTGTTCTGTGCTGTCAGAGATCTACTTCAGCTGCTATGTCAAAGGTAGCTATCTGTCCATACCTTTAAGAGAAGTGATAAATCCTCAGTCATTGTTTCATCAGCTATCCATTGCCAGTTTTCTCTCTTTCCACAAATCTGCATCTACCTGATGTGTATCTTCCCATTTTGTATGTATGTATGTATGTATGTATGTATGTATGTATGTATGTATGTATGTATGTATGTATGTATGTATGTATGTATGTTTGTATCTATGTATCCTTCCATGTATTGTTTGAATTGTTTGAATGATTTACAGTGGAAAGATTTTTTGTTGTTGTGCAAATTGCAAATATTTGATTCTTTTGTGTTTGAGTCATCTATATTAACCACAAATTGGAATTTTTAATGTAAAAAAGTAATTGTAGAAAATCATATTGTGTCTGATGTCACTGGATGATTTCTTTTTTTTTGGGGGGGGGGGATGAAATTTGAAATTGTCTCTTTTGAATAAAACCATTTGCTATAATATTTCTTGTTTAATAAAAGAAATTAGAGCTTCTCTCTTAGTCTGAAACAGTTTGGATTTTCTCTCTGTCACACATTTTCAGTATTTTTCAATTATGATATGAATCAAGATTCTTTCTGATTGTTAAGAAAGTGGCTGGAGCTGGTTATCTCCCATGAAGTATATAGCTTAATGTAAAACCTGCATCATTTTTAAGGTTAGAGCAGTTGGAGTATTTTTACCACTGACAGTTACTCCCATACATTGGTGCTATGTAGGCTTGCACTTTTATTTCTTTTGGGAGGGGTCACAATTATAAATTTTTGGGGGGATGGGGATGAGTTGATGAATTTTAGCATGTATTTATTGGGGTATGCAAAACAATCTTGGTATTGTTTGGGGTGAGCCTTGTAAGTTCAGTATTTTGTTAGGGTCACCCATTTCAGAATATGCCTATGAGAGCAGTTTTAGCTGTATGCAGGAATAAGATTATTATGCAAAGGACACATTTGGTATCACCTTCTAATAAAGCCACATACTGGACATAAATCTATCATGCAGTTTTAAATCCTGTTTTCACCTGTGTATTGATAAAACCAGACATAACTCATAGACTAAATAATCAATATAATAATTTTATTCTATAGCTTAAGATGGACTTGGCTTGAAGTCTTGATAATACTATCATTGCATATGCTTATTAAATACATGTGTATTTGGGATGGAAGTTCTTTCATGGTATTTGGGGGGAGGGGTAAGTTTTCTTGATATTTTGCGGAGTGCAAATCTTTGTTAGTATTTTGGGGGATTTTCTTTTCATTGTGTTGTATTTTTTAAGTATAAAATTGTGTGCCCCCTGACAAGCCTATGTAGTGCCATAATATAAAAGTGCCCCCCCCCCCCAACTTTTCTGGATTTATATGCTCCCTGCCCCCTGAAATAAAGAAGATGAGCCTAAAACAGAGGTAGAGGTAGGTGCAGAAACAAGTAAGGTTCTGTGTATGAGAAAATAAGTGTAAGATTTCATTGATAATAATTTATTTGTGTGATGAGTCAAGTGGCAAAATTACCTTGTTTTAGTACTCTTCATCAAGTTAATAGAGCTAGAATCACAGTAAATATTGCACGGGTTAACACATTTGCTTTGCTCTTTTGTGGTCTTAGGTTGAATCTGCAGTTCTGCACATGCAGGAGTATGTGCTCATTCATCCAAGGTTGGTTGTTTCCACAGGTTTCCTCAGTTATCTCCACCACAATGACCACATCTGCCAAGATCAAGACTGCATTCTATATTTTATTAGAAATTGTTGAACAGCATTTATAAATTATGAGAGTATTTAAATCTTAATTAAACTTTATGTATCTGCTTGCTAGGTGTATTCCGTAGTTTGCAGAAAGGGTACAACTTGGATGCTCAGGATGTGGATGTGGCAATCAATAATATCTGTGAGGAGTCATTGCCATTGGAGATGGATATCACCACCTTTCTGTATGCCACATGTGGACACCTACAGAATCTTGTCAGTGAGGCCAGGAAGGAACAAAATGGGGAAGCCAAGGAGGAAATGTTTGAAAAAAGAAGCTCAGTCAGATTCATGGACATGGAAGATGGAGAGGTGTAAGTTGAGAAATCTATTCATGTATACTGGGATGCATTTTCCAAGAGTGAAATCTGTTGCAATGCCATTGCAATAATTTTTAATAAAGTTTTCTCCCATCTGTCCTTGCAACCATCAACTATTGGAGAGTGGCATTCCTCATATAAAACAAATTGCATAGATGAGGTGTTATTGTGCCGATCATGTGTCGGACACGCATACCTGACTCATGCATACCTCATGAAGGGTAAAATTCGATCAAAGTGCATACCATGCCAGTGTCTACTGACAGTGGAACACATTCTTGTTGAGTGTGTAGACTTCCACCCTGTGAGACAGAAATATTTTGCTGTGACCTAATGAAGAAACTGTATGATGATATCCCACCTGAGAAAATCTTTGACTTTTTGAGGGAATGTGGTTTATATAACAAATTGTGACCAAATGTTTTAAGGATTTTACATGTGATACCTTTAGCTTTTATTTTATATACATTTTACAGAATTTTAATAGCAGCAATACACTACCCTATCACTGTTACGTAGCTTATTACTTTTTCACATCGAAAAATCTTTTCCGTTCGATGTGAATACATCCTCCCACAGAGTGGAGAATTGTCAATAAGACATGGCACACTTGTGCACCTCTCTGCGCCTGCACGAACATTCATCTTTTTCAAGGATGCCATGTTAAATAGTTGTCATTCATAACGTGACCAGAGAAAAATTGATTGTTGCGAGTTTAAACCATGTTTGGTTCTCCTTTCAGCTTTATTTCATCTAGTGTTACATTCATCTGTCTCGTCTTCTGTTTTTAGGCCGGTAGCCCCTGCCTTTTTCAGTATTGTGTTCTGGAAAGGTCTTCTTGGGTTACCATGTTGTATCCAGCCTTTATGGGTTAGGGTACACCATCTCTTAGTTCTCAAAATGCAATTGGTTCATGGGTAAGTCTTATGTGTTAGTTATAACGCATCATAGGCCTGACCGCAATTAAGAAGCAGGAATTCATAATTTCCTTAATAAAATAATTGACCAAACATCAATTTGGTGTTTTTTCTAATTCACCATTGTATTTAAATACCACGCGTGACGCGTCACATTGTTATTGTGTGCATCTGAATTGTCACTAGAAAGCAATAAAAGTTTTAAACAACTGAACGTCTAATCCTTATTAAACACAGGTGTGATGAGGTGTGTAAAAAATGTATATAACAATGTTTACCTTTGAACATTCACTGGGGTGCATTTAGCATGCAGTGTATGCAAACAGGTAAGATGAAATGGTGTGTATATAGCACGCGATATCTACAAACGGGTGAGTTTTCACGTGTGGAAATAATACAATATTGTTGTTATTATTATTATTGTTCTCCTTCAGATAACTTCTTAATTCAGGGAATAATTGGTTACCTTGTGCAAATACACTGGGGTGTATATAGCACCCAGTACATACAGACAGGTGAGTTTTACGTATGAAGAAAATAATACAATATTATTATTATTGTTCTCTTTCAGATAACATTTATTTCAGAGAACAATGTCGGGACGATCTGTAGGAAGTTTGGACACAAGAAGGGCCCTTATGACACTCACCCAGACTGGCTCAAATGTATAAGTGTACATGTAAGAATCGTTGTACCTTTTGCACAAAATGGACTAATGAAATCTGGAATCTAGCCGATTCCAGGCTTAAGTTTAGAGGGCGGAAGAAACATGAATCCGCCTCATCGTCTGAATTTTCAGATTTTTCTCTTACAGAGTCTCAGGCAGGAACACACTGAGAGAAGACTAGTTCTACAGCTCAGAAGAACACTCCGGGGTCCCAGGAGCCTATGGGACCAATCTCTCTGGAGACAGGTAAGGCCCCTCCTTAGGTGGGATTGAACATTCAAGGAGTAGATCGCCTCCCCCTGAAAGGAAGGAAAAGTCTAACACCCCTCATGTTCACAATAGTGTGATGCTGCCTTCCACGAGGAAGGAAGTGGACCGCTCGTCATGTACGGCCCCTTCTTTAGGAGGGAGTGAATGTTCGAGGAGTAGATCGCCTCCCCCTGAAAGGGAGGAGAAGTCGAACACCCCTCACGTTCACAGTAGCATGATGCTGCCTTCCGCAAATGAAGGAAGTTCACTGCTCATCTTAGGGTAGCATGTCACACCCTCCTGAGAAGGCGGAGCTGCACCGCACCCAACACTTCCGGGGTAGCGTGTCGCACCCTCTCGAATGGGAGGAGAAGCACTACACCTTGTTTAGTGATGAAGACGAACTAGGTTCTGACATGTCTTTGTCGCCTGACTGGTCATTGCCCGGTGAACGGTCCGGTCACCGGGCGTTGACCAGTACCCAGTGACCGGTCTGTTGACCAGTATCCAGTGGCCAGTCTGGTCACTTGGCATTGACCAGTCAAACTGACCAGTCAATGTATGATGACCGGTCACTGGTGACTTCGTACCGGTGGCCAATTACATCGTCACAGGCTGCTTGTCATCTCGTACTGGTCACTGACTTTACACCGGTCATCAACCAGAGGCCTCATGGTACGGGGATAGGGATTGGACCGAGACCCCCTCTCCCCACTCTGTCATCATACCCTGTACAGGATTGGGAGTCTGCCCAGAGGGTCCAGACTAGGGAAGGGGATCGGATTGGTATCCCCCCTTTCCTATTATCCCAATGAATCCGTACGGGATGTGAGGCCCAGAGTAGAGGTGATGCCACGGCTTGTTCCCACCATCGCCTCCTCGCCAGGTGGCATTCACCAATAAGGCAGAGGCATAGCATCATCCACACGCTAGTGGTCTCGTCTTTATCCTGGAACATCTAGAACACATAGGGCCCCTACTTACCATGATGAACAAGTATGGGAAATGGCGCAGAGTGCACCTATGTCACTGTCTTCGATGTGATGTCCAGACACTCTCCTGCTCTGAGTGTTCTAGATGATGATGCATTATCTACCCTCGTCAACTCCAGTGAGTTTGAGGTAGAAACAGCTCATTTGTCACCTCCTATCAGGCCCACCAGCTCCTCTCACTTGGATGAATCAGAGGAGATCTGGTCTTTTGATAATGCGGTAACTTGCGCCCAAAGCCATCTTGTGCACAGCCCAAGAAGATCCTTTCCAGATTTGGAAGATCTCCAGGACCCAACCACAACCAGATCTCCTGCTCCTTCTACATTCTTCAACGATCAAGGAAATGTCACAGAGGTTCTCCACAGGCCAAGCTCGTGCTAGATGGCGTAGAGGGTGGTCTGTCCCTCCCTCTACTTTGAGACCTTGGTCTCTGCATCTAGTTACCAGGTACATTCTCAAAGTGACCCATTAAGCCTCCCCAGTTGGATGCATATGCGTCTCGAGTGGGTATTATAACTGGAGCCTGGGCATGTCTTCCTATTAGAACAATCAAAGCCTTTGAGCAGAAAGCCCAGCTTCTGGTCACCATAGCTTCCTATGCAGACCTCTTCTCGGCTACTTTGTTTAGTATGCTGAAGGAGGCTGCTCTGAACCCAGCTGCATTACAATGCGTGCTGGAAGCTGTGGCCAAGACATCCCGGAATTCACTTTCTGTCGCAATGGCTTTATCAGTGGAACTTATATCACATCCACCATGACGTTGTGTTGGACTCCTCAAAGGTCTTACTTAACCATAGTAAAGACCTTCTAAGGGCTGCTCCATTGGAAGCCAAGAGCCTCTTCGGAGGACTCATCCCCACTGTGGCTTCACAAGATTTGAAGGATCATCAACATAGATCCTTCACAACTGCACCTGGCCCATCGCAATCGGTGAATTACCCCCAGGGGCCACCTGGTAAATTCTTCAAACAGACGCAGCCCCAGTCCAATGCACAAGCTCAAATGAGACCTTCTCCTCATCAGTCAGGTTATCGGGAGGAACTTGTCCAACCCACCTTCCTTTCCCAAGGAAGGCGGGGGGGGGGGGGGGGGACAGCCCTAGGGACTCACACCCTCTCCTGCTGTGCATTCCTCTCCAAATGTCCCTGTAGGTGCTTGTCTAGGCCTCTTTTCAGAAGCTTGGTCAAGTACCACGGATGATGGGTGGGTCCGTTCTATTGTAAGCGAGGGTTACCGACTTCAGTTCGGGAACAACCTCCTCTATCAAGGACCTGATGTTCTTTCACCAGTCCAATTTGGTGAAATTAAAGGAAGAGGTGCACACCCTTTTACAGAAAGGGGCAGTCAAGAGGGTCCTGAATGATCAGTCTCCCGCATTCTACTCGCAATTCTTCCTGGTCACCAAGAAAAGTGGGAAATTTCGTATCATTATCAATCTCTCCCTGTTAAACCGGTGGAAATACCTCTGGGTTTGCTTGGACCAGGAAGTCTTTCAATTCTGGGTTCTGCCATTTGGAATCGCTCCCGCACCCAGAGTCTTCACCCAAGTTATGGGAGTTGTAGTGTCCTATCTCCGATTACTGGGAACCCTAATTCTCCAGTACTTTAATTACTAGCTGATCCACAATGTTCAGGTTCAGTCCCTCCATCAGGATCTGTTCCATTGTTGGTCCACATTAACTCGGTTGTTTTTTTTACCCAACCTTGAGAAGTCAGAACTCGTTCCATCCAAGTTTACATAGGGATGAACTTCCTCGTGAGTCCGGGTTCCACCGGATCACATAGATCGAATCCTGGCACTTCTAGAGATGCTATGAGCAAAAACATTGTTGTCTGCTTACCTTTACCTATCTCTATTGGGAATCTTGAATGCTACTAAGGATCTGGTTCCCTTAGGGCGTCTCCATATGCACCCTCTACAGTTTCTCCTTCTTGCAAGGGGGGAACCACACAGGGATTCTCTATCAACTTTGATTCCTCTAGGACCAGACTTTCATCACCATTGCGCTGGTGGATGAATTGGAACAGATTTCTGACCAGGGTCCCCATGCATGTGCCTGAGCCTCACTCCTATCTGTTCGCCGTCACATCAGATTCTAGTTGGAGCGCTCACCTAGAGCCAGAGGACGTAACTCTGCAGGGTCATTGGACTCGGGACTCCTCCACATAACAACCTAGAAATGAAAGCCATATTTCTAGCATTGCAACGGTTCATCGTCAGAGTAAGGGCTCGATGTGTCATGGCCTCCTCCGACAACACGTCTATCGTAGCATATCTCCGACGTTAAGGAGGCACACACACGCCCCTTCTCTCAGTGTGGAGGTCTGGAACCTCCTCTGCTGGGCCACCTCGGAGAACATTACCCTTTGAGTTCGCCAGATTCCAGCGAAGAAGAACATTTTAGTGGACAGTATGTCCAGGTCATGCAAAACAGTCCTCATGGAATGGACTCTTCATTGCTGTGTAACAGAATCCTTTTTCTCACTATGGGGAAGCCCCTTGTGGACTTGTTTGCGACCAGGCTCAACAACAGACTTCCCTTTTATGTCTTGCCAGTCCCGGACCAGAGAGCTTGGGCAGTGGATACATTCAGCTTCCAGTGGGATCGTCTGTTCACATTCACCTTCCCACCATTCCGACTGCTACCTCAAGTTCTGCAAGTCAGAACTTCCACTGCTCATACCATTCTCATAGTCCCATTATGGCCCCAACAATCGTGGTTCAGTGATCTTCTGTTGCAACAAAGGAGCTCCCTCCTACACAACAGCCCACACATTCTCCACCTTCTCGCTTGGCTCATCTCAGGCGATCTATCTGCCAGAGCAAGTGTTCGGGCTGGGTTGCCAGTTGCATCATTCTGGCCAGGAGAGCTTCACCATCCAAGGTCTATGATGCCAGGTGGAGAATCTTCTGTGATTTTTGCAGTAGGAAACATGTTGATCCGAGCTGTCCCTCTGTAACTTCAGTTACTGATTTCCTTTTTGTTCCATTCGAGAAAAGAAAAGATGTTCAGTGTCAACTATCAAGGGCTATAGAGTTGCCATTTCCAACACACCTAAATTCTGTCAGGGCTCTGTAATCGGTTCAGATTCGCACCTTGCTGATCTCATTAAGTATTTTGAGCTGCAGAGACCTGTCTCCTGCTCTCTTACACCCAGATGGAATCTATCTTGTGTTTTATGGTCCTTAACCAAAATCCCCTATGAACCTTTGAGCAAGGCTTCCTTTCAGGACCTCGCACTCATGACAGTGTTTTTTCTTGCTTTGGCATCTGCGAGAAGATGCAGCGAGAGTCATGCATTGTATGTTGACACTGGCTGCCTCCGGTTTAATGGCAATTACGAATCCATTTCCCTCCTTTGTCATCTGGGATTTTAGCAAAAAAAAAAAAAAAAATCAGTTACCTGTGGTAGCCCCATCACCTATAAGATTCCCAGTCTCGGTCGAATCTGTACTGGAAATAATCAAGATAGGATTTTATGCCCAGTTAGGGCACTGCGTTTCTATCTAAATGCTTCAAAAGGGAAAAGAGAGGGTAGGAAATGTCTTTTCCTTCCTCTTAAGGGCTCTGTTGATATTTCTGCCTTCACTATCATGGTGGATTGTCACCTCAATCAAAAGAGCTTACTAGCCCCTTCCCGATAGAGACCTCTCTTTTATGAAACATCAGGCCCATGAGTTTGAGCCTTCGCTGCCTCATGGGCCTATCTAAATCACTCTTCCTTGGAGGACATCATGAAGGCAGCATTTTGGCGATCCCATACTACCTTCTCTACCTCTACTCATTACCGCAGGTATTTTCTCTTGGGACCCATAGTTGTGACACAACATGTGGCCCAGAGGGACTCCAACAATTTGTAAAGTGGATCTCTCCCTCAAATGGTGAGCACTTTCTATTTTTCTCTGTTTTTGATCAGTTTAACACATCAGCCTACCCGCCTAACTGACAAATTCAGTTACGTAATAGTGATAGGGTAATGTATTGCTGCTATTAAAATGTAGTTTTTTTGGGGGGTAAAACTAATTTTAATTATGCAGTGCTTACCCATCACTATTACCGAATGCCCTCCTGCAACCCCGCTCTGATGTCCTGGTGTAATGTCGTCTGTGAAAAAGATGAATGTTCACACAGGCGCGGAGAGGTGCACAAGTGTGCCATGTCTTATTGACAATTCTCCACTCTATGGGAGGATGTATTCACATCGAACTGACAAGATTTTTCGACACGAAAAAGTAATAAGCTACGTAATAGTGATGGGTAAGTATTGCATAATTAAAATTAGTTTTAACCCCCCCCCCCCCCATAAAACTACATTTTAACATCTCTTCCTTTTATATTTTATCTTGTTGTGCTTCATGTTTACATTTATTTGGAAGGGTTTATCTGCCTGAAATTTGTGTTCAATTGTTCATTTTAACTTTTTTCCAACTTTTCCTTTTGTTGTGCTGAGGTGCCATAAAACGCTGCTACATACATATGTAGATAATATTTTTCTTACTTAAAAGTTTCAGAGTTAAACTCAAATAACCTTCCTTCTCAGGTTGTAGGTTGGATCAAAAGTCACAATTATAAAGTTACAGGCCTACTTGCTTGATGGTAACTTGTGTCATGTGAGTTGTAACTGACACCAAATTGAACTCTGTACGGTAATATGCTGGGTTTAAGGTCAAGTTAACAGGAATGATAGTAGACCGTTCTGATTTCTGTTTTCAGATACCACAAGTTTTTTGCCCAAATAATTTTTCTATGACTTTCAAGTTTTGGACATCATTTTAAAAGAATCTTATTTATGCACTTATTTTTTTGGACACAATTATAGTTTTCCAGTGATAAAACAAGAGACAGACAAATACCCTTTAGGAAAGTGGAGGAATGGTTTACATTTCATTGGAAATAGCCTTGACAAGTTAGATCAAATTGTCAAAAATTGGGCGAACCATGCTGTACTACTCATTAGGTCACTCACACTCATATAACAAATAACATTTGTTTAATCTATTTTACTTAATTGGAAAGTAAAAATCTCAGTCGTAAAAATCATTAGGATATGTCACCTTTTATTAAAATAGAAAACCATTAAAGTCAAAGCCTTCATCTCGATAATTTCATTTAGCACATTCATTGTGGATAGTACTGAAACCTGCACCTGGTCACACATCTGTTTTGTATCTGGGTATTAGTTTCAGTGGATATTAATTTTTTTTTTAAAAACATAGCATAAAACAAGGTCTTTTTTTATGTTTTTATATATTGTTATAAATGTTTAAGTATTGGAATGTAATTAAATTTGTGATTAATCTTATGTAAGCTTTTGACCACGATCAGTTCATTCTTTCTGTTTATACTATTGCTGTAACTATCTGAAAAATTATGGTGAAGATTCATCATGTCATATCAATTTAATTTTTTTATTATTCATTAACAAACTCTGAGAACAGTCTGGGTTACATTTATGGATATTTGCATGGATGGTATAGTATGATACGAGATTAAAAGATGGCAGAGTTTTTGCTTCAAGTGTGAAGCTGTGTTTTCCATTATTCTTGCATTGTCTAGATAAATCTCGGCAAGTAATGTCTGTTTTCATTCATTAGTGTACACATTAAGTGTGATTACTTTGCTCTGTAACTTAATGATTGGCTGTTATCATAAGTATGGATTGGGTTGCTTGGGCTTGGATTTTTCATTCATTTGTTTTTAGACACTGAATTAAATATTTTTGTATTTTTTGGACAGCAAAAGGGTTATTATCTTTCACTATTAGAAATATGGTTGTTTAAATTTGTAGGATGAGGTAACACCTCTTATTTGCATCAGTTTATTTATCATCAGCTTTTTTGTAGCATTTGTTAAAAGACAGGCTTTATGAGTATATATGTTTTTTTTTAAGTGAACAATATAAAGCCTAGTGACCACAGCAATTGCTGACTTGCTTTGTACATCTTCATTTTCTGGTTCTGGCATGCGCAGGGGTAAGTGAATGTCCATCTGAATATGGTGGCTGGTTTCTGGTTTCTTCCACTTTCAAGACCATTTTAAATCAACATCTTATCCATTGAGAGTACCTCATAGAACTCAAAACTTTTTGTACAATCAACTTTAAATAAAATTAATACAGTCGAAAGGGAACAGTGTGTACCTGTTTTTGAAGGAGTCCAAATGTGTTACTTTTATATCCAGAGAACCGGATTCCCAGTCTGGTATACCATATGCGTTGCAGCTTCCTAGAATCACACTTAAGCTGGATCTTCCCTCTCTGAATCTCGACCAGTCATGTGAAGCCCTAGACAACCTCCGCAACCTTACCAGGAACAAGTTCCAGGAAATTGTCTTCAAGTGGTTCAGACCTGTCCCAGCCAACCCTGATTACTACTTTTATTGCCCAGAACAACCACAGGTATAAATCATGACATTGTTTAGAATGTAAGATTCTGTTTAGAATTCATGATTTTTCTTCGGTCTTGTCCATATGAGCAAATAGTTAGTTTATTTTGTTTGTTCAGTGTTCAACAGTACATTGACACACAAAGGTTATATCATGCCGAGGCAGTTGGAATAAAGTGCCATGGCCAGAGACATATCATAGTGGGTTTGATTTGAATCTGCATACTTCTGGTTGCATGATAATCAATGAGTCACCTTGACTACTTAGTTACAGATAGGTATCCTCAGCTGGAATTATGGCGGTAGTGGTTATAGTTAAAAGAATTTGTGTTGTGTTCAAAGTTTTTTTTTAATGTATACACCATGCATCATGATTTATTTTACAGCTGAGATACAGTGTTCCACAGAACCCTTGTTTTCAGACCCAGATTTGGCATTTAATGATGTCACAACAGATTAGGGTCTGCTCTATTTTTTAAGATAGTGAGTAGAACAAATATCATGGCCTGATCTGCCAGTGTATTTTGTCACAGCAGATCTGGATCTATGTTGTTTGCATTTGGGTGTGCATTCTACATGAGCCTTTCATTTCAAGATAATTTGACTTCTGTTGGTTTGGAAAACACACAGTTTCACACACAACATTGAGCATGCATTCATGTAGATTTGTGAATGGATCTGTAATGTTCAGTACATGATCATCACATTAAAAGTAGGTGACTGTGACTTTCACTTCAAGTTTAATTGACTTAAGTTAATGTAAGTATTTAGGTTAGTTGCTCAGGCAGTGTTACTCAAGGGCCAAGTACCTTTATATGTTGGTGTTCCTTTGTAAGTACTACACCATGACACTAAAAGATAGTCACATTTACATATAATGCTGCAGCAACTTTACTTCAGTTTTGTGTCCAGCTAGGTGTCTCTTACACAGTTGATTCGTCAGAAGATACATTAACTGAGTCCTTGCACTACCTCATAAATCCATTCCTCCCAAGTGAGAAAAGACATTAATCGCATGTTTTGGCTTGTATTCAAAATAAAAGTGCTAGAACAACATCTGCTTACCAAGACAGAAGTCAGACAAGAATGGTCAGGGAGATCATTTGCAAGGGGATTGCATAGTACCAAGTCCTTTCATTCATCGGTTGCTACTTTTGCACATGCTTAGTTGGCATGTTTGTTCAAGAGACCTTGCAAATACATTTAAATTTTGTGCTCTTTCTCAAGTTTGAGTTATCCAAGAAGTTTTCTTATCGCAAGGGAAGTTCACTCCGATTATCTCACTGAATTTGGATCTGTCTTTATCATAGAGGAATATTTTGTACTTCAGTTGTCTAGGTTGTCATACAAAGAGCAGTACAGTGCCATCTTAATTCTTTGTTCTAATGGTCAATAGTACTTGCACTACATCTCAGTTTCTGGTCATATTGGATCTTATTTTAAGAAAATGATGATTTATTCTCAGTAATAAGATAATTTCTGTAATTCTTTCTTGCATTTATTTCATTTCTTTACTGATTTCACTGTAAGCTTAGTGCAAAGCTTAACTGATTTTGCCTTTGTATGCCATAGTTTTGTTCTTTTAAATTATGGGAAATTAGCAGGATTAGATGTGGGACTTTCAAAACATTTAAGTTGTCAGAAGATAATTAATCCACTAGCATACCTGCACAAGGTGCCAATCAAACCACACTTGTAAAATCTGTGCTTTGTGTATTTGTTCCAAGCAAGTGAGACAGCCAGAAAATGAACCTCAAGAAATGCAGACACTATCAGCAACTTTTTGATGTGGCATTCACTTGTGGCAAAGTAATCACCAATAAAGAAAAAGACCTGGCATTCTTTGCCACCTCAGGACCTTCACACAACAGCAGTGTCATTGTTGCTTGCTTTGCCATTTCAGGCCCCTTACAGAACTCCAGTGTCATTGTTGCCCACTTTGCCACCACTCTCTTCTGGTCATACCAGCACTGGACTGACTCCTGGGCCAGTACTAACACAGTACAGTGGCCCATGTGGACCAACCCAGGAGAATCCCATACTGGAAGTACACCCCAGTACTTTCTATGTTGATCTATCCCTGGACAGCCAGTACCAGACCAAAGGACCTAACATTAGCTGGACTTGTACCTTGCCCACTCCAGTTCCGGCATTGTCTTAACTTACACTCAGTGTAACTGGCTTTGGGTAACATGATGCATCTTCGCAACATACTCAGTTCCACAATATCCAGTGTGTGACCTTTGAAGGCAAAGGGGTTGGCACTGAACTGTTCCATCACTGGTCCTGGTTCCATCATGATTCATGCACAGTACTAGCTATGGCATTTTCTCTTTCCTGGATACACAGGACATATCTCAGACTTTTGACTATACTTAATGCCAGCACTTGGAGATAACGGTTTCCTTGCATGGACAGACTTCCAGCTTCATTTATAATCCATGACAACCTGCTTTCCCCATTCAGTCTTCGCTACCATCAGCTCAGTCTTTGTTTTACCACATCTCTGGCATCGAAGATGGTTGATCACAAGCCCTTTCTTCTCTGCTCAATCCAACACTGTCCAGGGAAGACTTGGTCTTCTGGGCCTCCATAGAAGAAGTCTTCTGGCTACTTTCTCTCGAGTTCTGTTCTTTTCCTTCTGCTTTGTGAATGTCCTCCTATATAATTTCCCACATCAATCTACATTTTAACCATGGAAGACCAGCCTTTCTTCAAAGAGATACCACAGTCTTGTCAAGTCACTTACAACTTCCACTGCTTTGAGAAGTAACTACAAGAGCCTTGCGTCAGCAGTCCTTTCTTCTCACAACAATGACTCCTGTCAAACTTCACACCAACCTTCTACAAAACTAATGCTGGTTTCCTGTATCAAAGTCCCAGATGTCAACAGAACTGTTGCTAGTCTGGAAATGGGAAAGCCACCCACACTATCCATGGACCATCAACCCTTCCAAGACATACAGCAACTGGTTTGCAGTATCATAGCTATTGGTTCCATGCTAATTCTGGTCTACATGTCTATCTTTCAGCAAACTGAACATAGTCAAGGCCCTACCATTGAGACCTCCTCTAACAGATATGCATGGGATTCAGACTTTAACATGGCTTGTTTACTTAAGATGGCAGCTAAACACTCACTTTCCAATTCCATAGCTGCTCTCATTAACATCCAGCCAGCTGGGAGGGTTGCTTTCCTGTTGTCATCCATGCTATTGAGAGATCACCACAAGGCAGCCCATAGATCTCAGCCTATGTCTTCCAGTCTTTTGTTCCATTTCTGTTGATGTATTTCCTAGAGAAGTTGGAAGGAACCCCAAGAAGGTACTCCCAACAGAGAAATATTCCTCCAAATCTTACTCTTTGGCAAGGGCTTAGTTTCTCAGAGCAATGGACAACAGGATGTGAAGAGATAAGGACCAATTTTAGCCCAGTTTCTCGCCCAGCTGAACTCTTTCCCACAGATAATGATGCTATGCTCATGTTGCCTTTTTCCAACATCCTGGTGGGAGGAAGACATCAACATTTCATCTTAGGCTCTTTTCTCCAGGAAAAAGCAGTAGAAATTGTTTGCAACACAAACACACTGTAATTTTACTCGCAGCACATACAGGCACCAAGCTCAGGATAGAGACCCTGGGTTCGACCCATAGTAACATCCAATATTTACCCTTAATGGTCAGCATAGACCTTCAGGATATGTGCCTTCATATTCCCATCCACAGGTCTTCCGGGAAATTCCTGAGGCTTGCTTTCGAGGACATCATGCTCTCCCAATTGATCTGAATCAGTCCCAGGGAGTTCACCATAGACATTGACCCAGTCATGTCACACTCCATGTCTCTGACATTGAATTATCTCTTCTCCAAAGATACAAGCTGAGCAACGTTTTGCATAAAGATTCAAAATCTCTTGATTTTCTGTCTTGCTTTGCTTTGCATTCCTTATCAATAAGGACAGATCTGATCTTGTTGTGTACAACTTTTCACTCATCTGGGCATGAAGTTCAAAACCTTTCGCAACCAAGTGTGCCTCTCTCAGCATTGTGCCTTGTAGAGCATCCTCATAATGTCTTTATGTTCTCTTGGAGAGTGGCTTTTCAGGGCAGGAATTCCTTGCGCCATGAGTCTCCTCAATACTGCCACAGATCTTCTTACATTGGGCCATCCACATGCAAGATACCTTGCAGATGATCCTTCTACCTCAGTGGCAGTTGAAAATTTGCCAACTAGACCAAATGTTCAGAGTTCAGGTTACATGAGGTTCCATCTTGGCAAATAGGAGGATTTCTTATAGCTTATAGCAGGCATTCCACTTCAGAATCAGCTGACAGAAATCACGATTTGTACGAGCATCAGAATGACTGACTGGGGTGCCCATTTGCTGCCCTCCCTCCGAGCGAGCATGGGTTTGTCCCCTTCAGGTGCAGTCTGTGCACATCAGCATCTGGAGATAAAAGCCCTTGTGAATGCCTTTCAAGTGCAACAGGAGACACTATCAGAAAAGGTTGCTCTGATTTTTTCTGACAATTCTACTGTCTTCAGTTATCTCCAAAGGCAAGGGGGAACAATCAGATCTCTGCCTTCTTGTTTGGGATTTTCTCAAGTGGTGCCATTGTTCATAATCAGCTCTCAAGTCCACCACATCCCAGACAGGCTCATTGTCCTTGTGAAATTGTGGTCCTGATGGAGTCAAGTGATTCACACACTAGTCCTGTCACCCCACAGATCCCTGGTCTTTATTTGAATCTACACCTGTTGGTAGTTGACCTATACTAGACCTCTTTGCTACAAGGTGGAATATCAAGCTCCCAACCTTTGTCTCATCATTGAGATCCAGAAGCCTGGTCAGTTCACACTATTTTTCCGATCTGGAATGATCTCAATGTGTTCATCCAAAAGATCCAAAGATCAAGGATATCTGAGGGCAGACTAATTCTGATAGATAGCTTTCCTCAGATGGGAGAAATCTTGGATGACCAACCTCTTGAATTTAATGGTGGAGGTATCCAGGAAAATCCTGGTCATTCCAGGCCTGCTGAAACAGCTGTACAAACAGGTTTTCCATCATAGCCCAGAGATGCTGAACCTGTATGTTTGACTTAAAATTCAACAGGTGCTAAGAAAGAACATTTCTGTGAACAAGTGGTATACAGACTTGCTTGTTGAAAAAGGATCACTGCTTTGAAACTTGTGAGGAGAATTGAAGAGTCTTCTCTCAGTGTTGCGAGCAGAGAAGCATCACTCCTTTAAAAACCTTGGTATCACAGATTGCTAACTTACACCTCTGGCTCTTCCATGATTTATTACACATTTTGCCACTATGGAAGGAAGGACATAGATCAGAAGAAAGACCTTTAAGACTTGGTCGCCAGTTTTGACTTTTTTTGACTGAAGGCCATGACCCTTGGTCCAAAATGGTACCTGCATTGGGTTTTGATGTGGTTAAACAATTCACCTTTTGAACCACTGTCTAAAGCCT
The DNA here is from genome assembly GCA_029931535.1 of Margaritifera margaritifera. NCBI lineage: Eukaryota > Metazoa > Mollusca > Bivalvia > Unionida > Margaritiferidae > Margaritifera > Margaritifera margaritifera. The sequence goes on from JAQPZY010001106.1 coordinate 622,143, forward strand.
CACTGACTTGTTTTTCTTACAAGACCTGCTTCCTTGTCACCACCTTAGCATTCAGGATCAAGGCTAGCATTCAGGATTAGTGAAATTCATGCCTTATCTATTGACCCACACTTTCAGTTCTGCCATGATGTTAATTTTCGCTCATGACAGGCCCTTGTTTCATTGCCTAGAACAGGCTTCTTTTTGAGGGAAATCAGTCGTTTGTTTTGAAACTGCTGAATTCATTGGACTTCTTTCTACTAGCATTTTCAGAACCTTGTCTGAACATTATAGTGGTAATTGAAATATACTGAGCCATTCAGAAGGAGAAATCTTTTATTCATACCACTCAGAGAAGGAAAGGATGATATTTCTGTTCGGGTTCTTTCAATCAGGATTCATTGGGTTGTCTGCTCAGACTACAAGGAATTAAAGTGACTGCTTCAGCCTAGCATTTGATTGAAGCTACTCCCTGAATGACCTAACCCAATTCATAGGATGGAAGTCTGATATGACATTCTCCAGCTTCTATCTGAGAGACATTTTATCCAAAAAGAGTTTATTTGACCTTCTGGGGAGTGTATTAGCAGCATAACAGGCTACCTTCACAGGTCCCACAGCAGCTTTTTAATGATACGGGTTACTCTGCTTCCGCTGAATTTGCAAGTGTGAAAATTGTTTCCTTTCACCTTGCCCATATCTCACACAAGACTCTGAGTTAATGCTAAGTTGGTTCGTACATGAGGCAGGCTCAAACAAAGGAGTGATTAAATTGTTTTTCAGTTTAGTTAGCATCTTCGCACTTTGATGAGCTCTGAACACATCAAATGTTGACAATGCTTGCTAATTGCATTGAGCAAGGGGCTGCTGGTCACGTGTTTGGTTCACATGTGGAATGATGACATTATCCAAACCAACAGGGATCTAAGTTGAATTTTACCACTCTTAAGTGACTGTGTTAATACCATGGTCGTTAGAAAGTAATTGATGGTGCAACTTTATGAACAGTGTTTTAAGGAAGAGATCATACACATGTACTTTAATAACCGATTGGTAGCTTAGTGTTGTTGGTTGTGTCGGCTCCCTTTGATGTTGAGTGTAAATGATTGATCTTGACAGGTGTTGGATTTGTGCTCATACAGGTGGTAGTATTGTTTTAACCATTGAAGTAACTGCCATTTGTTGGCATAGTTTTGTTCTTTTTGCATTCTTTATTTGGGGTATTTGTAGAGATCAATCCATGAAATTAAATACCTACAAATATGCAAACTTTGACAGGCAAATCCCTGAATTTAAATACCCACGAAAATGTCTTTTTTCACAAAATCATGAAAATCGAGACCCACAAAAATAAATGATACTGCAGTACATGGTTGACATCTTTTTTTGTTTGGGAGGGCTGGATTTGGGAATTAGTGGAAGGACTTCTAACATATTATGATCAGGTTAGTATTATCAAAGAAACATTTTACTCCAAATATTGGTTTCTACATTTATATGACTTTGCTAATAGATTCATCATAGTAAGTAGAGGATGTTTGTATTTCTCCTTTTTCTGGCATTTAGTAAAATTGAAGTACAAAACATCAACAGGCAGTCAATGCTGTATCCATAGTATCTCCAATGTTAATCTTCTGTTATTACAAAAATATTATTGTCAAGTAAGTTAGTAATTCTTTTAAAATGTGGAACATTTTGGTCTTTGCCATATGTTATCGGTTAGCATTAATGTACAGAAAAGCTATGGTTTCTTTGGACAGCTCTTGCAATTAGTTTGTGTAGCAACAATTGAGCAGGAGTTAAAATATATATTTTGATGAATGCCAAAGGCAGCTTGGAATAATGCATAGGAAGCATGCTCTAGTAATTTGGGTAAGATGTTTCCCCAACCATTTTGTGCTAGAGGAAAAAGCTTTGTCTGACCCACATGATAGAAAAATCTTGCAGATTTTGTGAGCCTTACATTGTTTCTATCTACTGGTAAGTTGGTTTTTTGGGGGGTATTTTTATTATGTGATGGTTGATGATGTCATAAAGTGGTGTTGTGCATTTTAATGATACTATAATATTTAATGCATTTTAATGATACTATAATATTTAATGCATTTTAATGATACTATAATATTTAATGCAGTTTAATGATACTATAATATTTAATTCAGTTTAATGATACTATAATATTTAATGCAGTTTAATGATGAGATGGAATACATATAGAATAAATCGTTCCTCTCTGGAGAACAAATGTATGAGAAAAATAATGTAGGGGTGGCACTGACGCAAGGAAGTCCCTGTTTCCTGGTTACATTAGTTGTCTTCTGCTCAACAGAGCTTGGAGAAGACAAATAAAATACCCCTCAACTCAGATTCCCTGTCTCAGTTGCAATCCCTACATAGATTCTGTTGTCACCTGTTTCTCATTTCCTGTTTTTTTGTCAAGCCTGCCATGGAAGTAGCTTGACATAGGCAGCCACTTTAGAACCCATGTGCATGTCCTTATGTCCATTCATCCTTACCTTAGGGTAAGATCAGTGTTCTAGTTTTTTAGATTAAGCTCAATGTTACAGCTGTGTACTTTCTATCTAAGTAAACGGCAGGCTACACAAAAAGGAAGTCACTTTTTTTTTTCTTTAAGATAGTCCATGAAGAAGTATTTAACAGAGAATGCAAACATTCTCACTTTGACCATTCATTCCTAAACAAAGATCAGCATGCAAGTGTAATGTTGCGAAGAATATGAACGTCTAAAAATGTACATGTGATGTTCATTCAAAGAAATGTTGACAGTATGTATGTGGTTATTTCATTGGAGGATAATATGGGCACTGAAATACACCAACAGATTTTTGATGTCAAATTGTGACACAGTTGGTAAAGTATATGGAACAGCAAGCTGCTCTTGTTTTACATATTTTGTCACTTTTGTTGGCAATGATGTTGTTATGATGTTAAAGTTATTGTTACAATGTTAAAGTTATTCTGTTTTATGGGGAACAACTAATTAAAAAATATTTAACAATTTCTGTTTTCATTATAGATGGATGAACTTTCAGATGAAAGGTTTACAACTGAGGTATCAGAGGGACTACCAGGTACCACTTTTTTCCCCAGCTGAATTTGTATGCTCTGTTAGGAGGTACTTCCCACCACTGTCTCTTTCAAGGGAGACATTCTAAAGTAGTAATGCAGTTTGGAAAGCTCATTTGATTGATGCTTGGTTTTGCAACTGTAGTCTGCAGAGCTTCCCTTGGTAAATTAAAATCCACTGAGGTTTTTTTTTTATCAAAAAAAAAATAAAATTGGGAATAAAATAATTAACATATTGAAATGTATGATTCATTGTTTGGGAAGCTACTCTGGAAAGAAGTTTGAGTGGCAAAGAATAAATAAGGTCTGTTCCAGTAAGATATACTTGGGGACCAAGGGAAGCTACTTTTAATGTTGAGTAGTTACTCATAGATGTAATTTATAATTTTGTTATCGCTTTCTTATGAACTTTTTGACTAATCAGAGTACTCTGGCATATATTTTTTTAAAAGTACCTTCACTTGGCAAACGAAACAGCTCTAAATGCTAAAATCCAAACAATTTTTTTTTTATAAAACCAAATTTCATTGTAGTTGTTTTCTGGCTTGAAAAGGGACTTTTTGGCACATTCTTAGTTTAAGAAGACAATTTACTTATAGAATAAAGGAAAATTTTACATTGATCAACACTACTGGTATTATTGTTTTCTAGAAAAGATCTGTTTTTGATCTCCTGTCTCCAATCTAGTTACCAGTGATTGATTCATTGAATGGTTGGAGTTTAACAGCATATCAAGACATGAAACATCATATGGTGCTCAGAGGATTGGGGTAAGGTGTCTTGCTTATGGACTCACCATAGTGGCTGACCTGGCCTGGTTGGGGCAGGATTGGAACACTGCACTTCTCTGGTTGCAAGTCCAACATGTAAATTACTGAGCCACAGCAGCTCTTTTAGCCCTTATCAAAGGCACAAACATTACAGATTTAAATTTGGTTTGACACCCCCACCTCTTGCCACACAGGAGTTGCATTCAGGATTTGACATGTCATGGTACTCTTTTTTTTGTGTGTGTGTGTGCAAATTCTTGGGAAAAGTTTGAAGTTAAAGGTTGCATTTAAGATTTGTTATTTGTAGATTGCAGGTTAAAGTTTATATTAAAAATTTTGGTTATATATTGTAAAATCTTGATGATGAGCCTATTAGCATATTTGTGAATTTAGTGAAAGTCATATACGCTTATGTTCTATATGTGCTTTTAGTTAGTGCAGTCTTTTTCAGTACATTCAGTTATTTCAAAAGTTTTGGTTATTAAACTTTGCGTTCAAATTTAAACCAAACTTTTTAAATCTGGCTGATGAAAGAAAGGTTTGATAGCAATAATTCAGAAGCAGAATGAGGTAAATGGATCAATAATTGTATGAGTCACCTAATTAAGAAGAAAATATCTACAGACGAGCAAAGTTTAGGTCTAAAAACATTTTTTTTCCTCAGCATACAAGTGCTTATTTTTGTTATAAAAAAAACTTGGAAAATACTTTTGCCTGCCAATTTTCGCATTGCTAAATATTTCCTCCTCCAATTAGTAATTAGTAATTGGAGGCCCAGAATTGAAAAAAACATGATCCCAGTCTTATTCTTTAATTATAGCCAACATATAGAATATCGTCCTCTTTTTCCTTGGACTTTCATGAGAGTTCACATGTGCCAAGTCACTCATTGAAATTCACCTTCATTGTCATTTTCAGATGTCTTTTTGGCCAATCACATACTTTTATTTTTGTATAGTGTTTTTATCCCCAGTCCTTGCATTATTTTAGTGTTTTTTGTTTTTCTGTTGCTAATTTTGAAATGGTTTTTGGACCTTGCTTAGCATTTGAGTGACCAGCAACACCTGATCATGGCCACAATTCCAGGCCTGTTGAAATTGCCCTGGAAGTGTACACACCGTGACCAACTGTGGGAACCTCCTCACAAGTTCTTCAAACAGGATCAGCCTCAACAGACAAACATGCAGACCCAGTTCAAATCTCCCTCCAGTCTGTCATTCACCTGAGGTGGTCAAAGAGGCCAAGAGAGGGAGTCTTTGGACTCCTCTCCCTTCCCGAAGGAGGAATGTAGTCGGCCCTGTCCAGAGGGGACAATGTGGTCCTCAAAGAGTGGTCTCTGCACTGGTCAGTAGAATAGGCACTTTTTCAACTGTGGGGGCGACCATTAGTGGACTTTTTTATTACAACAAAGCTCCCTTTTTAGGTCTCTCTGTCAGATCAGAGGGTCTGGGCAGTGGATGCTTTCAGTCTGAAGTTTGTATTCTTACACCTTCCCACCTTTCTAAATAATTTTGCAGGTTCTCCACTAAGTCAGGGTCTCCACATCTCGGCTCATCCTGATAGTCCCCATGTGGCTCCAATGGTCATAGTTAAGCAACCCACTTGACCTTTTGGTAGATGAGTCCAAGAGATTATCACAGAGGATGGACATGCTGTCTGTGGAGTCTCTCCTATGCAACAACTGGTAGATTCTCCACCTTCCCGCTTAGCTCATCTTAAATGATCAATCTGCCAAGACAAGTTTTCAAGCAAGGTTACCAATTGCATTACATTTCCAAAGTTTATGATGCAAAGTGGAGAATCTTCTGTAATTGGTACAGTAGTAAATGCATTGATCCTAGCTGCACTCTTTAAATGTAGTTGCAGACCTTCTTTGCTTTCTTTCAAAGGAAAGAGAATGTTCTAGGGCAGCCCTTTCTAACACTCTCAAGTTCTCTTGGGATTTGGACCCTCATATTTCTTATCTCAATAGGTATTGGGAGCTTTGGAGACCGGTGTCAGCTCATTAATGCTAAGATGGAACCTTTTGTGTGTTCTTTGGGCGTTGCCTAAACCCCCTTTCAGACCTTTGAGTAAAGCTTCCTTCGAGAACCTATCCATAAAGAAAGGCTTCCTCTTTTTTCTCAGCATCATCAAGTAGAGGGTGTGAGCTTCATGCCTTGTCAGTGGAAAAGGGTTGTTTACGATTCAGTGGTAACTATGATTCAGTTTCTCTTCTTTGTCAACCTGGATTTCTGGCTAAGAGACAGCTGCCTTCAGTAGTTTCTGTTCCTATTGAAATTCCCGGTTCAGTCATATCTGTAATGGGGATCATCAGGATAGGCTTCTTTGCCCATTTAGGGTTTTAAGGTTTTATTTAGCTTCCTCCTAAGGAAGGGAGGGTCAGAATCATCTCTTTCTACCTCTCAAAGGTTTCTCTGATATTTTGGTGGCCACCATTTCCAGGTGGATTGTCCTCACTAGCAAGAGAGCTGATCACTAGAGGAACCTTTTTTTCGTGAGGATTAAAGCCCATGAATTTAGGGCTATTGATGCATCTTGGGCCTACTTGAATCACTCCTCTTTGGATGAAGTTATGAAAGCAGTCTTCTGGCGGTCTCACACTACCTTTTCAGCCTTTTACCTTTGATCTTTGGCGTACCAGATCGAGAGCATTTTTTCATTGGGTCCAATCCTGACAGCACAACATGTGGCCAAGCCATTTACCAGCTTTAACAGTAGTGAACACCCTTACTGTAAGGGTAAGTACATTTATTTTCTTACACCAGATTTTGTTAGGGGATATGCTCCTCCCTCCAAACTGGTCAATTCAGCAATCCAATAGTAGCAGGTAATGTGTTACTGCTAATAAATTGTACTTTGTTTTTTGGGTTTTTTTCGGGGGGGGGGGGGGTAAAACTAATTTTAATTATGTAATACTTATGTTCTACTGTTGCAAAGATTTTCTCCTTCCACACTGCTCTGATTTCATGTAGTCTTGGTCCAAGTCAAAAGAGAAAGATATTCCATATGTTTGCTTTAACTAAGGAATCAGACTGGGATCATGTTCTTTTCTATTTTGGGCCTCCAGTTACTAATTGGAGGAGATATTTAGCTTGAACTGGGAACTTTGCATCCTGGAAAAAGTAAGCAATGCAGTTGTAGCAGGTAAGTATTACGTAATTAAAATTAGTTTTACAACGCAAAAAAACTACATTTTCACATTTGTGCATATTATCCAGATTTTATTTACAGTACTATAAGAGCAGTGCATTTGCATATGACTTTTGTGTATTTGTTAGCATTTTCAGCCTTTTTTTGGTTAGTTTTGAATAAACATTTTATGTATTTTTATTACAGTTTATAGTGAAAAGTATGAGATTAAAATCTTCATTTTATATCTACTCAATTAGATGAAAGTTTTGAACTTCTCTATCATGTTACCTTATGGCCAACTTTTAATTGCTGTAAGAGGACACAATAAATGTGAAACTGGCATTTAGTGTTAACCTTATCTGCTTACTCATGTGTTTATCTGTCTGTACTTATCTCCTTCATTTGTTTTGCATTAATTTAAGTGAGCTTTTCATTTGCGCTTACAGGATCTTGTAGTTCAGTGTGTGGATCAAAATTGTCATGACAAAAGTAGGTCACCATTCCTTTTCCTTGGGCATTTGGTCAGTATATCATACAACTTTGCATATACAGTCGTGTGGCTTTGTATATGGATCCATTATATTTAGTATTAGATCACCACATCAAAAGTAGGTCACTGACCTACATTTGCTGCATCCACAAATTTAAGGTGTGCTTCTAGGTCAGTTTCTCAAGGAATCTTACTGGTAGAGTTATGTTCCATTTGTGTGGATACTTTGTGGTACATATGACACCATCATTCCAAAAGTTTGTTTGGGATCAGTGTGTTGAGCACTATTTACTGTACAAGTTCACATATATGTCTATTTATTGATCATGGTCAGTAGTAATCACCAATTAAAGTGCTTTTATATTACTACAGTCACCTACTTCTACTATTTTCTGAAATTCCAATTAAAAAATGCCTAGTTAATTGTGCACCAACAGGCAAGCTATGCTGTCAGAACAGGTTTTACAATGCTAAACCTTTATTATGAAAAAGTCAAAATATTATTGCCTAGTAAGTCAGTATTTCCTTACAGATTGGACTAGATTGGTCTTTATCAAATGTTACTGGTTGGCATTGGTGTACAGCAGGCATGTGAAACCTACATCCCACATCCAGCCCACAACCTGGTTTATCTGCTTATTTACATCATAGGGTGTAGCTTTAAAAATCACTTTTCCAGCCATGCCCTGGAGAAAGTTGCACTTGCCTGGTGTACAGGCAAGCTATGCTGTCCTCTGACAGCTCGTGTTAAAAAAGTATTTCTTTTTCCAAAGCAAGGCAGATTGAATGCCAATTTAGTTCAGTATCAGATAGCAAGAACAACTGATTGAAATAAACAGTTGATTTAGGATTGTGAAATGGTAATTAAACTTCAGACTGTCCAAGAGTCTAGCAAGCTTTGTATGAAAATGACTCAGTGTCACAGCACATTGACACCTATGTTGTTTTATCTGTGTTGCAATAAATAACAGTTAAAATGGCATAGTTCATTCAGGGGTCAAATACATTTGTAATATTTGGACTGAAAGATATTTGTCATGATCGACTTAAAACTTTTACACCCCAAAAGCATACCTAAAATGGACATACAGCTAGCATAATTTTCTGGGGTTTTAATTACACCTAACACTCTTGACTGGTCACCTGGTTTAATAAAGCTAGATACCATATTAGCTAAGCTAAAGTTGAGGCGGGGAACTATTCTAAGCTTATTTTAAACAAATGTATTGGTTGATGGAAGATTGTCTGTTTAAGATAATTGCTTAAGTGTTAGTTTTTACATAAGTAAATTGATTGAAATAACTTCTGCTAGCTCTCCCAGTGTAAATAAGGATTATTCAGCATTTTTTATGATCTGTTTTGGCAAAGTTTCTTGCACTCAAACTGAGCCATTGTTTGTTGAAAGTTGCTACCTGCCAAAATATAACAATGGGGATTATGATAACTCCAAGCTCAATAAAAATTTGTCATTGCTCTGTAAATACTGTCAGTCGGAAACTGTCATCATAATCTGAAAGATAGAGGTTTCTTTTGTTTTATTGAATTATTGCTTTCTGTCAAAAGTGGTGCAATCAGGACATATACAAAAATTGGGAGTCAAGATGTGACCATGTTATTTCCAGATTCACGTTATAATGGAGCATGTTATAGTGGGGCATGTTTTAGTGGGGCATGTCATAGTGGGGCATGTTATAGTTGAGCATGTCATAGTGGGGCATGTTTTAATGGGGCATGTTATAGTTGAGCATCTCATAGTGAGGCATGTTATAGCGGAGCATGTCATAGTGGGGCATGTTATAGTGGAGTATGTTATAGTGGAGTATGTCATAGTGGGGCATGTTATTGTGGTGTATGTTATAGTGGGACATGTTTTAATGGGGCATAATATAGTGGGGCATGTTATAGTGGAGCATGTCATAGTAGGGCATGTTATAGTGGAGTATGTTATAGGGGGATATATTATAATGGGGCAGGTTATAGGGGATATGTTATAATGGGACATGTTTTAATGGGGTATGTTATAGTGGAGTATGTCATAGTGGGGCATATTACAGTGGAGTATGTCATAGTGGGGCATGTTGTAGTGGAGTATGTCATAGTGGGGCATGTTATAGTGGAGTATGTTATAGTGGGGCATAGTATAGTGGGTCATGTTATAGTGGAGCATGTCATAGTGGGGCATGTTATAGTGGAGTATGTTATAGGGGGATATGTTATAATAGGGCATGTTATAAAGGAGCATGTTATAGCAGGCATATTATAATGGGGTATGTTATAGCAGGGCATGTTATAGTGGGGTATATTATAACAGCATGTTATATTGGGGTTTGTTATAGCAGGACATGTTATATTGGAGCATGTTATAGTGGGACATGGTATAATAGGGCATGGTATAGGGGAGTATGTTATAGTGGAATATGTCATGTTATAATGGCATGTTATAATGGGGTATGTTATAATGGAGCATGTTATAGTAGGGCATGTTATAATGGAGTATGTTGTAGTTGGGTATGTTATAGTTTTGTATGATTTGTGTTAGACAACATTATTAATATTCTAGACAATCAACCTAGATTCAGTCACTACCTACTTCTTAATTTTCTAATGATATACTTTGTCAGAACTTATAGTATTGTATTCTGTATATATTCAGGTTGCATGGTCAGAACTTATAGGATCATATTCTGTATATATACATGTTGCCTTTTCAGAACTTATATTTTCATATTCTGTATATATACAAGTTGCCATAAGTTTGGTTAAAGTATTCCTTAGGTCCTGTATTTCATTAATCAGCTAAATGCAAAGGTCACCAGAACATGACAGAACATGACAAGCATGAGCAGAGTTGGAAGACATAATTTTAATAAATTTTATGGGTCTTAAAAGGAATTATTATTGGACGAATAAACAAATAATTAACACAATATTTTCTCAGTAGATGTCGATTATTATGTAAACATGGCAATTTAAATTTTTTGTTAAATACTCATCATCTTGTTTTATAATTTGTATTATCTTAGCAGACAGTATGGGTGAGATGGAGGAACCAGAAGTTATTTCCCATCTCACTGTTAAAGCTACTAGAAAAAGGGAGGCTACCTCAAATGCCTCAAACATAGACTCCAGTGAATCTCAGGTTGAATCTATATCGGATGTGGAGATGTATTTTGATGAGAGCAAGGGTGACCAGAATCCATTGTTCCTGAACTTCACCTGCACATTAAAAAGTCATCTGGATCACCAGAGTGTCAGCTCACAGTCCCTGGTTACATGTCTTGGTGATTGTCTTCTTTTATTTGGTTAGATTTTAAGGAAGTAAGACTGCATGTAATTCAGAAAGTTAACAATAAACGATGGATTTAGTATCTTCATTCAGTTCTTGATCAACTTAAAATTTTGAAAATTTAGTGTAAAGGAGTGAATTAAAAAAGAAAAGTTAAATGTCATAGAGCTTCTTTAATGATGCATCACAACATTGGTAGAGTATATAGTGTTACCCTTGTCTATCTGTCACTACAGTGGTAGGGTATATAGTATTACCCTTGTCTATGTGTCACTACAGTGGTAGGGTATATAGTGTTACCCTTGTCTATCTGTCACTACAGTGGCAGGGTATATAGTATTACCCTTGTCTATGTGTCACTACAGTGGTAGGGTATATAATGTTACCTTTGTCTATCTGTCACTACAGTGGTAGGGTATAGAGTGTTACCCTTGTCTATCTGTCACTACAGTGGTAGGGTATATAGTGTTACCCTCATCTACCCATCACAATAGTGGTAGGGTATATAGTATTACCCTTGTCTATCTGTCACTACAGTGCTAGGGTATATAGTATTACCTTTGTCTATCTGTCACTACAGTGCTAGGGTATATAGTGTTACCCTTGTCTATCTGTCACTACAGTGCTAGGGTATATAGTATTACCCTTGTCTATTATGTCACTACAGTGGTAGGGTATAGTGTTATCCTTGTCTATCTGTCACTACAGTGGTAGGGTTTAGAGTGTTACCCTTGTATATCTGTCACTACAGTGGTAGGGTATAGAGTGTTACCCTTGTCCATCCATCACACCACTGTTAAGTTTTGCATTTTGGTCAGTTTTCAGGCACTGTTGCATGACATCTTTGTTTCAAGAACACATTTCTAGTTTTTAGAGTTCTACTGGTCAAAGACCAAAAGAGCTTATGCAATGGCCTCATATGTCGTCAATCCATCATGCATTTGTTCAGCATCTGTCCCTTGATTAGCACAAGTTTGTTATCACTACTCCTAAGCTACTGGAAGGAAAGTCATGAAACTTAGCACACCATTTCATCATGAGATCTAAGTGGTCCTGAATGAAAATTATATCCCTATGACATCTAATATAGCTGCTTCAGTGGCCATCTTGAAAATATTATCGCTACATTTACACACCAAACCACACCTCCCTAACAGATGGGCATATCAACATGGGATTTTCACTAAAAGAGTTATTATGATATGTAGTTTGTCCTGGATAAAATTGGTGTCAATCTGACTTCTAACATGGCTGCCATTGTGGTCTTCTTGAAAATCTTGTTATTGCTAATCATTTAGAACACATGTTCATATCAAAATGGGGTTCTCACTTAAAGACTTCTTGTGATATCTAGTTGGTCCTAAATGAAAACTGGCATATCAACATGAATCTTTTACTTGAAGGCTTAGTTGGGTCTTGTTTGAAAATCTTGCAAAATCTGACCCTACAGAATGGCATCAGCAGAGGCCATCTTTAAAGTCTTATTACTGCTTATTTGCAAAGTGCTTTCATTTACATGGGTTTTCCACTGGAACATTTCTTGTGTAGTTAATCATATATGTGACAGAACACAGAGGTCAGCTTAGGACATATCAAGAAATTTGCAAACTTTGGTCAGGAGTTTTGACTTCAATCAGGAGGATTTTCTTTGACCCGATTTTTAGCATGCTAATGGACAAATATGAAAACTATTGAACAAATTTACTTTTTCTATATTAAAATATGCACATCATCTCATTACATCAGTCCTTTCACAGTAACTTGTTGCTTTTCATTCTTTCCTTGTATGTAGCACAAGCATTTTTAGCCTTTCTTAGTAGCTCATTGCCTCGATTATATTTGTGGCATTCCTCATAATTGTTGATCTCAACATTTGTGAGACGATGTGTCGTTAGTAGATAAAGGTTTCCTCTGGAGTCAGCCTGAATTTTCCTCAGAATAGAAAATGTTCTTTAGTGTCAGCATAGGATTGTGGCAATGTTAGTACAACTCTACTGAGTCCACCAAGAAGTTTAATTGTTTCCTGCCTGAACTTCTCAAGATAGGTGCCATCTGGGTCAAATTTGGGAAGTTTTTCTTAAATTGACTTTACAGGAATACCAGAATGCACATTCATCTCCATTTGAACTTGACTCCAGCTACTGAAATTCCAGTTTCCATCCATTATTGAATTTCATGTGATATTTCGGTTGTTTCAATTTGTCGATTTAGCATTGGGAGATAATGCATATTAGATATCGACAAACTTTTAAATACAGATACCAAACCAACCTGTTTTATGCCACCAGAGCTCTTTAGTAATGCCTAATCCAACCATAATCCATTAATGTCCTTAATCCTTTCCGAATTACTTCTGATCACACATGGTATAATCCATCTTCACAAACTTCAATTTAAAATTTACCACTGAACATTCGAAGCCAAACTGACCCTGCCAAAAGAATCCAAATAATGTTAACTGGTTTATGCTGCTCATAAACCATTTACATCTTTAATCTTTTCTGAATTACTACTGATCACACATAGTATAATCCAGTGATTCATTTTAGGTTATTGTTGGTCGAATTAGCAATTAAAGTGTCATGTCTGAAGGGCACAGTCACGTGATCACAGAAAGTCTTCACTGGAAATATACTACATTGGAAGAAAGGTGTGAAAAAATACAGGAAAAATGTCTGCTTTGGAATTTTTCAACATGTTGAATTTAAATATCAACAAATATTCATGAAATTTCTATTTGTAAACCCCATTATGTGGCTGCTCGCGAGGAGTAAATTTGACAGTTTTTGCACTAATATGCTGCCCACTGACTGCTTTAGATGGGTGGCCATCCTAGAATGATACTTTTGAGCACAAACCCATCGGTGCCAAAGGATTCTGGGTGTATAAAGCGGGTGGCCACTGGTTGGGGGGGGAGGGCTGTAAAAGATTGTGACCACTGTATCAACCTGGGATTTTCACTAAATCTCAAATTAGTCACAAGAAACATCTTAAAGTTTAATGAGTAGAGAGAAAACCCTAAGAACCTTTAATGTAAGATTTGTATGAATAACTTCAAATAAAAATGGAATAGAAAACTTTCCAAAGTTACTTGTATTTTTTCACAGATGGAATTTATGTGGAAATTTGGAGGGTTCTACCAGAGATATATTTTTATTGTACAAGGCTCAATTAATGTAGGATATGAATTGATAGCTTAATAAAATGATTAGTCCATTTTTAGTCAGTTATGTGGAATATGCCAGTTTTGCATCTTAAGCACAGAATTGCAGGTTTCACACAATTTTTTGTCCTCTGTCCCCAACATCTTGACCCCTGTACACCCTCTGGGTGTGCTTTTTTGTCAGGAAAAAATTGAAAAATACACCTACAGCTTTTATTTATTGGACATCCATCCACATCTCTGTTGGCACTAGCAATGGCCACAGTCACTAAAGGTGATAAAAACTAAGATTGCAATTAATAACCATTTTAAAGCAATATATCTGATGATGAAAACATTCAAGGTTTTTGGTAGTTAGCTAAGTTGCCATGTAAAGTCTTTGATGAACACTATTGTAATGTGTTTTCAAGGTTAAAGTGATGCCTATGGTGATGAAGATTTAATTTATTTTGAGGTTGAATTAATGACTAAAGAGACTAAATATATGCAAATACACAATTTGTCAGATAATGATTAATTTGACAAGAAAAGGAATTAAGAAAAAAATGGGCATTTATTATAATAAATGCTGGTAGATAATGAGTAAACACTAAAGTTAAATGAGAGCAAGATCCAGAATGGAAAATTCCATGGCGCAGCTCATTTCATGTTAACCAGATATTCAAACATATTAATGTTTTCACGAGTTACTTGAGCACATGATAAAAGGTTTATTACAATAATGTAAGTGTCCTAGGAAAGATGAAAGCATTTTTTTAGTACTACCAATCCATTAAGAACTACTATCTTCCTTTGTCCCTTTAAAATGTTGTGTGTCCCCCCAAATTTTGGAGGGTTGGGGACGCTGTGTTCCCTGCCCTTGGGATCCTAGGTGCAACACTGTATGCTATGCAAAAAAGAAGCCTTTTAGTGAAAGTTTCCATTTTGTGAATAATGATGTGTCAAATAGTTTCTCATGTAATGTATTCTTAATTTATAATTTATATGGTTTATATGTAATCTCAAGAAGTGGCACACTGATATTTGAAGAGAATTTTTTCCATTTTACCATATAGGGGAGATGAAAGACACTTTAGAAAATTATTCTGAAATAGACTTTACTCATCTGAAGATAACCTTTGACCTGAACATACTGACCTTGCCAACTGACCTTGAAGTTCCTACATTGAAGAAGCCTATTTTCAGCCGAATGTTCTCCAACACCAGTTTCAACTCTGCACAAGACTCTGACACAGAGGAAAAGGCTAGCAACACAGATACTGCAGGGTATGATGCTGCAAAAAAACCCAACTTTATTACATTATGCTTCAGTTTATCTCATAACTTCATGTCATAAAAATTTTATGAGAAACAACAACATAGCACCTACAGTTATTCACTAATTGGTCTTTACTTTTTTAAAATAATTCCTATCATCTGACATCTTGTGTAAATTTGGAACCACATATATGCCAATGAATCAGTAAACCATATATCAAATGAACATAAGGGTTTATGATGTTGGCACTTATTATGCAGATATTACGATCAGTTGTTGTTCAAAACTAGTTTTGTTTTACTTCAGCAGGAATGAAATAGACCTTTAAAACTAATCAGCCATGTTTTAAAAAAATTGCAGCCTTTACTTTTATCAGTTTTCTATTCTTTTTGATTATTTCCATTATTGATTTTTCAGGTTGACAATAAAATACTTTAACAATAACTTTACAGTGAGAGTGAATAACCTTTGCTTTTCCCATTCATTGAAAATACCTCATGACTTGTTTTTTTAGTTCAGGGATTTATAGAATATCATAGTTTATAGTTTATTATTAATTAACCATTTTTTTAAATAATTATTATTCTTCTTATTATTATTATTATTAGTAGTAGTAGTAATATTTATATTATTATTAGCTCACCTGCATAGTCATGGTGAGATATACAGGTATTATTTTTCTGGCAACAGCAGCATCATCATCATATATGAAACAATTTTATGTTAAAGTTTTTGCAAGTCCGATTATTGTTGGCTGCAGGTGAGATACTGTGTTCTGCAGAATATTTGCATTTTTCCATATGATTTAGTATAAAAGTACTTGCTGATATAGCTTGAAGTCTTTTCTGACTGTTTCTAAAGGTTAAATCTACATAGAAAAAATTGATGTTATTTTGAAATGTGATGTATGTATGTATGTATGTATGTATGTATGTATGTATGTATGTATGTATGTATGTATGCATGCATGCATGCATGTAATGCATGTATGTGTATATATATATATATATATATATATATATATATATATATATATATATATATATATATATATATATATATCAATCTATGTTTTTGCTTGCATAAAAATATATGTATTTATGTATCAAAATTTAATGAAACTGTAGAAAGTAACTTTTTGCATGTAATGACCTAATTCTGCATGGGTTTTTGTTACAACTAATGACTTTTTTCACATGAAAAATGAAATTATATTTTTTGTTAACATATTTCTTGCACAGATTAACATATGCTTAACCCAAATTTTGATAGTCACTCAATTTTGGTTTGCAATAACACAATATACATAAACAAATGATGATCTGTCATCTGTCAAACTTAACTTTGGCAGAATACTGTATCAGATGCCATAACTGCTGGTATAAACTGCAAAATGTATTCCAGATATCCTGGAAAGTTATCACAGGACATGTTATTTATATAAACTGTCAAGTTTTACATATGAATACAATATTTATTTGTGCATTAATATAATTACAAAGTAGGATGATTAGAAAATTTAGTGAAACAGTTGGGGTTTTAGTAATTTATTCTTTCCAGAAGTTAATATTTTGTTTAAAATAATTGTAGTCAACATTTATCCAGATTTGTTAAAGGTGTGTATTACTTACAACATGTATTCTATGATTGTTCCACCATGTGCTTTGATAGTTTATTATCACTTTGAATTTAAAATGAATATTGACTTCTTTTATTAAAATCTATGTGAGCGATAATTCAGACAGTTACAAAGAAACATGGATAGAGTTTCTTTTGCTTTGTTTGCCTTTCAAGTAGAACTTTTCATTGTTTAATTATTTTTAGAAAACCATTAAAAAAGTTCCTTTTTGGTGTTGTTCAAACCTGTCACCTACTATGTAGAACATTTCTGCCTGGTATTGCCGTATGGAAGATCGTCCATATTTAATTCCCTTACTGCCTCCAGTGGAAGCATCTTGACCAGGTTATGTCCATCCATTTGTCTGTATGTTTTTACATCCATCCCTCGAGTTCTTCCTCCCAAGAAGCTTGTTAACAAGGTTGCACAAAAACCTGTCATTGTTGACAAATGAAATTTGGCAAGCATATTTGAATTCATATGTAGATGAGCTGAATAGATTGTAAGGGCAGTACAGCAATTTTTCAGATTGTTTTCTCTCACATTTTTCAACTTTTGACTTTTATTGGGGAAACCTTATTAGAAAAATAAAGCAAAAACCACCTGAGGTGAGACAAATGGAATTTGCTGTGCATCTTTGTATACATATGTAGATGACCTGATTAGATATTCATGCCATTATAGTAATATTTAAAATTGTTAAAATTTTGAACTTTTTTGACTGCAGTGGGGGCATATGTTTTATGAACACAAATCTAGTATCCAACCAACTTAAACAGGTTTCATTGTCAGAATGTATTATTACTATTTCCTATTTTTGACATAAGTTTCGGAATAAGATAGGTGAGCATTCTGCAGTCTTGTCCTATACTGTAGGTGACAGTGATGAAATTTTGACTTCTTTCTTTTGAAGCTTTTATCAAAGAAAAATCTAATTTCATCAACAACCTGATAAAAAGCTGTTAATAGTGATCTTCCACAAAGTGGAAAATTCTTATTCTTCATAGATGTGTATTAATCCTACATTTAATTATTTTTAAAGCTGGAGATGGGTGTTTTATGTTCGAGTACAGGGTCTGACAAATTTAAAATTCAAATTTTATTTCCCGAAGAGAACCAGGTAGCCCAACTTGAATTCAGTAGCTCAGAGAAGGCACTTTAATATGCAGCCGTTAGCTTTAAGACTTCCCGTTTTTTTTGTTATAAGTCATTCAGTATTCTCCTTTGTGAAAAATTTTGAACAAATCATGATATTAGAAGGCCACTTGGCTACTAGAACTCAATTTATTATAGCCCAGACCCAGCTTTCTGTTAGTCCCAGTTTCAGACACAAGATTTTGTTGGACCCTGGACTCTATAATATCTTTTTGGCCTTAATAGTATATGAGCATAAACCAGACCTCTTTTGCATAGAACTTTGTCTTTTAGCCAGGGCATTGGTTTGAAAAATTCTGATTTTTCCCTGGGCAGAGTTAAACCCAAACAAAAACCACTGATCAGATTGGAGAAAATACATTCTGATAAAGTGGAAGGTAATCTACTTAAAATATTAAATGGAAATAAATTAGTGCGTTGGATATTAGTACATGCTTTTTAATGATCAGGGGTGTAGTTTAAAAAAAGTTTGTTTACATTTTCAAGACTTAATATCTTGCTTTAATTTTGAGGACATATCTGCAAGTTCTCAAAGTTAATGGTATCATGGATCTTCATCTGCTGATATCCAAGTGTTGGGTTTGAAACTTTTTACTCTTCAAATTTTATGGAAAAGAGGTCATTTTTCTGCTTTTGTTTAATTCACTAATTACACCATCTTTCCTCCTTCTCCTGGCAGTGTGACTCGGAATGACCAGTCTGTACTGTCCTCCAAAGTTAGCTCTATCAGGTGAGGGACACTCCCTCTCTAACATTCACCAACTTACCCACTCACCATTCCAATAATTCTCATTTCTTTCTGTTCTAGCCTGTGATAGAATTTTTTTTCTAGACCATAAAAAATGTTGCTAAAGGCAAGACCAAGGATTCACAAGTCTGCAACTCAATTTTTGTTTACTTTGGTTCAAAACCTTTTCTTGAGATAACATCAGAGGAAAGCTATATGACACTGAATGGGTTCATCAGGGATATAACTGTGATTGAGAGTGATCAATTGATAAAACAAAGTCCAGTATCAAAGTCATCAGGGTCGCAGGAAAAAGGCAGTTTTTTAAATTTTATAAGAGGTAGCAACTTCAGTTTTAAAATGTCCAAAAATGTTCTCTCCTAATTAATTTTTCATTAAGTGTGTGTGTGTGTATATATATACAGTAGGACCCCGCTATAGCACGATGGTCGGGGTCCACAAAACTGGATCGTGCTATGTCCCGAACCATGCTATAACCAACCTAGACAAAACCAAGTCATTTAGCTGAAAAAAATGATGCATGCACCAAAAAAATGGGGGGGGGGGTTAAATTGTGGGCTCAAAACAATGTGCTTCATTGGCACAGTTACCATCTTAAATCAATGCATAATAAGCGATAAATACACATGAAGTGAAAACAGAGAGTGCACATATAATATTTTACTTTATTCAGAGAACCATGCATTGGTACATTTATATGTACATGTCTATTGTATAGCATGAATAGTTAAAGGATCAACATGTGTACTCACCAGCCGATCTCATTGCATGCTTAGGAGTGAGTCCATAATAATTCCATCGAAAAATATGCACACAGAAGTATAATATCATTGTCTGATAAAGTTCTGACATCCTACATCGTCGTCTAGTCATTGTAAATCATCGTCGTCTAGTCATCGTAAATCACGTTCGACTCCGATTCCTCAGCTGTACTGTCATATGCGGGTGCTTATGCACGAGACTGAGCTTGGGCTCTTGCAAGTAACAGTTTGATCATAAAGTCAGAAATCTATTAAAGGATGCAACTGGACACGTGTCAATTGTGTGGCAAGATCACAGGGAGTTCAAATAACCACCCTCTGTTACTTGGCACTGAACAAGTATCAACCAAGCGGCTTTATCAAAGGTTTGTCACGTGGGAAAACAAAGAGTGTGGTGCCTTTACAAGCTAAGGGATTAAGGTAAAAGAATATGCACAGGAAGTTGTAGAACTCTACTTGAAAACAAAGTGAGTGCTTTTACAAGCCAGAGGCTTATCGGCCCACGTGCACTGGCAGATAACTTGGGAAATGTCACTTGGGAATTAAATCTGACTTGTGGAAACACCGGACTTAATCCTGTCCATGGCTTCAAGCTTCTCTTTAACAGAAAAAGCTTAACGTTTCCGTGAACTGTTATCCATTGTAAATAACTACTAATTAAAACTCTGACACCTATTTGTTTGAACGACTACAGCAAGAATAATTGTTAATCAACAATGGGGTCATTTTCATAGGGAATGTACAATATTATTCACTGGTCAACTGATTGCGTGTGAATTGTCTAACAACACCGCCAAGCCACGTGTGCGTGTTGGCAGCTTTCGTTTTTTTTATGTTTTATAAATCATTGCCGCATGGTTTGAACAACGTTACCTTTGCGATTGACTTTGATGATTGTCAATGACTTAAATTAATTGATTTATAAATTCAGGTGAGAATCTTTTATCAACCACCGCATTGTTTGGTGCTTGGCTGTGTATGCAGTTGAATGAGCAAACATATGTCGGCTATTGTTTGAGCAACGATTGTACACAGAATCTATTGAAGACAAACACAAAGAAGACTTAATGACTTTATTGTTCATGTATCAGTAATAATAAGATTAACACTTGTCAGCTTTAAAATGAGCTGACATCTTTCAAAAATAAACTAAGATCAAAGTGCAGTGATTGACTACTGACACATTTGAAATGAACATTCACAAATAGAAATGTTCAGCATCTTTATTCATATAATGAAAGATGCAATCATAAGACACTTTTTCTTCAAGAATACAATACAGCTTGCCAAATTATTAAATCAAACTCTTGTTTATTTTGGCACAAAACTTTGCAGTAGTTCAAGAAATTGGGGAAATTATTGTAAAATTTCGGTAGCCACGCCACGATCGTATTATATCCAAATTCATACACGATCTCTTCCCCAAAATGATAATTAATTTTTTACACATTATTTTCATACTTCGAAAAAATAATTTTGTTTCATGTACGAAAAAATAGATGAAATTTCGGGAGCCATGCCACGATCGTGTTATATCTGAATTCGTGCTATAACGAAGCGTGCTATAGCGGAGTCCTACTGTATATATATATCAGGGATCCTGAAATTTTAATGTCTCTTGCAGGACATTTGTTCCTGAAAATTAACATAGTTAAGCTTTCACACCTCTTTTGTCTTATGTTTTGTGGCTGTAGAGTGTTTAAACAATTGGGAAAACATAATGACCTAACAAAGCATAGCTGGCAACATCTTATTCATTGTTTGACAAAGAAATAATGTGCAACTAAACCTAATCACCTTCTTTATTTATTGTCTGACAAAGAAACAGTCTGTAAACTAGACCTAGTGACCATTGACTTTTACTTTGTTAAGGTGTTTATTTCGCAGTTTAATGTATAAACAAATCAAAGACAAGTTGATATAATATTTGAGAACTCCTATGACCAATATCCGGTTGCTGAGAGTATGTGCCAGTAAGAACTTTAATCTGCTGGGCATGTCCAGCAAATACAGGGATTCCAGAATCTCTGATATATATATCCTTGTAAATGTGATAAATGCCAAACAGGTGAGTTGTGAACCTCTTCAACATAGACCATACAATCTTTTTTCTCTGCACCTGTTTCCACTGCATAGTAATATAACAAAACTATTTGCAACAGCACTCACAAAATATATTGTTTGTATTGTTCAAATCGTACAATTGGATCAGTGTGGGTCGGTACATATGGTGTGTCCTTGGACAAAGCATTTTACTCCAGTTGCCTTGGCATTAAATAACCTAGTTCTCTTGCTATGCCATAAAACACCAAACTAAGCCATATAATCAACTCAGAATATTATTAGACCCAAACCATTTTGACCTTTACCTTGTGGTCTAAATACACCACTCCCTCATTAGAGTGTGCCTTGATAACTCGTGAAGCCAGTTATAACACAGAGGCAGATCTAGATCTCCTTTTTTTTTCTTATAGAAAAGGCAAAAATATGCTCCTTTTTGCTTAACATTTAAAAATTGCTACATGTAAGCTCAATATATCGCATTTGATTATTGACAATGGCAGTTAGGGCACATTAATTTGGAACCAATATCATTAAAAATCCTCATAATTTAATAAGAAGTCATATATTTTGGTATATTGTCTCTAGCAAAATTATTTTCTCAGTAACACAACATACAATGAAATATCGATCAATAAAAATGTTGGGAAATGCCTAATTGGTTTTTTTTGTAATTTAGTTTAATTGTATTCATAATAAATGTGACATGCCCTCTTCTATTCAGACATCAGAAGAGTCAATTGACTCGTGGCAATTCCTGAGAGCACTTCTGTGAAAAACTAATTAAGTGCTTACTCGATGGCTAAGCTGGATTATTTTGACAACTTTTGAAAGTTTAATGGTTATTTGGCATGATAACACAAACTGATTAACAGATTAATTGTCACAGCCAATTACAATACATGAAAGGTGCCAACATGACAGTAACATCTGTGTGTAGGGTCAGCCTTATTTCTTGTTAAAATCACACCATAGACAACTCCTAAGTTGATGATTTTGCCTTATCTGTGGATTGCTCCACAAAATTTGCAGTTGTGCATTCAAAAATACACTTGCAAATTGTAATAAAATGCAGTATGTTATGTATTACAAGTCAAAGGCCTTTTGAAATATTTTTGATACTTGGTAGAAATGGCTATATATGACAGTAAAGAATTATTGTTAAGTTTCATCAGTAATCAAAGTCACACCAAAAAGACGAAAATGGGGTTTCTGTATATTTCAAAAGTCAAAACAATTCAACTTTGTATCAATTCATTTGGAATGAAAATTATTGGACTGTATCATTCACACATTTTTATCAACATGTCATAAAAAAAGTATATCCACCGTGTAACACTTTTGATTCATACCTCAGACACTGATTCAGTTCACTCAAATTGAACATTTCTGTCAGGTCAGATTTAAAATTTTGTGCTTTCATTTAACTGAAATGGTGCCGTTGACAGATGAAAAAAATATTAAGCCATATTTATGTATCACCTTTATCTCATTCATTTTTGATGGATTGTATTGTCTGCTATGTTTCAGAACTTTGAATTTTTAAATATGAACTTAATGAGAAATTTACTCTTAAAAGGGTTGAGGTCAGAAAATCACCAAAATTAGCTTTGCTTATATGCATTTGCCTTGTCATATTTATATGCTTTCTTACTTCCAACACATTATATGGTTTTGGTGCTTTGGTAAAATGAATAATTGGGCAGGTGCTTGATTAATTTTCATCATATCATTGTAGGAGCCTAGATCTCACTTGATACTTACTTTTAATGGAGTATGCTTTAATGCCATTTTTACTATATTATAATGTGCATACAACAGCAGTTTCAACCCAAATCTGTCATTACGTAATGTGCTACCAGATTCACCTCTGTACTATTAATTTTATTAAAAAAACAACCTAAGTATAACAAACAGCATAGACACTGGTCTGTTGGTGCTTTATGTGACAGCAAATCTGGGTCTGCTCTTTTAAACTAGGGTAAAATAATGATAAATGCCTCTGTAGTAGTTAGTGCTTTTTTGGACAGGTTAGAATAATACACTTGTTAGAAATCTAGTTAGAACCAAGTATCAGACAGCTCACATAGAGAAATTTATCTAGAATAGAAACAAACTGAGCCACAAAAATGGCTCCTAGACAGGGTCCTTGCATACACACCGGGGAATTTTCACACAATGAATTTTTTGTATGTGGATGTTACAGTTCCATGAAAGGGGCACGAGATGTGATTGGCCATTTGCCTCCACTTCAGCGTGAAGCTGTCACCAAGTGTGGAGAAGAGGTTAGTGTTAAAAGTAACTCGCTCATAACTTTGTTTAAGCACCTTAAAGCCATGCACACACATATACAACATACATACAATGACTGGTCATAAAGAAAAACATTTCCAGATCAGCAATCATAGGAATGATGCAATTAATAGAATGCCAAGAAGAACATTTTAACTTGCCTGGTTGTAAGGCCAAGTGAACTTATGGTTTGTGTTGTCCTTGTCAGTTTTCTGTTATTGTCCATAATCCAGCAGCATTTGCTATAATAAATTTCTTCTAAAAAAACACTGTGAGCAGTTTAAATGAAATTTTTCAGTAAGCATCTTGACATAAAGTGCTTTTGTATTTGTGACTGATGCCAATCAGACATCAGTTATGGTCGCTGTTACTGGAAATAGTAAAACCTATAATGTACTTCATATAAACTGATGAACAGAGTTTGTCCAAATTTGACCAAATATTCTGGCATGAAGGCCTTAACATTTGCGTTAATGATGCTGTTTGCCAACAAATATGGCCACTGTTACAAAAGTAAGAAACCTTTAAACGACTTTGCAAAAACAACAACAGAATTTGACAGAATGCAATTTGGCATAAAAGGCTTTTAATTTTTGGCCACCAACTGCAAATAGAAAAACCTTGATAAGACTTTAAATAAATCGCTGAACACAGTTTGACCAAATTTAATAGAAAGTTCGCTGGGATGAAGTGCTTTCAGCTTAGTACAGGCAATGTAAATCCACCATTACGTATGACTGTTGTTACTGAAAGCTGGAATGCCTTAAACAAATTCTAATCTGAACAGAATTTTTCTAAATTTGTCAGAAAGCACCCTGGCATGAAGGCCTTTCAAGTTTGTACAGATGATGCTAATCTGCCTTCAGATATGGCCACCATTACTAAAAGCAAAACAGATTTTGAACAACTTTTTCTCAAAAAGCACTGAACTGAATTTTACCGAATTATAAAGAAAGTACACTGGCATGAAGGCTTTTAAAATGTGTGCATATGATGCCAATTCAACATCAAATATGTATGCCATTACTAAAAATAGAAAATTTTAAATGACTTCACAGAAACATTGCTCAGTAGAATTTAAACCCGATTTGATGGCATTCTAGCTTCAAAGCCTTTCAATTCTGTAATAATGATGCCAATTTGCCATCAAATATAGCTACTGTTACTTAAAATAGAAAAGCATTAAAAAAAATTTTTCTAAACAATACACTTAACAGAATTTAACCAAATTTGACAGATATTATCCTGGCATAAAGGCCTTTCCATTTTGGACAAATAAAGATTATGTACCATCAAATACAGATGGAGTTACTAAAAATAAAGAAACTACTGAAAGCTCTCTTCTGACCCAAGTTTCTTGGTCAACTGTTCGTGTTTTTGGCTGGTAAGCAGATTTCAGCCAGGTGAGTGATCCCAGGCACAAGCCTCTTGTTTTTTTTAGGGTTAGCTTTAGATGGATCTCAAAATGAAAGGCAATAAGAACTGTTTCTTTTTGACAAGAATATGTTATTTTCTACTTAGGACCATCTGATCTGTTCAATTCATAATTCATGACTGTGATATAAAGAAGGAGCATTTTAAGTTGCAGTTGCAGCCTAATTGTTTTAAATGTATGAGATTACTTGTTATCATGAAAAGAAATAGATTTACGATATTTGCAAAGGTAGTAAAGGCAAAATTTTCTTGGTGTCCAATTTGTTTATAATTTCTACCTTTGAAAATAATATATTTCTCCAGATTGAATGGCTTCTGAAGGATGAAATAGTGTCCTCTCTGAGAATGATCCAGCCAATCAGCAGTGAGGAGCTACATTTTGTGACCAATCACATTCAGCAGTCAGCCTTTGCGGGCAAGGCCAACTGCAGCCATGATGCTGTACAGCTACAGTTTGTGTTTGGCTTGGACCAGAGCCTTCCACAGTTTACAGAGGTAAAATGTACTTTGCAGTCTTCTGCCATTCAGATTTACACCTTCATCAATTTGTTTATCTGTCACTGCATAGTTTGGTGTCAGTGTAACAATTGAGCCGAATTGTACCCAATTGTTTCACACAATTTTGTTGCCATGATACTTAAGAACAATGACATATAAAAATGCATTAAAATACTACAAACTGAATTTAAAGATAGTTAAAATTAGCAGAATATAAATTCTGTTTCAGATAATTGAGATTTTGAAATTAAAAGTGGATTTTTTTCTTTCTTCCTGACATCTTTGAATTCACTACCAGATCTTCATCTTATAAAAAAAGAGGAGGTTAAAACGTCACATTAAGGTTTCTGTACCTAAAAGTGGCAGACGACATTGTATAAACATAGCTCATTTGTCACAACTACAGTCTCACTCATCAGAATTTTCATATTTTTTCACATATTGGATTGCATCATGACTTTACAATCTAAACTTTTTAATTGAAACAATTCACACTAAGTAAATTTCCAAATATTGCATCATGACTTTACAGTCTAAATTTTTTAATTGAAACAATTCACACTAAGTCAATTTCCAAATATTGCAGGAATTTGAGAAGATGAATCTTCCTTTATATCGTCTTGTTAGAGAAGGTGATTGGTACTATGTTGTGAAAAACAGATCTCACATAAGTTTTGTGAATGCTGTTGCCCTCAGCACAGCACTTGATGAACTTAAGTGGGAGGGAGGCATTTCAAGGGAGAAACTCGACTCACCTGGGTCCAAGTCAGAACCAGTGGAAACCATGGACACAGTCAAACCTCACAAGGTAATGTCTCCATTGGCTCTAAACCAATCCAAACTGGCTGGGGCAATTACATCACCCCTTGCCCAAAACCAATCAAAGCAGATGGACTCTACAGTCAGCCAATCAAGACCGGTTCAAAAGGAATTGCAGTATACTGTGCTTACTGAGCCAGGAGTTGACACAAAAATAAATGATGAGAATCTGGTTCCTGATGCAGTTGACAAGAAGAGTACATGCAATGTATCACAGGTGATTCACAAGAAGGAAGCAGTTAGCACAGGAGTTGGACCTCCAGAAGCAGAGTCTGTTGTTACTGACACAATTGCCACTGCAGAAAAAAGAGATGAAATTCTGCCAGAACCTAAAGATGGAAAAATGGTCGTGAAGGGTAAATACTTGTCTGGAGAAGCTGCAGCTGATGAAGAAGGTATTAGACAAGGAGACCAAAATGAGGAAGAGGACGAGAAAGAAGGTACTTCCAGGACCTTTCAAGAAAAGGCCATTCCATTTGGGATGGATTCAAGTGAAAGGAGAAGTTCAGATCCTGCCAAGCTAATGACTTTGTCAAGTGATGGAGGACATGGCATTGTCCAGAAACCCAACTCCTTGAATCTCCAATATGTGGAGACTGAACAACATTCATTAGAGGCCAATATGACAGATGGTGAGTCTGAGAATTACACAGGCTCAGAGGAGTTTCTTCAGCAGAAAGAAAGAGAGTTAGGTGAGGAGGACCATTTTGATTCACACGATGAAGGTGACAAGACTGATGGTATCCTCAAGAGATGCTCCAGTTTTGCAGGATTCAAGTCTGTTAGGACATGTGAAGTAGTTCCCAGTCCCAAGCAAGAGGAAATACTGTCACAGTCTCCAGCAAAGACTGCGGTACCAGCACTCACGCCTCTTGGCAGACTGCGACACTTCTCAGCACCTTCTGGTCAAGGAACACCCCGCAGTAACAGGAACTCCACCATTCCACCAACACCATCTTGGCAGTCTTCCAGGGGAAGCTTTACCGAAGATGGTGAGTTTCTCTACAAATTAAGAGTCACCTACTAATTCTGCATGGTCACAAACCAAGATAATTACTGACAAAACAAGCAGTATCTCTTGTTTTGCCTCAGTATGACTTTTAAAAATTATAAACTTTAATTGACTTGTATAGGAATAGCTGACAGCTTGAACTCCACAGAGGTAAAGCTATGACCACTGAGGTTTGAAAATGTCTGCTAGTGATCATGCTTGAAAGGATCATGTGGTTCATTTGTGTATGATGTTGATCCCAGAACAGATCTTTCAATAAATTAACAGTTTGCACATTATGGTTCTCTTATTTATTTATTTATTTATTTATTTATTACCTGCATGATTTCTATATGATGATGCCTGTATTCTCAGAGTTTTTGGCATATTTTACTTTCCCAGTAATTGCTATCCATTACAGATTTTAAAAAATTAAACTACATATATTGAATCATTATTTAACTATCCTAACATGATTATTTCTTCAAAAATGAATGCTCTGCATATCTTGATCTCATATTTTCATTTGTGGTGATTTCTAGCCTATGATGGCGACATGAGTGAGATTGATGACAGTGGGACTTCAGTCAGTGACAATAGTGCCATGTTTTGGAAGCTACCCAATTTCTGGTTGGTGATGCTGGTTGTTCCCAAGGCAGTGGATATATTCTACCAGAGGAGGTACAGTCCAATATTTCTTAAAGCTTTTTGAGTATAACACTCAAAGCTGAAGCTCAAAGTCCAAAAATTTGTATGTCCCAACTGTTTACAGGGGGCATCTTCATTTGGTGACTCTTTGTTCATCCATCCATCCATATATTGGTCTGGTCATTTCAAGAAGCTTGTCAGCAAGATTAAGGAAACACCACTCATTGTAGAGAAATGAAATTAGAATAGCGTATTTGTATGTTTATATAGATCACCTGATTAGATTTTCAAGTTATTATGACAATTTTTGTCAAGCCCACATTTGTGGGAAGTCTGACAGACCACTCACTTCTCTGCTGATGGCAGCATTGGCAACATCAATTGATTGTTAAGGTTTTAGTTAATGTTTTGCATTTGCATATATTTCTAAAATCACTTGATAGATTCTCATCATACTTTGGCATGAATCATCATGAAACTAAGACAATTCATTCTGCAGTATATATACTTGCTTCCCCATTTTACCTTGGGGTCAAGGTCTCAGTCATAGAAAATTTGCATTCAGGTTTTTGTTGAAGTTTTTTTCATTTGCTAACATTCCTAAACCCCTTGATAGATTCTCATTATACTTTACTTTAATCAGTATGAATCTAAAACCATTTATTCTTCGGCAAGCTCTTTTTGCCCTATGACCTTGTAGTCAAGGTCACAGTCATAAGGTTTTAGTTAAAGTAGTTTCATTTGCTTATATTTCCTAAACCCCTTGAAGACAATTCATTCTGTGACATGCCCGCTCAACCTGTTGACCTTGAGAGCAGGCCCACTTTAGCCTCTTTTGAAAAAGGTCCTTTTCTGATAGATCAAATTTATGGTTTAGGGCACTGTGAAGTATAGAATTTGTCTAAGGTATATCAATTTCGTATTCTTGTCACCAATAATACCATATATTGCTCCTTAAACAATAGGCTTCTCATGGTTTTGATATTTGTTAACTTTTATTGTAAGTATTAGTAAAACTTCTTGGCATAAGGTCCTTGTTCTAATTTTTACCCAAATACTAGGTGTGTTCTTTGTAAATCAACATCATATCTATTATTGGTTTATATGTACTCTTAATAATATTTATCCCGCAACAAGTGGTTGTATTAACTCAATAGAATGTATTCAATAAACCAAAGTTTTATTGGGTTAGTATTCTGATAAAGCCATGTACGACCTCAGACATAATGTCCTTGGAGAATTTTAAACATTTTGACCTCATTTCCTTCATAAAAATTAACCACAGTACTTGCAAACATTCGGTTAAAAAATTATGATAAGAAAATGTGCCTTCAACAGATATAATGCATACTGGTGGAAATCAAAACATGCAGCATATAATAAAGTACAGCTCCATCACTGAAAAACAACAGAAACAGAAAACCTATTCTAATATGCTAACCAATATTCACTGGTCATAAAGTAAAAAGTTAGTGTCTTCAAATGCAAGCTTTATTTTGGTCTTTGGGTGAAAACATTAAGACAGTGCAGCCAGGCCTCACTGTCTTAACATTTTCTAACCCTCAGCCAAATAACCTTGTATTCAAAGACACTGACCTTTCTATTCTGTATTAATCACATAACTTTCAACTTGTGACTTGCATAGAAGTAGACGTCTTTTTTATTCAACATCAAGGTTGACTATAATTTACTTCTTTATTCATTTTGTCATATTGGGGCATAATAATTGTATTTTTAAGTACTGGGGAATAGTAAGTGTATTTTTAAGTACTGGGGCATAGTATGTGCATTTTTACATATTAGGACCCAGTAACTGTGCTTTTAAATACTGGGGTATACTAAGTGCATTTTTAAAGTACTGGGCATAGTAAGTGCATTTTTAAGTACTGGGGCATAGTATCTGCATTTTTACATATTAGGACCCAGTAACTGTGCTTTTAAATACTGGGGTATACTAAGTGCATTTTTAAAGTACTGGGGCATAGTATGTGCATTTTGAAGTACTGGGGCATAGTAAGTCCACTTTTAAGTATTGGGGAATAGTAAGTGCATTTTTAAAGTACTGGGGCATAGTATGTGCATTTTGAAGTATTGGGGCATAGTAAGTCCACTTTTAAGTACTGGGGAATAGTAAGTGCATTTTTAAGTACTGGGTATTTGCTTTTCACCTCCAGAGTCCTACTTTTTAACTTATTTAAAGGGAATCAGTTGTCTATACTGTTACGACTCTGGGTTTTAAAAAATATGTAACAGAAAGAAAGTGAAACCAACAATGTAAGTAATATTAACAAGCAATTTATTTCTCTCTAATACAAAGTGAAATTCAAGAGACACTTATAATACTGGGAATCAAATTCCAAATAATCCTAAATGTCCTAATCACAAGTCCAAAAATATAGAATGTTCCAAATGAGTTCCAATAGTCTTGAATGTCCTGATATAACACAATGATACAATCCAGAATGTCTTTGAATGTGTTCACAAAAGTACAAAGTAAGGTATTAATTCAAAAGTCAATGAGCACTTTAGTAATTCCAATGAATATATTAAGTAAATAATTCCTCTTGAAATATGTCTGATCTCAATGGCACAAAGTAAAATCTGATCACAAATGGATTCCCACAGATTGATCTAAAACAGGAATGAATTATTTGTCTACTAAATCCCTACTTATGCACATTTTCACTTGACCTATATCAACAGGATGTGGAGCAGTAAAATGGGAAAAAACCCAGTCTGTCAACAAGACTGGCCTTGAACTCAAAGGCTAGTCAACATTTTGTTTACTAGTGACCAGAATCTGAAGTGCAGCTTACCTCCATGGACAAGATTTAAACGTGCATCATAGAATAAATATACATAACAATACCTATTCGTTGGTATTTAAGAGTACCCCAGTTTGCTCCATATTAAAGAACAATTTTGTCTTTTAGTATGCAGCAACATGTTTGTGCTATAAATCCTTATTAATACTGTTTGATATGATTACAATATTGTACGCACAATTTTCTTTGAATATTTCATTAGCTTGCATCAATGTTTTCAATCCTCTGCCTTTCTTACTCATACCAGCCTCATCATCTAAGTATAGATTGTTGATATTGAGTTCGATAGAATGCAAAATAAGCTTACGGTTGTTTCTCAATCCTCTATATCTCGTTTTGATATATATATGTACTGTCCATGACAATTTCTGCAAATTAAATACTGTTCTAACCAAAGACTAAATTGCATCTACTCTTCTGACAGTGGGAGTACATAAAATAATCTGAATGACCACCCACCCAACAAACAAAAATAAAATAAATTGTGTAATTTAATTTTCAGTTATGAAAAAATGACTTTATCCCATATTACTTCTTACAGGGAGTCTGGAAGAGGAAACTGTGAAGAAATTATAAAGCAGAGGGAGCTTTTGAGTCAGGTCAAGGGAAGGATTGAAAGCATATGTCGGAAGGTCAACCAGGTAGTCTAGTCTGTCATATTGTTGCAAATTATATCAAGTCATAAAGGACGAGGCTATTAACAAATTCTGCTAAAAAAGAAAAAAAATTGCACTTATTGCCACTTATCTAAAATTGCAGTTATTGCCACTTATCTACATTGAATGAAATACAGCAGATTATATATATATATATATATATATATATATATATATATATATATATATATATATATATATGTATATACATAAATGTAGGGAGATATGAATATATATATATATAGGGAGATATGAAAGTACAAATCATTTGGCTTATATTGAGGCCAGAATTTAATATAGTATTTACAAATCTTACAAAATGTTAGAATAATTATAAGTACTGCTTTTTAGGATATGTAAATGTGTTTATTATGATTCATTTAAAAGTTGAATTTCTTTTTGATATTGGATCCTATATGGATGTCATGATGTCATACATTTTTTATATATGTACCAGTATTCTTGTTACAAGCAGAAAGTTGGCACAATATGCTATCTTGATATTTCTGCAAGCAATTTTTCCCAAAAATTGTATTTCTTTATTGGATATTGTTTTCATCTGCCTCTTGTTAAAATATCTTAGTGTAAACACTTTAAGTGTAGTTAGTTTTTCCGAATGAAAAGCTGCCAGGCTGTTTAAGAGTGATGAGGACTTAATTCCTTGTGTTACTTAATAAGACTATAGCTGGACATTAATTATTCAGACCAATTGTAAGACTTCACCTTTGACCAGATTGTTGTAGATCAGAATGAATTACAGCAGCCCTGGCTTGTACATTAGAAAGAATTTCATTGTGGATCCAGGGATAAGCACTTTCCTTTCTGTTAGATATAGGGTTTAATTCATAATTATAGTTCATGTACATAACCGGTATTTCTAAATAGAAATCCATGGGGTTTTGTGCATGTAGCTAAGTGTTAATTTCTGCTTGCTTAGCTTCCTACTAGAAAATTAGTAACTTACCACTGTGGTGTATACAGTACAACATAGAAGTATTCTTGGCAGGTGAAGCATACAAACTGTTGGGTTTGAATTGTACAAATGATTTTCTAGTTCATGTGTAACTATAGTGGTCCCTCACTATAAAGCCCCTCATTATATCACTGACCCTCTTCAATTGCATTTATGGTCCTGGATCCTTGAAATTGGTCAGTTTTTGTAATTGCTTCTTAATTTATTTAACTTTAATTCAATTCTGGACCATTGAGAACTAATTATACCATGATTTCACATCATTAAATACTCTATTTTTGTGTTTAAATGTGATATCAGAACACAAACTTGTTGGAACATCCCTCAGTATAAGGGTACTTCACTTATAATGTTGGTCACTTTTATGGCTTCCATGAATAGTGTTAAAGGAAGGGAACACTGTATTTTGTTACCTCGTACCTCTAGATCCTGCTGTTGAATGACCTGTACGAAAACAGAAACTGTCACATGCTATTGGTGCCAGAAGCAGATGAGGAGGTGACCTGGAATCTGGACACAAATATAAAGAAACACGTCAATCTCAGCAGCAGTAAGACTGTCTATTTGTATGTCCAGCTTCTATAAGCTGTATGAGTTGCACAAATAAAAACACAACGAAACTTCATTATGCTGGATGTCTCTTAATAATAATAATAATAATAATAACAATAATAAGTACTTTATTTAAAGAGGGTAACACAATTACCTGAAGAACTAGTCTACCTTGAGCCACTGGATATATTGAGCTTGGAAGAGGGAAATAGAGTGGACATTTGTAATATCTACTGGAATACTATTCCAGAGCAAAGTTCCACAGTATTGGAAACTTCTTTTGAATAATTCTTTTTTTGGTTTGGGAATTTTATTCTGTTTGGTAGACATCAGTCTCATGTGGGGAGTGTTACCAGACTGCCTATACTGGAATAGTGACTGTAAATAGACAGGAGCACTGTTATTGGATATCTGTACATTAACTTAGCTTATTCAAATGGATTTGGGCTTTAATAGGTAATATTTTTAACTCATTAGCTAAGTTTTCCCTGTTTTCTGTTTGACCTAATATTAGCCAGAATGCTCTTTTTTGAAGATGTGCTAGCTTTGCTGTGTTTTTATCATTTGAATTATCCCATACTGTATTACAGTAATCTAAATAGGGTTGTATGTAACTATTATAAAATAGTTTCCCTTTTCCTTTCTCGGAGAAAATGTCTTGTCCTACTGAGAAGCCATAAACTTCAATTAACTTTTTTACTGATATATTTCATATGTTCAGTCCATGATGGATTGTTATGTACAAAAACACCAAGTACTCTATCATGACAGACCGTTTGCAAATCAGTATCCTTCCATATTAGACATAGTTCATCATTATCAAGATTTGTTCTTTTTTGCTGTGTTGAAACAAGTAATATTTTAGTTTTACCAGTATTAACTACCATGCCATTGCTTGTGCACCAGTTGTTTAGGGCAGCCTGTAAAGAAATTTCCAATTTGTGCTTTGTGTTTTGTATGTCTGATAATGTTGCATCATCAGCATAGAGATCTTTAGATGAAATTGAGTCCCCTAGTAAAAGTGGTAGGTCACTAATAAATAATATAAATAATAATGGACCCAAAATTGAGCCTTGTGCGACTCCATATTTAATTTTTCCAGGTTCTGACAGAATGTCATTTATATAAACATGTTGTGTTCTCTCATTTAAGTATGAAGTAAACCATTTAATTGTACTGTCATCACATTAGTAAATTTTCCATTTGCGCAAAAGGATTTCATGATCCCCATTCAAAAGCTTTCCTGAAATTTATAAGTACAGATCCCATTATTCTACCTTGATCAAGTGCTTGAAGCCATTTATTAGTCAAAGAGATCAAGGCAGTCTCACATGAATAATTCTGTCTAAGGCCTGATTGATTAGGGTGTAACAGCAAGTGTTTGATTAAATATGACATGATCGAATCATGGACATGTTTTTTCAATCAGTTTTGACAAATCTGATAATATCAACATTGGTCAGTAGTTATCTGCATTTTCCTTTTTTATGATAGTTTTCAAGTTGACAAATGTATATCATATCTTTTAAAGAATATCTTTATGAACTTTTTCTTTAAAGCTATATAAATCATAGTGATTATTGTCACTGGGTTTTCTTGATTGAATGAGGTCATGAATTTAAACTCAGGACTTGAAAAACTGATCGAAAATCTTTTTTTTTTTTTTGCATTTCTTCTACTTGAGAAAATCTTTCCCCAAACATATGTCATATTTTGTACAAAACACCCTCATATTTCTTTCTCTTTCATTCTGTATGACAGCTGCTCCATGGGCATACCACTGGGTGGGGCCACAATGTCAAGATTAGGACTTAGCAAAACAATATACAGCAAATTGCCTTTTATTTTGAAAATATGCACAGCAAATTACCTTTAATTTTGAAACTTATTTCTGGTTCTTTACCTTTGTCAACAGCTCAAACAAATTGGGATGTTTTTAAAACCACAATTTATTTAATATATCCTTATTTACCCATACAGCTAATTGTAGTAAACATTTCTTTTATTAAACCCATTACTACAAAGTCACCCCCACCTTCCCACCCCTTACAGGGACTTGAAGTGGGGGCCAGGGAAAATATTATAGGTA
Organism: Margaritifera margaritifera; assembly: GCA_029931535.1. Taxonomy (NCBI): domain Eukaryota; kingdom Metazoa; phylum Mollusca; class Bivalvia; order Unionida; family Margaritiferidae; genus Margaritifera; species Margaritifera margaritifera. The sequence continues at coordinate 657,431 of JAQPZY010001106.1, forward strand.
AAATTGCACTATATTGGAGGATTTTTTAAACAGAAAATAAATAGCAATAGTGTGCAAACTGTATCTCTTTTGCTCTACAATTGTGTATCATAATTCTTGCTTTTACAAAAATGATTAACAAGTTCACAAGCATTTTAAGGTCATTGTCAGTGAGGTGTTTCAAAATATTCTTCTTTCTTTAGCTCCATATAAGATGGCCTAGGAAAATTCCTTGTGAGAAAATAGCAATATTTTCCATCCAGCTAAGTTCTTTATGTATTTCTTCTTGTTTTAACAAAATGCTGTTTAAGATGTGTAATTTTTCATTTTATTTCACTCTCTGTATACGGTTTACGCCACCCTTTGCCTCCAAAGTCTGCATAACCTTAGTTTTATTGTATTCATAAAGTGATGAAGTCCAGCTAAGTTTTCTGTATATTTCTTGTGTATAACAAAATGCCTGTTTATAATGAAGAAATTTAAAGGGATTTCATTTTATACGTGCACAATATTATGCCCACTCCCACTTTTCCAAAATGTGGGTATTTTGTGGATGTATGCTTTTTCTGACATTGCGACATGTTGGTATCACTTTTCTGGCTGTGGTGAATTAAATATTTCCTGTTAATTCATTGACTTTCATGGGCAATAGTTTTCATAGTTTGGCCAAAAATAATAACATTTTCATCACTGCTTAAATCAAGGTATATATCTCAAACAGAACTGGCATTTATGGCAAAGAAATTTTAAATTGAGTACTTAAATTAATTTTTTGTAGCAACCATAAAATCTAGAAATATTGGTACTCTACGTATTAAAGTGAATTCATAGTAGAAATATTGGTACTCTATCTATTAAAGTGAATTCATAGTAGAAATATTGGTACTCTATCTATTAAAGTGAATTCTTAGTAGAAATATTGGTACTCTATCAATTAAAGTGAATTCATAGTAGAAATATTGGTACTCTATCTATTAAAGTGAATTCATAGTAGAAATATTGGTACTCTATCTATTAAAGTGAATTCATAGTAGAAATATTGGTACTCTATCTATTAAAGTGAATTCATAGTAGAAATATTGGTACTCTATCTATTAAAGTGAATTCATAGTAGAAATATTGGTACTCTATCTATTAAAGTGAATTCATAGTAGATTTGTGTTGCAGTTTTTGAAAGTCATTTACAGTGAGTTAAGCATGGTGTTCCTCAGAACAATTGTGTTTCAGGTTCTGAGGCTGATGATGATGAGGACCCGTTTGAGAGAAAATACCTGGCGGCAGCGATGGACTTGGGACCTGGACATTTTGACTGTGACTGTGTTTTCAAGAACTGCTTTACCCTCCACCCCAGACTGAAGACTGGTCAAGGTAGAACTGGTGTATCCAGAGGTAAGATGAGAAGTTAGAATATTGGTTTGACTTGCAGGATAAATCTTCAGTAAAACTTTTGTGCTTGATTTAATATTAAAATATAACTAGTGCACAGATGACAACCATTCCAGATTTTGCTGAATTATTATAAGTTTTTAGTGAAAATTTCTCATTCCAAATTACATTGATCAAATTCTGGAAAATCATCATTTAAGTGATACAATTGTGAAGACGAGTTTTCTAAATGGACACAGGTAGGAACAAAAGTACTTTAGTACCAATATGATAGACTGGTACACAGAATGTATGTTTGTCAACGTAAAAAACAATTTACATGACAAGAAACCAGTTGATTAGGCTATAGATAGGTGAAAAATGGTGGCAGTGATGAGTAGAAAAGAAAGATACAGATAATTTGTGAGGAAAACTAATGTTTATGGTTATTGTTTTGGCCAAAAATTTCGAAGGAATTCTCAGTTCTGGAATTAGAAGAATGGATACATTATTTATTCTCATTGGACCTTAATTGTTATTGACTGTGTATATGTATGTATAGGCACATAGATAAAGTGAAACCTGCCAATAATGCACCCCGCGATAATGTGAATTCGGATATAACGCGATCGTGGCATGACTCCCAAAATTTCCTATATTCATTCGCACATGAATTTTTTTTTCTTCAAAGTACGAGAAATAGTGTATTAAATGTGTATATTATCATTTTGGGGAAGAGATCACACATGAATTCGAGTATAAAACGTTCGTGGCGTTGTTCCTGAAATTTTATATACATGTATTTTTCTTGTACATGGAAAAAAAAATTTTTTTTTAAGTACGAGAAATAGTGTATAAAAAGTTTATTATCATTTTGGGGAAGATATCACGTATGAATTCGATCGTGGCATGGCTTCTGAAATTTAACAATTTCACCAATTTCTTGAAGTGTTATGCCAAAATAAATATTATCGGAAATGTTACTTATTACTGATCAATGAGTAAAGCCAGTAAGTCTTCTTTGTGTTTGTCTTCAATTCATTCTGTATACAATCATTGCTCAAACAATAGCCGAGATGTGTTTCTTCTTTAACTGCATACACAACCGAGCATCAGACAATGTGTTGGTTGATAAAAGATTCTCACGATTTAATAAACATCAAAAAACGTAAGCCGCCAACACGTGCGCTGGACTTTAATTCATCCTGTATACAATCATTGCGCAAACAATAGCCGACTTTTGTTTCTTCTTTAACTGCATACATAATCAAGCACCAGACAATGCGGTGGTTGATCAAAGATTGTCATATGTGGGTGCTTATGTAGAGACTGAGCTTGGGCTCTGTAAGTAACACTTTGATCATTAAATCTGTGAAATCTATTAAAGGATGCAACTGAACACATGTCAATTGTGCGGCAAGATCACGGGGAGTTCAAATAACCACTCTCTGTTACTTGGCACTGACCAAGTATCAAACTCGTGGCTCAATCAATGGGTTGTCATGTGGGAAAGCAAAGACAGCTTGATATCAGATATAAGATAGTAAACAGATTTGATACCCTATTCATGCTATACATTAGACGTGTATACATTGTTCTCTGAATAAAGTAATATACAGTAAAACCCTGCAATAACGCAACCCCACTTTTTCTGCGATACAAATATCCACATTTTAATAAATATTTGTCTGCTTTCATTCACCCAATACTGCCACCACCCACCCCCATTAAAAAGGCTGCATCTAAGATCAGAAACCTTTGTTATCTACTGACCCTAGTGAAACATCATGCAAAATATGATCATCCCTACCTCAATCAATGTAGATGGAGTTCAGTTTACAAGAAGAGTCCATATCACCTATGAAAATATGGTGATTGATCACCACCCCCTCATCCCCCATGGGCTGCATCCAGGATTAAAAAATGTTGTCATCTTCTCATGCTTGTGAAACATGCCAAATATGATCACACAACCTTAGTTGGTGTAGATGGAGTTCACTTTACAAGAAGAGTCCATATCACCTTTGAAAATGTGACCATATATCCCCACCACCTCATCCTCCAGGGGATGCATCTAGGATTAAAAATGTTGTTATCTATTCATCTTTGTCAAACATCATATCAAATATGATCACATGACCTCATTTGGCGTAGACAGAGTTCAAGTTACAAGTAAAACTGTGAGATGGATGGACTGACAACTGGATTGACAGATGCATGGATGGATGCAAAGATATGTGGACAGACATGACTCCTCACAATATATCTGCAAAAAAGTGGATATGATAAAGATTGTACATTTTGGAGACCTTTGATACAACATCACCTAACATTCAAAATTTGTATTCTTGAGTTATTTTATTCTAACACTTTATTTTTTACGTAATTTAACAAATTGTACGATGATAGTTATTTTATACTAATAATTGCTGATACATCTAAATAAATTGGTCAATCCAGATATGTTCCAGAGAACATATATGACACCTTAGTCATTCTGGGTTCAGTTCCCTGGGTCAGCACATGAAATGTTACTGGTTGCTCAAGCAAAGTTTATTGTTTTTTGGTATTTGTTTTCGCCTCTGGAGGCTTCATTTTTTGCCCCCTCCTTGGCCATTTTACACTGCCATGTTGGAAGTTGAAAGTGCTAATAGAAATTTTAAGAACTGTTTGTACAGATGATGTAAGTAAAATTACAGCTACAGAAAACTTAACTCATATCTAGTTAGCGAGTCTGTATAGAGACAACTAGGCACACCCAATATGTCTGTTATGTATCATTGTAACTGTTGCTCTGATTGACTTTCTGTATAAAAACTAATGTTTTTTGTTTTTTTTGTTTTAACATCACTTTTAACATATTAATGGCAATATCATGCCAAGGAAATGGGAGCTAAGTGTTTTTCCCAAGGACACACTGAGGCAGCCAACCTGAGCGGGTATCGAACCTTTGACTCTTGGATTATGCGTCCAATGCTCTACCATTTGAGCTGCAGCAGCCCCCAAAAAGGCAGAAGGACCATAATAGTCTTGTTCCATCTGTGAGAATGAGATATGTGTAGTCTAAGTTTATCAAGGTGAAATTCAGAATATATGCAATGTGTTTCCTTCTTATGAGTAATAATACTAAATCATATTTGAAATATCTCTTATCAAAAATTGCCATGTGAGTAATTAAGATATTTGTTATTAATTTACAGGAGTCCAAGCTCTCAGATCAGTGTTGAATAAATTTGGTGTGATTAACAGGAAGAACATGTTTGTTATTAAGGAAAGCACAGGAGCTGTCTTCTACCTCAGGTATGATCTTCTTGAAATTCCATGTTAAAGTGATGAGCAGTTATGTTGTTAAGATTGTATTTGACCGTTGAATCACACGAAATGACAAAATTTATTAACGAACAATCAGCGAAAGAATTTATGAAAGTTTATGTTTTCATCAGCTGCAGAATACGATTACCAACATAGGTAAACCGTGCAATAATATGCTTCATTATGACATGAATTCAGATATTACATGGTCAAGTCATGGTTTTTGATTTTTTGTTTGTTAGTTGACCTGATTACACTGCTACTTGAAACATTAGTAATTGTGACCGTCATGGAAAATTCAGTAAAGTACAAATACCTGTTGTTTACAGACACTGGTTTCTGCCTCCAGCTTTTGAGTTCATTCTCTGGCTTGGTCCCTTAAGTGGCCACCACCCCCACCCCCACCAAATTCTGGTGTGTCACTAGTAAATATTGGCTGTGACCTGGGCTTGCTTCCTGTTAAAAAAAATGGAGGCCTTGGAGCTTAAGTCCCACACTCTAGTGACAATCGCCTTCCATGCATATCTCTTTCCAGCGGCTTCCTTCAGTCTCTTGAAGGAGGAATCATTGTCTCCAATGGCACTTCAGCACATGCTGGAGGTCATAGCGAAGACATTGGCTCATGCACTTTCCATGTCAATAGCGATTCTCAGAGATTCTCTTCTGAAGGACCTGTCCATCTGTTGGTCGATGTTGGCTTATCTTGGTTTTATCTCCATCCTAGAGAAGTCGAATCTCATCCCGTCTGAGGACTGTGTCTATGTTGGGATGAATTTCCCCACCTGCTTCTAGTAAAGTGGAGACCACACAAGGATCTGCTATCAGTTTGGATTCCCCTGGGATCTGATTTTCATCACCACCTGCATTGGTGGCTAAATTGGGACTTTTTTGGGACTCCTCCAATTCACAACCCTAAACCCAACTCCTTTCTGTATACCAATGCATCAGATTCAGGATGAGGTACTCATCTGGAGCCAGAGGGGTAGTTCTTAAGGGATTTTGGTCCCGGGAAGAAGCAACCCTTCATATAAACAACTTGGAAATGCTGGCAGTGTTCCTAGCTAAACCGCTCCCTCGATAACTCGCGCACAACGGGGTCCAAAAACATCGACCACACTATAAGCGAGGGCGCGAGTTACCGAGGGACCTATGAAAAACTAATAAAGAGATGGAGATCGACAGAGAGAGGCAAAAGTGTGTGGGGGGGTTTACATTGTTAAATACTCGTTTTATAATCGTGCTGAAAATAACTGTGAATAAATATTTCTTTATAAAGGTGTTGTTCGTTTTTCTTTATAAATTACCTTTAATTTCTGGATAAAGTATCTTGAAAAGATCGTAAAAACAAACATTATTCCATGAGGTATCAGTACTCTTAACATGTGTATCGCTAAACACATTGTGTATTACGTCACTGCTTTTTGTGTTGATTTGGATACATTCTAGTTTTATTGTTTGTTCAAAATGAATCGAGATTTCTTTTATCAAAAAGGATAACATTCATATCGAAAAACGACGTCGAAACTTGTGTTGCTTTAAATTTTTTATTCTGCTATCACTAGATAGATAGATAGATAAATAGATAGATAGATAGATAGAGTAAAATGTAAGAAAAAAAATTCACAAAGATAAACCATTACCAACCATGAATTTAATGGGTCTAAACGTCAGACATGTAAAAAAAAAAAAAAAAAAAAAAATGTTAAATACAAATACGCGAGTGAGAATATGACAATATTTGCAGTTTTTGACACAGTTAACAAATATAAATTCACATTTTGAAAAAATCAGTTAATTTTTTTGTGTTGTCAGTTGATTTCTCTGCCGCCGAGCAAAATCTTTTAGGTTTCTCAACTGAATTATCTTCACAGAGTCAACATTTTGGGTCTCCAGCCACCGGATGGCAACATTAAAGATTCTATTGCTTCCTGTGCAGAGGGGGGGAGGTGGAGCAACATCTGAATCGGCTTCACTCTCGACACTAGGGGTGCTCCAATTGGAATCGTCTTCCAATGCGACTCTGTTTGTTACAGAATGTACAATCTGTTCTTCTGTCATGTGCTCAGCTGTGAGACAGTCATTGTCAGCACATAACCACCCCTCCACATCGTCACGATTAACATCCATCTGAGCACCATGGGTCTGTATAAATTTCTCCCAAACGGCCTCTGCCTGAACGACATCCATTTCACTGAAACCTTCAAAGTCGCTCTCGTCATCACTGTCTTAATCAGTGTCTTGCTTGATATCAAAGGCAGCTCCAAGACCCTTCATCCAGCACCCCTCTATTATCTTAGGTGTGATCAATCTCCATGCTTGACCACCCATGAAAACAGTCTCCTTCAAACTCACACTCTGGAGAAAGGTTGTAACACCTTCTCCACTGTCCAGCATGGACTGTATTAACAGCCAACGGTAATTCTGTTTAAAAGTGCTTATAATTCCCTGGTCTAGTGGCTGGATTAATGATGTTGTGTTTTTAGGGAGATATTCCACCCGGATCTTTCCGTCACTTGTTTGTAGTGAATCAGCAGGGGGGGGGGTGCTGGGCAATTGTCTAATAGCAGTAGAGCTTTCTCCTCTAAGCCCCTGGATCGCAGGTGGTTTCTGACGGCTGGGACAAACATCTTAGAAAACCACTCCATAAATATTGTTACAGTCATCCATGCATTTCCACTATTTCTATGTACAAATGGAAGGCTGTCCATATTCATATGATGAAAACAACGGGGAGACTTGTATTTGCCAACACATAATGGTTTCATTTTATGTGTGCCAGTTTTGTTAACACAAAACAAAAGTGTTAATCTCTCTTTGTTCAGCTTGAAACCCTCCGTTTTGTGTGTATCATCTCTGGTAGCTAGAGTTTTGTCTGGCATCATCCGATAGCAAAGACCAGCCTCATCACAATTATAAACTTGGTCTTCTGTATATCCCTCACGGGTCAGTATCTCTCGGAGTTGGTTGGGATAACTAAATGCGGCCGCCTGATTTGCCGAGTGTATCTCTCCCGACAACGAATTTTGTTTTATTCCATGTCGGCGCTGGAATCTCCAAAGCCATCCATGGCTTGCCATGAAATCTGAATCAGTATCCATAGTTTTGGCCATTTTCTCTGCCTGGGCCTTGAGAATTGTTCCCGAAATCAGAACACCTTGTTCACATTGCTGTGTGAACCAGGTGTACACAGCATCATCTAATTCTGTGTCGTTTGCAGTGCATGCCCGTTTCCGTTTAAACCCATCATCGGAATCAACTTCATGCAAATAATCCTGAAATTTCTGCTCATCCTTGAGCCAACCTCTGAGTGTCAACTCCGCAAGTTTAAGTTCACTACAAACTTTTGATCTTGATTCACCATTATGAACCCTCTCTGTGACAGTAAGCTTTTCATTCACCGAGTACGCCTTTCGCTTGATTCCCTTGCTCTCCATGATCACATTTACAAATGATTAGGATAAATTACTGATTAATATATACTTTAATGACAATAAGCACATACTATTTGAAACCATGTTCGATTGGTCCAATGAAATTGATTGATGTTGAGACATGATTGTGACCACAAGAGTTTATGCATGTAGGATTTGCATTCCTTTGAACTTTTGTATTGTACGTCTTTTACTTGATTTGATACAAAAGACTGACTTAACGTGATAAAACAAAGCAGGTCTATTTTAATCGATTTTTACAATGCAACAAACACTTCCCCAAGTCGTAGATCAAAACGCAGCCGGCACTTAATTAGGTTCTCACAGATGTGCTCGCAGGGATCGATGTGACGGTCAATTGACTCTTTTCATGTCTGAATAGAAGAGAACATGCAACGATTATACTGCTTACACTACAACACAATGAAAAGATTAAAACACTAATTTCCCCTGACAAGACATATTTAATTAGTGTTTATTTCATTCAGTGTTGCCAACTGTTAGCATTTACTATAATTTTTCATTGATCGCTGTTTCGCCGTATACATATATTATTATTTACAGTGTATTGAGAAAATATTTTTTCCGATAAAATCTAACAAGATATGTGATTCTTTATTAAAACCTGAAAATTTAACGATGTTGATTCTAACTTTTCGGGCACTAACAGCCATTTTCGACGATAAAACGGGCGATATATCAAGGTTTCATTCACCAGTTCTGATCGCGATTTTCTTCATTTTAAAAAATATTGTCTTTTAAAAAAATCGGGATCCACGCCGGACACTGCGTTATAAGCGGGTTCGCGAGTTATCAGGGTGCGAGTTTTCGAGGGAGCGTTGTATATAGGAGTGTGTCAGCCTCATAACATGTTGTTGTGTTATGGTCACCTCATACAGCATGTTAGTTGTAGCATATCTCAGGCATCAGTGACTTACACATGCTCCTTCTCTTTGCGTGGAAATCTATAACCTCCTTCAATGGGCAGCCTTGGAGGAGATCACTCTCTGAGCCCATCATATTTTGGGCAAGAGGAATATTCTGGCAGACAGTCTGTCCAGAATGGTCTATGTGCCAGTCAGTAGCAGAGTCACTTTTCCAACTGTGGGGGAGACCCTTGGTGGACTTGTTCACTATGAGACCTGAATAACAAGCTCCCCTTTTATATCTCTGCAGTACCAGTGGATGCTTTCAGTCTAATATGGGATTGTCTGTACACATATGCAATCCCACCTTTCAAAATAATTCCGCAGGTGCTCCACCAAGTCAGGATCTCCACTTCTCGGCTGATCCTGATATCCCCTCTATAGCCTCAGCTGTCATGGATCAATGACCTACTCAACCTGTTGATAGACAAACCCAGGAGATTACCACAGAGGAGGAACCTGCTGTCACAGCACAGGGGGTCTCACCTCCACAACAGCTTGCAGATTCTCCACCTTCACACTTCTCTCATTTAAAATGATCAATCCACCTGGACTAGTTTTTGAGCAAGGTTACCAACTGCATTGTCCAGGCTAGGAGGCAATCTGCTTCAAGGGTTTACAATGCAACATGGAGAATCTTTTGTAATTGGTGCAGTAGGAAATGCATTGATACTAGCTGTCCCCCTATAAATGCAGTTGCAGACTTTCTACTCTTCCTTTTCGAGGAAAGAGAATGTTCTGTGTTTATTTGTTTATGGACTATTGGGCAGCTCTTTCAAACACCCACAAGTTCTCTAGGGGTTCCACCATTGGGTTGGACCCTCATCATTCTGATCTCATCAGATATTTTGAGTTTCAGAGACCTTTATCTCGCTCACTAATGCCTAGATAAAATCTTTTGTGTATTCTTTGGGCATTGTCAAGACCCACTTATGAACCTTTGAGCGAAGTTTACTTTGAGAATCTTACCCTTAAGACTGTTTTCCTGCTCTCTTTAGGGTCAGGGAGGAGAAGGAATAAGCATCATGCCTTGTCAGTAGAAAAGGCTTGTTTACAGTTCATCGGCAATTATGATTCAGTTTCTCGTCTTTGTCAACCTGGATTTCTGGCTAAGAATCAGCTACTTTCACTAGCTCCACTTCCTATTGAGAACCTTAGTCTCATTTGTATCTGTGCTATAGATGATCAGGATATAGGCTTCTTTGCCCAGTTAGAGCTCTACAGGGTTTTTTTGGTTACCTCTGAAGGCAGAAAGAATGGTTCAAATCATCTCTTTCTATCTTTAAAGGGTTCCTCTGATATTTCTGCGGCCACCAGTTCCAGGTGGATTGTCCTCATTATCAAGAGAGCTTATCAGTCCCTCACTGAGAGGGAACTTTCTTTCATGCGAATTAAAGCCCATGAAGTTAGGGCTGTTGCTACATCTCTGACCTATTTGAATCACTCCTCTTTGGATGATGTTATGAGAGCCGCCTTCTGGTGGTCTCACACTACCTTCTCCATTTAACTTTAATCTTTGGCGCATCATAGTGAAGACATTTTTTAATTGGGTAAATGCAAATGTTTTCTATACCAAATTTGTTGAGATCATCAGCCTTCCTCCTAACTGGTAAATTCAGCAATGCAATAGTAGGAGGTATTGTATTACTGCTGTTAAAATGTAGTTTGGGGGGGGTATTAAATTAATTTTAATTATGTAATACTTACCTGCTACTGTTGTAAAGATTCCCTCCTCCCACCACACTCCAATGTCCTGTCCTCTAGGTCCAAGTCAAAAGAGGAAGGCATTCCGTATGTTGGCAATGACTAAGGAGACAGACTGGGATCACATTATTTTCAATTTGGCCCACCAATACTAACTGGATGAGGGAATAATTAGCTTGGACTGGGGACTAGGAGTCCTGGAAAAGGAAAGCAATTCAGTAGTAGCAGGTAAGTATTACATAATTAAAATTAGTTCCCCCCCCCCCCCAATCTAAATAGTTAAACATATTGGCATTTGGTAAAATTAGCATTCCATCTTTCAGCAATCAACGGCACAGTTCCGGTGTACAGAATTGTTCAAAACAGATCATAAACAGCGCTGAATAAGCTTTATTTACCATGGAGAACAATTAGTAGCTTTTTATACCCCCACCATATCTCTGGAGGGGGCATACTGTATATACTCGCTGATATGTCAGGTCCAACTGCGAACTGCATAGAGCCAGATCTGCTATTGCATAATGCACTGGCAGATCTGGGTCTATGCAGTTTGTTAGGAGTAATCAGTAGAACAAACAACACAGACCCTGATCTGCCAATGCATTATGTGATGGTAGATCAGGGTCTATGTTGTTTCCAGTTCGACCTGACTTGTAAGCAAGTATATATAAAGTATAGTCTTACTCATGTCTATCCATCCCATCCTGTCCCATCCTATCCCATCATGAATTTCATTTCTGCAGTTAAGTTCAATTTTTGCCATTTTCCAACTTTGGAACTTTGCCCTTCAAGTTCAGTATCATTTCCACCAAATAACTTTTGAAGGACTTCATGGGTTTGAACCAAATTTGGTAGGTGGCTTTACGTTAGAAAGACCTAGGACCAGTTTGATTTTTCCAGTTTTCCCAAAATATTGAATGGAGTTATATTATCTGTTTTTAACTTAAAACTTCTCTTTTCAGTTGGATTATATTGATGGGGGCATCTGTGTTTGTATTGACACAAATTTTTGTTGGATTAATTCACTTCATGTAACAATGAACACTCAGTAATCTCCAGCAAACAATCTTTCCTCAATCAATTATGTTGTGCAAGCTTAAAATGGTTTCATATACCAAGTTTGGCTTAACCCATTTGGCATGAAATTTCACTTAGGTAGAGGACCAGTCAAGAGTGTTAGGTTTAAATAATACCCCACAAAATGATGCCCACGGTCAGTTCATTTTAGAATGATTTTAAGGTGTTAACATCTAACATGAATTATGAAAATATCTTTTTAGTCCAAATACAACCTAAGTATTTGTGTCCTGAAAGAACTGGGTAATTTGCAGTGTTATTAATTGCTTAACACAACATACAACATGGTTGTCAAAATATCTAGACACCAGCTTATGCTTATAGAGTGAAATGAGCTTGCCTAGATTTTTATACATCTTGACATTCAATTAACAATAAAACCATGTGGATATTCAGTTTTTCTGTCTTTGAATGTCTTGCAGGAAGCTTACCATTTATACTCGCGTATAAACCAGGTCCAAATGCAAACAACACAGACCCTGATCTGCCATTGCATAATGCGCTGGCAGATCAGGGTCTATGTTGTTTGTTCAACTGATTATTTCTTACAAACTGCATAGATCCAGATCTGCCTGGCATTATGTGACAGCAGATCTGGGTCTATGCAGTTTGCAGTTGGTATCAGATTATATGCGAGTATATACGATAAGTTAAATTTTAGTCACAATTAGTATTGTGCTAGCTTTGATCTTTTAATTTTGACTGGAAGTGGTTCTTGCTATTTTGAGCATTGCTTTGTTTGCAGTCAATTTGTACTGCTTTGGATTGCTGAGAAAGAAAATTATTGTATTTTAATTAATTGGTTTCTACTGTTAGTCAAAATACATTAATTTGTTCCTTTCAACAGTTGTTTACAATGTATTGTGCTTAAAATGTCATACAGATTTAGTTCAGTTGATACACCTCTTGTCCGTTATTCATCAGCTGTCCTGCTGTGTCTGCCTTTAATTGTAAATTGGTAATGCTTTATTCAATATTAGGTTAATTCTTGATTCCAGTGGTCATGGGAATCTAGGAAAAGTTGTAGAATATCATGATAGTGTTGTCTTGACCCTTAAAATTATTATTAATGAGAATAATGAGAAAAGTATTAAAACATTGGGCATTACATATAAAAATGTTGAGTATTGTTGCCTTGTTCACATTTGCTTCCATGATTTTTTTCCTGTTAAAATCAATAGAACCGGTAAAATGTAAATTGTACAATTCATCTATGGAGTTTTCATTTATGGTTATTTGAAGTATATGGGAAAGTCACAAATGCACTCTGATACTAACAAGCAGCAGTCACATGCCATGATTTTACTAATTATTTTAAGGTTTTTTTTTAAGAGCATAATTTTTTTCTTCCAGGTTAAAGGAAACTTGCAGCACTTCAAGACAGTTGTCTACTGTCAGTGTAGATGACATGAATGGTAATTGTGTAAATATATGTCTGTATATACACAAAACCACATTTGTATTTTGTTCTGATTTGGTGGAAAGAACTAGTTTGTTGTGGCATAGAGATACGTCGCGACTGTCAGACAGAGACGTATTCATATGCCATGTAAAATGAGTTCTTTCTCCCAACAAAAAACGAAATGCAAATGCGGTTTTATATTTATTAAATACCCTCTCCTGTATGCTATCAACATATTTTTAGATATACAGCATGAATGGAATTTAAAAACATTTCTGATTTATAAAGGTTTGATTTGGTGCATCTAATAATATTAATGCTCAGACATCTGTTCAGAAGCATGTAAATAATATCAGTCTTGGTCTACAGAATCCTAGATCATCCATCTAAGATTAAATGATAAGTCCCTTTAAAATGACAATAAACCTCTAAACTAACAAATTGGAATGCATATAACAGAAACATCCATGATAATTGATGTTATGTACAGGTGACTAGCAGTGGATACGGTAAGCTTCTTGTTTATTGGTCTCTTTGGTTTTTAATTAGTTATGCAAAATGATAATCCAAGCACAAGTTAAACTTTTATTTATTGCATGTTATAGAACAATTAAACAGCTAGTCCTATCCTTTCATTGACAAATTAACAATGCAATAAAAGAAATTCAGCAGTTGGACCACAACATCAGTAGATTAAAAGAACTCAGAAAGACTTATTTTGTTATAAGTGAATGTGTGTGTATATGTGAGAGATGAAACAATAACATTATGTCAGTTATAAGTGAATGTGTGTGTATATGTGAGAGAGATGAAACAATAACATTATGTCAGTTATAAGTGGATGTGTGTGTGTATATGTGAGAGAGATGAAACAATAACATGTCAGTTATAAGTGAATGTGTGTGTATATGTGAGAGAGATGAAACAATAACATTATGTCAGTTATAAGTGAATGTGTGTGTATATGTGAGAGAGATGAAACAATAACATGTCAGTTATAAGTGAATGTGTGTGTATATGTGAGAGAGATGAAACAATAACATTATGTCAGTTATGAGTGTATGTGTATATATATATATGTGAGAGATGAAGTAAATATGCCTAGAGATTTGTTGAAGCCAAAAGTTTGCTATCCAGTTAATTCCAGTCAGTGCCAGAATGGGGTGCAAGAGGCCCACAGATGAGATCATATTAGTGAGGCTATCAGTAATGAAATGAGGCTATCAGTAGGGAAATAAAAATAAAAAAGCAGCTGATGGTTCAAAATGTGATTATTTCCATTCATAATAAATATGAATCGTAAATGCATTTAACAACCTATGTATAAAAATATCAAACAATGAATGACACATGTATATAGAAATAGTGATATACATATTATAAACACAAAATGTGATTGTTAATGTGTATGTACATGGTAGCTGCTATGTTTGTTTTGAACACTGGAGTCTAAAGAAATGATGTCAGATTCACCTTTTACCTGTATCTTCAGATAAGTAAACTGTGACAAACATATTATTCATATGAATAATGAAAAATAAATCAATTTAAGATATATAGTCCTCAGATCCTTCAATTTTCGTCAATTATTGGTTTTGTTGTATAACCTGCACTAAATCTACATGTAAGTTACAGTATACATGAATGTTACAGGGAAGTCAATTAATTAGTTAGAAGTTGCATTTAAAAGAAAAGATAAATAAACAGTCATTAATCTTTATCGTGTAGAAAATAAAGTATTGGAATATTTCACCTGCATGTCAAAAATTACAATCTTCTACACTGAAAAAGGTAAACCAGTGAAGTTGGCTCCTTCAAATTTGAAACCCCTTAAAATGCATCTATTACACTAGTCTTTTTAGACTCCAAGTATGAATGCATTTGTATCGAACCCAGTATGTGGATGTATCTGAAGAAAACCTCAAATGGTATTATTTCAGTAACTTCATTTTTTTCCCAGAAAAATATTTATTATAAATTTAAACAAACTTAGCAAGTGAGTATATCTTGACATTTTCTGAGACAGGTTTCAGTGATCTTCTATCGAGGATGTCAGGTTAAAAATCAAAGACCATGATAAGAGAATTATGTACTCTATCTAGTTAAACATATTTCATGAGCATGTTAAATCAAACATGTAAGAAAATATTTTTCGTACCAACTTTGGTATGTTGGAGTTTCTAAAGAATATCATTGATGGTTTCAATACTTACAAAGAATAAAAAGGATACAAGAAACAGATTTATCGTGGATTCCTGGAAATTCTTTTTGGCCAGTAAAGTGTGAATCCCTTCATATGACTCTTGTTTTAATGGTCTAGGGTGCATGAATAGAGATTGTGAATATTTGGGCACTTTGTTGAGCTTTACTGAAGTCTCTATGTTCAGAACTCTGTACTTATTAACTTTTAGCTCTACTTGTAACAGACCAGAAGAGCTTATAGCATGACCTGTTGTCAGTTGTCTGTTGTCCTTTGTCTGTCCATCTTTTTGCATAAAATGTTTTATCACTACTCCTAAACTACATGGAGGATTGCTGTGAAACTTTATACACACATTCATCCCAAGGTTAAGTTAGTCTTACATGAAAATGGTGCCATTCTGACATCCAATATGGCCACCACAGTAGCTGTCTTGAAAATTTTGTTATTGCTACTCCATCTGAATGGAGGGTCTAATCAGCATGGATTTTTCACTAAAATACTTCTTGTGATGTCTAGTTGCTCCTAAACAAAAATGATGCCAATCTGACATCCAATAAGGTCATCATAGCAACCATCTTAAAAATCTTGTTATAGCTACTTCTCTTGAACAGAAAGTCATATTGGCAAGGGGTTTTCACCAGAAGACTCCTTATGATGTCTAGTTGGTCCTAAATGAAAATAGTGCTGATCTGACATCCAATATGGCTGCCATCTTGAAACTCTTGTTATCGCAACTTCTCCTAGGTGGATGGTCATATTGACATGAAGTTTTCACCAGAAGACTTCTTATGATGTCGAGTTGGTCCTAAATAAAAATGGTGCCAGTCTGACATCCAGTATGGCCACCATTGCAGCCATCTTGAAATCTTGTTATCACTACTCCTCCTAATTGGAAAATCATATTGACATGGGGTTTTCATCAAAAGTCTTCATATGGTGTCTGGTTGGTTCTAAATGAAAATGATGGCGATCTGACATCCAATATGTCCACCATGGCAGCCATTTTGAATATCTTGTTATTGCTACTCCACCTGGCCACATTGAAATGTGGTTTCACCGAAAGACTCCTTATGATATCTATTTGGTCCATATGAAAATGGTGCCAGTCTTACATCCAATATGGCCACCACAGTGTTCCATTTGAAAATCTTGTTATCACTCAAGAATATCAGAGATGGTTTCAGCATTCAGCAGATAAAAAGAAGATACAGTCTTATTCTTGATTTCTGGAAATTCTTTTCAGCCAGTAGAATGTCAGTCTATTCGAGGGACCCTTGTTTGGACATATTTGCCTAAATGTAATATTGCCAGATGAAATTTTGTTGGTTTTTTTAAAAATTGGAACAAGTTAAGTTAAGAGTGTCCAACACAAGTGAGTGCATTGATGGCACCAAGAGACATCATCCTTGACTACATGCTTTTCTTAGCCTGTATCAGATCACATGAAAGAAAAGGTCACAGTGTTATAGGTAATCATTTATGGGTATATATAAATATACATGTGAGTTCTTACATTAGAAATTTAGGGCAAATCAGTGCTATTCCTATACTTATCTAACTGATTCATCCTATTAAAGTTTTGATTACATGATTTAGCCTTTCTAGTGGTTTCTAGAAAATGTAACAGTTGATTGAAAAGTAATCATGATCTAATAATAATGTAGCAAATAATCATATACCTAAAATAATGACTTTCTTAATATGTTTGCAAAGGAAAATTTCAGATTTTTACCAGTTTGATTTAGCAGATGAAAATGAAATGTATGGGATGTCACAATTGTTATTATTGCTATGTCAGTGTATGCTGACTTGTTCTTTGTCCTTTTTCTTTGACTGGTCCATCCAAATTGTTATTACTGCTATGTCAGTGTATGCAGAGACTTGTTCTTTGTCCTTTGTCAGTGTATGCTGACTTGTTCTTTATCCTTTTCATCAACTGGTCCATCCAAAAAGTGTCAGGAACCAATAGACTACACCTAGTAACTTGTCAGCTTACTGATATAACAATTTTTACATTCTGTATGCTGGCTTTTTGCCTTCTAAACAATCAAAAATCCATAATAAATCAGAAGTTCTTCCCTGAAAACCTGTTCAGAAAGTAATTTGTTTCAGGTAGGGAATGATTATTTTTTTTATGTTATATTTTTTAGAAAGTGCTTGAAGACTGAATCGTTCTGGGGTGATCAGAACTTTAAAGTCATCTCTCTAGTACTTTTTCCAAGTATGATTTAAAATTGTAAGATGTATTTATGTTTCACAATAATGAAAACGAGTCAAATTTCAAGGATATCCGTTATATGTCTCTATTTTGAATAGTGTTGGAGAGTTGTACAATATCGCAAACCACATGCATACATGTATTACCATAAAGAAGGCTAATTTTTCATGTAAATTTGAGTTCTACAGTACATTCTTTGAACTCTTCTTAGATTCTTCATCTGGAGGATGGAGATGTATGGATCCTGGGATGGATAAAGACAAGGATGTGGATACCATATCCATTACATCATCGACCAGTGCTTTGTCATCAACCCAGCGGGGAGGGTATGAGAGGGTGGAGCTCAATGTACATGGCATACAAGATCCAGGTAAGTCAAACATAACAACACCAGTCAGCTTCAAGGAATATCTTAGATCATTAATTAATGTATCAGACTAGATTTATGTTAGGGCCAGTTTTGTGATATTCTACAGTAAGGGTTCCTTGAGTGATATTTTGGAGTTAATTCCCATTACGAATTATTATTTATTCGTACATTACAATACTTGTATCATAATGTTCACATCTATTAGTGTCAAAATGTCATGTCATAAATATTCTGTTCTACATTGTAAATGAAACCTTGCAATTTCACAGAGCAAAAGCCAAGTAATTGAGTAATGCAGAATCTTTGCAGTTACAGGTAGGTGATACATAGTATTCCCAATTTGTGTTCAGCCGGCATTAATTGTATGAAACTAATTGATTTATACAACATATCACTCAATCACTCATTATAAGGAGCTGTAGCATTGAGTTCATGTTTGTTTGTTTTGACATGTTTCATAAATATTTTAGCTAGGGAATTTGTATGTTCAATTATTTATACACTGCTGTCTCATTGTAGTGCACCCAGATAACTCATGAACCTTATATGTGGGGTCAGGTGTGGATCCCATTTTTTCTTATAAAAAATATTGAAACACATAGGCAACTATTTGCTGAACATGAATAAAATCACAGTCAAAATTAGTAAATGAAACCTTGATATAGCGCTTGTTTTATCAGCAAAAATGGCAGTTATTGCCTAGAAATTTGGAATTAACATAATGAAATTCACAATTTTTACTAAGAATTCATATATTTGGTCGAATGTTCTTTTTAAAAAATATTTTCAATACACTATGAAAACAATATATGATGCAATATTGATCAATGACAATGTTGGTAATGCCTACTGGTGGCAACACTTTAAGAAATAAATACCATTTAAATAAGTCTTGTCAAGTAAATTGGTGTTGAGTTTTATCTTTGAATTAATTTTTTCAGTGTAATCATCATAAATGTGATATGCTCGCTTGTATTCAAACATAAAAAAATGTCAATTGACCATCAAAACAATGCCCACAAGCATTTCTCTGAGAACCTAATTAAGGACCTACTGTGTTTTGATCTGCTACTTGTGGAAGTGTTTGTTGTATTGTGACAATCAATTAAAAGCAGACCTGCTTGGTATTATCATTTTAATTATTTCTTTTGCATCAAATTGGGTAAAGAGGTCAGAATAAAAAACTTAAAGTGCTTGCAGATCCAACCTGCGCAAGAGCTAGTGGTTACAGTCATGTGTCAAATCAACTTATTTAAATTGACGTATCAGACACTGTTTTAAATATTATTATGTAAGTAACATAATTCAAGTATCTTACATTAATCAGTGGTTTATCCTACTCATTCGCAACTTTGATCAAGGAATAGGATAGTAAGGGAACCTAGCAAAAGGCATACTCGGTGCATGAAAAGCTTAGTTTTATAGATAGGGTTCATTATGGAGAAGTGAGATCCTAAGTTTGTAGTGAACTTAAAATTCCCAAATTGGCACTTGGGGTTTTACTAAAGGATGAGCAGAAATTTTACAATTACTTGCAATGAAATCACATCGTCAATATTTTATTGATATAACAAAAAAATACGGAGTTTTGATGTTGTTGTGTCTTTAAATAAAGATTCTACTTTTTTGAAAAAAGAATCTAGTTCTGTTCTGAATCAACAATAACATGACAATGTATCCACATTCACCTGCAAAAAACAGTGATGTAATACACTATGTTTTTGTTGGGAAGCATGTGATGTGTATTAAAACCACACAGAGTAATGTTTTTAAAGATTTTTCCAAGATTGGTTATCTTGAAAAAAAAGGTAATTTATGCAGAAAAGCAAACAACTTCATCAGAAAAAGCTTTTTAGTGACAGTTATTCCCAGTGTGATTATAAAATGAGCATTCAACTATTTAATTTCTTCCCCCCTTCCCTCTCACTGTTGATGTCCATCCCTTAAATTTTCAGAGGTACCTCTTATGCTGCAGTCTGTGTTTTAGGAGAGGTGTATACCTATAATAACTTTGTTCTCTATATATAGGTCCAGAGATAAAGGTTGACCTGATGCGGCTGCTGCAGAGCAAATTGGATGAGTCAGTTTTGGATATCATTACAGTCATGCTGCGAAGAAATCCAGTGTGCAAACTTACATGGGATGATGTGCAGGTTTGCCAAAACTTTATAGAAGATTGACAGGTTGCTTACACTTTATACCCAGCAATATTTAAAAAAAATTGTTTTGAATCATTCCTGTTTTGCTTTTAAGGCAGATGTCGAAATGTAAGTTTATTATCTTATTTTTGTTTTAGAATAAGTTTTAGAACTACATTTTCTCTTTGATGGCGTATAACTCAGTCAAGAAATGTACCACTGTTACCTGTTTTTGCAATCAAGCAGGTTGATCTATGGAGGTCCTGAATAGTATAATTTCAAGGAATTTTAATAAATGCTTAAGCTGGATAATGACAATTTTGAGGAAAAGGGGAGAGAACTTTTGTGACATGCTTTAGACTTTTGTTGACAGGCTTGGTTGCATTTGTTGACTTTTGTACATTTTTAGCACATCTGGCCAGGTAAGTCTGTGGCAGGGTTCTTTGTCTGTCATGTGACATCTGTTGTCTATTTACCATTTTTATTTACAACTTCTTAAAAACCTCTTGACGAATTTGCACATAATTGTACAGGGGGCAAACTGGCATCAAGGCTTTTAATTTTGATCAGTTGATGCCAATCCATCATCCAATATGGCCAATTTTACTGAAAATAAAGAACCTTCTAAAATGCTGCTCAACAGAATTTGACCAAATTTCATAGAAGGTCTTTCAGATATCGTTTATAAGAGCTAAATACTTAATGATAAATATTTTTCAGTAACTAATGTTAGTGAATTTGAGGTTTTTGATATGCTCAGTAAGTTGAATGGCAATGCATCATCTGGGCTGAATGGAATTGGTCAATTAATTTGTAAATTTGATTCATCAGTAATAACAAAGCATTAAGCGTATTATAAACTTAAGTATAATGAGTGATAAATTTCCAAATACCTTGAAATGTGCAAAGGATGCACCTATCTTTAATAAAGGAAAAAAGAGGACCTAGGAAACTAAAAACCAATAGATTGGTTCAACAAATATTTTCAAAATTATTTGAAAAGCAAGTTAATAAGCAAAGTCTAAATATTGTGAAACTTTCTATTTCATATGGCACAATCAGGATTTAAAAAGTATCACTTATGCTAGACAGAACTCACCAAATTAACATCTTTGGCTTCAAGAAATGGATAATGGTTCTTTGACTGGGATTGTGTTTCTTGACTTCAAGAAAGCCTTTTGCAGAGAATTCCATGATCAACTGATCATGGAATTCTGCTGCAAAAGTTGAACTGTTACAGGTTTGATGATTCTTCTTTAAACTGGTGTAGATCATACCTAAAGCAAAGGTCTCAAGAAGTAACCATTGGCAGTATTAGCTCTCAGACTTGTACTATTCATTCAGGGGTACCTCAAAGTTTTAGGCTTTATCTTTTTTCTTACTTATGTAATGATTGTTGATTAAGTAATGAATTCACAAATACAGATTTGTTCGCTGATGATGCAGCTATTTATACATCTACTTCAGATGCAGACATTATCCAGACAAGATTAGACTCATTCCTTATTATGGGGCCCCGGGTGGCTGAGTGGTCTAAGGCACTCACCTTTACAGATCACTGACATCTCACCTCTTTCCGCATGGGTTTGAGTCTTGGCCTCGGCCAACGTGGGTATGTGAGAAAGCTTGCCAGTAGCTTCCCGTGGGTCGGTGGTTCTTCCTGGGGTTTTCTTATGTTCTTCCTCAACCGAATATACTGGCCGCCATGTGTGGCCTGTCATGTACTGAAAAATGGCGTTAAACCCATAAGAACCAACCAACCATTCCTTATTAGAGTTGAAAGTTGTGCACAACAAAATAAGACGGTTATAAATAAAGGTAAAACAAAATGATTTTGGGAAATCTGAAAAATTACATATTAGGGAACCCAAGATTATTTCTTACAATAAAATAATCATCAGTTAGAAAATGCAAAGGATGTAAAGCTTTTAGGCATATCTTTAGATAAAAATTGACAATGGGATGACCATCTTGACAAGATTTGTAAAGCACTGATTATTACAAGGCAGTTCAAGTAAATGTCTACATGGAGCTGCAGAAGAGTGACTACAGGATTTATTCAAACCTTATTCAACACTTTACCAGTTTAGATCAAATCACATGGAAACCATCATCCACAGAAACTAAGAACAGAGCAATTTAAGAAAAGCTTCCAATACTTTGGTACAATTCTGTGGAATAAGCTTCAACTTTATGTAAAATCTGCAGAAAATATTACAGTATTTAAGTACCGATGTTATGAGCATGTATGTGTTGCTACAGTAAAACCTGTCTTGAGAGACCACTGCCATGAGAGACCACCTGTCTTGAGAGACCAGGTTCTCCATGCACACATACATTGATTACCTAGTGTTATGATCTGTCATGAGAGACCACCTGTCTTGAGAGACCATTTTTTGTGGCAGAAGGGGTGGTCTTTTAATAGATTTTATTATATATTTCATAATAGATTTTGTTATATATTTCATAATAGATTTTATTATATATTTCATAATGAGATATTGAAATATAATAGTGGGAGAAAAATGATACCACAATGGCAATATCACTGTTGGAACAACTTTCTTTTCCCATTTAATGAAATATATCTGCCACTATGCATGTTATTCAAATTTGTATTTCAATATTTTGTATTTCCACATTTAAGCCTGTTTCATTTTCTTCTCTCTCTCTCCAATCTGGATGAACACATCTTAAAATGTGTCAGAACTGTAGACCCTCTAGTATACATTTATGTTATCAATAATGTGGTGCCATCAAAAAATGCCTAAAAATGAACCCCAAACAACAAAAGTGGGCTTCAAGTATTAACTTTTTAAAATTAGTTTTCCACATGAATCGTGCAAATTATTCGTGACTGAACTTACATGACCTGTTGGTATTTGGTATTCTATGTCACCTATACAGTATCGTATACCTTTTACACTTTACGACAAATTGACACATTTTTAGGAAAAAGTCTTGATTAAATATAGTAATAAAATTTGTTTAAGTAGTGAATTTAACTCTCAACACAATTATAATCATGTTTGACAACAATGGAGAAATTGGGCATTGATAAGTGTTGATTGCAAACCAAAATTAAGTGACAGTTGTTACGACTAGGGGTAAATGTAACAAAAGAAAAGACTCAAACAAGCTTTCAAGATTTAAAACACAAATATATAATTTCCTAAAATATTAAAATATTTCAACAAACAATCAGAGTGAAAGAATTAAATATAACTTACAGTATAGAATATCCTTAAAAGTCCTAAATTGTTCTAAAGTTCACTGATCCGGAAGTTAATCCAAATTATTCCGAATGAAGAGTATTCCGAATGAAACCTCCAATGTGCTGGAGTGCCAACAAGAATCAGTTATATCCAAATATTATTAATTCCAAGTAATCCTTGTGAATATAGAGTATCACACAAGTTCTAGAGATTGTTTCCGATAATTCCAACAGAGCTGTATAATTCTTAAAGTTTAAATGGCAGTACTAAATCAAAAATATACTTTATATCTATGAAGCAGAATACCACACAAAATGAACCAATCTCGTTTATGACCTCTTAGACTGACGAACTATGAAAGAATGACGAACGCTCTGATTACATCTATTTTATAGTTTCTTAATCTGCGTCATTGAAATACAAATAAAACCATTTCTTAATTCTATCTTAAATCAACATCTCGGTATTTACGAACTTATTCTACTTCAAGTCAACAGAAAATGAATCACTCACTGAACTAAAAAATCCAGGCCAGAACATTGAATGCAGGTCAAAAGGACAAATCTCACGTGCTGAATCACGTGATATGACTCGTGTTTCAACCGACAATATTGATTTTACCGTATATGTGCACTCTGCAGAATGACACCTATTAGACTATTATACACAAGTCATAAACTAATAAAACTATTATTTAAAGAAATTATACATAATTCCGTAACAGTCAAAATTTGGATGCAGTATCTGTTACCGAACTAAACTGCAAGCTTGTCAAGGACAAAAATTCATGTTTGAATGCAGAAATAAACAAAATAAACAACCAAAATCCAAACAAGTAAACTAACAATCATTAAAATGTTGTGTTAAAGATGTTATGCTCTGAAATGTCGGATGTGACTGCTCCGTGATGTTTCTACAGTTCCCCCACCCCAACAATGTTCACTGTATCAATCTGCATAAGAAATATGTTAAGAAAAATAAAAATCGCTTAATTTTCATTTGAAAACAGTCATTAAGTTCACAAAATACACAATTTGAAGCATTATATGAACAAGCTAACTTTGTAAAAGGTCGCTGTCCTAAAATTATTGTAAAATTTTGGAACTTCTTTTTATAGAGGCAGTAATGGAGTCGTTAATTGCATTGGCACAGAATGGAGAAAAATATTTTTGCAAATGGATTGATTTTGCCTTAAAAATATATGCAATAAAGAAAATCTACATTTTGTTTTGAGTAGATATAAGGAAATATTTTACTTGTGAAGTGGCAACATTTTGTATTGTCACGAGTGGCGAAGCCACTCATGACAATACAATGTTTTCCCCTTCACAAGTAAAATATTTCCTTATATCTACTAAAAAAAACCTGAAAAATCCTCTATATAGTAGAATTTTGTATTTATAATACTGAAGACATGTTAAACTGAATAGTAATTACAATTAACTTCTGTGTGATGTACATTGTGTTTCTTTCTTCTAAAAAAGCCTCGAGGGAGAAAAGTCCTTGATTAAATGGATAACCATTTATAAATAAAGTAGTAATATTATTATTATTACTGTTATTGTTCCAGTGATGCTGATCCACTATCAAACATGGCTGCCCTTACTAAAAAAAAAAAAAAAGATTTGAAATGATTTCTTCTAAATAGCCACTGAACAGATCTGATCAAATTTGTCAGCATCCTAGCATAATATTGATAATAATAATAGTAGTATTACATTATTTATAGAGGTTGACTCATTTAGTCAAGGACTATTCTCTCTTGAGGCCTTCTTAAGAAAAGTATGACAATCTGCACCATACAAAAGATAATTATAGTAATTACTATTTATTTTAACATGTCTTTAGTATTATAGATACCAAATTCTATTATAATCTATTAGTAACACATACATACTCATGATATCTCTTCTTAAATACTGTTATATTTTCTGCAGATTTTACATGCAGTGGAAGCTTGTTCCACAGAACTGTACCAGAGAATTGGAAGCTTTTCTTAAATTGCTCTGTTCTTGGTTTTGGTGGATGAAAGTTTCTGTGTGATGTTGATCTCAACTGTTAATGTGTTGAATAAGGCCTGAATAAATTCTGAAGATACTCTGGTGCAGCTCCATGTAGACATTTATATACAAACGTTTCCTCATGAAAATTAGTTCTGTCATATATTGTAAACCATTTTAGTTCTGTAAGCAATGCTTTTGCTGAATAATCAATAGATGCATCTAAAATAATGCATGCTGCCCTTTTCTGAAGTTTATAAATCCTCTCAAGTAGAGAGATTTGTTTCTCCATACAATTGAACAATAATCCATTGTTGGAAGAATATATGAATTGTAGCATAGAATGCGAGTTTCTGTAGGTAAATATTTTCTGATTATGCTGAGTAGGGCAATTTTGGATGACAGTGCTTTACAAAGCTTGTCAATATGGTCATTCCATTGTAAATTATTATCTACAGACATGCCTACAAGCTTTTCATGTTTGACATTTTCTAACTGACGATTATTTATTGTAAGAGATAATTCTGGGTTCCCCTAACTTGTTTAGTTTTTGTGATGTCCCGAAAATCATACATTTTGTTTTACCTTCATTAATTACCATCTTATTATGTTGTGCTCAACTTTGAACTGTAATAAGATCTGAGTCTAATCTTGTTTGGATAACTTCAGTATCAGAACTAGATGTATACAAGGTTTCATCATCTGCAAACAAATCTGTATTTGTGAATTCATTATTTAATGGAAGATCTTTTACATAAATAAGAAAGAGGAGAGGACCTAAAACAGAGCCTTGTGACCCCTGAATGAATAGTGCGAGTTTGTGAGCTAAGGTCGAAATTCAGCACTGTTTAAGAAAGAAAAATAACCACAATCACTGTATATTGTATTCTTTGTTCATAGTTCTTGCTAAAATATTGGATGCATTCATCTGAAAATAATTTTATATAGCAATAAAGATATAATCAATCATTAAACATGAATCACATTTATATTTGAAGATCACATGTACATCTATTAACATATGAATTAGTTTCTAATTGACTCCTTGTCTTTTATAACACCCTGAATTTTGTTTTACTGACGTTTAAACTGGCTGCTATTTTGCTAGTGGTCTCCCCTTTTTCACTTCTTTCAATTACATTAATTCTTTCCTCAAGTGTTAGAATTTTTCTCTCTTTTGTTGGAGGTTCTGCCATTGTTATTAGGGTGCTAGGTGTTAATGTTATCAGTGATCAATTGTAATAACGACTGTAGCAGTTTTTATCAGGATTTGGGGAAATATGGAACAGATATACAATGTATATGTACCAAGGAATGAAATAAAAAGACATAATTAACTCATTCAGAAACAGGATAAATTTATTTAGAGACAAAAGTCAAAGGCTTAATTCACCGATGATGTAAAGGGGTTAACTCTATAAACAAAGGGCGTAACTGGCTGCAATAAGATGAACAGATGAAGGCTTGGTGTGTGGGTTGTAATCACTGTGCCATCCAAAAACAAAAGCAACAAACGACGTAACCCTTTAATGGTGACAATCAAATCCAGAAAACAATTCTCACCTACTGATATTAAAGACAAAGACAAAGACCTCATTCATCCCAGGCATTATGGAATAACACCAAAGACAAACGATGTATGCGACCACTACATTGACTTTGGCACTACAGTGGCAGCTAGTGACATGTACTTTTGTTTGGTTTACAGTCTATAACAAAGGACACTACATTTAGGAAACCGGTAGCCAGCCTAATTTTTCTTTGTTTTTTTTGTTTAGAACAGTCTTTACTTTTTAAGCAGTCATTGTTACAAAGGATTAAATAAAGACCAGTGGTGTTGGTCTCAGTTCTTGTGATAGAGTCTTTCAAAGCAGTGTTATTCGCAACATCGCAGTCAATCCTACATACTTTAGTCTTGCAGAAAGAACCAAGGTAATTCCGAATAAGCAATTGTTCTCTTTACATACTTGATCAACAACATTGGACATTTTTTTTAACCGAGAGCATCCGACTGACTCAGATTTTGAGGCCAATTTCTCTTGCCTTCAGTTGTTAGGCATATGTCAGCTCTGTCGGTGACCTCAGGTCAACTTGGGCCTCTTGTTTCAGCATTTTGACCTGTACATCGTCCATTTGCAGTTTTACTATATAAATATATATCAGGTTATTTGTTGGTTTTTTTATAAGAAGCATAACAGTTTATTTTGCTACCTTTGATATGAAATTCATATTAAAATCTCACTATTAAGCAATAATTGCATAATTAACAGAACACTCTTTAATGTCATCATTTGCTCCACAATTTATTTCTTCATCTTAGGGATTTTATATTTTCTTTGATTATTGCAGTTTCTCCATATATATCTTCTTAGATAATTTTTGTTGAGCATGCCTTGATGGAAGCTTGACACAGCAATCTCTTTGGCATCCACGTATATATCTGTACATCTGTGTTGCTGTGCCATAAAACACCAAAACAAACCATATGTCTGTTCACACCCTAGATTAACCTCAGTGTTAAAAGTGTTTTACTTTTATTTCAGTAGCATTGTATTTGGAACATGGCTTTGGGGCAGGTTCGAAATACAGGACATGGCCAGTATCTTGTAAAATTAGGGGTTTTAAGATTGTTCATTGTTTTGATTGGCTAGCAGCATCTATTTTTAAGTCTTGTTCATTTTTTCAGTTTATTCAGCCACTTGGAAGCAGCCCTACTGAGAAACTTCTGCTGAACCTTCCAAGTAGAGTTAGCCACCACTTGAGGGCACTCCTGTATTACATAAGACAGAATCTGCTTCAGTTCCTCAATGTACCCAACTATGTGGATACAAGGCCGGATAGGAAATTTATGGTTTGAACAATTTTAAATTTTTTTATATATATTTATTTACATACCTAGGAGTTACAGATATCGCTATCCATCTGGCTGTCTGTCCAGAGACATTTTCATGTATGGAGCATATAACTCTCAAACTGTTTAAGCTATTGCTATGATTTTGTCAATCCATCCATCCATTCATTATCCACACTTTCATTTCTGGGGAAAAACTGCAAAACAATTTATTAAGATATCTCTAAGAAATTTGGTATACATATTGCACTAGTGGTGTATATGTGCCGTTTGCTATTCACAATTTATCTGTTTAAACATTTTGTCACATTTTCATCCATTTGTCTGTTTAGCCATCAATCCATCATTCACAATTTCCTTTCTGGAGCACAACTCCAGAACCATTCAGGATATCTCCATGTATCTTAGTACACATATCAGACTATTGTCAAGATGTGCCTTTTGCTGTTCTCAATGGCCTTCATTGCTCCAATATCCCCTGCTTAGATGGTGCCACAGGAATAGCTGGACCTTGTCGCTAATTGTTTCTGAAATAGCGAATAAGCTATTATTTATTGTAACTTTGCCAGTAATCATATTTAAAATATCTTAAATTCATGTTCGGATTACAGTAAATGTTTGCTGTCATCAGTAATCCAATTTCAGATATTTTTAACTTTCTTTTCAACTGCACTAGATTTCAACTTCGCATAGCTACATTACAGTATTTACATTGGATTCTTGTGATATCCAGCATAACATAGTCATAACTTAGAAATAGTGACTGCCTTTGAAATTTGCAGCATGTAAGTGTCTGCTAATTTTTTCTTAAGTTACTTTATATATCAAGTTTTATTTCACATAAAATGATAAATTTCAGAGCTTACATTTTTTGGTTAGGAAAATGATTTCTAAACCAGAGTCCAAGATCTCAAATTTACTGGCTCCCCATCACAAAAAAAACCCAGCTCTACAGCTGAAGATTGCTTCCTTAAAGTGGACAGCTTCCTGACAAAACTCATATTGTGATAATACATTGAGACTTTACTCTACCCTGGTTATGGTGAAATCCATGTCCAGAGAACTTGAGGTAATCGGGTTTCTCACTGTATGCACTTTGCTCATGCAGCATTAGGCAAACCAAACTGAGTATTTTGAAATAGCTAAAGTCGAAAATAAACCACCCTCAGGTAATGCTGTATGTAGCAACAAAACACAAGTACATTTTTTCATTCATATATAATGCATAAACATTAACTATGCACAATTTTGTGACAGCTTTGATGGTTTATGAGGGAAAGTGGTATCTGTTCAGGGACTGCTGCAACGTCAACAACATCATCGTCCCTTTGAGTGACTCAATCCCACAACTGGCTGATTTTTTTTTCTCTGGCTATTTTTTGCTGATTACCATCAAAGGCTACTGTTCCATGAGATGCAACACTTTCAGACATCATGGCAGAGGGGATATTGATCATGATAACGATCTATCATATTTACTGGCCAATTTTGACCTGAATAGACTAAAATCTCTCACCCTGTTTCCAAAGTAGAATCTACCTTGGGTTCTGACATGGTTCAATTCAGATAAATACGAGCCTTTAGCCAGAACCTCGCTGAACTTGCTATCATATGAAACATGTTTCCTTAAAGCTTTAGCTTTGGCATGTAGGGTGAGCGAGTTACATGCCTTCTCAATGGACCCGAACTATCTCCAGTTCATATCAGATGGTTCCACAGTCATAATGACGCAGCCAAGCATTGTAACCAAGAATAGGTTGCCATCAGTGGGCAATCAGAAAGTTGGATATGTCAAGAGAGGCATTACAACAAGACCCTGTCCTTGCTCTCAAGCATTACTTGAAGCACATGGAGAAATTAGATGCACACGAAATCATCTCTTTCTTCCAGTTAAAACCAGGAAAGAGGATGTAACCCCTCAAGCCCATTTATCATTACTGAAGTGGGTAAAGGTTTGGCATACCCTGAAACCTCACAAGAACAGAGCCATCTCATGTAGATCTCAGCTAATGAGATCAGGGCAATGTCTCAGAGTCTCGCTTTCAAACATAACATTTCAATCCGAGACATAATAGAAGCTGTTGGCTGGAATGCACAGTCATCCTTCATGGGCAAGAGTTATTGCCCTTCATCTGTATGATGTAGACAAAAAAGGTGATTTTCATCTTTTTGGGAGAGCTGGATTCGGGAGGTAATGGAGCTTAGTTCCTAACCTTAATGCGATTGGGTAAGTATTCTCAGAGAAACATAATTTACTTGAAAATTTGCTGTTCCAAATTTTGCAACAAGTTATTCCTTCATTGGCAGTTTGTAGTTATTGCTCAAAATGCTCAGTGCTTAGAAAAAGTGAGCTTGTCATGTGATTAACTGGTTTTGTGTGGTACCCTTTCAAATACATTTTATAATGGCTTCTGTGAGAGAGAAACCAGTAAGGGCTGTTCCAGTAAAACATATATCCCCCCCGGGGACGGCACTTCAAAAAATCTTCTGTAGGTGGATGTGTTTCAAACTGTTTTTATTCTGATAGTGGAGGGTTGGTTAGGAAAATCACTTCTGGTGTGGGTTGTGTCAACAAACTCACAAATCACAGGTGGAGTTGTCGGAAAAAATGCATATATATTTAAAATCACATCTAACCCATTCTTAGCGGTCTGCAGAGATGCTGCCAGGGCGCGTGAGTTCGCAAATCGCGCAAAGTTTGTACGAATTCACGACATTGGAAAGCAGTGATGTGCGAGAACTCCCGCAAATTAGTTTAAAGTCGTGCATATTAAAAATGTACCCTGTGCAGCATACATGTTTTATTTAACTGTTAACCCTTAAAATGCTTGTTGCGACATAAGTCCTGCTGCCAGTAGAGGTCTCGTAGTGCTTGTCGCGACATCGTTTATCAGGTAGTCAAATGTTGACACAGCTGGATACTTTGGATTGACGTGAATGGTTGATAAACTAAATTTGATTTGTATATTGGGCCCTGGAACAGGCATTCTGTCACAGTTTTAACATTACAGTCAAGAAAGTTTTACAAATGCATGTTTAAAATACTAGCCACCCAGAAAACCCAAAATGGCAGACAACCAACGTGGTTCATATGACGTTTTCATTCAGCAAATACTGGCTGATGACAGCGATGATGAAAATGATTATGAAGTTTTGGTGTATATCAGTTCTACTGGAGCAGCAAAAGTGTTACTGGAAATACCAGTGAGTGCTTTTGAGCCCAAAAATGATGTTGAATATGAATTCGATGTACATGCTGTATTGCAGACAGCATGCCGGTCAACGGTACCTAGATGTTTTGCCCCATGTACGTTTCAGCCCATGACATTTTGCCACACATCAATGGACATTTCGGCCCATGGCAGTGGATATTTCACCCCACCTGGTACCTGGACGTTTCTAGGGACACTAGATACACTAATGATCATATCAGCATGGGGTTTTCACTGAAAGGCTTCTTATGATGTCTAATTGGTCCTAAATGAAAATGGTGCCAATCTGATGTCCAATATGGCTTCCACAGTAGCCATCTTGAAAATCTTGTTGTCACTATTCCTCCTCAACATAAAGTCATATTGACATGGGGTTTTCACCAGAAGACTTTTTATGATGCTGGTCCTAAATGAAAACGGTACTGCTCGCACATCCAGTATGGCTGCCACTGCTATCATCTTGAGAATCTTGTTATGGCTACTCCTCCAGAATGGATGGTCATATCAACATTGGGTTTTTACTAGAAGACTTCTTGTGATGTCTAGTTGGTCCTAAATGAAAATAGTGGAGCTCAGACATTCAATATGGCCACCACAGAGGCCATCTTGAAAATCTTTTTATCACCACTTCTGAGTGAATGAATGATCATATCAGCATGGGGTTATCACTGAAAGACTTCTTATGATGTCTAGTTGGTAGTAAATGAAAATGGTTCCAATTTAACCTCCAATATGGTCACCACAATTGCCATCTGGGAAATGTTATTATCACTACTTCTTCTGGATGGCTGTTCATATTGACATTGTGCTTTCACCAGAAGATTTCTTATGATGCCTATTTGGTCCTAAATGGAAATGGTGCACATCTGATATCGAATATGACCATCATGGCAGCCATCTTGAAAATATTGTTATTGTTTCTCCTCCAAAACAAAAGCCATGTCAACATGGAGTTTTCACCAGAAGACTTCTTATAATGTCTTGTTGGTCTGAAATTAAAATGGTGCTGATCTGACATCCAATATTGTAGCCATCTTGAAAATCTTATCACTACTCCTCTTAAATGGAAAGTCATTTTGACGTAGAGTTTTCATCAGAAGAGTTCTTATGGTGTCTAGTTGGTTCTAAAAGAAAATGTTATGAATTGACCCTCAATATGGCTGTCATGGTGGCCATCTTGAAAATATTGTTATCTCTGCTCTTCCCTAATCGATGGCCATATGAACATGGGGTTTTCACCAGTAGACATCTTATGATACCTAGATAGTCCTGAATGAAAATGGTGCCTTATGTACATCCAATATGGCTGCTGTCATAAAATCTTGCTGTCGCTACGCCCCTGAATGGATGGTCATATTGACATGGGATTTTCACCAAAATACTTCTAATGATGTCTAATTTGTCCTAAATGAAAATGGTGCCAATCTGACATCCAAT
Organism: Margaritifera margaritifera; assembly: GCA_029931535.1. NCBI lineage: Eukaryota > Metazoa > Mollusca > Bivalvia > Unionida > Margaritiferidae > Margaritifera > Margaritifera margaritifera. Next base: position 690,271 of record JAQPZY010001106.1, read on the forward strand.
ATGTTCATCACAGCAGTTCATTTGAAAATCTTGTTATTACTGAAGAATATCAGAGATCGTTTCAACACTCAGCAGTTAAAAGGAGGAAATGGTCTTATCTTGAATTTCAGGAAATTCTTTTCATCCAGTAGAGCATCAGTCCCTTTTGAGGGAGACTCTTGTTACTTTATGGCAACCATATGACACACTGACTTGAATCTGAGCAGTTAGCTTTTGTCATCCTGATAATTATTGGTGGTAGTAATAGCCAGTAATTATCAAAGTGACAAAACCTAACATCTAAGGAACACATAGCAGTTAGGATAATCGGATTACTTACCTCTTTGTATGGATTAAAGTTGGTACTTTATTTGTATGTTGGAACAAATGTTAATGTGTTAAATATAAATATTTGTGAGATTTTGATCTGTAAATCCCATTATATGGCTGCTTGTAAGGGTAAATTTGACAGTTTTTGCACTTATATGCTGGCCGCTGGCTGCATTAGAAGGATAGCCCTCCTCTAGGGGTACTTTTGAGCACAATCTTGTCAGTGCCAAGGGAGTCTGGCCATATAAAGTGGGTGGCTGCTGGTCAGTGGTCTGTTCAAGAGGGGAACCACTGTATTCTTTGTAAGTACAAACTTCAAAATCGTCGACAAATTATTCTGCCTTCTGGCAGACATTTTGGCAAGGTGGGAGATTTTGATGATTCAATCTTCTTTTTTTTATACCTCTTGGTATGTAATGTGGGATGATATATCTGTCGCTATGTCCATGTCCATCTGTCTCTCTGTCGATAAACACTTGTTTCTGGAGCATAACTCTCAAACTGTCCAGATATTTCAGTCAAACTAGGTACATGTCAAGCAAGTTGTGTAGAGGTGCCTTCTGATAGTTAGAATTTTCAGCATTCAGTATTTGTTATTATATAAACTGAGAGTGCCGGACCATAGAGTACTAGCATAAGTAGCATAAAAACTGAGAGTGCTGGACCAGAAGGTACTTACAGTAGAAGTCTTTATGTAAGCGGGTGACTGCAAGATATATCATCGCTATATGACTCTTGTTTATATGTAGGATGGCTTTTACCTCACTATTGTAGCTTTTCTCATTCAGCTAAGTTCAGTGAACAAGATTTGTAGTGAAATAAAATCCTGAATAGATCTGTATTTTTTTAAATAAAAAAACAAACTTGTACATATTAAGTACATGGATGAATGAAGTGATAGATGGATGAATGTATGGATTTAAGTATTTTGTTCAAATGTAGCTTTTATTAGCTTCACATTTTTCTGGGTAAATTTACCGATTTTGGCTGTTCTGATTTGCTTGCTTTAAAAATATTCATTTGATGGTAAGTAAATCACCAGAAAAGAATTGCAAGTGCGAGTGTAAATGTTGTTTCGGTTAAACCTGTCTTGAGAGATCACCCCTTTTGTCAACAGAAAGTGGTCTAAGAAGATAGGTGGTCTCAAAAGAGGTCATCACACTATCTAAGAAATTAATCTTTGCATTAAGAATCAGTTCACACAATCCTAGAGCAGTTGTCTTTCAAGTCAGGTTTTGCTGTACTGTAATTTTTCAGGTAATAAAACAATGTTAGTATAACTTGTAGTCTCTCATTATTTCACTGTCTCAAACTCTGTTCATAAGCCTCTTAGTCCTCTGTCATTCACATTGCTAAAATTGATACCAGGTAATTCATTTTTGTAGGACATGATTGATGGTAAAATGACAGTCATTCCTGATGACCAAGTCTTCCTCTACATCAGATCTCATTCCTCGGGTGGAGCAGGTAGTTAAGGAATACATCATATGAAGAATAAAGTAGCATTGCTGGGATAACTTTATTATATGAAGCCAGAATCATATCTTTGTTGAACCCACACTTGTGGTAATCGAGACATAGCAGTCACTTTTCCAGCATCTACATCATCAACAGCTTGTTAAAGTTTTGGTTTAAAATTTTTTTCTTTCACTTGCATATATTTCCTAAACTCCCTGTTAGATTCTCAACATATTTGGCATGAATTGTTATGAAGCTAAGACAGTTCATTCTACAACATGCTAACTTGCCATTTTATCTTGGGGTTAATGTCACAGTCATAGTAAATTTGCGTTAAGGTTTTGGTTAAAGTATTTTTATTCGCTTATGTTTTCTAAACACCTTGATAGATTTTCTTCATATGGGATGAATCATTATGAAGCAAAGACAACAACAATTCATTCTGCAATATGCTTGCTTGCACTGTTGACATCTGGGCCAAGTTCACTGTTATAGAAAATTTGCATTCAGGTTTATTTAAACCTTTTTTATTTGCTTGTATTTCCGTAACCCATTGATGGATTTTCTTCATTCTCTGGATGAATCATTATGAAGCAAAGCAATTCATTCTGCAGCATACTCGCTCAATCTTTCGATCTTGGGGTCAAAGTCACACATTTTACAGCAATGCTTTGATTTTGGGCTTGCCATGCAGGCACTGGCCTTGTTATTTTTTACCCTTCCCAAAGCGTCTCATTTGCTGTTGATAAATGGAAGGTCACGAAGTATGATTTCCTAATTTGGATCTCATTATAGAATAAAGTTCAGTACATGGCATTCATGGAATGATGATAAGTCTTTCAGAAAATAAGACTGTAAATTTGCAAGAATGTTCAGATTTATCAAGACTTTCTCAAAGGTATATCAGTTAAAGAAATATCTTGTAAATAAAAACCCATCAATATCAATGCATAATACAGTTCTCTACAGTCCTCATTTTTTTTTCTCAACTCAGGGTAGCATTTGGTATGCTCAATACAGAACTGTTAACTACTGTATTGTCCACATTAAAAAAGGTATTACTGTGCTCTAACTTTCTTCAAAACTACTTTTGTGTTCTTGAAAAAAGGAAAAGGTCATCAAGAACAAATTTCCAACTTTCAGTTGCAGAATGGAACTCAAGGCTATACAAGTTTTCTCATGCTTAAACTTAGACTTAACTCACAGTTCTTACATTTTATTTGCCAACATCCAAATACATACCGTATATATTCATGTATAATTCAGGTCCAAATGCAAACAACATAGACCCTGATCTGCCGTTGCATAATATGCCAGCAGATCATGGTTTATGTTATTTGTTCTACTGATTAATCCTTACAAACTGCATAGACCCAGATCTGCTGGTGCATTATGCAACTTCAGATCTGCGTCTATGCAGTTTGCAGTTGGTATAGGATTATACGCGAGTATAGACGATATTAATATGATGTCATAACTTTTATTTTAGTCAAGTCTGATGTTGAGCATGAGGCTATTTTTTAATCTTTGGGCCAGGTTAGCGGGCAGGCTTTGATTCACAGGTGATAGCCGTTGCATGTTCTAAGAAGTTTTCAGACCTATCTCTATCTGCTTCAACAAAAGAACAGGTGATTTGCCATAGATTAGGTTTCATAATTGCCAGACACATTGAAGCTGAGTAATTTCATATTGAACATTTACAGTTTAACTAATAGTTATATGTCAGCAGTTCGGGAATGAAGATTATCTTAACATCATTAAATTTTCAAATGCTTTTTTAGTGTCATGCATTTGCAATGCAAAATTGTCGGGATATAATAAAAGAATCATATATGTTTTTTCAGTTATTAACATTTGCCAAATCCTAAGGCAGTTGTTGATGCCCAAGCATGAAGGGCAAGGTTTCAACACACATGAAGGATTTTATAAATACTTATACCAGATTAAAAGTATGTCATGTGAAATTTAAAGATAAAATTACAAGTTTCACTATGTGCATTACTTATTCATTTTCTTGAGCAGTGCACATTCCCTATCACCTGATGTAACAGTTCTTTGTTCATGAGTGTCACCCAGAAGAGCCAACTATGAAATAGAATCATTTAGGAACTATTTCAGCATTATGCTGGCTATTTCTGAGGAAGAAAGCATCGACCAAATATTTGGCAGTCAGTTACCATATATACTCATGTATAAGCCTATACCAACTGCAAACTGCATAGACCCATATCTGCCGTCGCATAATGCGCCGGCAGATCTGGGCCTATGCAATTTGTAAGGGCTAATCAGTAGAATAAACAACATAGACCCTTATCTGCAGGTGCATTATGCGATGGCAGATCAGGGTCTATGTTGTTTGCATTTGAACTCAGATTATACACGAGTAAAGACGGTATGTGAAGTTACACAAATTCTGAACTGAACTTGGACTGATACTGTCAAGCATGCATCCAGTCATCACAGTGGTGCTGACAAGTTGAAAATCCCTATTGTTAGTCCTATCTCTTTGAGTCAATAAGATGCATTGGGAAAAGGAACATGTCTTTTTTTTTCCCTCCACATTAAATTTCTCACTTTCTATGTGAAACACAGTTGCATGTATTCATCCAATGCACATGAGATACTGGACACAGTCATTTGTTTGGATGCAATCCAGGAGAGTCATTGGTATGGGTGCAAGCCTGGATACAGCATCATTTGTTTTGGGGCAGTCCTGGAGAGTCATTTGTTTGGGTGCAATCCTGGATACAGAGTCATTTGTTTGGCTGCAATCCTCGATACAGGGTCATTTGCTTGGGTGCAATCATTGAAAAAAACCATAATTAACTACTGTATTTTTGTGTGTATAACACGCACTGATAAATAACACGCAAACCGATATTTGACCCAGAATTAGGGAAAAAAACGTTCTGCCATAACTCGCATGTGATATAATACATTTTAAAATCATGATAATTTTGCTTCATAGTGTACCAGTAGTTGGCCATTTTAGATAGTGCACTGATGATTATTTGTTACATGATGTTTGAATTGTTTACAATAAATCAGTGCTTGACTGTTTCTCTGTTCTTTCCTGTCATTACCCAGTACCCAATCATGACACATAATTTTTTTTTTAAAGATGAAAGAGAGAACGAAAAAAGTGGCATTATTGAAAGTAAATGGTCGACCCTTAAAAGGGCAGTTTTAAGGTTGCTGTCTTGATTGAGTTAAGTCTGTTGCATCAAATTCCTCTTTGTTGTTGTCAAGCGAGAAAAGTCGCTATTTGCCCTCATCTGTCATTCTTGTCAACTCCATAACAGAAGACTCTCCTACAATGAACTTTTTCCCAGTGACTCTTTTGCCATGTGCTTATGCAGTAGGCAATTTATATTTAATTATTCACAATATTTAAATCTATATAAACTCCAATTAATTTAAATCCTAAGATTGATCCTTTCGAATGCTGTGTTGTTTTCTCTGCAAGTAAAATAACGTCTCCATTCCTACCAAAGAACATTACCTTTTTGTCAGTAAGTTGCATATACACTCCCTGTAGTTAGGCAGCATTTGCTCTGATCTTTGCTCAGGCTAAGCATAGTTGTTACTTTAAATTCAAAGATGTGACACTTCTGTCAGTGAATACAAAGGTGTCACTGGTTAAGAAACTTTCATGAGTAAACACCTGGCATTGCACTGTACCATATGTATCTAAGTAAATTAACATCATTAAATGAAACAAAGAAAGATTGAAAATATAGACTAAGCAGCTCATGTCCAAAAAAATAATTCAAAATAAATATGTTAATTAGTGAACAGTGTTAATTACCTTAAGAGTTGGACCTAAGGAATAAAGATGAGATATAATGTGGGCTCTATAGAGAAGATGAATTAATCTTGGTACATGTATGTTAGTTAAAGAACTTAAGACTGCAGATGTGAACTGTTGTCAAGATGAATTTACATGAGCTTTAGGTATTTATACTCCAGTATCACCAGTCAAATGGATCATGTATTAAGCTAATTCATTAGGGAAAAAAGATGTCCCCTAAATGTGCATTTGATGAGAAAATTAACACTGTTTGAATTCTAACATTATAGTTCAATTCAACTCTGAATAATGATAATAATTAATGAAGAAAAATTGTATTAGATCAACAGTTATGAAATATTGAACATTTATGGTAATCATATTTGTTTCGTTGCAGTATGGTACTTTGCACAGCTTTAATATAAATGTTATAGAGTAGAACAACAAGTTACCAGTCATATGTAGAGCAACAGGCTACACAGTGATCTGAAATACAATGAGTTTATTAACATAACCAATTAAAGAACAAGGCTATTGAATTGAGATTTGTAAACATTATTTAACACTTTAATAAGGCTGGTAAACAATTTAGTTACAATGCGACGGATTGAATATTCACAAGGAGAGAATGTGACATGTGTAGGCAGCTTTAGTGCCTTGATCCTTTCATCAGCTCGACCTGGAAAAAATCCTTTTTTGTTTTTTGTTCTTTTGTAAAACATGCACCCCCTTTGGAAAATAAGAAATTAGGTAAAATAAGTGCATGTTATACACACCAAAATATGGTATACATCTGATAATGAATGTTGATATTTGGATGCAGCCACATTCATACACCTCATCCAACAATGCTACACACACATTTGTCCATCAGATACATTACCTAATCACATTAACATTAGGAAAATAACTCTGTTACCACTGAATCCAGCCCTCCATGAAGGAAAAAAAAAGTCTTTCCGTCAATAGATCATATAGATGAAGGGAAGTAACTCTTACAGATTACCTTCCCTTGTCCCCACTGGGTTGCTGCCTCTATCCCAGATGTTTACCAGTTAAAGATTTTGCTCAACACTGTCAACAGTGCCTCTGGGATGCAGTTTCTTTTCTAATTGTTATGAAACCATTCATAAAAATTTTTTTATGTGTGTTTTATTAAGTCATATGGTTGATATACTTTGAGCATACAACATTTGTGAATTTTTAGGTGAATTTCTTCATATTATTGCAGTTTGTTATTGTCCTTGTGATATCGACTGGTAAGACTCGCATGTCTACTTTCACCATTGTATATTGAATTTGCATTGTGAACAATGCTGTTCATTCATGCATTTCTATTATAAGTATTCTCGGTATGTGAGTTTTGCCTAATTGAATCTACCTTGTGTATTTTTTGTGTGTACTTTGTTTTTTCTCACTGTCGTTTCAGAGATGTCAATGAAATGCAAGAAATGAAAGCACTTTAAAGTCACAGAGGATAACCATTAGACATGCCTGGCATGCACAAAATGTTGTTGTTGCACTCGTGCAGTGTTTGTACTTTGTGGGCTGAGGGGATATGGTCCAACTTTTAAAAAAACACAGCTGAAGGGCTGCAAAATGAAGTCACATTCCAACTATCAGACCATGACGTTTTGAGTATCCATCTGAACTCTGATTCACCTGCTATCATTATGGGGGACACAGTGATTCCACCCACATACCCAATCCCTAGTGAAGATTTCCCGAACAGCGCCATTGGTGATGATGACATCTGATCCCACGGAACCTGTTAAAAGTGAACCTGCCCACGCTTTCTTGGATTTGCATATGCAGTGTCTTGTACAGCAAGCTTAGCCATCACAGATGTTAACAGGTGAATTGGAGGATACCATGACAGATTTTCCTTACTGTTGGCAGTACACTGGGCATCAGTTTCCTTTCCAGCCAATGCATGGCCTTAATGCCTGTGAGACCAGGCATGCAGGAATGCAGTCATCCAGCTCATCCCGCAAATCCAATACCATATGCCATATTCCTTCTCCTTCCCAGCTGCTGACCAATTGGTCCAGCTGCCTGGCCAATCTGTTGACAGGTTTAGCTAGCAAGACTCTTTTGTTTTTGACTGTCGAACTGCACATTGTTTGACAGTTATGATAGAGATGGCAGGGTATGCCCGGCCTACTGTCGTGGCTGACCGGCTGAACTAACTTGATACATCTCCCAGGTGCAATATATTGGACAGGCCACAGTTTGTGCAATCCATCCGGCCCAGCCCAACCGACTGTCTCAAACCAGCATACTCCAACTGGACCACATTCCATGCTGAATATGATTGCAACGGCTTATTAGCATACCAGATAGGTGGATGCCACATCACGCATGGTGATGACACAGTGACATCCCTGCTGTGTGGCATGTTATATCTGGCGGACACAAGGCATGCAGGATGAGGACCACCCCCCTCTGCTGATGAACGAATGACACAGAGCTTCCTGAACACTCTGATCTGACTTTGGAACAGACAGAATTCAGCTTTAAGGTGGCAAAAGAAGAAATATATAGGATTTTGCCATAGGCTCTTCTCCTTCAGCACATAATACCGCATTCCGTAATACTGTGATACCGCATACAAAGTAAGGGCCTCAGTAGACGTTGATGATGAGGATAAGCATTTGTCCTAATAAATTCAACACAATGATCAAAGATTGCCAAAATTACTCTGCATCTCTTGGATAAGATTCATGACCACAGTAATTCGAGGACCTATTTGGTGAGTCATTTGCCTGCAACTTTCTCACCATACTGGTATAAGTCACATACACATGCGTACCACTTGAATGTACTTGGTGTGGATAAGGACATAACTGCCATTAACATATCTGTCCCCTTGTGTTATAAGATGGGCAGATGGGTTTTTCAACCACATCAGAGTTGGTGAGGAATTTCATTTCTTCCTCCATACTTGACTTCGTGCTGCTAGTTATCTTTCATCCAACTGAAAAGGCAGGGAGTGAGAATGCTTGGGAATCAGTGTGCCAGATAGCCAAAGTAGTCATCAGGGCAGCTTACCATATGATGGCAAATGCCTTAATGACTTCCAGCAATGTAGATTTGATAAGAAGAAATGCTCTTTTGAGATCTACTACACTCCAACCTCACCATGCAGCTACACAGCATTCTTTCCCTTTCAGTTACCCCCATTTGTTCAGGGGCCATACTGAGGTTAGAAAGCAGGCAGCACAGGAGTTGTCACTTCAGTCCTTCTACAAGCCCCTACCTTGTCTCAGCCTCATCAGGAGTCGTACCAGAGAAGGGACATCAGTTGTCAAAATGATGGCAGGAGTACTTCTCAGCAGCAACAGCCTTTTCATGGCCCTGCAGACTATAGGTGGCCATATGCCCCTAACTTTCGCAGGTAGGCCAGAAGGAGGAGAGAAAAACAGTTTTGCTTCCCCCAAGCCTCCCACCAAACTGACAATTACTTGCTATCCCTCCCACCTGCTGGTTACCCTCCTGTGGGCGCTAGCATCTTTTTTTGCCAGACTTGGATCAATTTCTTTATGACAAACAGTTGGGTGATAGAAGTCATTTTGGAGGGTCTCTGATTTTGTTTATTCACCCCCTTTATTCACATCCCTTTTGTTGTCTTCTTTCATGACAGATCATGAGCAATCACATGAAGGCAGACATGTTACAGAAGGAGATAGAACATTTGCTCATAAAGCAGGCAGTGGAGTTAGTCTAGAAACTGAATTTTTCTGGTCATAAAAGTTAATGGGATATTGAGACCAACCATAGACATGAACCAGTTCAGTTTATTGCTGTCTCGAACTTCAAAATGGAGACAGCAAGATCTATATGGCTATCGGTGGGGCATGACAAATACATGATCAGTCTTGATCTGTCCATTTTGTATATCAACAGAAAAATGACCTCTTTCTGCTTCATTGGCAAGACAGTGGCTACTGGCGGAAATACCTTTGGAAGCCCCCCAGCTATAATTCACAATCTGTACAGATGCCAGTTTTTCACATTGGGGGACATACTTAATGCTGCGCTTCTTGGCCATCAGCAGCAAAGTGGATGGTACAGGAGAAGGCCCTTCACACCATTCTTTAGGAAATGACGGCCATTCTTGATGCCTTCCATCCTTGGATAAAGAACATACAAGCGAAAACGATACAGATTTTGATAATGTCAGACAACTTGGTCGTGGTGAACTACCACTTAAAGTGGGGTGGGGTGGGGTGGGGGGGACAAAATCACCAGAGTTCTGTATTATGGTATGGGAGTCCCGTAATTGGTATGGCCAATATCATATACACGTACAAGTCCAACACATCCCAGGCAGGCTTAAGGCTAACTACTTCATATGGAGTGGTCTCTCTATCTGTCTGTCTTTCATTGAGTTATGCCCTATGGGACCAACCAATGCTAGACCTATTCGGGACAAGGTGGAACAACAAACTGCGCACCTTCATCTCTCTGTTCCCAAATGTAGGGACCTGGGGAGTAGACATCCTGTAAATCAGCTGGGAGGAATGTAGTCCTATGGTTTCCCCCAGTGATCTTAATACTGAAACTAATCCAGAAGCTGAGGGGCAAGACTTGCACAATACCGGTAGTTCTAATTGCTCCTCTCCAATGGGACAGATCCTGGGTCATTGATCTGCTTGATCTTGTGACAGACATACCCAGGAAGATCATAGTGACCCCCATTATGCTGAAGCAGCCGAGGTCATTGGTATTCCATCATTTTCCAGAGAAACTCCTCCTTCATGCCTGGCTCTGGTCAGAGATGCCTTGCATTAAAGAATTCTGCACTTAAATCATGGAGAGAATATTGATAGATACAAGGCTGTCCACTTTGAAGGCGTTTGAGGGGAAGTGGTGCAGTTTATCTGACTGGTGTCATGTTAATGACATCACACCACTCTTATCCTCGATTACCCAGTTGGTTAACTTCTTTTTTTTTTCCTCTTTGAGGACAAAAAATTGGTCTCTATCATGATCAAGGGCTACCATTCCATGATTTCCAACAGGCAGTCAACGATCGAACTGTCCATGGTGCCCAACAGAGGCTTTTGCTATTGATTAAGACAGGAAAGCAAGACATAACCCCAAAAGTGCTGGTCTTGTGCCTTAGTGGGTTATTAGATCAGCATAATCTTTGAGTTCTCACAGGATCAGGTATATCTTATGAAGATCTCAGCTTATGAAATATTAGTGATGTTGATTAGCCTGGCCTTCAAACATAATGTTTCAATTTGAGACATAGTGAAGTTAATTGGCTGGTATGCTTAGTCAACTTTCTCCAGCTTCTACGTTATGGGACATTACCTTGCAAAGAAGAGAGCTGAATCATGTTGGGCCACTAGTAGCTGCCCAGACAGTTACCATGCCCCATTCATGACAGCACAATTTTCACTCCTGGGCATGACCTTGTAGCTTTCACTAGATTTGCCCAGTTACCATGCCCTATTCATGACAGCACAACTTCACTCCTGGGCGTGATCTTATAGCTTTCACTAGATTTGCCCAGTAAACTTTTGCAGGTAAGGCAATAGCCAGGGGTCTCCTTCTCATGAGTATAAACATATAATATTTGGCTGTGTTGCCTTTACGTTAGTTCATCCATTCCGTAGAGCAGTCATCATAGTCCAGGAGGGTGACGTGGTAGAAGTTGGATGCTCATGCATTTCCTCCTCCTCATACCTTTCCTCCTGATATTAATGTGATCAGGTAATGTATTCGATGGAGAAAGGAAATTTTTTTAGTACAGTGAGGGGAGGTGTCAGAGCTACTTCCCTTTGCCTATATGAATTATAGATGGAAAGACATTTTTTATCTTTCAAGGAGGGATGGATTCTGAGGTAAGGGAATTATTTTCCTAATGTCAGTGTGATCTGGTAAGTAGTCTTGGAGAAATATCATTTATTTTAAAATGTCCTTTTTATGTAAGAATGATCATTTAAACGAATACCAAGATGCATCATAGACCTTTCTGTTAAAAAGGTGTTTTGAACATGAAATTTTATGACTAGATTAGCAATTATCATTTGTTCTTTAAAATTGTACTGAGAAATATTTATTTGGGTCAAAGAATTTTTTTTATAGCCAATTAAACAACTTAATTTTCTGACATTCATTTCTATTGATTCTCCACAGGTATTGCCTGTGTGAGTGTATCCCTTGTGGATGGCAAAGAGCACACTGTGAGACTGCTCCATTGTGCAAAACCCTCCAGTCAGGCCCACTCCTCTGTACATACCCAGAGTGACCTAGAGGCATTCATCTATACTGAACCATATGAAGCCAAGGGCAAAAAGCCAGGTAAAATTAAACTGAAAGTAATTATTTTCTTTTCTTGCTGATAAATTATTATCCCCATGCTTTTTGAAGAAAAGGTGTGGATTATTTTATCTTAGCTGTCCAAATGTGCATATGTAATAATCAAGTCCTCCTACACAGTCTGAAAAGAAACTTCATACTTTGGGATATTATTGGGGTTGGTCTTTAGATATATACAACAATTGTAGAATTTTGATCAATCTGGGGGGTGGGGGTAGAGCTTGGGAGTGGGAACACTTGCATGTATATATAATTAAATTAGTACCATATATACTCGCGTATAAGCTAATACCAACTGCACACTGCATAGATCCAGATCTGCCGTCGCATTATTTGATGGCAGATCAGGGTCTATGTTGTTTGTAGGGAATAATCAGTAGAACAAACAACATAGACCCTGATCTGATGGCGCATTATGTGATGGCAGATCAGGGTCTATGTTGTTTGCGTTTGGACCTGGGTTATACGTGAGTATATACGGTAGGGACAACGGAGAAAAGCATGGTGGTAACACTGCTTTGCTCCAGACTTCGAGTAAAAGTTTGTAACAAAGGTATCAGCATTGCCTTCTGCTGCACAATTTTCACCTTGAGTAATTTATTGGAAAATGTTGCTTTTATTGCAGCTGAGTCATTTTCATAAAATGATATGAAGAGAAAAATTGCAGGCAGTGTTGTGAATACTATTTATGCAGCAATTTTTGCATTAAATTTTCACAACAAATTTTAGACCATGACATAATCTGTAAACATTTTGCTTCTTAAGGATCATGTAATTTTACTAAAAGATGCTTTCTTTCTTCAGGACCAACTGCCCTGATTCAGTTTCGTATATGGGAGCGTGGTAGTGTAGATATTGCAGTTCTAAAGGACAAATTGATGGGAGCTCTGAAGCATGCATTGTGTGACATCGTCATTGAGTACTACCTCCTAACAGCACCAATATGTGAGATTCCCCTGCATCTGGAAGAGTTGCCCTCCCTTCCCACCCACTCTGCTCCCTCTTCCCCGCTTGTCACTAAAGGTGAATCTTGCTTATTAAAAGTCAATTTGTAACCCCATCCCTTTTTTTACCCATGAAGATGTGTTTATTTGTTACATGGATTTTACACAGAAATAATGAGATGCAGTAAGAAGATTTAAACTTTTTAGCTTTCAAGCAGTATGTGTCCATCGTGCATCATGCATTTGCATCATCTGTCAGCAATTTAATATTCTCACTTTTAACCAAGTCTGGCATGAAGGTCTTTCAGTTTTACATACATTATGCTAATCCATCATCAGTATGGTCATGGTATCTAAAAATACAAAGCCTTTGAACAACTTCTATAAAAAAAAACTGCCAAAAAGAATTTCATCAAATTTGACAAAAAACTTCCTTTCATGACAGCCTTTTAAGTTTGTACAAAAAATGCCAATCCACTATTGAATATGACCATACTTGACATAATAAATGCATTGTGCACTTAAAATAATATCATTTAGGGTTAAAGTTTATCATATTAACCACACACTGATAATGTCATAAACCACGTGCTCATCTCTTGTATGTACATACTAGAAGAGTTTGCTCCCTTTGTATATGTTGAGAGCTTTCCAAAAGCTCTCCACTTTGGAAGTTCATTTGCTCTCCGGATATTGTGTCCAATAAAATATGTTTATGATTCATGTTTCAGACTGATTTAACCACAAAGTTTAGTGGTAATGACACAACAGGCTTGTGTGGTGGTAGGTTTGAAGAAAATCAGACTGATTTAACCACAAAGTTAAATGCTAACATGACAACAGGCTTGCATGGGGGTAGGTTTTAAAAAAATCATGATGTTCTAAGTGGATTTTAGCAGTTGCTTCCCATCCATGAAGTAAGCTATGATAAAAACACATACGCTAGTAATGGATAACTTTTATGTGAGTTCTGATCAAAAGACGATGTGTGTGCTGTGTCAGGTATTACGTAAAATAAAATTTGTGGTCATTTCACATGTGAGTGCCAAAGTATTACAAAACTGGAGTTTACCTATAGGTTTGAGTGCTGTTGATGTTTACACTGGAGGGTTGTTGAAGTTTATGTTTGAGGACTTGAAGTTACATTTGGAGCACTTGTTCTGATCAATTAAAATCAGTATAATGATTCTATACCTTATTCCCATTTTTTATATATTTTGAATCATTCTCTGATCAAATAGCTTTACTCTATATGAAAACTTCCATAAAAATTAAATGATCATTAGTAATCTTTCAGATATGAAATGAAAGGTATATATAATTGAGACATAACTTTGTGATCTACAATGACTCCAGTATCTGAATACATACTGTTTATACTTGTGTATAAGCCGATACCAACTACAAACTGCATAGACCCAGATCTGCCGTCACATAATGCGCCAGCAGATCTGGGTGTATGCAGTTTGTAAGGACTAATTAGTAGAACAAACAACATAGACCCTGATCTGACGGCGCATTATGCAATGGCAGATCAGGGTCTATGTTGTTTGCATTTGGACCCAGATTATATGCGAGTATATACTGTAGGCAGGCAAAGTTAGAATTGCAGATACATGTATTACTTTCATAAATATCTGAGTGAAAATTAGACCATTACTAACTATGATGAAACACTTATGTGACCTGTTGTATTAAAATACTGTAGATATAAAATAAATGTAAAAATATAGTAAATTGGCACAAATACTGATCACTTCATACTACAACTGAGCACCACTAACCACTACAGACCACTGCCCACTGCACTACTGAACACTGTACTTATTCAGGTGTGTACATGAGTGTACATTGCTTGCTCCATGATAAAGATACATCAGCACTCAATTGTAGCATAGATTAGTTCTCAACCATAAACAAACCAGCCTTTAAATGGATACCTAGCATTTTATCCAATGACACATAAATCACTGTGCCTGCACTAGTTCATAAACTTTAGGAAATTACTTGCATTAAATCAAAATGTTATCATTACCCCTCTCCCCACCCCCAAGTGGGCAGTATTTAGAGATTTCTACCCATTTGTGGATCAATTGGACAATGTCCATGCTGTAACTTTCACTTCAGTAAGACTTTTTAGACCAAACTTGCAGCTTGGGTGCATCCTGGGATAAAGGTGTCACTTTTAATCTGGGTCATTGTGACCTTCTTTCAATGGAATATTAACATTGCTTAAAAATCATGTTCATGCTCTCTAATTCTGATACCTTTTCACCTGTGTGTGTTTGAGTGTGTTTTAAGAGAGAGAGAGAGATTGAGAGAGATTAATCCACCTATTATTACACAGCATAAACAGAATCTCCCAGTCTAATTAGAGGAAGAGAGAGAGAGAGGAGATTAATCCACCTATTATTACACAGCATAAACAGAATCTCAGAATCTAATTACTCTGGATTGCCACATCTTATACTATAATAGCATTAACAGAATCTCCCAACCTAATTACTCTGTATTCCCACATCATATATTCCAACAGCATAAACAATCTCCCAACCTAATTACCCTGGATTCCCACATCATATACTCCAACAGCATAAACAATCTCCCAACCTTATTACTCTGGATTGCTACATGCATATGTTACACTCCAATAGTATAAACAGATTATCCCAACCTAATTACTCTGGATTCCCACATCATATACTCCAACAGCATAAACAGAATCTCCCAACCTCAGTACTCTCGATTGTCACATGCATATGTTATACTCCAAATGTGAAATTGCCCATGCTATGGAATAGGCAGTAATTTTGCTCATTTCAAGAAAATGGGCATAGTGTTTGCACATTTCATAACAAGTTTGCTGTCGGTTTACCTATTTCATGCAGTGGGCAATCCTTGTAATTATTGTACAAGTTGAATGCAACATTTCTTAATAAATTAGTACTTATGAATTCTAGAGATAATTTCTTAGAAAAACAGGATAGGAAACATTTTCAAGCTCTAGAGTTATTCATTGCTTCGAAAGACTGGTTTCTTTTACATTTATATAAAACCCTTTTACAGTTCATCCAGCTCAGTGAAAAGTCATCAGATTACCAAATCCTCAAGATATCAACCATGTTTACTAAATTGTTCATAAATTACGTAACCCTGCATTACCATGTTTTGTCCCACCCACCACAAAAATCAGTGTCCCTAGGGTAAAGTCCCATGGGGTTTGTATAGACCCAAGGGACAACTTTCATTGGTCGTATGAATTTGCCCTTGCATGCCCAGTTAGTATTTACATGGTTCGGTGGTGGGAATCATGATAATTTCCAAGTTATACACCAGGGTCTAAGTCAGAGGGTGGTGATGGGACGGGATTGGGATGGACCTCAGAGCAGAGTCAGTGTCAGTTGCATGTAGTTTTTTCATGCCCATTAAGCGTATTATGGTTATAGGTGAGGATCCAAGTTATGACCCAGAGGCTAAGTCCAGGGGAGATAGGCATGGATCATGAGGCCAGTGTCAGTTATATGACAGATTTGTCTTTTAATATCCAGTAGGTTAATTTACAGTTATAGGTGGGGATTTCAATAGTTTTCTAAAGTTCAGACCTGGGACCAAGTCCCTGGGTGGGGGGTCTGGAAAAACCCTGGACATGATCCAGGGCCAGTTTTAGATGTTTTTGCACTTGGATCATTAATCACACATGGTTATTTGAAGTATATGCAAAATCACTCCTTCCCCTGATACCCCTACCACCATAGGTCAGAATTTCAAGTGTTGGCAAAATTTACACTTATATAACTATCAATGACCCAAGTTTCATGTGTCCAGCTTTAACAGCATTGGAGGAATTCTGTATTATTACACACAATGTTACGTACAGTACCAATGGACTGTATCACAACATTATCCCCGCATATTCAGAGGAGTATGGTGATAAAACGAATTGCACAAAGTTTATCTGAAGATTATTGTCTCAGTTAACATCTATCTGGCACAGTCAACATCAGTCATGTTTTTTTAAAAGGTGTGGCACTATGATGAGTATAGACAGTATTTACTGTCTTAAAACAACGCACCATCAAACAACGTATTTGCCAGATTTTTAGCCAAGAACCCATCTTTTTGAAAATATTCCTTTCATCATCAATCTTGGAAATTTAAGCAAGATTGCAATATAAACATTTCAGAACAGACCAACTGTTCAAATTTTCTCTTGAATGACTGACCATACAGACTTTTTTTTAAAAAGATGCTTTTTTCATGCAGGATGTATTTGTTTCTCCTTCAAATACATTTCCTGATCACATTAATGTTGCGGGAACATAAGCCCACTACCTCCTAAATCCAGTCCTCCCAAAAGACAAAAATTCATCTTTCCTGTCCGTCTTATATATACAAAGGTCAATAACTATTGCCCATTACCTCCCCTTGCCATTGCCAGGTGGCACTGGTTTTAAGCTTTTGCTGTTGAACTGGCTATATTGTTCACTTTGCCTCCCAAAAATCCAGCAATGTTTTTCACCTACCATCAGCCATCCATTCAGGATTTTTTTTTTATCTGTTGTAGTAAGAATTCTACAGGTTGTGTACATTACTTTTTTATTTTGGTCACATTTTACGTGAATTTATTCAATTAGGCTGACATAGTTTTTCTGCGATCTCTGACCGTATGCTTCAACACGGTATCGAATAACAGATGTGTTGCAAGTATTTTTTCCCGCTCACTGGGTGCTTCTTTAACACCGGTGGTGCAATGGGTGTTTATGACATTTTGTTTACACAGCCAAGTTAATTTATTATTTGTTTTGTCATTTCAGTCAGTCATGATGCCAAAATGCACAAAGTGTAAGTAATTGAAGGGCAACAAGGACTCACACCAATCATATCGAGCTGCAACAAATGCATGCAGTGTGTCCGCCATGTGGTCAGAGGATGCGTGGTACAGTTCTTTGGAAAAATGCTAGGAACAGGGAGAAACAAGTGAAATCTAAGACTGAACAGACAGACATTTTGAGTATTCATCCTAAGATGGAGTTACTGGCCAGTCTTGTGGGGGGACATTACTTGGTACCCCCCCCCCAATCTAAGATACAATGTACGCTACCAACTGCTACTGTTACATGTGAAGAATTGGAGGAAACTGGGGCTGCAGACTTGTCTTTCCTACGGCCTCCTATGCCATTGTTGGAACAACACGTGCATTGCCTGGTGCAGGAGGCGATCATGCAGTTGATTAGCTCTGGTCAGTTTCTACCAGTATGTCCGTCTTCTATCTCATTTGATAATTTTGATAGTTTGGGGGAGTGTCCCCCCATTGTTAGGCAGCCCAGTGGGCAGAGGTCCCCCTGCATGTCTGAGCCTTCAAGCCTGTTAAGTATGGGTGCATGGTATTTGTACATGCTCTACATGAGCCATCCTATCATACCACATTCAGTACGATGCTTTCTTGACTACCGACTGTCCCATCCTGCCATCTGGTTCTCAATACATGGGGTTTGCAAATGATTTACTGGAGGTGTCCCATCACACCGTACCTCTGTGATGTGTCTCGGCTGTTGACTGTCCTGTTCAGCCATCCAGTTCTCAATTCATGTTACCTCATGACGGTTTAGCTTCATTAGCAAAGCATTCTATGCCTAGGCTGGTAGGGCCCTGTAATATTAACCTGTACGGGGATCTTAGTGATAGATCTGCCCATCCTCCTACCATTGTGAACCAGTTGGTAGCAGAGCCGTCCACACTGCCATCCATACGTTCAATACCCATACCAATCTTTCAATCTATCAATCAGCCATCTGTACCGATGCGACAGCTTCATCCTGGGGATACGGCTAGCAATTTGCTGACAGCTTACCCTTTGGCGCGGTACCGGGGCAGTCTTGGGGATGACAGCCACACTTCAATGCCTCCTGGTATGTATTATCCGGATGTAGAGATTAATCTGCATGAGGACAGTCTACGTACTGAGTCTGGGGATAAGCTTGATGAACCTCTTTACTCAGATCCCACTATGGAGAGGACTGAGTTCAGCTTTAAGGCTGCGGTTGAGAAAATTTATCAGGTGTTGTCAGCTTTGGAATACCCACCACCCCCTACTTCTACCCCAGTCTACAAGGTCAAGGCCTCACTTGACTTCAATGACAAAAAGAAGTGGGTCCCTCCTTCCATCTCCCTTTGGTTCACTGTTGCTATTTTTTGGTGTGAAGATGGAGGAAGTGTGGAAGCAGGCAGCTTAGGAATTGCCCTTAACCTCGCTGCTCACCAACCACAGACTTACAAACCCTTTCCAACTCATCCTCAAAGATGCAATGGTCGGAAACAAATGGACATAGGCTTGTTTGCTGCACAATCACATAACCAGCCTCAATCTCAAAACAACAAACAGAATCGACCATCCAATCATATTTTGAGACAGTCTTATAGAGGGGGTAAGAGACCGAGTTTCTCTACCCCAATGCCTCCAAATTCTCGCTGTTGACTCATTCCCCCAACCGCCTGCAGACAGCCTACTGATGGGCTCCAGACTCTTGCAGTTAAAGCATTGTTGGATCACCCTTTTACTGCTAAACAAGTGGGTAATCTAAATTGTCTTGGTGGGGCTTCGGATTACATTTATCCAAGCCCGTTCCCATTCATCCTCCTCCGTTCCTGATGGAAGTACCATCATATTTGGGTAAGGATGAAGTTTTGCAGCAAGAGATCAGGATAGTCATCAACAAGAGGGCGGTGGACATTGTTCAAAATCCATATCTCGGGGATTCTACTCCAGGCTTTTTCTTGTCAAAAAGGCCAATGGCAATCTCAGGTTGATCATTGACCTGAGCCGACTGAACCACTTTATAGTTGGACTGAAATTAAAGATGGAAATGGCATGACCAGTTTGACTCTCCATCCATCCATACGAGTTTGCTATCAGTATCAACCTGACTGATGCCTACTTTCATCTCCCCATCCATCCATCCTTATGGAAATTCCTTCAGTTTGTGTATCGAGGGAATATTTGCCAGTTTTGAGCTATCCCATTCGGTTTAAACATCAGTCCTTGGGCCTTTACAAAAATAATTAACTGCGTCATCACCTTTTTCTGTTAGACCTCATCCACTGTGATTGCGGTGTACTTGGACGACATCTTCCAGAAACATATGGTAAGTTCGATTCTTGTCAAGGGAAGGAATGATCTCCTAATCCTTTAGCATTATTTCAGGTTTCTGATAAATTGAGGAAAAATTTGATCTCTGGCCATCCCAGCAGTTCATCCATCTGGTTATGGAATTTCTCAACTATCACAATCTTGTATTTTTTCCCCACATTCGGGTAGTCTGAATTGTTGAACTCGTAGAGTCCATTCCTAACAGGAAATGGATCACAGCCAGAGAGTTTTTGCAACTCCTTGGATTGTTTAATGTGGCAGCGGATCTGATTCCACTAGGTCGCCTTTACATGCACCCTTTACAAGATGGCCTTGCTGTCTCCGTGGCGCCCCTTTTTTATGTCACTAGATTCCAGGATCAGCATCATGAGCAACATATAATCATTCCTGGTTTAGTGGTGCAATCAAGGTTGGCTCATAACAGGAATTCCTCTGGAACAACCCCAAATGGAATTGACTATGTATGGACCCAAGTACCCATAGTTGGAGAACCCACCTGTTGCCGGGCTTTGACACTGCCAGTGGCCAGTGGGGTCCAGAGGAATATGTCTGCACATCAGTCTTTTGGAAATAAAGGCTATCATCAAGGTCTTTCATTTCTAGAGAGACCATCTCCACAGAAAGGTCATCTTAATAATGTCCAACAACTCAGTGGTTGTGACATACCTCAAACAGGGCGGTACCCAATCAACCAACCTTTGTTGCCTGGTCTGGGACATACAGCATTGGTGCGCACATCTTGATATTGCCATCCAGATCAGACATATTCCTGGCAGACTCAATGTTTTGGCCAATTCTCTGTCCAGGTAGTGTCAGATTCTCCATGCAGAATGGTCCCTCCATCTGTCGGCCTTTCATTGGATTTGCACACTGTGGGGGTTTCTGTTGATGGATCTTTTTGCGATTAGGTGGAATTGCAAATTGACCATCTTCATCTTCAGTTTCTGATCCCAGAGCATGAGCAGCGGATGCCCTTTCTATCAGTTGGGAAGGGTTGTAGGGCTTTGCCTTCACCCCTTCATTAAAGTCTTAGTACCAACAATTATACAGAAATTGAGGAGCCTGAACCAGGTCAAACTTAATCTTCTCAAACAGCCTTGGACCAAAGTGTTCCATCCATGTCCAGATCAACTCCTCCTTCACGCTTGGTTCTTGTCTGGAGAGCCTTGTGAAGGAAAGATTTTAAACTTTTGTGGAGAGGGTCACATGAGCAAGAAAGCCTTCCACTTTGAAGGCTTATGAGGGAAAGTGGCATGTCTTCAGGGACTGGTGCACAGTCAACAACATCATCCCTTTGAGTGCCTCTATCCCACAAGTAGCTGACTTTTTTCTCTGGCTTTTCGAGGAGAAAAAGTTGGCTCCAATTACTATCAAAGGTTACTGCTCCATGATATCTGACACTTTCCACCATCATTCCTGAGAGGATTTTTGTCAAGATAAAGACCTCTCTGATTGGTTTGCCAACTTCGACCTACAGCACTCTAAATCTTTCTCCCAAGTGGAATCTTTCCTGGGTTCTGACTTGGCTGAATTCAAACAAATTTGAACCCTTAGCCAGGACCTCGCTGAAGCTCCTATAAAACAAAACATGTTTCCTGATAGCGGTAGCCTCAGCATGCAGGGTGAGTGAGTAGCCTTCTCCGTGGACTTGGACTATCTTCAGTTCAGATCAGATGGTTCGGTGGTCCTTATGACACAACCTGGTTTTGTTGCCAAGAACTGGTTGCCATCAGCAGGCAATCAGAATATTGTTATACACCCTCTCGCCTGTATTGACACATCCCGAGAGGCGTTTTGCAACAAGGTCTGCTCCAGGCTATCAAGATTTACTTCAAGTGCTCCGAACCTTTTCATGGAACAAGAAAACACCTCTTTCTCCAGTTAAGCCTGGAAAGGAGGATATAACCCCTCAAACCCTCTCATTGTGGCTGAGGTGTGTGAAACGCTCGGCGTACTACAAGGTTTCACCCAAGCAGAGTCAATTCATATAGATCCCTGCTCATGAAATCAGGGCAATCTCAGCGAGCCTTGCATTTGACCACAATAATTCAATTTGAGACATCATAGAGGCTGTCAGCTGGCACACAAAGTCCACCGTATCGAGTTTTTATCTACGAGATTTAGCGTGAAAGAGACACACTGAATCTGATAGGTGCAGTGTCTGTCACACAGATGACTACCAGACCCAGTTGACGTCAGCACAACCTCAAGATGGGCCCCCTCCACAGCTTTTGCTGGATTCGCCTGGAAAATCTTGGTTGGTAAGATCTTTCATTTCTTCTTCCTAGATGCAAACCATATCTCCATTGGTTGTGCTGCTCTCAAGTTAGGAGAGTAGGTTATCTCTCATATAGGGAATTCAACATTCTTCCTTTGAAGGATACCTGAGGTATAGGTAGGATGCTTAACATTCCCTCTTCCTATTACCTATTCTCCTAACATTAATGTGATCTGGGAAAATATTTGAAGGAGAAAGAAAATTTTTCAATAAATTATGTTTCTCCAAGAATACTTACCCAATCACATTACTTTAATACCAATGTGAGCATCTGCTCAGCTTAAAATTAGTGCCACCTGGCAACACCAAGGGCATGTAATGGGCAAGAGTTATTGCCTTTTATCTATATAAGATAGACAGGAAAGACAAATTTTCAACTTTTTGGAGGACTGGATTCGAGAGGTAGCGGGGTTATGTTCCCCTAACATTAATGTGATTGGTAAGTATTCTCAGAGAAGCATAATTTACTGAAAAATTTGCTTTCTATATCGAAATTATGCTGATCCAACCTCCAAATGGCTGCATTGATGGCTATCTTGAAAATCTTTATTTGGGTTACTTCTGATGAATGGACGGTTGTATCGACATGGGGTTTTCACTAAAACGCTACAGCAATATGTAGCTGGTTTTGAATGCAAATGCTGTTTATCTGACCAACATTGCACTATAGCAGCCATCTTGAAAATATTGTTACCACTGCTCCTTGAACTAATGGTGGTATTGATATGGAATTTTCACAACGACATTTATTGCAGTAAAAATTCTGAATTAATAATTTTTTTAAAGACTGATTAAGTATTGATCCAGTTATACAGCCATTGCCTGAAAAAAGCACTATGGTCACATAAAATTGGAAAAACAAATTGCCTGCATGTGTCCTATTTACACTTTAGCATTACTCCAAGGGTGAAGAAAACACATTAGCTTAATGAAATGGATTTACACTTTGTTTAGATCCAACTG
This sequence comes from Margaritifera margaritifera, assembly GCA_029931535.1. Classification (NCBI taxonomy): domain Eukaryota; kingdom Metazoa; phylum Mollusca; class Bivalvia; order Unionida; family Margaritiferidae; genus Margaritifera; species Margaritifera margaritifera. The sequence continues at coordinate 713,493 of JAQPZY010001106.1, forward strand.
AAGTTTTAAATGAATTCAAAGTAATACAACCATATTACCAGCACATATATAAAAATAGGTATATTAACGTGCATTGTAATAAAGAAATCTGGCTTAAATTAGGTATTTCTCACCTGTAATAAGGAATAAATTATAATTTTCAGTATAGGATTCTTCAAATATGCACCAAATAACTGATTTATTTACTTATTTCATTTATAGTTATAAAATTTAGCAATAAATGCATATTATATGCCTAATTATCAAAACAATTTTCCTCATCATTCTATTCAAGTTATCACTACACTGATTAAGTTCTATATACATTCCATAATGTTTCTACATTTTTGATAAAAATCAGTACATTAGTTATAAGTTCAGATGCACCAAGACTGTCTTAATTGTGTTAGACATTAATCTGGACACTACGTATCCCAAAATCAGCATCGGTTATGTTGCATTTTCTGGAAATAGTTTGATATGAAACAAATAACTGGAATTTTTAGTGCAAGTGACAATCCCTAAACCTGCCCAATCAACCAGTTTGCTTTGTCATCATACACAAAATCCAGAGGCTGAGCTCAATAAACATTTTATTTTCTCTTTAGTCATTTCTACTGAATGCAAGTAACATTCATCACTGCTTAGAAAATCTCCATGAAAAATCAGAGAAAAAATATTAATGATTTTCTTAGGGACTATAACAGGATGCAATAACATCTGATTAGCCCAGTTAGTGTAGTGATACCTGTTACATGCTTACTAATAAATCAAGAGACAAATGCAACGTTGTAGATATGTAGTTGCACAATTTACAGTACTTGTCTAAACCATTTTTGAACCCCACCATGACAGGGTTATATAGTGATACCCATGTCCATGTATATATCCATCTCACTTTACTTAAGTTTTGCATTTAGGTCAGGCACTGTTATAGGCATACATGTTCCATGAACACATTTCTAGTTGAATATGAACTCTCATAACTGCACAGATGACAAAACATTCATCTAAATATTTTTTTGTCAAATTAATATTTTCTGTCATATTTTATTATGCATAATATTATTCATTACACGAGAGCACAATTTGTCATGTTTTTTGTTAATCTTGAAGACATGTAAACTACCCTTTAGAAAATGTATATATTGTTATGGTGAGAAATATTACTGCATGTATTTGCTTTTTTAGTCAGATCCAACAGCAAACTGCACAGACACAGATCTGCCATTGCATAATGCACAGGCAGATCTGAGTTAATGCAGTTTGTTAGGAGTAATCATTTGAACAAACAAATCAGGGTCTATGATGTTTGCAGTTGGACTTGACTTATAAGTGAGTATATATGGTATGATAACTGAGAATTGAGCAGCAATTACTTCCCCAATAAAGCATGACTTGCAGCAATACGAGTATCCAGAAGGATTTCTAACAGGCAGTTGTGAAAATCTATCATCATACCAATGTATTAGGAGTGACATAGATCATCAAACACAAAACAATACCATGGAACCCACTTTCAATGAATTTGGATTTTTTCTTAAATAATATTTTAGATTTCACAAAGTACTGGTTTGAATCTGAATGTGAATTTAATCTTATACAATTATTCTTTTTCCAACTTTTGCCAATTCCAACAATATTTTTCTGTCTCATAGTTGAAGACTTCCATGAAAGAAAGTTTTCATTGGTTTCGAGAAAGAAATCTGATGCAGTACATCATAAGCTTGAGAGACGTCAGTCCCTGCAGAATCAGTCTCCACTTCAGTCTCTGAAGGAGACCTTCTTTTTCTCCAAGAGAGTAATGTCCCCTCCACCTGACATACACAAGGTGAGTTATGTCCCCTACAAAAAGTTATTTTTTCCCTGAAACTTCTCTCTCGGTAGTAGTCCATATATCTACATTGTTCTTTCCTTTTTTTTTTAAGAATAGGTGAGAATCTTTATCATATCATTTATTTTTGAAAGAATGTGTACATTAATTCATATGTGTTGTGTTGTTTTGAAAGAGTTTGTACATTAATTCATGTGTGTTGTGTTTTTTTGAAAGAGTTTGTAAATTAATTCATGTGTTTTGTGTTGTGTTGTTTTAAAAGAGTTTGTGCATTATTTAATGTGTGTGTTGTGTTGTTTTCAAAGAGATTGTACATTAATTCATGTGTGTGTTGTGTTGTTTTGAAAGAGTTTATGTATTGCTGTGTGTGTTGTGTTGTTTTGAAAAAGTTTTTTTATTAATCCATGTGTGATGTTTTGTTTTGAAAGAGTTTGTACATTCATGTGTGTGTTGTGTTGTTTTGGAAGAGTTTGTACATGAATTCTTGTGTATATTGTGTTTTTTTTTAAAGAGTTTGTATATTAATTCATGTGTGTATTGTGTTGTTTTGAAAGAGTTTATACATTATTATATGTTTGTATTGTGTTGTTTTGAAAGAGTTTGTACATTAATTCATGTGTGTTGTGTTGTTTTGCACAAATCCTTCTAAATTGATGTGGAGACTTCAAGATTTGATAATTTTGGGAATATTTTTAGGTGTGTACAAGTTTTGAAATTTCTGTGGGGAGAGAAGTAGGGGCGATGGGTTTAGATTGAGAATAAATAACAGAAAAATTAAAAGATATCATGTTTTTCAGCAGATTCTAGTTGTGAATGAGTTTTGTTCTTTTCATTGCTCCATTGTAATGTAAGGTTCTTACATGTACCACTAGAAGTAGATGGAATATGTTCATATGTTATTTTAATTCAAAAGTGGTTGAAATCTGATTAGTAAAAAGGGTTAGGTGTACATTCTGATTTTGATTTATATTGAGCATAGAATTATAAGAAATAGAATAGAGTCATATCAAGGAATATTTCCCCCTCCCATGTCATATGTTTCCCCCTCCCATGTCATATGTTTCCCCCTCCCATGTCATATGTTTCCCCCTCCCATGTCATATGTTTCCCCCTCCCATGTCATATGTTTCCCCCTCCCATGTCATATGTTTCCCCCTCCCATGTCATATGTTTCCCCCTCCCATGTCATATGTTCAATAGTTTTATTCCATTTATTTGACTACTATCCCAGAGATCTGCAGTGTGACTTGGTAGGGTATTCATAAGTAATCAAGGAATATTTCCCCCTCCCATGTCATATGTTCAATAGTTTTGTTCCATTTATTTGACTACTATCCCAGAGATCTGCAGTGTGACTTGGTAGGGTATTCATAAGTAATCAAGGAATATTTCCCCCTCCCATGTCATATGTTCAATAGTTTTGTTCCATTTATTTGACTACTATCCCAGAGATCTGCAGTGTGACTTGGTAGGGTATTCATAAGTAATCAAGGAATATAGTTTTCATATCTTTTTGGATTAGAAAAGTATTGCTTTTTATGTTGGACTTTAATTAAAAGGTTGGCATCACCTCAGTCTCTTTTTTATTCACTCTCAACTCAGCTTAGCCATGAATACAAAATAAAAAAATTAAAATGCTTGTTACCAAATTTTATTTTGATTATTATATGTGACAGCAAAGTGACATACCTGAGGATTCATGGATTTAAATTCTTGTAAGCCAAATATGTTTGGGTTTTTGACTAACATGTATTAGGTACATGTACATGCATGCCATCTAATGAGATCTACATCAGTGGTTTCCAAACTTTTTTTATCATGACCCTAAATACCATCTTTTATGACCCAGAATGCAGTGCCAGTATGTTCATTTGGGTTGCGACCCGGGGTTTTGGAACCACTGATCTACATAATCTTTATGAACATCAATATCACTTGTGTACATTTGGCAGTGAGAGAAGCTCCTCATAGCAACATACATCACTGAACAGTATAACTTGTTCCTGTTTTGACCTAATTCACTCAATATCATTGTCATATCACATACTTAGAAATCAGAGCTGTTCAGATGTAACTGTCTTTAGTTTAAGAAGATAAATTTCCTGTCCAAACATGTACATCAAACAAGTATATTGACTGTGAAATATTCTTTTATCTTTCCAATTTCTCTAGACCTTTGATCTTACGAGTTTTGGCACCTCATCGCTGCAGCAGATTCGACCAGGTCAGCAGTCTGAAATCCTCCCTAGAAGTCATATACAGGAGAGTACCAGTCAACTACTGGAGCAGTACCAGTCTGGCACTTTTGGCAACCTACATAAAGTCTACACAGCATTGATGGAGAACTGGTTCAGCTTTTGTTGTCAGAATGGTAGAGTAATGTGATTTCACTATTTTTGATGAAGTATCATTTTTTTGTCAAATACATTACCTGATCACATTACATTAGGGATAACTTTCTGCTACCTCCAAATCCAGCCCTCCCGGAAAGACGAAAAATGTCAATTTCACTGTAGAAATTTTCAGGTGCTGTTCTTATCAACTATTACTTTCTAAATCATTTTGATAACGCTGTTTACATTATTTTATTTATATATATATATTTGTTGTATGCACTTGTTTGTTTCTCTTCTTCATTACAGAGATGACAACCAAGTGCGATTAGTGTAAACGATATAAGGTCATGGAGGATGGACACGAGTTGTGTCTGCACATACAGTTGCTTGTTGGCACACATATGTAATGTGAGTGCACTTTGGTATGAAAATAATTGGTCCAGAGTTTTGAAAAGCAGCTCAAGGGCTACAAAAACGAGCATGTTTAACTACACCTCATGTCCGATTCATTGATTAGTCTCATGGGGGATGTTGAGATGCCCTTTCCAACTCTGATGCAGATGCAGAAACAGCACCAGAACATACTGTATCCTTGAATACAATAGAATCATTGATTAGTCGAGATACCCTCTCCACCCTCCATGAAGATGCAGAATAGCGCCACAACATACTGTATCTGTGAATACAGTAGAATTTTTAATTAGTCTCATGGGTGATGTTAAGATGCACTCTCCACCCCCATGAGGATGCAAAATAGCACCAGCATATACTGTATCCATGAATACAGTAGAATCACCAAGTAGTCTCATGGGTGATGTCGAGATGCCTTCTCCATCCCCCATGCAGATGCAGAAACAGCACCAGAACATACTGTGTCTGTCAATGCAGTAGAAAGCACAGGCAATTCCAATCAAGTCATGGAATTGCATATGATCAATGTTGTCAATATGTCAAAGAGTAGATATGGTGTTTATATATTGTAATCCCACTGGGGATAAGCCTAGGACTCTGCCAATGAGGCATGATGGCTCACAAACAAATATGACCACACCCATGAGGCATGAGGGCTTGCAATCTTTTATCTCATGCATGCACAAAAATATTAAGACAACATGAAGATTTGCAAATTTGACCAATACAGTATAGACAGATGGTCCATACAAATACAGTATGGATGGATGGTATGTACCAACCATACCGCACCAGCCAGCCGGACCACAAAGCTCATATTGCCTTTGGTATGCTGTTCCAACTGCCGATCAACTGGTTCAGCCGTACAAAGAACTATGTATGATTACAGTGGTTAGGAGTCTGTTAGCTCTGACTGGTGAGCTAGACAGACACAGACTGCATATGCAGCTGGCCGTACCGACCATACTGCACCAGCCAGCTGGACCTCAAGGCATGTACTGTCTTTGGTATGCAATTCTGACTGCCGACCAACGCCAGACTACTCCATTTTTCATCACATTTGGACCAACCATTCTTACAAAATGATGGGCAATCAAAACCGTGTCAGAGGGTTTCCAGATTTTGTTATCCGAATCCCTCCACTTTCATCGTCCTACCTTCATGAAGGAACTCACCATGCAATCCCATGAAGGGGGATGTTTTTACACAAGAAAATCTAGTTTTCTGCTTGTAAAGGGCAGTGTAGATAATACAAAAAGCGCACAAACAGGGCTTCTACTCCAGAACATTTCTGATTACGAAGTCCAACAGAGGTTGAGACCTGCGATAGAGATGTGACAAGTACATGATCAGTCTTGACATATCCAACGTGAACTTCCACATATTGATTCATATGGCTCCAATCTTAGCCCTTGGGCCTTCACTAAGAGTTCAGGACATCTGCTTCAAAGATGACCATTTTCCTGCACGACACACCACAATAATATTTGGTAAGTGTTTTTTTTTCTTTCTGGTTTACGACATGAACAACCTTACTTCCCTCATTGTGTGGTGAATAGTCAATGTAGAGAAGTCGGACCTTGTCTCTTTTCAACATTTTGTTCCATCAAGGTATGGAACCCTTAACACATTTCAACTTATCATCTTCCTTCAAAAAGCATTAAAAGAATCTAAAAAGATTCATGCATCGGAGAAAACATTAACCAAGACGTTGAAGTTGTACCTTCAATAAGACATTGCACCAAGTCATCTCAGTTCAGGACATCCTCCACAGACAAGACGGGCATTCCTGGACAACACACTACAAAAAAACATTCAGTTAGCATGGATTTTGGTTCATGACATGAATAACTATTTTTCCCTCATTCACAGTTCAGGGTGGATAATCAAGTTAAAGAAGTCTATCATATCTCAACATTTTGTTGATTTAGATATGGAACTCTTAACACGTATTAACTTGGCATCTTTCTCCCAAACACATCGAAAGTATAGCTCATGTGTCAGAGAAAGCATCAAACAAGACATTGTTATGTGAGGAAGTTTCACACAGCTCCACAGCCTACTCAATGTGGAGGGGGGGGACATGTTACAATGCCATTTTACTACTGCGATGGTCAGTGGCATATGGAATCTTTAAAAGAAGGCTCGTCATATCCACCTCTTGGAAATGAAAGCCATTCTCAATGCCTTCACACATGGTAGAACATATCCATGGAAACACTGTCCTGAAAATGTCAGACAATTCGGTTGTGGTGACGTACCTCTGCAAAGGGGAGCATTCATCAGACCTTTGCCTCACTGTAGGGGAATACCTACATGGGTACTCCCAATATCAGGAAATATTCAAGTCTGGCACATTACTGGCTGGCTCAGTGTCCTGGCCGACTCATTATCAAAGTAGGACAACTGTTTCATACAGAGTTGTTCGTCTGATGCTTGACATTGTGTCATTTTTCCCTGACTCCAGAAGCATGGGCCATACCTGCTTTTTTAATCAGCTGGGAGGTAATGGGGGCATACACCTTTCCTCCATCAGTTTTGATTATGAAGATAATTAAGAAATGAGGGGCACATACTGCAATAGCTCTGATTGCCCCATTAAGATGAAACATCCTGGTTCAACGATCTGCTCAATTTAGCAACAGACTTACCCAGATGAGTCATAGTGACCTTCACTCCACTCAAGTAGTCGAGATTGGCACAAGTCCAGAGAATTCCTCCTTCACTCCTGGATCCTTTCAGAAATGTCCTGATTGAAAAGGAGTTTGGAGCTTCAATCATGGAGAGGATTGCAACAGCTGAAAATCCTCCACTTTGAGGGCATACAAGGGTAAATCGTGTGTTGTTAATGACTGGTGTCACATCAATGATATCACACCACTCTCAGCACCCATTCCCTGATGGTGAACATCTTTATCTTTCTCTTGAAGACAAAAGTTAGCCCTATCACAATCAAGGGATACTGTTCCATGATCTCAGACACGTTCAGACTTCATGGAATAGAAGATTTTGGCAGCAACAAGGAAATCTCCAAAAAAGTGTCCAATTTTGACATATCCAGACCATGATCATTCACATTATTCCCCAATGGAATCTTTCCTGGGTTTTGACATGGCCAAACTCGTCTAAGTTTTAGCCATCATCTTCCTCCCTCACTGAAGCAGATATCATATATGACTTGCAATTTATGATAACAGTAACTTCAACATGCAGAGTGAGTAAGCTACATACGATATCTGTAGATCCGAACTACATGCAGTTCTGATGGTCACTCGTTCTAATGACACAAAGTCCTCCTAAGAACAGCTTACTGTCACTAGTCAACCAACAATAACTATTCATTCCCTCTCCTTGATTGATCTGTCAAGAGAAGCAAAGCTGCAGGACCCTGTAAGTACCCTCAGATGTTACCTGAGGTGCACAGACAATATCCACATCAACTGTAAAAGACTATTCCTACCGATGAGGGCAGGAATGCAAGACATAACCCCACAAGCGCTGGCTGCTTGACTAAAGGGAGTTATTAAATCAATGTACTCTTAACTCTCACAGGATCAGGTACACTAATGAACATTTCAGCTTATGAAATATGAGCGACTTCCATGAGCCTGGCTTTGAACATAATGTCTCAATTTAGGACAGCGCTGGCAGCTGACTGGCATGCCCAGTCTGCCTTCTCTACATTCCATTTGCATGAAATGGCCTCGCTTAGTAGTGAACTGAATCTTATTGGGTTAGTGGTAGCTGCACACTATCCATTCATGCAAGCACAACATTCGACCCAGACATGAATTTGCCACTTTCGCTGGATTCACCTAACAAACTTTTGATGGTGAGACAATAATCAAGTGCAGAATCCCACAGGGATCTCCCTTGCATGTGTATAAACAAATTGCCTCTTGTTGTGCTAAACTAACATTGTGCTAAACTAACATTAGGAGAAGTTCATCCTTTTAGTAGAGCAATTATGCTCTTACTGGGTGACACAGGTAGAGATAGGATGATCAGCATTTCTTCCTCCTCTTACCTATTCTCCTAATGCAATGTGATCACGTAATGTATTTGATGGAGAAAGAAAATTTGTCAGTAAATTATGTTTCTCTGATAATACTTACATGATCACATTACAAACAATCCCTCCCACCCTTCTAGGCAATGCGAGCATCCTTTAAGGTTTCGCTCAAGTAAAAAACGTGCACATCTGGATATAAAGGTGGCCACCTAGCGGGTTGAAATGGGGTTAACCTGTAAGAGTTGCTTCCATTTCTCTATATAATATATATATACAGAAAGACGTTTTTCGTCTTTCTGGGAAGGCTAGATTCGGAGGTAGCAGAAGGTTATCCATAATATAATGTGATCAAGTAAGTATTATCAATGAAACATAATTTGCTAAAACATTTGTTTTTTCATGGATTTCGTGGTTGCTTTATACCACAAACGTAAAAATATATCTTTCTGTGAAAACAAAAATCCTCTTTCCCAATCCATGAATTTAAGTACCAATGTAGAAGTCATTTTTGAAAAACCATGAAATTTAATAACCAAGAAAATAAATGAATTCATTTTATGAAAATATTTTATTGATTCTTGTATCATTTCATTGAATATTGCAACATGTAAGACCAAAGCATCACATTATTTAGCTGTCCATATATCTAGCATTGAGGTTTAGAGTTATTTAGTTGTCTGAAGATATTTTAGAAATGCAGGAATTTGGAATCTACATGAAATTTTATTCCAGAATTAAAAAAAAAAAAAAGTAAAATGTCATAAAATCTAAAATCTTGGCCTCCAAAAAATAATTTTAAGGGCTAAATTCGCAAATTTAACTGTTACATTTCAGATTCATCAGTTACTAGTCAGGTGAAAATCTTGTTCATGTAAACTTAAGCATCTTTCCATAAACGTATGAATATATTGTAAGTGCCATTTATGTGCTTGAGTTTCTAATGCTTAAGTGCAAAATTATGTCGGGGAAATTGGGTAATTTTAAAGATTCTATTTATTGCTTTTCAAGAACCTTACTGAAAGTATTAAAGCTGCCAAATGAATATAGTTGCTGTTTTCAGCCTTTAATTATTTTTTTTCTAGTCTCAATTTTGAAGCAGGGACTATAGTGGTAAAAACATAAAAAGTGGTAGTTTTGAACCTATGAAAAAAGTTTCAATATTGCATCTGTTAAACTGTATCACATTGAATGCAGCCATGAAGAATAACTACATGATTTCATGTGAAAAACCTGACCATTGTCAACAAAGACAGTCATATCAGTTGTTATACCAGCCTTCATATTTTGTCCTTGTATCCTTTCGGTAGTTGAAGGTTTTTAAAAATAGCATCGGATTTATTTGCAAAATATGCTTAAATCTTGTGCTTAAATCAAACATGACACAGATTCAACAGGAGAAGTAGAGATTAATAGGTCAAAGGTGGAGGTCAGTGAGGAGGAGGCAGAAGATCCTGAGTGCTTTGTTGACCAAAGATGGGGGTCAGTAAGGAGATGGCAAATAGATCCTGAGTGATTAGTAGGTCAAAGGTGGAGGTCAGTAGGGAGAAGGCAATAGATCCTGGGTGATTAGTAGGTCAAAGGTGGAGGTCAGTAGGGAGAAGGCAATAGATCCTGGGTGATTAGTAGGTCAAAGGTGGAGGTCAGTGGGTAGGAGGCAATAGATCCTGGGTGATTAGTAACTCAAATGTGGAGATCAGTGGGGAGGAGGCAGACAATTCTGAGTGTTGAGTAGATCAAAGGGAAAGGTAAATGGGAAGGATGGATGAGGTGCCACTTAATAAATACCATATATAGGGAAATTTCCATGTGGTTTTATATTTGCAAATTTCATGGTCAGGTCCAAAATAATGAAAATTAAACTACGCAGAAATTCAGAGAATCAAACAGTTTGTGTCACTAGGTGTCAAATTCCCACAATAAAGCATGCAGAATTATGAAGATTTTTTTTCTATTTGCAGGTGTTCCAACTGTTTTTCAGCTAGAACTGTGCCTGAAGTCTCAGTTTTCAGTAGACTTTGTACTACAGGAGCTTCAAAACATTGTCGGCAATATTTGCTCTGACATCAACATCAAGATATTTAAGGTCATCCCAGGGAAGGAAATGGAAGAACTCCCAGTAGGGATTATCTATAATCCCTGCAGACATCCAGTCACTGTGAGCTACTTAAATCAGTTTCTTCTCTGTCTAATACATTTCCCAATCACATTAACATTAGGAAAATAAACTCGGCCCCCTCTCAAATCCAGCCCTTCTGTGTCTATATTTTGTCCAGACAAAGGGAAGAAGCTCAAATAAAAAAATTACCTCCCCTTCCCACCGCTTAAGGTTGCACTCTCCAGTTTTGTACTTTGCATAGGGTTAGATTTTTAAAGAAAAAGAATTAATCAGGTTTTCCTCACTGGCTGTCCTGGCTATTTAAAAAAGACCTTGTATATCTTAGGTATTGTTAAAAGAACTTTGAATTCCCTTTATTTTGGTGTATGATTGATTGATGCATTTTGGGTTATAGAGTATACAGCTTGGTCTTACTTAAGATGTGCACCTCTCAAAAAACTGCTAGCTCCACTTGGTTTCACTTCCTGGACTTCAAAGGTAAATTTTAAAAAAAGAGCCAATACCTTTTTTTACTTTTTATATATTTTGTAATTCATTCATTGTACTTTCAGAGGCTGGTATTGCCTACTCTAGCAAAATTCATTTCCCTATTTTAATAACTGCTGAAAATAGTGTAGTTTTGACTAATTCAGGCTGACTTTTCGAGTGCTTTGGAGCAGCCATTTCTGTCTGCTGTGTGCTTAGATTCTGTCCAATTTCCACAAGTACAATATGTAAAGAAATTTCAGCCACAGTACATGAAAGTAGCATAGAGGTATGCCAACATTCTCTCCATTGTGCATGTTGCAAATTTCGAACAACTTCATCTTACACCTGTCACTCTCTCGGAAGCACGTATCATCTGTAGAGCGCCCCCTTGTTGGCTAAGTGTATACCTGATGTTTATGCAATTTAAGCTTTAGCTCGGTATGAGTAAGATCACACCCCATCGCCTCTGGACATCCATTAAGATCATCTTTAATTCTACATATTGGAACATAAAGTTAGTATGGTATTGTTGATTAGGGTTACTGCAAGGTATTGGTAACTTATTTGTTAATTTTTATTGATAATTGTGCATATTTGTTGTAGTTTTTGGACTTCATTTTTCAGACCTTGTAGTTGCTCATATTGATAATACTCACTGCTTGTTAATTTACTTGCAAACACTGGTTGAATTACTCACTTATTTTAATAACATTCTTGTTTTGTTTTTTATATAGTTAACACTTTTGGGATGTTTTTTATTCCCTGTTATTTTGTCATTTTCATTTTAATTTTAGATATACAAGGGCAACCAAATGTTCTAAATGCAAGAAGTTTAAGATTACTGAGGACACTCATGAGATGTACCTCGCCTTTGTCAGGTGCTTGTTATCTTTGCCATGCAGTGTTTGCACATCCTGGTCAAAGGGAACTTGGTTCATGTTGTTATGGAAAAATGTATAGGGCAGCGAGAGATGGGAGAAGTCCAAGACTATGCAGGGATCAAAGTTAGCGGTAGTCCACTAGCCCGAGGCTAGCAAATTTCCTGTCAGACTATTAGTTTTCATAATTTTAATAGTTTGATGGCTAGTAAAGTTTCAGTTGTCACCAGTCTGCATTTATTTACGCTATCAGGTGTAATTTTTGAAAATCTGAATGATCAGATGATGTCCAAGTTCTCTCAGAGCTAATCACGTAAATTCCCAAGATTCAGTTGCTTCTATAGAGGGTTAGAACAAATGAGGATTATACAGATTCTATTTCAAGACAAGGCTATATAAATCTACTGGTTTTGTTAGATTTATAAGGTAATGTTGCATGTCAAAGACTGTTGGTCTGAGTTTCCTCTGACCTTTCCTACCCTTTTAGATATTTTCACATTAATGTTGGGGTGTGAGGTCGGAGTACATTGCCTATGGAAAAGTTGAAATTTGCCAAAACTATGTGGTGTAGGCATTGGGTAGCTGCTAACTACTGGGCCTAGCAAACTTAAAGAACCTTACATCGAGCCCTACCCACATAAAATCGATAGGAATATGATTTATCTTCTCAGGAATTGCAAGTATAACATTTGTTATGTCTTTAATTCGTTGGCAGAGGAGACAAAACTATAGCGTTGACAAAATATGACCTTATTCTCACCATTTGCATTGCTGTTTACATGACTATGCAAATATTGCAGCCTGCATATCCATGACATCAGAGGTCCAATAGTCATGTGATACCAGCAAGAACCACTTTCCAATGTTGTATGAAATATTAGAAAATATTAAATGAAACTCACGTAATGTTTTTTTTTTAAGTGAAAAGACACATAATTTTCAACACATTTATTCTGAGAATAACCACCAGAAACCCGTCACTGTTGCAGCAACCAGGAAAAAGACAGATTCATCATGTAGAGAGCAAATGTCAACTTTTTGACAGTCAGTGAGCTCTAACCTCACACCCCAACATAAATGTCAGAATATCTAAAATGGGGTAGGAAAGGTCAGAGCAAACTCGGACTAAAAGACTGTAAACCAGACTTATGAACTTGTCAAACTGCCATTCTGTGCCAAGGTCATTAAAATCCCTATTATGATTAATCATTCCATCTTTTAAGGATTAGCATCATGGAGATGCATCTTTTGTTCAAAGGTTTTTATCTGTCATGAAAACATGCACAATACCTATATTACTATAATGAGATATCTTTTCACCCTGCATCCACTGTAGCACAATGGATACTGCCTTCAATCGTCTGTCTGTGGAGTTATGATACATAATGAACTGTGTGAATGAGGTGTTTGTCTTTTTCTATTATTAAGTTATTTGTTTTTTTCCGGATGATGACATGTTTACTGAATAAAATTTTTGTACTGTTAATTTCTGGAGAATCAGTCATTGTTTTTCTTGTGAACTTGTGCTTGTAGTTATTATCTTCAAGTAACTTTGGTTTTATTCTAAAGCAAGATTTGTACTTCTGAATTATGATTGATTGTGATATTTAAGAAAAAAAAGAGTTTTGAATCTAGATACATGTCTGACATTGTTTTGTGGGAAGGACTAGTGAAGATTCAGCTAGTTAATTTCTCAATCACCTGGTCTTTCTGGCTACAAGGAAATTTTTGTTAAATTCTAGCCATGCTATGGACAGTGACATCCTAAGCCTCCACTCTCAGATGTCACTATAGCTAGCATAGTTGGGGATGCTATGATTGCCCCCTTCCTCTTCTAAGATTCTTAGAGTCATTCGTTTCCGACCATTATATCTGGCCGGCTTGCAGTGGAAGATCAGTGAGCATCAGAGACATCTCTGCTACACTCACCCTAAGTGCTATTCAAGATGCACAAGAGGAGACTAGTACAGGAGATGATGATGCAATTGCTAGCTTTGGGGAATTTTTTTTATCCCATCATCTGTCATGTCTCACCAGTACAGACTTGGAGTTGATGGGAGATTATCCTCCCACTTTTTGGCAGCCCAGTGGCATAATCCCCCCCCCCCTTTCCCGCCACATTTCCAAACATGGCTTCAGTACATGTAAGTCCAGGTACATGGTGTAAAATACCAATCTTGCAGACATGTATTATCATTCATTTTTTACATATGCTGCCACTCAGGTTGCCAACCAGCCAATAGGTATGGTTGGCTGTACATATCAACTAGTGACCAGTGGTTGGTGGCAATAATGAGATGTGCTGCATACCAGTAAACCATCCTGATTCTTATGGCGACACATATATCTAGATGTCTGTTTTGCTTTCCTGCCAGATGTCCAGATGACAGTACAGACAGTTGTCCAGGCACTCTTCAGTCCTTGTGACACAAACCATTTTGGTTGCCTGGCTGCCATACCAGCAGCATGTCCAATGTGGATGGCGTATCCGGTAGATAGGTACTGGATGATGCCCAGGGATGATGGCACTTCTTCCATACTGCCAGGAAAGATATTCACAGATATGGAAGTTATACCTGACAAGAACAATCCCTGTACCCCAGTAGTGATTGTGAGCAAAACCTTGATCATTTGGCTCACTCCGATCCCCTGATGGAGCAGACAGAATTCAGCTTTAATGCAGCAGTGGAGGAGATTTATTGTATCTTGTCAGCATCTGAGTGCCAACCACTAGCCAGGACTATAAGGTCAAGGCCTCTGTAAATATTGAGGATAAGAATGAACACCCCTTCCATCTACTACTGTAGTCAGCAAAGATTACAGAAATCTCCAACCATCTGTTAGACAAAATCCAAAACCCATGGAATTTCTAAGGTTTTCTTTTTGGAGAGGTAGTTGCCAGTGTCTTTATTTTCCCACTGTTATTGCACTCATTTGGACATGTACAATGCAGACATTCTGAGACTAGATTAGAACATTGCAGCAGTGAACATTACAATCCCACAGGTTGATTGCTGTATTTTTCATGTGCTATCCAGACTTGTGCGAAATATTGTGACCTTGTCATTGATGTTTGACAATTGTTTATTTGGCAGAACAACAGGGCAATGAGCTTGCATGAGAGTCTATGGACCACATTGCCATAGTGATTAATAGGGAGGTGCATCACTCCATGGCCAGCGCCCTAATGGTTTCTTGCAATTGAGATTTAGTGCAATGAGACATCTTTCTCTGCTTATCACACTGAAACCACACCACTTTCTGGTCCTGCCTTTTGTTTTCCGCTGCTGTTCTGCAGAGGTATTGAGGATGTGCTGCCTCTCCAGCTCTCTATACCACCTACTCACCTCTTCAATTGCAGCCTCAGAGATGATAGTAGGCAGAAGGAGAGAAGGCTGAATCCCACTTAACATAAGCAGTTTCAACCACAGTCTAACTTCAGATGGCAACAGGCCCCACAGTTTCGGAGGCAATATCATACAGAGGAAACAAAACCAAGTTTTTCCTTCCACAAGCCTCCCAACAACTGTCAGTGACTTTCCACCATAACTGCTCACAGACAGCCTACCTTTTTTGGCAGGCGTAGAGCTACCTTTTTACACACAATGAATGGGTGACCCACGTTGTTTCTGAGGGGTTTAAAAGATTTAATTTGTGTTGTCCCCTATCTTCATCTTCCCCATCCTTTATGGAGCTGCTAACTGATCCAGAGAAGATGGAGATTCTGTTGAAGGAGATTTCGGGTTTTATTCCAGGTTTTTTCAGGTGCCAAAAGCCAGCAGAAAGCTCAGACTGGTGATGAATCTCAGCTGGCTGAACAATATATAGCTGTACTGAAGTTCTTAAAGGAGATTTGCATTCCTATGAACTATATGCCAATTTCATGCTTTACCATTCACAACTTCTCCTAGGGCATTTACAAAGACCATAGACTGCATTGTCACCCTGTTCAGGTCTGTCTCCTCAACAGTGTCTGCAGAATACCAGATGACATACTTCTAAAACAAATAGTAAGTTAGATTTTGTTGCAGGACATGAACGACCTTTTCTCCCAGCTGAGCTTTCTAGTGAACTAGGAGAAGTCAGATTTCACCCCCACCCAGCACTCCAGCCATCTAGGTATGGAATGTTTGACCCATATCAACCATATTCATCAATTTCCAATCTGCATTGTGTGGATTATCAAGCTCTCAGAATCGATCTCCAACAGGGATTGGATTTCCACAAAATATTTTGCAGCTCCTCTGCTTACTCAGTGTGGTGGTGGACTTGATCCTCCTCAGCTGCCTCTTCATTCACCCTCTGCAGATAGCACTTTTGGCTCAGTAGCACCACTTTTCAGGTTGTCTAGTGTGATCAAGTTATGCACTTGACAGAGGTAAAACAGTTCATGTGTCAATGGAAAGACCCACAAAAATGACTTAAAGCAGGAATTCATCTGAAGAGATCCCAACTGGAGATTACACTCTGTACAAATACATGTTCATATGATTGGGGAGCATACCTGTTACCCACTTCACCATCTTCAGCAGCAACTCTGAGGTCAGGAGGAGAGGGACCTTCATATCATCCTTCTGGAAATAAAGGTTATAATAAACACCTTTCATTTCTGGAAGGACTAACTTTGTGGAAGGGTAATCCTCGTTATGTTAGACAACTATGTGGTGATGACCTACCTCCTCAAAAGTTGTGGGGGGGAGGGGGACCAAATCACCCAACTTCTGTGTCTAGGTCTTCCAGCACATGATTACAGTCCAGATCAGACATATTCATGGCAGGCTCAATGTCTTGTCCAATTCATTGTGAAGAAGGGGTCAGTCTCTTCACACAAAGTCAATTTTCATCCTCTGAGTTTTAATCAGATTTGCCAGCTTTCGGGGCATCCTGTTATAGATCTCTTTATAACAAAGTGAAACCATAAAGAGTCCATCTTTGTCTCTCCAATCCTGGACCTAGAGGTCAGGGCCAAGCAGTCAGTTGGGATGGGTTTTGGGTTTACACCTTCACTCCAGTTGTTCTGGTACCAAGTTTAATCCAGAAAATAAGGGGCCACACCTGCAAAGTGGTCCTGATAGCCCCTGTCTACTCAATCTAGCAAATAAACAGTCCTAGGAAAATCCTGGTGATGCCCACTCTGTTCAAGTAAATCTTCTAGCTCACAAGCTAAAAGGCCCTCCACTCTGTAGATACATGAGGGAAAGTGGCACATTTTTAAAGACTGGCACAAGGGCAATAACATCATCCCCTTGTAGGCTATGATCTCACAACTTGCTAACTTTCTTCTCTGGCTCTTGGAGAAGAAGTTAGCCCCTATCACTATTGGGGGCTACCACTCTATGATTTTTTATACATTCAGACATCATGGGAGAGGAGATATAGGTCAAGACAACAACCTGTTGTGCTTGCTGGCCAGTTTTGACCTGAATCAGCCTAAGTCACTCATCTTGTTCCCCGTGTGGAACCTTTCACGGGTTCTGACATGGTTCAACTTGGGGAAGTTGGAGCCCCTGGCCAGAACCTTGCTGAAGCTACTATCTTACAAAACATGTTCTTTAATAGCCCTAGCACCGGCATGCAGATGTGTGAGTTGCATGCCCTTTCGATGAACCTGAACCATCTCTGGTTCAGATCATCTGGTTCTGAGGTCTTAATGATGCACCCAGGCTTCATAGACAAGACCTCATTACCATCTGCAGGCAATCAGAAGGTGGTTATTCCCTCGCTTTCCTTGATACATTGACAGCAGCAGTGATGCAAGATCCAGTCCATGCTCTCAGGCAATACTTGAAATACACAGAAAACAGTCATGGGGCCTGAAAACATCTCTTCCATTAAAAGTCAGGAAACACAACATAACCCCTGAAGCCATGGCATCTTGGTTTAAGTGGGTGATATGCTCTGCATGCTCTGAAGTCTTACAAGACCAGAAACACCTCACAAAAATTTCAGCTCATGAGATTTGATAGATCTCAGCAAGCCTTTTGTTTAGAATGCAATGTTGTGAATCAGAACGTCATTGAAGCCATTAGCTGGCTTGCAGTCAACCTTATTGAGTTTCTGTCTCTGAGATTTAGCATTGTAGAGAAAGGAATTTATTTTGTTGGGTTGAGTGGCTGTGGCTCAGATGACCACATACCCAATTAATGACAACACAATCTCCTCCCACCCATGCATTTATAGATTTCACTTGATTTGCCCAAAGTTTTTCTTGGTAAGTTAAAGTAATTTGTGTCTCATTGCCCATGTATTGACATCATGTATCATGTGACTATTGGTTGTGCTGCTGTCATATTAGGGCAGTGGTTTATCCTTTATATAGGGACTGCAGATATATTGCCTTCCAAATGTATCCTTCATAGAGGTTTGGATGCTCATGCATTTTCCTCCTCCTATTACCTATATTCTTAACGTTAATGTGATCGGGGAATGCATTCAATGGAGAAAGTATATTTTTGTAGTAAGTTATTTTTCCCCATGAATACTTACCCAATCAGATTACTGCAAGGCCATTCCACACCTCCTCACAAATGTATGCATCCTTGTTGGTGCTTTGCTCAAGCTTAAACTGTTTAAACATCTGGTATATAGGTAGTCACCTAACAGTGGGATAGGGTCTAATTTGTAAGAGTTTCTTCACTTTGCCTATATGATACATAGACAGGAAGACAAAATATTTCATCTTTCCAGGATGGTTGGATTTGAGAAGTAGCAGTGTTTATCTCCCTAATATTAATGTGAGTTGGTAACTATTTTTGGAGAAACATCATTTACTTATAATTTACTTTTTAGCTCTACTGGTTATACAACACAAGAGCTCATGGTATGGCCTAATGTCCGTCATCCATTGTCCATCTGTCAGTTAGCACAAGTTTGTTATCACTACTCATAAACTATTTGGAGCATTGCCATGAAACTTTACATTCGCATTCATCCTAATTGGCCATGAAACTTTATATACACATTCATCCCAAGTTCAAGTTGGTCCAAATGAAAATGATGCTGCTCAGACTTGAAAATCTTGTTATTGCTATTCCTCCTGAGTGGACAGTCATGTCAAAATGGGGCTTTCACTAAAAGACTTCTTAAGATGTCTAGTTTGTCATTAATGAAGTGGTGTTGATCTGACATCCAATATGGCAACCATGGCAGCCAGCTTGAAAATCTTGTAATCACTGTTCCTGCTGAACAGAAGGTCATATTGACATGGGGTTTTCACCACAAAACTTCTGATGATGCCTAGTTGGTCTTAAATGAAAATGATGCTGATATGACATTTTCAATGACTTCTATGGCAGCCATGTGGAAAATCTTGTAATCGCTACTTTTCTTAAACAGAAAGTTGTACTGACTTGGGGTTTTCATACGATAGCTAATTGGGCCTTAATATGCAGATCTTACATCCACTTGATGTAACTTGTAAAGGTTTTGTCATTTCAGGTCCAATGTTGACAGAGTCATTGCCCCTTTTCCATCACTATTACATGTCCACTACAGTGGATCCTTGTAACCAGCATAGCTCAGGAACAATTTAACATACACTGATGCAATTTTGGTGTGTACACTGTCTCATAGCCTTAGATGTGTCTTTTATGGATTTAATCTCATCAGCTCAATTTTGGATAGAATTATGGCTAATGACAATTAACTTAATATCTTCATGTCAGATGTTGCTTATAACCAGTATAGCTCAAGAACCATTTAATATATCCTGATGCAATTTGGTATGAACATTGTCTCATAGACTTACATGTACCTTTTATGGGTTTAGTTTCATGCAAAAGTGTCCTGACTTTGGTTTCCACAAGATAACTTCACCTGTATTGTTGGATTTCAACCAAATTTGGCAGGTGGCTGAGATTGATGAGATCATGAGTGAATTTGCTTTCCAGCATTACACGACATCATTTACAGAAGTTGTGGCCCCTAATTGCCCATCCTTCTGACTTTGGTTTCCTTAGCGAAATTTGATTAAGCTTTGTTGCATTTCAGTGGGAGAACTAGGTTAACTTTTTATTAAAATCAGCACTACAAAAGATTTTAATGATATTTTCTGATTGTATCTACTATATGGGTAGTTCATACAACAGTTTTGTTTTTAGCATGGGTATTAGTCTTTACTGTGCTCTTTTGTCAGCACTGAACTGACTACAGGGTCAGTACCAACACAGTGGCCCACATGGACCAGTCTCGGCACCAAACTAACTACTGGGTCAGTACCAACACAGTGGCCCACATGGACCAGTTGTGGACAACAAAACACAGTGCATACACCCTGATACTGGCTATGGTGATTTATTCCTTCTTTACTGGTACTGGGTTTCAGGACCTGATGTTAGTCAGCCTTGTACCTTGTCCACTCCAGTCCTGGCATTCTCTCAATTTCTGCCCAGTGTCACTGGTTCTGATTGCAGTGATTTGTCTTCCTGATATACCCAGTCATTGACCCAAGATGTAAAAAGCATTTGACGTGAAATAACACCACTTTCAGCCCCAGCTTTGTCATGAATGGACTGCACAACTGGCAGTGGATTTGATGGTTAAGTCTCAAATGATGACTAGGATCAAACCTATGACAACAAAACAGATTGGCACCAAACTGCCCCATCATTGGTTCTGGCTCTGGTGCAACCCAATACTGGTTATGGTGATTTCCATTTTCTAGATACATGACATCATTGCCAGATTTTTGATGATAATTATAGCCAATGCTTGGAGAGTACCATTTCCCACCTTGGACGGACTCCTAGTCTAACAACTACTACTCTCAGAGGCCTCTTCCTCATCCTCCATAAATGGCCAGCTATAGAATTTCTGCATCTATGAACATTTTAACAATGAACGATCAGCCTTCCTTTAAATAGTTACCAGTCTGGATGAGACTCTGACATCTTGCAATACTCTTAAAGGCAATTTCAGGATCCCAGTGTCAATGAACCACTCTTCTCACAATGGCAAGTCCCATCTAACTTAAATCCTGCTTCATACAAAACACATACACATGACATCCACACCAAAGTTCCAACCATGGACACGGATATTGCAGACGTGGAAATGTCGAAGCCATCTTCTATATGCATCGACCAGAAACCTTTCCAAGACAAATAACAACTAGTTTGCAACATAGCTATAGGTTCCATGCTGGTCTTAATGGTTATATTTCAGCAAGCTGAACATAGCCTAGATCCCACCATGGAGACCTCTAGAGATAGGCATGCTTCGGAGTCAGTTGCACGCATGGCTCTTGCATCCCTCCTCCAAACCTTACTCTTCAGCTAAGGTCCATT
Organism: Margaritifera margaritifera; assembly: GCA_029931535.1. NCBI lineage: Eukaryota > Metazoa > Mollusca > Bivalvia > Unionida > Margaritiferidae > Margaritifera > Margaritifera margaritifera. The sequence continues at coordinate 734,811 of JAQPZY010001106.1, forward strand.
TATGCAGAACAAGTGATAACGGAACACACGGAGAGAAGAATCTATTTTGTCCCATTTTCTTTCCCAGACAGCCTCCTTCTCACAGAAAATGATGCCATGCTTGTCCTTACTCATTTTCAACATCCCGGTTGGGGGAAAGACTTCAACATTTTACCATGGACTTGGAGAGTCTCTGTCCTGAGTACCTGTGGGTCTTATAAATTGTATTGGAGGGCCTCCAGATCACATTCCACAACCCTGCTCTGCTATACAGTGATATCATTTTCTGTGTATTTAATGTTCACTTACTCCCACTAAAGTGAGTTTTATAATTGCATAATTGTGAATAAAAATTCCCCAAAAATCAATCATTTACTAAGCATCTACAAGTTTTTTTTTTAAAAAAAGAGTAAAGGATATCATGATTACATTTATCCTTCCATCCATCTGTCATTTTCTCATTCTAACACTAACAGTTTCCAAAGAAAATTTAAAAAAAAAACCTTGTAGAATATAAACTGGTGTGACATTTAAAACACTTTCTCACTGTAAGGTCCTTCATTATAACATGGTTCCAGTTATAAGGCAAGTATGGTCATAGATCCCATTTCATTAAGTGGTAGCAAAATTGTATGTATAATGTATTTCATTATAAGGCAGTCACACTATAAGGTGGTATACTATGTGGATGTCATGGACAGCATTATAATGAGGGAGTATTGTATAATGTACTTAATTATAAGGCAGGCAGTCTGTAAGGTGGTATTCTATGTGGATGTCATGGACAGCATTATAATGAGGGAGTACTGTATAATGTACTTAATTATAAGGCAGGCAGTCTGTAAGGTGGTATACTCTGTGGATCTCATGGACAGCATTATAATGAGGGAGTACTGTATAATGTACTTAATTATATGGCAGGCAGTCTGGAAGGTGGTATACTCTGTGGATCTCATGGACAGCATTATAATGAGGGAGTACTGTATAATGTACTTAATTATAAGGCAGGCAGTCTGTAAGGTGGTATACTCTGGATCTCATGGACAGCATTATAATGAGGGAGTACTGTATAATGTACTTAATTATACGGCAGGCAGTCTGGAAGGTGGTATACTCTGTGGATGTCATGGACAGCATTATAATGAGGGAGTACTGCATAATGTTCTTCATTATAAGGCAGTCTCACTAAAAAGAGGTATACTCTGGATTACATGGACAGCATTATAATGAGGGAGTACTGTATAATGTACTTCATTATAAGGCAGTCTCACTATAAAGGGGTATACTCTGGATGACATGGACAGCATTATAATGAGGGAGTACTGCATAATGTACTCTATTATAATGTAGTCTCACTATAAGGTGGTATACTCTGGATGTCCTGGACAGCATTATAATGAGGGAGTACTGCATAATGTTCTTCATTATAAGGCAGTCTCACTATAAGGGGGTATACTCTGTGGCTTTCATAGACAGCATTATAATGAGGCAGTATTTTATTCTTAACTCCATCCAACCCCCAACCCCTCTTTGGCTCTATGAAGGGATGAAGTGGTCAATTACACTAAAGGTGCAATTCTGCCACAACAGTTTTGAATAGAATTTTGTAAATTCATTTGAAAACCATGAAGATATGAACTTTAAGATATGCAGTACAATTTAGATAAGTAAGCTTTGACCCTAGACCATAACTTTGAAACTAATATCCCCACCCTATTACTATATAGACACTTACTTGGCATGAAAATACAAATTCAGATATACATTCAACACTGGTCCCTGGATATTATTATTATTATTATTATTATTATTATTATTATTATTATTATTATTATTATTATTATTATCATTATTATTATTATTATTATTATTATTATTATTATTATTATTATTATTATTATTGTTATTAATAGTTATCCTTACACCCCCACCCCCACCCCCGATGTATTCCCAGTGTTTTACATAATTTCATAACTTGAACATTATTGAAATCCCCATACTATAACAATATATACACTTACTAGAATTAAAAAGACAAAGTCAGATATGCAACTGACATTGGTATTCATGCCTATCCTTACACTAGGGACTAATTCAATGGGTGATAACTTGGAAACTGTTAAGATTCCCATACTATATTCTAGGCATGAAAAGACAAATTCATATGTGCAACTAAAAATTCATATGTGCACCAAACTTTGGCCACCAATTCCATCTTTACCCACAGAGAATTAGCTAAAGGAGCAATTTAGAGGTTGGACAAATTAGATAAACTTCTGGATATTTTTCTTGGGAAACACTGTCCATTTACCTATATATTTATAAATGTATTTTCCAGGCTAGTAATATTTCTGAGGAGACCTCTCTAGATGCAGATTTCACAGTGAACTTTGTTCCAAGTAAAACAGATACCTTCATTGGGATTGGTAGAAACTTCAGCCAATGGCAATCCAGTATAGAGAGTGATACAGAAGATGAGAGTGGACAGTTAGTAACAGGGGTAACCCAGAAAGGTACTTGAGTTTTGATATGCATGTATTTACACGATCAAGAGAATCATCTGATCAGTATGTCTTTCAGGAACTTCGGCCTTCTTAATGATAAATTATCGAAAGAATCTGTATATATTTTGCCTTCAATTCATGAAGCGGGCTGTATATATAGGATTCTGTTTGTCTATCCATCTGTGCACCTCTGTGTTCTCATGTTCAGGTGTCAGTGCATTAATCTTTTATTCCTGGGCTTTAACTCTTACTTCATTACACCTATTTAAACTGCATTGCCATTGTTGTATACCTTGGGATGAAGGTACATTTCACATAAAAATTGGATTATTGTGACCCATATTCTAGGGATTATTCAACATTGCTTAAAAAAAAGAGTATAAAGGCTCTAATTCCAATACCTTTTTGAAAACCTATCTAGCAGTGTAGGCGCATCTGGGAATTAAATTTGTTGCACACCAAAACTGTGTTCTGTAAACTGTTAGAGTGGATGGGTATTCACCATTGTCTAAATATCTTGTTCAGGGTCTAATTCCAGTTGATATCCATTCACATACTGGTATTTCAACTAAAGTTGTAATGCGGGTGCAAATGGGATGAATGTGTGTCACACACAAAAGCTGAGTTTCTGTTACCTACTGTCCAGGCTTAATTTTCAATTTCTTACAAATGGCAATTTGTGCTGTAGAATTATACTGCAGTCTGTGTTTTTGGACCCTGTTTTGCATGAGTTATCAAAGGAGAGGTGTAGTGATTTCACACTTGCTACAAACTAGAATTTAAATTCCCAACATAAAATGATTTCACTATAAATGACATTTCTGTCTGAGTCCTATCCAAAAGTTTAAGCACCAACAAATAGGCAAGTTTTTGCTTTACCAATAAAATTTATGCTCACAGAAATAAATGGATTCACAGTAATTTTTAATGAAGCTTTAACAAGATATGAATAGATCTTATACAATGATACATATTTTTATTCCCAGTGTTAAGTCAGCAAACATCCCAGAAGTTCTACTCTTCTGCCCCAAGCACAGCTAGTGACAAAACTGTGATAGATGGGAGTGAAAGTAATTTTGTACCACGTCAGAAACTTCTCATGATCTTCATTAAACACAAGAAGGTAAATGACTTGAGCATGGTTATCAGTTATAGCCTTTATTTATTTTCTGTCTCTTCATCTTTTTCTATCTTTCATTGGTACAATAATTTATTTATCAGAAGTTATTAGCCTGTTTTATTTTAAAGCACTTTTAAAAAGAGCTGTCATGTGCTAGATTTGTTGGTTTGTGTTTATGCATTCACACTTGTAACCATGTTTTATGTTACAAATATTCCAACTTAAGTCTCTTTGGCTGCAAAGTGAAGGAAAAAAAATTTTTTTTTTTAAAGCTTTGTGAAGAACAAATACTGGTATTATGGTTACTTTCTTACTGAAAAAGGTTGCATATTATGTAACATATTCCATTTTGAAGTCTTCTAAAAATGGAAAAGTAAGATAAAATCTTCATTTTGTCTTTTGTATTATGTGTATAGACCCATTTTTATTTTCCCTGCTATAGCCATTGGAGAAAAGACTATCAAAATTTTGTATAGTTCAGTAGCAGCCAGTGTTCTCATTAGCAGCTGGCAGCTAGCTTAAAACCTTATATTTTTACAAATTGTAACATTGTAGCCATGTACTGTTACAACACTGTAACATTTTTTGTTACATTTTTGCATTGACCCAGCCTTGTACTTATAGGTTACTACATTTGTATGGGAAAATATGAACAAGTTTTTCTGAGCTATACTGCACGACGTCAGGAGTGCAGTATAGCTCAGAAAAAACGAGTTCATATTTTCCTATACAAATGTAGTAACCTTTTTATTATATACTCATTTTGCTTTTCTACCTAAGGCTGAATAAAAGAAAGAACACACTACAAGAAAGAAAGTAACTGAATTTCTGCTATATTCCAAAGTAAATACACAACTGTAGTTAAACAAATACACAGTAACAGTATTCATGCGCACATGGCACCGCCCAGTGACCTTTGAACTTAGTATTGAGTATCACACACTCAGTCATTCGTTTCAAAAATAAAATCTCATTTTAGTCTACTTAAAATTGAAATTTTGAGTCATATTGTGAATGACTGCGCCTTGGAACAACTTTCCCAGTTGATCTGGAATGGAGGGATTTTGTTTTTCTGTCGATCCAACTAAATTCTGCTCTTTTAGTTGTGATGGACTTACGTTATTAGCTGGGTTGATTACGTACGATGTACATGTATCTAGAGGGACTGGCCTCGACAGCAAGCTACACATGTGTTACTTTTCTGCCATTGATAGTTTGGAATCATAAGGTGGACAAAATTAGAAATTATTTTAATTGAAATTCTCAAGAAGATGCAGGATTAAATATTTTTGTTAGGGAATATCAAACTCTTTTCATTTTGGAGTGCAGTAAATTCTCCTTTGGAATGTGATTTCTGTTGGAAATGTAGTCTAAATTGCAGTGCAATTTCGCGCCATGGATCAGAAGGTACATTTAGAAGAAATTCAAGATGCAGAAAAGTAAGTACATTTATTGCCATTCTTATTACCAGCTATAGATGACATATTTATATGTACTGTCACTTGCATGATCTTTGTTGGATGGAACCCTGCTACCTGACCTATATGACTTTTACTATAAATCCAAACATTTTCTCAAAAAATTAAAACAGGCAAAATTGCAAAGCGGCTGGGGTGTGAGAGCCCATTTCGTCAGCGGAAAATAATGCTTCTTCATTATCGTGGCTTATTGGCTCCGAGGCACTTGCTTTTATACCAAAAAACCCGCCTTTTTTAGTTGTATGTTTTCGAATTTAGATCTTGGACTTGCAAAATGGGCAGTCTCTGAGAGAAAAGGAATATCATTTGGTCTTAAGATGCCTTTTTATGGTATTTTTTTATTGACTCTAGAGAACACGGTTCATAGTCTGTACCATAGTTTAAATAAGTGTTTAAATTATCAGAATTATATTTTCAATACTGCAGTCTCACATTTGTTGTCATAAAGCCACCACTGGACATTGTGAATATCACGTTCAGTCACTTGCTTGGTTGAAAGTTTGTTTTGTGACTCAATGTATTCATCCACATCGTCAGCTTTATCATCTCTACTCTCAAACAGCTTGCTTAGTTCATCCACAGACAAATCTAAGAAAGCAAAAGCTCCAGTGTCTGCTACATTTGCGTACATCGTTTGTTTACAATGAAAAGTAGTTCATAACATGCAATACTATTTTCAGACACACGTGTCATGCAGTATGAAGCCGTGCAGTATGGAGAAATACTGCATGATTCTGACAATGCAAAGTTAATGGAGAAAAAAATGAGTATATAATAATTTCAAATTTGATCTGGCTATTTTGAAAGATACTGAGAAGGCTGCTCAGTATGGTTTTACTCGTCTGCATTAGCAGATAGGAAAACATACCATATATATTCACATAGACCCAGATCTGCAGTCGCATAATGCACTGGCAGATCTGGGTCTATGCAGTTTGTAAGGGCTAATCATTAGAACAAACAACATAGATCCTGATGTGCCAGCGCATTATACAATGGCAGATAAGGGTCTATGTTGTTTGCATTTGGACCCAGATTATACGCGAGTATATATGGTAGGTTTCATTTTTTCAGTGATAATGGTGGTGGCAGAAGCATTAACAAGGTTAAGATTTAGTGTTTCAGTTTTTGAAAGTCATATAACATGCATAACATTGCACTTTTCATCGGTGAAAAATATTCTTTGAACTATTTTGACTCTTTTGCCACCAAGGCAAAAAAACACACCAAGGCAGCTGACCCAGGCGGCCCTGGATGGGTATCGAACCCGCAACCCTTAGATTACGAGTCTGATGCTCTACCAACTGAGCTACCACAGAAACATGAAATAAAGGAAAAGTCTATTGATTTTGAGGTCCACTCTGGCTTAAAAAAGTAAACTAGTTTTCACACAATATCTTTAGTTCTAGATCACAGACCTTGACCAAACTTTATGAATAACTTGCACTTATGGTAAGAAAACTGCCTATTGATATCAGTCAGGTTCAAAAGGTTGAAGGTCAAGATCACTCTGGCTGAAAAATTGTTTTGGCACAATAACTTTGGTTCTAGACCATATACCTTAACACAACTTTGTGGATAGCTTGTACTTTGGAGTATGGAAGAAGCCTATCAGTTTCAGAGTTGAAAGATCAAATGTCAAGGTAACTGTGACTAAAGGAAGACATGTTGTTTCTGCACAATAAATTATGTTCTAGACTATGTTCCTTGATCAAACTTTGTGAATGGCTTGCACTTTGGGTATGAAAGAAACCTTTAGATTTTGAAGTTGCAAAGGTGAAGATCACAGTAAGCCTAATAAGAAAACAATTGTTTCTGCGCAGTAAGAATAATTCTAGACAACATACCTTGACCAAACCTTGTGGATGGCTCGCATATGAAGCAAAAAAGAAATGTACTGACTTGGGGGTCAAAAGGGCCAAGGCCAAGGTCACTTTGATAATAAGAGGAGATGACTTTAATTGTAAACCATATAATAATGATATTAAATTTAAGAGGGCTTGCTGAAATGGGAAAATAATGTGCTACATATGTTGGGCTAGATGGCACTTAAAGGTCAAGGTCATAATGACTCTAATAAAAACAATTGGTTTTCTACACTGACTTTTTTTCATAAATATTCTCAAATGGTTTACATTTTGGGCAAGGAAGGAACCTTTTGATTTTGCGGTTTTAAAGGTCAAGATCAAGGTCATTGAGACCCATTGGTCAATTTTGTTGCAAGTTAGCACACCGTATTAGTGCCTACATACATAACTATTAGAAATATGGCATGGGTATAGTATACCTGTCACTGTACTCTTGTTTAAACATTCATTGGCAGTGTGTTCTTTTTTTGTATTATTTTGTGTGTCTGATGTTTTATTTTTTTGTTTTAGACTTAATTATTTCTTTCATATTTTATATTTCTTTTATTTGCAGATTGTTGTGTTCACATACAACTGGGCAAGTGATTTTAACAGTTCCTTGTCCAAATATTTAACTCGCCTGGTACAGTGGCATAATGCCCGAGCACATCTTCTGAACAGTATCATTACCCAGAAAATGGGGCTTTTCAACCACTACCTCTTCAGTGACCTGGCAAATGTACCAGTGAGTGTGACATAGGACTTTATTTAATAACATTTTTATCCAAATATACTCATAAATGCAGTAGTTTACTGCCTGTAAGGCCAGCAGAATCATAAGCTGAGAGCACCCCAAGTGGTTTTGACCCATTATTCCCAGTACTATTCATAATTTTGGGAGTGGGCCCATGATTCGATATCTTGGGACATGCTCTGCTGGTCATCATAACTGTTGGACTGATTTATTTTCCATCAAATCCAGACAGAACTGTCTATTTCATATCACATCTATATTCTAGTATCATAAAATAATATGTGTGACTCCACACATAACAGAATCAGTGAGTGAAGCTAAGTCGTGAAAATTCGATGTAAAGGACATATTTCTTAAGCCTCATCACCCATTTTATTTAATCAAACTGGTCAGCTTGTTAAATCCATCCCAATTCTCTTTCTATTGAAATAAGTTCTTCTGATCACCACAGACTTTTGTGTTTGAAATTGGAAATACCATATTTACCTTATGTAGCGGTCACCCAACTGCAACTAAAGTCTAGCTCAAGACCGTCACTTAAGTATATCCTTCCATTTTCCAGATAAAAATACTCCACAAATTAAAAATGATAACTGCAGATCTTAACAACTCAAGAGTTCAATTATTTTGAGCAGTTAAATACATTTAAATTTCAGTTATAATTATGATTTGTAGCAGACAACAGCAAAAGCAGAAATTCCTGTACAAATCTGCCATTTTTGCAAATCATTTTGGGTAATTTTCTACAAGGTATTGTGGGTAAAACTGGCACTACATTATATTTTAACTAGTTTGCCCCTTATATCATTTAAATATTCTGCCAAGTAGAATCTAAAACCAGTCATACCCATAATACCTTGCAGAAAATTACTCACCATTACTTGCAAAGAAGCTACAATTTGTACTGGAATTTGCATTTCATATATTGTCAGATGCTACAATTTGTAATGGAATTTGCATTTCATATGCTGTCAGATGCTACAATTTGTACTGGAATTTGCATTTCATATGCTGTCAGATGTTACAGTTTGTACTTGAATTTGCATGGTATATGCTGTCAGATGCTACAATCATACTTCTGACTGAAATTGAAATTTATTTACCTTTTAAAAAGTTATTGAGCTCTCGTACTGTCAAAGTTTGTGACTACCATGTTTAATTTGGTAAAGTATTTTTTCATAAAACTGAGGGATACACTGCCTAACCATGTTGAACTATAAAGTAGACCCAGCTCTTATGTCACATATAATGCTGGCAGATCAGGCCCCATAGTCATGAAATATCTTGAGCCCAAAATTTGTACTACTGTTGGTGCCAGATTTATGGAAATTTCAAAAATATTTCATTTTTGGTATAGTGATATTTAGAGGCTCTAATTACTGTTTTCAAATTTGGAATCATTAGTATCAGTTAATTTTTTTGTGTTATGGAAGTTTTGAGACACAGGTCCTTGATCCACACTAAGTCTGTGCTGTTCACAATGGGGTGTACATTATACATAAGCAAATAGAGGCCCCAGGTGGCCGAGTGGTCTAAGGCACTCGCCTTTACAGATCACTGACATCTCACCTCTGTCCGCGTGGGTTCGAGTCTCGAGCTCGGCCAACGTGGGTATGTGAGAAAGCTTGCCAGTAGCTTCCCATGGGTCAGTGGTTCTTCCCAGGGTTTTCTCGGGTTCTTCCTCAACCAAATATACTGGCTGCCATGTATAGCCTTTCATGTGCTGAAAAATGGCATTAAATCCATAACAACCAACCGACATAAGCAAATATGGTGGTCTAACTCTATAGTCCATTACAGCATGGTCAGTTGTCTGAACAAATTTGTCACCAAATTAAAAAGGATAACTACAAAATAGAGGTAAATGAATTTCAGTTTCAGTTCGAAGTAAAATTTGTTGCAGATGACAGCAGGTGCAGAAATTCCTGTTCAAATCTGCCATTTTTGCAAGTCATTGGGGATCATTTTCTACAAGGCATTGTTTGTAAAACTGGTACAGTGTTATACTTTCACAAGTTCAGCCTGTACATCAATAAAAATGAGCAGATAATGAGAGTCTAATACTATTCATTGCCCACAATCACTTGTAAAGGCAGAGTCAGTTTGCATTGGAATTTTGTTGCATAGGCTGTCATCTGCTAAAAGTCATACTTTGAAATTAAATTCACATTCATTCACCTGCTCAAAATAAATGAACTCTTGTGTTGTCAAGGTTTGTAGTTATTACTTAATTTTGGTGAAAGTATTTTTTCATAAAAAAATGGAATGATGTACCCACTTGACCATGTGTTGAACTATATAGTTCATATAATTTTGTTAGTACAGTCTTGGCACATTAATCACTTTCATTTATCCTGTTATGCATTGCAGTGATGGGAACATTTTGATATTCAGAAATCTTACCCATTTATCCAACAGTTTCATGAATTGATGATTTTAATGGGAAATGGTTTTATTTTGGATTAAAAAGTTCAGAATTCATATCAGCACCTGTGGTTGAAATACAAAATTGTCTGATATTTTCTGCAATATTTTTGCCAGAACCCCTTTATCAACACGTCTGATGTGGATCATCTAATTAGATCATCCACTCCATCATCCAAAGAACATATTAGACGCACCAGTAGCATGACAGCAAAAGACAGGACCCCAAGTCTCTTGTTTGACACAACATTTAAAGATGTATTCCCATGGAAAACTGTCCGTGCAACTCTGCAGGTCTCAGAAAAGGACCCAGTCACACAGCATGGACAACAGGCACAGGAAATTAGACGGGGTATTAAGAAAGGTAATGTTTCTGGCTATCAGAACACAGCTAAATTTAAAATTTGTGTTTGAAATTTAACTTTGAAACTTGAAATCATTTACATGCAAGTTTAAATTAATTGTACAGTCTAACAACTAATATCAAATACCTTTTTGATCCAGTTGGTATAATTAGGTGGCACTCAGAGTGGCTATTAATCCTTGTAAATTAAGTAAAAAGAGATAAAATCTGAAGCCCAACAGCAAATGTGTTACCACAACACTATCCAGGCATCTCCTCTTTACTTGCATTTGGAATTTGTCTGCAGTGCATCCCTCAATGTACAAAGTGCATTTTAAATGCATTTTCCTGACTCTTACCTTTTGTAATACATGGTAATTTTTTTAATCACCCCCCCTGTACAATTGCACATCAAAATGTTAAATGCTATGTATTACCTGAAGGAAACTTTTTCTAGCAAATTTTATTTTTGGCCATGGTATGTTGATTACATTTTTAGCTCAATTTTCCAAAATTACAAATTTGTAAAAATATTTTTTAAAAAGTGTCAGTTTTCACATATATGGTATAGAGGGTCAGCACCAGTTGTCGCACAGAACCAGTTATCACATGATCAACACTTATTCTTATTTCTGTGCAGAGTATTTGTAAGCTGCAGATATATAAAACTTACCTTTTGTGTTACATTTTTACTCGACTGTTAAAAAATACTGCACAGAGTGTCAGAAGTAAGTGCTGATTGTGCGACAGCTGGTGCAGAACCTCTAATATTGGAGATATTCATAGCACATGATGAGTATAATCTGGATCCTATATTCTGCAGATGTTATCTGCCACAGTCATGGTAAGATTGTATATTTAATGTTAATTTACCTTTTTCTGTTAATTCGGACAATTGTAAGACAAAGAAAATTAACATAAAAATACATAATCTTACCATGACTGTGCTTTCATACATGTGACAGAACCAGGACATCAAACCAGTAGATTTACAAATTTTGATCAGTAGATTTGCTTCTAAACCAGCTGATTTTTTATTGACATAAATTGTATGTGTTTTAAGGGGACTGAAAAGAAAACAACTGGATTTTTTGACATAATATGTACTCTCTTCGTTCTATAATAAAACAGCAACTTTTGAACATGAATCAGATTCTAATGGAAAATGTTACAATAATAATGAATGAATACCTTTTTTACCAGTCCTTGTATTGTCAATTAAAGAAAAAGGAAGATGTGTATATCTAATGTTCACTGAAAAGATTTTTTAAAAAATCCACAAGCATTTTTATTTTCTTGACAATATCACAGACTGGTGGCCACTGATGACATTCATTGTGATTATTAAGTTTCACACTTAACAGGCTCTCAGTAGTTTTCTGGTCCATATTTCCCTTGAATCACTTGGTATTTTGTGAAGAATGGAGAATGTACTCTCTGTATTAGCATTAGAAGTGGCAATGACAAAAACAACCACACTAAGCCTGCAAAGAAGTTCAAACTTCACTTTTTCTGTGGCTGGGTTTTTAAGGCTGCTGACTGCTCTTCAATATTCCTCTAAGCTAAGTTCACCCCAAGGAGGAAGTTCCTGAGTTGAACTTCAGATGTAATCCCGAGTCTCATATTTCTTAGCTGTTGGTTTTTTAGCATTGGGAGAAAGCGCATGTTTCTGCATTTTGACATGAATTTAACAAGAAATATTGAACTGCCCTTAAATATTCCTCTAAAAACTTCTTGAACAATGCAGTAACAATTAAAGAATACAAAAACTCAAAATACCAACTCAAGTGTTTGTGCGAAAATAATATTTTGGGTCAGTCTCTCCTTTTTATCTCACCTCTGCCAAAGGTCAGCCGATTTTTATTCAGAAACTCCAAAGCCATCATGGACCAACTTGGATCCCTTTATTACTTATAACACCTCATAAAACATTCTGCATTTGGTCTTAAACTCTCCAGATTACAACAATAAGGTAATCAATTAACATCTTGTTGTGTACACATGTTTGCCGTCTTAAGCCAATTACTCAGCCACACATCATTGCACTGGTATAACATTTCCGGTCCCAAATAGTCTGGTTCCCGCTGGTTTCTCTAATGTGGGGATAGAACGCATACAAATTCTGTTTTTTTAAATAAATTTTTAAACAATCTTTTTTTTTTCAAAAGTGGTATATTTTATTTGTAAAACGGTATGTGCGGCAGATGGCCTTTCAAACGGTATTTTTGTTCTACTGCTGGTAGAATCACATGTATGTGCTTTTTAGAGAAGCATCTGTTTCAGAATGTGATACTGGGTACGAATGTGTGTACACACTGTACTTTGGTAGTCCTTGTGAAATGGCTCACAATTTCTACCTTATATTATTTAAGATTGAGGTTTTAATTCATAAAATATGAGCTTTGTTTGTAGAGGCTCAGAATGGTTGAAGAATTTTGATCGCCTTGGCCGCAAGGTCAGGGGATGGGAATAATTGGACAGGGGAGGTAATTATGAGAGACATGTAGGGATATGTTATTTCCCTGCATATTTCTTGTTTACATTTGATCTTGTTTTTGGTTTTTTTCACATATGGTACCTTTCATGTTCTGGTCATGTTTAATGTTTCATGACATTTTTGTGCTTTTACAATATTCAATGCTGGTTTTGTTTCTGATTTTATATCCTACCTGCCAATGGCCATAAGAGCTTACAGGGCTCAAATTTACCACTTTCATACCAGTGCTCACAAAATATGAGTTTATTTTGTACAATGCAAGTTAGATTTTAAAGCACTTGTATCTTTATGTGAGTGCTGAAATTTCTAAAGCAGATAAATAAGGCTCATTTTATTTGCTGTTCTTCACTTGCTTTATTGCTTTGGAAGTTTAGTCTTCCCCAGATGAAAAACTCTGAGTTTTGTTCAGTTTGCATCTCATGATATAATATTATTGGCTGGATCACATTTGAGACACTGATTAGCATGCCAGTGCCATGGGTAGTCATGTTAGTTATCTGAAAATACTGAGTAGCCATTGTTTAATGGATGCTTAGTATATAGATCATTGAAATGTAAGAGTCTGTTTGACTGTGAGATTTCCCTATGGGGTTGAGCATGTAGAATAGGCCTGATATGTCCTCCTGCATGTCGTAAGAGGTAACTAATGGATTCAGTCTTTTGCTCTGGTATGCATCCGTTGGTGATGTTCCAGCTGTGAAGGTCTTGGACTTCATAAAAGAGTGTGGTTTATATCAAAGATTTGAGATTGTAATTGTAGCCATTTTTGCCTATAACTTTATTTTGTATACCTTTTTGTGAGATACCTAAACTTACTTGGCACTCTAATTTGCTAATGTGCCCTCAAACCACACACACACACACAGAGACTGTGACATGTAATAGAACTTACTTGGCACTCTAATTTGCTAATGTGCCCTTAAACCACACACACACACACACACACACACACACACACACACACACACACACACACACACACACACACACACACACACACAGACTGTGACATGTAATAGAACTAGCCAGAACTGATAAATGAAACACAAATCCGAACATATCAGAACTTTAAAAGAAGCATTTTATAAAAATATATCAGTTCTTACTTTCAAACACACAATGGAGTCCTGTGATGATTTGTATGAATAAACAAAATGAAGTAAATATGATTATTGCTTACAAAAGTTGGAAATATTAGCCTCAGTGGTTAATACAGAATTTGATTTATTCGTCCTATTGCTCTTTTGAAGTTTCATCGTACACATCAGAAATGGACCTAGTTTCTACTGATTGATTAAACATCCTATTGACAGTTGAAACTAATGAGAAATTTATTTTTTCTTTTCCTTGAAAATATCATACTGTGGTGTATTGGTAACCAGGTTTGAAAAATTGCAAGTATAATTTGAGTTTTGAGTGATTTTTTCTTTTCTTTTCAAATTGCAAACAAATGCAAATAAGAAAACAGTTCAATTCAGACCCTAGCTTATGGCATGACATTGTGTCCATCATGGTGTATGCATTGTCTGTTGTCCAACCATCCATTGTATTTCGAATTTAGCTATTGTCAACTTTTTGAAGAAGACTACAGGAACAATATTTTAAAAGACATGGAGACTTTGTAACTTTGTATAAATAAAGACAATTCATCATCAAATAGGGCTGCTATTATTTAAAGTGGAGAACCTTTATACAATTGTTTCGCAGAAACTATGCATAATTTGACTGAATTTGAGAGAGAGACCATCCTGACCTGATAGCTTTTCACTGTTGAACAATGACTACAAATCTGATGTTATGAATTTATATTTTCATTAGTCAGCATTCAAAATCTTAAATGGGTTAAAGCAGTATCATATCATTGACATCATGTCATAAGATTACAGATGCCATTTTGCAAAAGAAACCCAATATCCCTATGTCTGTAACAATCTTTTGTAAGAAAAAAAAAGACTGAGCTGGTGCACAGAGTAATTGTTTACTTGCATCAGACCAAAAATTGCTATAACATTTATAAAATTTTCATCCACTATCAAATTTGATTTCTTCGAACTCAGATATCCATGCACTAACTTGTAAGTGAGAATAAGGCTCCAACATTTATAGAATTCAGACTTTATAATTATTCACCAGTTTCAGTTTCTTTTGCAAAGATAGCATAGTGAAAATTAGTTTTATAATTTTGAATAAAATTTATACTATCAGAAGAGGAAAGTTTGTTGAAGATTCAGAAGCTGTATTTGATGTGGCTGAAGAAGACGGCAGGGCCAAATATCCAAATATCTGTAAGTTTAAGATTATCATTTTTTTAATTATTATTTAAAAAGTTGAGCCTTTTTAAACACTTAGAATGTTGAATTAAGTCAGTTAACAAAGTATGTCAGAAAGTTGACATGTATAATAATAAGTAATGAAATACTTGTATCACTTCATTCACCATTAAGTTCACAATTGGGTACTTTGCATTGATGATATTTTGTCTTTGAAAAGGTACTCAATTAATTTAAAGTCAGGATATTTATCTTTTTTTTATATATCAAGCCTGCTTTAGGATAGGTATCACTAATTCCAGTGGTGGCAGCAACTGTACCATAGCTCAGTGGCAGCATCAACCATTATAAAGGTTTTGGTTAAAGTTTTCTGTATGTTCAGAAGTCCAAACCCTTTGGGAGGATAGCTATCACACTTGGACTACGGTACAGTTGCTGCCATGGAAGCAGTAACCATATCCATGTACACCTTCCATCCTTCTAATACTCAGGCAAGGTCAAATTCATTAACAAATGTTGGTTGAGTTTTTCATAGGTCCTAAACCATGGAAGGGATAGCTATCATACGTTTGGTATGCACTGCTTTTTCATATGCATGAACCCAACTCACCCTCTGACCCTCAGGCAAAGTCAAGGCCCATTTGAAATTCTTGGTAAAGTTTGCAGTTAAAAGTTTTTTTCTCTATAGCTATAGGTCTCAAACCATTTAAAGTTCAGCCATCATACTTGGACTCGAGAGTCAATAAGCACTACTTTATCATATATATGCACTTAATCCCACCATCTTACCTTCAAGTAAGGTCATTTGAAATTTGTGCTGAAGTTTTTGTTTAAATTTTTTTCTTATGATCGCAAGTCATTTATCTTGGGAGGGATAGTTATCATTCTTGGCCAGTAAGATAATGTTTTGCCCTTTTATAATGATATACCATATATACTCGCTTATAAGTCATCATTTTTTAGTGAAAATGTGATTCATGCAGAGTAGGGGTCATCTTTTAAGTGCAACATACAGAATTTTTTTTTTATAGATCTAAGGATAATGTTGGAAACTCTAGATGCTTGCAGTTCATAAAAATACTGTAAATGTAAATATTTTTACGTTTTCATGCCACTATTCCCATTCAGAAATGCATGTATGATATGCACGGTGTTTATCTGTTTCATGACAGTATTCATTACACAATACTTGTATCTACAGTTATTTGGATTTTAATAATTTGAAAATATTACCGGTATATTAAATACTACCTACTACAAAGTGAAGTGTCCGTCAATGTTGTTTACTGTGGGTGTTTACTAGCAGGTATAATGCTTCCATTTTCGTGCAAGTCCTAACTACCTGTATTTGTATTAATATTTGTGTTTTGCTGTATAAACACTGCGTTTGATGCAATAAAAAGTTTTGATTTAATTTGTATTTTCCTTTTCCATCAGTCAGATTAAATTCCCAAGTGATATTTCCCAAGTTATCTGCCAGTGCACATGGGTTGATAAGCCCTTGGCTTGTAAAGGCAACACTCACTTTGTTTTTAAGTTGACAATCCTTTTGATCAAGCTGTGAATTTAATACTTGTTCAGAGCCAAGAAGAGCTCTACAACTTCCTGTGCATATTTGACCTTATTATTTTCACATGTGACAACCCTTTCATTGAGCCGCGAGTTTGATACTTGTTCAGTGCCAAGTAACAGAGGGTGGTTGTTTGAACTCCCTGTGATCTTGTCACACAATTGACACGTGTTCATTTGCACCCTTTAACAGACTTTATGATCAGAGTGTTACTTACAGACCCCAAGCTCAGTCTCTTCATATGCACCTGCATATGACAGTAAAGCCAAGGAATCTGAGTTGGACAATATTTACGATGACTAAACAATGACAATTTACAAAGACCAGACGATGATGGAGAATTTCAGAACTTTATCAGACAATGAGGATGAATTCTTGGACTTTGTACCAGATGACGTTAGATAGTGACAATAATAGGATACCGTTAATCAAAAAAATGTGGACTCTTGTTATTTGCAAAACGTGTGGAATTAATATATTACGGGATATTGTGAATTGGATCATTATGAACTACTATTTTTATACCTGTATGAGACCTATAACTGAATTCATGGAGTTATCATATACTGTATATATTCGCGTATAAGCCCGTTTGCATATAAGCTGACCCCCCCCCCCAAACTGAATAGGTAAAAATATTAAAAAGTGCATGACCCATAAATAAGCCGACACATAAGTCCAAGATGAATATATATATATATATACAGTAAAGCACGCTATAGCATGATGGTTGGGGTCCACAAAACGAGATCGTGCTATGTCCCGAACCATGCTATAATCAACCTAAACAAAACCAAGTCATTTAGCTGAAGAAAATGATGCATGCACCCACAAAATGGGGGGGGGGGGACGTAAATTGTGAGCTCAAAACAATGTGCTTCATTGGCACAGTTACCATCTTAAATCAATGCATATTAAATGAGAAAACGAGAAATACACATGCAATGAAAACAAAGATTGCACATATAATATTTTACTTTATTCAGAGAGCCATGCATTGGTACATTTGTAATTATATGTCTAATGTATAGCATGAATAGTTAAAGGATCAACACGTGTACTCACCAACCGATCTTATGGCATGCGTAGAAGTGAGTCCATAATAATTCCATTGAAAATATGCACACAGAAGTATAATATTTAGTTATAGATCATTATGTGTCTGAATTCAATGCAAAAAAACAAAAAAATTTGAATCGATAAATCATGTAAGGAATGATGAAGCACATTTAAGGTTCAGTGTGTATCCACGTAAACGTCACAAGGTCAATAAACGGTGTAAGTATAAATTTTTCATCCGCTATAATTTTATCTGCTACGAATTAGAATACTTTATTGTTTTTGGAAAAACTGATTAATTTTCAGCTGCTTCTTGCTACTGTCATGTTTACTCTTTGCAAAGTCAACCATATTCCTCAATTGAAGAATTCGAATATAGTCAACATCCTGAGTCTCCATCCATCGTATTGCACACTTTAAGCTTTGGATTGCATCTGTTGCTGATGGTGGTTAATCCTCAGGTATGGTGTCGTCACTGTCATCATCAGAAGCATCACCATCAGCAGCATCATCATTGGTTTTGTTTACCGTTACATTTTGAATAATTTCCGCATCAGAAACACGGTCAACAACTGGGCAGTCATTATCATACGTGAGCCATTCATGCACACTTTCACTTGACTGCATTAACATCCCAAATGCCCTCTCAGCATCTGACACATCCTTCTCCGAAAAACTATCAAATAAACTATCATCATCATCACTGACATCACTGCTGTTATCCTGGCTAATAGAAAATGCTGCCCCCAGTCCTTTCTCCCAGCATTTCTCAGTGCAGCTGGGCGTAATGGCATCCCAGGATTTGCCCCCAAAGTACATCACCTCTTTCAAATTTAGACTCCGTAGTGTTGCCTGAACTGATGTTTCATCAGAAACAATCTTTTTCACAAGTTCCCTTCTATAGTTCATTTTAAATACTGAAATTATGCCCTGGTCCAGTGGCTGAATCCTGGAAGTGGTATTCTTCGGGAGGAAGCTGACTTTTATCTTCCTGTCTCTACTAACCAGGCTGTCTGTGTGTGGGTGGGCAGGGCAATTGTCTAACAATAGCAATGCCTTCGGCTCCATCTTCACACTTCTCAGGTGGGATCGAACTGCTGGTACAAATTCATTTTGAAACCAGTTTTCAAACAGTGTGGCTGTCATCCATGCATTTTTCGTTGCATCATTTGAAAAAGGTAGAGACTTCATATTCACATGATGAAAGCATCTTGGCGACTTGAATTTTCCAATACAGAGTGGTTTCAGTTTGTGATTTCCCGTTTTATTAACACAAAATAGCAAAGTCAATCACTCCTTTATTTTCTTAAACCCTTCATGTTTGTGTTTGTCTGTTTTCACAGCCAGGGTGGTGTTGGGTATCATTTTGTAACAAAACTCAGTTTCATCACAATTGTAAATCTGCTCTGGGGAATATCCACCTTCTTCTATTAATTCCCTCAGTTCATCTGGATAGGTTATAGCGGCTTCAGAATCTGAAGAGCTGATTTCTCCCGAAACAGTCACTTTGCTAATTCCATGTCGTTTCTCAAAACGGTCTAGCCATCCACTGCTAGCTTTAAAACTGGAATCTTGCCTATGTAAGTCAATGTGAAATTTTTCAGCTTGTGCTTTCATAATAGGTCCCGATATAGTCACTCCTTCAGCCCTAGTCTGAACAAACCACTGATACAGGGCTGCATCAAGTTGCGTGTCACCCGCTAGTCTGACTTTCTTTCTCATCAATCCCTCACTTTCATGGCTTCAAGCTTCTCTTTAACAGTAAAAGCTTTACGTTTCTGGGTACTGTTTTCCTTTGTAAATAACTACTAATTAAAACTCTGACACCTATTTGTTTGAATGACTACAGCAAGAATAATTGTTAATCAACAATGGGGTCATTTTTATAGGGAATGGACAACATTATTCCCTGGTCAACCGATTGTCTAACAACACTGCCAAGCCATGTGTGCGCGTTGGCGTCTTTAATTTTTTTAATGTTTTATAAATCATTGCCGCATGGTTTGAACAACCTTTAGCTTTGAGATTGACTTTGATGATTATCAATGACTTAAATTAATTGATTTATAAATTCAGGTGAGAATCTTTTAGCAACCACCACATTGTTTTTGGTGCTTGGCTGTGAATGCAGTTGAATGAGCCAACATATGTCGGCTGTTGTTTGAGTAACGATTGTACACAGAATGTATTGAAGACAAACACAAAGAAGACTTAATGACTTTATTGTTCATGTATCAATAATAATAAGATTAATACTTATCAGCTTTAAAATGAGCTGACATCATTCAAAAATAAACTAATATCAAAGTGCAGTGATTGATACTGACACATTTGAAATGAACATTCACGAATAGAAATGTTCAGCATCTTTATTCATATAAAGAAAGATGCAATCATAAGACACTTTTTCTTCAAGAATACAATACAGCTTGCCAAATTATTAAATCAAACTCTTGTTTTTTTTGGCACAAAACTTTGCAGTAGTTCAAGAAATTGGCAAAATTATTGTCAAATTTCGGGAGCTACGCCACGATCATATTATATCCGAATTCATACACGATCTCTTCCCCAAAAGGATAATTAATTTTTTAAACATTATTTTTCATTCTTTGATTTTTTTTTTTTTTTCATGTATGAAAAAATAGATGAAATTTCGGGAGCAATGCCACTATTGTGTTATATCCGAATTCATGCTATAATGAAGCATGCTATTGTGGGGCTTTACTGTAATATATATTATATATATATCAGGTCCTCATGTACTGAGGTGACCTGGTTAATAGCTTATATGGTGTTAGTACAGCTATAATAGACCTTCACCCATGGATAAACTGACCTCCCTTCTTCCAGGTTTTTATTTTTTTCCTAAATCATTCAGCCTATATGCGAGTATATACGGTAAATGGATTAAAAATGTCAAGCATTATGGATTTTAGTACATGAAGATGGATAAATTGTAAGTTGTCAATGTATTTGTGACATATTCCACTCAATAATATAATTGTATTTTACACTGGTTTTGTCTGGGTTTTTTTTCCTATCTTTCTATCTATATATCCAGTTTGGCTTGATTATTTTTCCAAAGTGCAACTCTGACTCACTGACAACAAGTCACCCCTTGAGACGGATCTGACTTGCAAAATACACCCTGACTTATAGGAGGGTCAAAGAGAAATTGGCTTCTTGCAGCCCTAAAAGGGGGGATCAACTGATAGTCGAGTCGACTTATAATCGAGTATATACGGTACCTATTCCCTCCCTTTTCCTCTTAGCAAGATCAAAGCCATTTGAAAATGAAAAATATCTCTGTCAAGCAGGGAAGCAGGTGAGGCATATATTTCCTTGGAATTCTTGTTACTTTTATTCAACAGATTTATAAACATTAAGTCATTCAGACAGAGACAGGCAAACAGACAGACAGATGGATAGGGCATTATAATTGGATTAATAGGATCAGCTCAAATCTCAGTGAATTCACACATACACTTATATATATATGAAAAAAAGAGATTAAGTATCCATATTGTAAGAGTGAAGTTGACACAGAGACCATCCAAAAAGTGAAACATTTCATTGATATTTGCTGTTGTTAATAAAATTGAGCACCCTTTGGTTGTAATGACATTTTCTGTATACAACACGACAACAACTTTGTCATGTTGCCTTACAGATGTCTATTGTTATTTTAATTTCATTTAAACAGGAGGATGATATAGTGCTTTTGAAACAGCACTCCAGGCTTTTCCATTACTGTGCCACACCCCTTCTCTTCTTCACACAGTGGAGACACAAGGTGCTAGAGAAATACAGAGTTACAGGACAGGACTCACACTCATCTCCAGTGTCAGTCAGTGCAGACAGCAAATCGGTATCTTATGTTTTATATTGATTTGGATTTAGTACTTTTTTCTTCAAATACATTACCCAATCATAATACTTTAGGGAGTACTACCACTACCTTGCAAATCCAGACCTCCCAGGCTAAATTGTTTTAGCTGTGAAAACTAAAAGTTGTCTGTCCACATAGGTGGTAGTCAGACAGAGGGATCTCCGCTTGATACAGGGATGGGCACCAAAATCCATGAATACTTAAGTTACTACTTCCACTCGTGCCAAGTAGTATGCTCTCTCAAAAAACCATCTTCAAGAATTTTTGGAAAAGATATTCAACATTAGAGCAAGTTGGAGGAGTTTCTCTTCTCAGTGGAGTAAACTCATATATTTCTAACTTTTTCTTGCTCCTTTCCTTTGAAGACAATGTCTTTCTATCTATTGTAGAATTACAACTTTGTCATAAACATACATATGGGCACCCTTTTTGTACTTACCTGCATGTGTCGCTTGTGCGTTCTTGCAACCTGAGACATTGGTAATATGCTTAATAGCTTTACTTTGTTGGGTAGGTAATTTTGTGCTGTAGAAATCTTAGGGAGGGGTTGCAGTGGTTAATTTAGTTGATGCTGCATGTGTATCGCTGTATAATTTCCATTTTGGCTGGATGCATACAGGTAAGTTTTCTATAGATTGTGTATGGTCATAGTGTCCATTTCATAGTTGTTAAAAGTGATGCTTCAATGACTTTACCTGTATAGGCAGTCTCTTGGGCCTTATTATAGGTAAGTTTACACTAGGTAATTTATATAATAGTGTCCGATATGTACTTATTAAAAGCGATGCTCATATAGGCTGCCACGTGTGCCCTTTCTTACAGGTAACTTTTCACAATATAGTGTAGTAGCCCAGAAACATCCTCTCTTTGAGTTCATAAAGCATGATGCGTGAATGGCTACACCTGGATAATATTATCTGCTCTAAATTTTTTTTTTTTTTTTTACTGATTTCAGACCATGAGCAGGACTAAGTGCAAACAATGTCAACACTGGAAAGGTGTGGATGACAACCATAGCAAGCATGGGTTGCGACTCCAGAAAATCATGTTATATATGCACTGGTTTGACTGAAAATCAGTGGGCCTCAGAACTGGGAGCACAATCAAAAAAAAAGGAAAGCGCAGAAGCACACTCTGAGAGATGAGGATGCCATTAGTATTCATGCTGATGTCACCTCGGTCAGTGATTTCCTTTTGGACTGGTATTGCAATCCAGAAGGCTCACCAGCCAAGAAGCGATCTAGGATATTCCTTTCAGTGACAGCTCCACCCTGGCCGCCTCAACTTGACAAGGCATTTTGGGCGGAACCAATACGCCAGATACCACATGGATTCAACGGTCAGTCTCAACAGGCTACATATGAGTGAGATCGAGATCAAATCAAGCCAACTCAGATACTGTCTTGCACAATGCAAGTAAGGACCAGTTCTGTGGATCAAATGTCCCATAACCCGTTCCAGCATAAAGAACTGGACAACATAATGGAAAATATAATGGCACTGTTCCACCATGACCGGACTTTGCCATACATATCATATTGCAACAAGTCAGCACCACAGTCGATCTTAACCTTAAAGTCAAAGTTGAGAATGTTTTGGTCCAGTATGCCTACCCAACACCAGAACACTGGCACTCTCATAGATTAGCATACCAAGTAGAGTGCCATGAGAACCTCAGTGCACTCTCTGTCCAGTTCAGTACCCCAGTACCCATGAGATATGGAATCAACTGGTTCACATGCCTATGCCACTCAAAGGGATGACTTGTTTAGTGATTGTCTGGAAGTTACCATATCCCAATTGGGATGGTCTTCTAGTATGGTTAGCCACCACTTTAGACAATCTTCACCAGCTACATCTCAGATTTAACAAGAGGCATCAGCATCTCTTCTAAAGATGATGAAGTATGCTCACAAGCTCCATCGTCTTTGATAGACCTAACAACGACAAGAGAAGACTGCCTTCTGGGCATGGATCAAGAAAGTCTTTCGCTTACCACCAGAGTTTGTCTCCCCTCCCCTCCTCCTCCTCCATCAACAGATTGGTCCAGAGTTCCAGCAGCATTTGACTTGCTAATTGAGAAAGACAAACTGGCATTCAAACTGCTACCACAGTCT
Source organism: Margaritifera margaritifera (assembly GCA_029931535.1). Taxonomy (NCBI): domain Eukaryota; kingdom Metazoa; phylum Mollusca; class Bivalvia; order Unionida; family Margaritiferidae; genus Margaritifera; species Margaritifera margaritifera. The sequence continues at coordinate 758,662 of JAQPZY010001106.1, forward strand.
GGTCGAGAGGCTGACCTATTTAGTTGCTTACAGACAATTGCAGGACCCTAGTGTCAGTAGACTTTTCTTTTCGCAGCGATGCCTAACATCAAATTTTAGTAGGAGATTCCTTAAAACAGTCACACCAGTGTTTGAGGTAGACACCTCAGCAGTAGACAGACATTGCAGGCCTGGAAATGTCAAAACCCTCCTCAGTACGGATGGACTGGAAATCCTTTAATGACACACAACAGTTGGTCCAAAATGTCATGGCAGTAACCTCCATGTTGGACTTAGTCTCTATGGCAATCTTCGAACAACAAGCAGAAAACAGTTTATCCTCTCCCACCATGACGCCTACCGGACATGCATGGGAGTCTGTCCTGCACATCACATGCAGGCCAATGCATTAACAGCAGCAACAAACCTACAACTGGTGGAATGAGATGCAGTGCTCTCCACTTGCCCCTTTTTAAAAGACAACCACAAAGCCAAGCTAAGATTGCAGTCATTCTCTTCTAATCTCCTTTTCAATGGCCAGGTGGAGGAAATACATAAGCAAACCATCAAAGAAACAAATCTCCTGCAGACACAACTCAGAGACCAATGAAATATTTTCAGGAAGGAATCAAAAGGATAGATAGGACACTCCTAGGACACAGCAGACAGGGAAGCAGTCCTACTGATTATATACACGTAAAAGACCGCAGTTCTCAAGAACAGATGAGGACAAGAAGGTTTCAGTTCTCACCCCAGTTTCTCTCCTTGACAGCCTCCTTATAACAAGAAATGACAACATTCTTAAGCCGCCCTTATCAGATATCCTGGTGGGGTGAGGACTCCTATTCTTTGCTGTCAAATGGAAAAGAATTTGCCACAATGATCAATGTACCTGGCCAATGCTTTAGAGGGCCTCAGTATCATGTTCAGCACCTCTCCTTGTCCAGGGTCCCTTCAGCTACAGACATCCCCAAAGACCCGTTCAGGGCAAACATCCTGCAGCGAGAAATCAATTATCTTCTCTAGAGAAAGGGCAGTAGAGATTGTTCACAACATAAAATCACCAGGCTTTTATGCAAAACTGTTCCTGGTCCCAAAGGTCAATGGCACTCTTCGACCAGTCATAGACCTAAGCACTCTCAATTGCACCATGGTTCAAAATGGAAACACCAAGGCAGGATTTAAATGCCGTTCAATAGGGAGACTTCACTATCAGTATATATCTGCCTGATGCATATCTACTAGTCCCAATTCACAAACCTTTAGGGAGACAGTTTACCAGTTCAGGACACTCTCTTTCAGATTCAGCATCATCCCTGATACATCTGTATAGCTGGATGACATTCTTCAAAAGCACCAAGTGAGTTATATTTTGAATCAAGACATGAAATTCCATGTTACACTCCTCCTCAGCCTTTGGATTCCTTTTCAACAATGGAAATTCTGATATCATACAAACTCATTGTTTTTTCCAAATCCAGAGCTGCTAAACCTGCATGTCTGGATCATATTAAACAAGCCCTCAAGAACAAACAGTTCTCACAAGAAGAGGTGGAGAGAATCGCTTGAGCGAGAAGGTCCTCCACTTTGAAAGCCTGCGAGGGGAAGTGGAGAATTTTCTCACAATGGTGTGAGTGTGACCATGTTTCTCTGCTTAAGGCATTATTACCCCATATAGCTAACTTCCTACTTTGGCTCTTTTGAAGAGAAACAGTTAGCTCCATTCATTATAAAAGGCTACCATTCCACAATCTCTAACATGCTGCATCATCATGGAAGAGAGAATATAGGACCAGACAAAGACCTCTCTGATCTTCTGTTGAATTTTGATTTCAGATGCCCAAAGGCATTGGCCCAGTGCCCAAAGTAGAATCTATCATGGGTTCTTACCTGGCTGAATAAGGCACTATTTGAACCACTCTTATGAGCTTCATTGGTTCACCTACTTGTATTAACTACAGCAGGCAGAATCAGCAAAATACATGATTTGTCAGTTGACCTAAACTACTTACTGTTCCAACAGGATGGGTCAGTGTCACTCATGATGCCCCTGCTTTCATTGCCAAGAACAGGCTCCCATTCATGGGCAATGTTTCTTGTTGGGAAACCTCTTTCTAGCCTGGACTTGTTAACTCATGGTTGTCTACATGACCCTTCTACAGGACCCATCTACAGGACCTGGTGTGAGCTATGAAGCGGTACCTGAAAAGAACTGAGCCTGTGTGAAGAGGGAGATCCTGTCTATTCTTAGCTCTGAAAGAGCGAAAGGATTATATCTCAGTGCAGGCTTTATTGTGCTGGATAAGATGGGTTTGCCGTTCTGCATATGGAGAATTAACCAAAGATCAAATGAACTTGCTTCACATTTCGGTTCATGAAGTTAGGTCGCAACAAGTATTGCATTGGAGCAAAACTGTTCCCAAGCTGACATTATACAGTGGTCCCCCTCTTGAACAGTCCCCCTGACCAGCGGCCACCCGCTTTATACGGCCACAATCCCATGGCACCGATGAGTTTGTGTTCAAAAGTACCCCTTAAGAATGGCCACCCCTCTAACATGGCCAGCGGCCACCATATTAGTACCAAAACTGCCACATAATGGTTGTTTACAGATAGAAATCTCGCAAATATATGTGGATTTCTCAACTCAACACATTTACATTTGTTCCAACATGCAGATAAAGTAACTTTAATACATACAAAGAGGTAAGTAATCCGATTATCCTAACTGCTGTGTGTTCCTTAGATGTTAGGTTTTGTCACTTTGATAATTACTGGCTATTATTACCACCATAATTATCAAGATGACAAAAGCTAACCACTGAGAAGCATGGTATTGTTCAGCTCAAGTCAGCATGACATCCAGTTGCCAGAGAGTAAAATGGTATGCTAGCCTTTGTGGCTTCCTCCTCATAGATTACAAAATGTACTTAACCGGGTACCAGACTGACCACAAAAAAATAAGTTGATCACGTGACAAGCTTACTTCCTTTGTAAACACTGAGCAGCTAGTGTGATAACTACAAATTGCCTACGACGGAATAAGTTGTTGAAAAAAGTGCAAAATGTCGTCAGACATTCTCAGTTTAGAATGAAAGCAATTCAACTAAATGAAAAGTGGGAGAGTCCTTTGATCACTACTAAGAAATCTGATGTCAAAAAGATTCAAATAAACATCATTGGTATACATTCAACTACAGTAGTGGCAAAACAATTGATGAACATACAAGGATAGTTACAGCCAGATATTTGTGCCCAGATTTTAATGACAAGGTGGTTTTACACCACGATTGATGATTATTAATATTTTTAAAAAATAATAACATTGATATTAGTTTTATCACATTAAGTCCATAGCCTGATAACATTCCTGTGATTTTTAAATGAAAATATTAAATATTTAAACATTAGTTACGCCTTTCACACTTTATATGTAGTTACATATGTGTGATCCCCTCTAGAAAGGCCACCCCTTTTATAAGGCCACTTTCCTGCTGCAGAAGAGGGGGACCACTGAACAAGTCATGGGATGGAGTTCAGAGTCACATTTCTCTAGCTTCTACCTCCGAGATCTTTCATCCCAGAAGGCTCAATTAGACCTAGTGGGACCTATCACTGCAGTGCAACAGGTTACCTTCCCAAATTGTTTGGCAGCTTCTTAAGGATGTGGCATGAAGACTTCTGCTGGATTTGTGGAAGGAAGAATTTTCTCTTTTCCTAAAGCCGCATCTTGGTGTACAGAGTCAATGCTGCAGCTGGGTTTTCAATCTAGAAGCTGCCTCACATACCTTAGTGGACTGGATATGGCCTTTCCAGGATAAAGGGATATAACTCCCTCCACCTCTGACCTATTCACATAAGATGTTATGATCAAGTAGTGTATTTGAAGAAGAAACCAATTTTTGGAATAAAATATGTTTCTTTGATAATACTTACCCAGTCATAATACAGATATACCGTCCCAGTCTCCCTGCAGTTACATCCTACTAAGTGAGCATGTTTTCTGCTTGAGTTGTTACTGAAGTATTCACGGGATTGGCACCAATCCCTGTATCAAGGGGAGATTTCTGTCTGGCTGGCATCTATATAGGCAGACAACTTTCAGCTTTCATAGCTAAAAAATACATGGCCTGGGAGGGGTGGATTTGTGAGGTAGCTGCAGTACTCCCGAAGGTATTGTGATTGGGTAAGTATTATTGAAGAAACATGTTTTACTAAAGAAATTGGTTTCTTGCAAAGATTTGATTAAATTATAATTGCTAATTTTTGTTCGCTTTGAATCAGTTTAACTGATGTTACAGATAAAGCTGGAACACATTTTAAATTAAGGCCGATAATCCTTTATGTTTACTTTTAGATTTATTTGCAATTCTTTTAGGGATTTTTTTCATTTTCACAATTTTTTCTTGCATTTAGTCATCATAATACCTTTTTGCAACAATCAGGTCAACCAAATCCAGATTAAATTTCATGCTCCTATCTTATGTCTGTATTCTTATTTAATAGCTTATAGTTTAAGTTAATGGATATGTTGTACCATGTTTCAAATTTGTGGAAACTATTCTGCATCCAATTAAAAATGAAGATAATAACTAATCTTAAGAATACCAGCATACATATTTCAACCTGGAAACATATTTTGGATTTTAGCTTGAAAACTAGTCACAGACAGTAAATTCTTTGTAAAAACCCTTTCAAATCAGTGCCATATTATTCCCTCTGGAATGTGCAAATCAGTGCCATTTTTATCATCCTGGTATGTATAAATCAGTGGCATATTTATCTCCCTGATATGTAATAATCAGTGCCATTTTTATCCCTTTGGTATGAACAAATCAGTGCCATATTTATCCTCCTGATATGTAATAATCAGTGCCATTTTTATCCCTCTAGTAAGTACAGATCAGTGCCATGTTTATCCCCCTGATATGTACAAATCAGTACCATTTTTATCCCCCTAGTATGTACAAATCAGTGCCATCTTTATCCTCCTAGTATGTACAAATCAGTGCCATATGTATCCCCCAGGTTTGTACAGATCAGTGCCATATTTTTCCCACTGGTATGTACAAATCAGTGCAATTTGTATCCCCCTGCTATGTACAAATCAGTGCCATATTTATCCCCTTGGTTGGATTCTGGGTGGCCGAGTGGTCTAAGGTGTTCACCTTTATAGATCACTCACATCTCACCTCTGTCCATGTGGGTTCAGATCTCAGCTTGACCAACGTGGATATGTGAGAAAATATGCCAGTAGCTTCCTGTGGGTTGGTGGTTCTTCCCTGGGTCTTCCAGGGTTCTTCCTGCACCAATATACTGGCTGCTATGTATAGTCTAATATGCTGAAAAATGACATTAAACCCACAAAAACAAACCAACCAATTATCCCCCTGGTATGTACAAATCAGAGTCATTTTTATCCCCCTGGTATGTAATACAGGGAAATACTGTACAGCTATCACTATGTCCATCTGTCTGTAAACATTTTCATTTCTGGAGCATAACTCTAAAAACTACTCAAGGTATTTCAACCAAAATTGGTACACATGTCATTCAAGTCACATAGAAGTGCCTTTTGAGAATTTATGTTACCAGGAAAACAAACTAGCTTAAGTAGTATATAAATTAAGAATGCTGGACAATAGGGTACCAGCATAAGCAGGATAAAAATTAAGATTTACTGGACCATTTGGTATTTTCAGCAGGAGTCTTTACATCAAGGGGGATGGGGGAGGGGGTATGTCATCTCAAGATGACTTGTCTACAAACCATTGTTAGTGTGACTGATACTGTGTTATCATTTGAGTGATTCACCTTAAAAGTCACTAACAAATGCTGTAAATGGTGTTATATTTTGTACTTTTCCCCAAACATGATTTTGTCAGCAGAGGTCTCGTCACAGTTCTGGCACATCTGTAGGAAGTGTTCGCACCAAGCATATGGATGGCCAAGATGGGAAGAAGAAGCTGCTAAACACGTCATCATCTGTGGGGAAACTAACAGACTCACCAGAGTCCAAAACCTATGAGCCTGCAGTGGAAGAGGACTGGCACCGAACCCTGCTACAGGAGTTCAGACAACAATACATTGCATACTTACAGACCATCGGCTTCCACTACATACGCACCACACCTGTCTCATATAAACACAGGTCAGTAATAGGATCAATAATTTTCTGGATTCTAAGACTTTGTAATCATCTCGTGTGAGACGTGTACTGCCGTTGTACTTTGTGATAAGAGAAGCCTGCCTTCTGCTAATTTTATATTTGTTTTTCAAGATGAGCCTAATTGTCATCTTTAACTAGCTATGAAGATTCAGTAATCAGAATTATTTCATGAATTTTTTAAAATATAGAATGAGTATGGAATGTAGATTTACATTGATCTCTCATTATAAGAATACTCATGGAAGCCATTAAAGTGAACCGCATTTTCAGTGAAGTCACCTTGTATTGAAGGTCTTTACAACAAGGCTGTGCCATGATGGGGCATGTTGTACATAAAACCACAACAAAAAAGGTGTTTAACATACCTGCCAACCTTCTAGGCAGTGTGTGTGTGTGTTGGGGGTGTGAGGTGGGGTTGAGTGGGGTGAGACTCAAAAAGTGTGTTTTGAGGTTCTAGTGGGGGATCAGTGCTCATGATTCAAATAAGTGATGTTGTACAATTGAGAATAAGTTATTTCCTCATATAAACCTATAGGAAAATGACTGGAATTTCAGATTTGAACAAAGGAAAATAAACAAATGTTTTCTTTGAAGCATTTATTGCACTTTCAAACAAAAAATAACTGGTAGATTTAGCATTGTATTATATCATCACCACACACTCACACACACACATCATGCTCATAGAATCACAACCATACAGACATTAAATAAACAAATACAAGTTTCTGTCTTTAAAATCCATTGGACAGTTGTAGTTAATAACTTTGCTGCTCTCATTAGTTCTTTGGAGGGTTTAATTGTGATGCAGATGTCATTAGTGTTCATCTTTCCACTCATTAGAGACTGGATCATACTGTTGTTCAGACTTCCTCGAAGATGTTGTTGAATTATTCTTGGCATTGAAAATGATCTTTTAGCATCTGTCCTGATACAGGGTGGTGTAACTGTGTTGACAGATGAATACTCCAGAATGACTAAGGTCAATATGGTGTTTGCAGTATATGCAAAGTGTAAAATGCTTCCCCTTTCTGCTGTGCTTCACAACGTTAAACTCTGTCAACCAGGAGTTCTAAAATTTAGTTTTCTGGCTTTGCTCACTTTGCAGATGGTTCATCCCAACCTGAATCACAGCTGCGTTTCAACATTTTGCCTTAAAAATGAATCATACTCCCACAGTGTCACTGCTGCTAAGTTTATAATTTTAATTACTGAAATAATCATGTTTTACATTTGATGTAAGTAGTAAAATACAAATTCAAAGAAACTTTGCCACTGATCATGAATAAAGCTGCATTAAATATTCTCATTCAAGGCATCAGAGTGTAATTACTTTGTTCCTTCAAAACCCATCTCTGATTTACCTAACTTCAAATGAATTGGGTTGTTCCACTTGTGTACTTTATCTGTGCAAATTAGCCTAATGGGCTTTGCCACAGAAATGCAAAAGGACTATCAAACACAAAATCGCCATACCAATTCTCAGTCATTCAAATAATCACTGGTATGGTGGTTATTTATTGCTGACCAGCTTTTTCTTTTAATTGCCTTTCTGACAGCTGGATAAACTGACCTTGGTGATCGTTTTCCATGAGCATTAAGTGTCAAGCTATGTGAATCATGTCTGTTTACTGTTGAACAGGCAGGCTACAGGTTACAGGCATATATTGTGGTGTCAAGAAAGCTCTTTCTCTCTCTCACTCTCTCTTTTTTTTAAAAAGAAGCTTTAACAAGATTTTTGGGAAATTATGTTTTTATAAACACAATTGAATGGGGGGGGGGGGGAGGGATTCATGACCAGACCTATGTTATATGAATGGTCATAGTATACAGAGGAGATTTATAATTAGAGATCACTGTATTACATGGCATAATATGTTGATTCTTCAGACAAAAAATGTAGTTTGATATTAGAGGACACTAGGGTAATTAAGATGTTATGCATACACTCTGTTTGATGTTGTGAAAGATATGTTGTGTGAAGAATAATACATAGGGTCTTTTGAAACACTATACTAATGAAGGCATCTTGTGACAAGATATTTTGACTGCCCCAGGTCCTTCATTCTCTTTTATACCATCTTGAATGAATTTAATTGTGGTTTTGCTGTCTTAACTGCATTAGCAACTCACAAAACATTGGTATCACTTTTCCAGTGGTAATCGCAGCATGGTCATGGACATTGGTATCACTTTTCCAGTGGTAATGCTAGCATGGTCATGGACATTGGTATCACTTTTCCAGTGGTAATGGCAGCATGGTCATGGACATTAAGATCCAGTATTAAAGCTCTGCTTGAAAAGTTTGGAAAGTCAGTTATGGGAGAGGGTTACTTTATACAGTTCTACCTGTTTATCTTGTCATCCTCGGGCCTGAGGTTGGTAATATTGTCAACATAAGCAGATGTTGAGATAAGTGTTGAGTTGGGGGTCTGAAAAAAGCAAATTTCTCTTTGACCAGCGTACAGGTGAAATTCGTCTGTAAGGGGTGACCTGTCATCAGTAGGATTTATGCTTTGAGAAAATAAACAATGGACATTTTGATTAAATGAAGGCAATACCAATGTGAAATACACCTATATATTGACAACTTACATTTTTGTTACCTTTGTTTAATAAAATCCAAAATGCATTAAGTACATGTATATGAAAAATCCATGAATTTGAGTATAGGTCTCATGTTAGAAAATTCATGTATCGGTCACATCCTGTTAGAAAATACATGTATAAAAAAATGGTAGCTCTCATTGGATCTATATCCTTTTGTCAACCAAATCGTGTGACCAAACAATTCACTATGATATTCATTGTTGCCAGTAGCACATGGCTCTATAGTTGTTATTTACATGCTAATTAAATTGGCCTAGATTTTGGTCTGACTGAGGCAGCAGACATAATCATATTATTGAGGCTACCAAGGTGATGAGGCTATTCATACAGAAATAAAAACATGTCAACAAATTATGAATTCTCTCGAAATAGCAGTAAAAATGTTAATGACAAATGATTGCAAAACAGTTAATGATGTCGTAAAAAAAATAAGACTTAATTAAAAACATTGTAAGCATAAATAAAGTTACTTTTCTTCCTGCAGAAAAGGAAACTTTCATGGCACAGTAAATGTGTTCCAATCACTGATCACTTTGGAAAATGCAACAATAGATCAGATTCCATTGCTTTTATTCAAGTTTGGTGATGACTTCCTTTGATGGAGGGTGCATTGTTTTTATTGAAGATTGTAGCCTGCTTGCTTTGATGAAGGGTGCATGCGTTATTGAAGTTGCTGTGAAAGTCCAACTTTGGAGAACCAAACAAATACCTGTTTGTTAATGTGACAGCAACATTAAAGCCTGGTGGCAACATCACATAATTGTAGAACAAAGTATGGGTCAGAACTGGCAGCTTTGTCGACATAAATGATTAGAAAACAAAGGATTTGTTCAAGTTGGGACCTAGGGTTTCTGTCAACATATACATTTATTTTTTATCTCGATGTTGACATAAACATAACAAATTTAGTAGTAACAAAAGACCATGGGCCCGAGACTCAGCTATTTTGTTGGCATAGGCTGTTTGTAGGCATAAGCGATATCAATATAAGTGGGTAGGACTTTAGCACAGTTTGCAGGCAAGAGACTCGCTACATTCATCATATTCATTAGAACTCCTTTTTATCATTTGCATTCAGATCGGATAGGAAAGGTGAACAAAAGTTTGAGGAGATGGGTACTCATCACAGAGGTATATTCAACCTCCAGAAGACACTGTCAGGTGGGATTCTTCTAATAGAGCTCAGCTTCCATGCAGAGTATTTCTGTGTCAAGCTCTACACCTACGAGTCTAGCAGACTGTCAGACACAGTCAACCAACAGGTTTATTGATAGAACTCATTTTCTTGTCATGTCCACAAAATAGGTTGCAAAAGGTAGACAACATATACTTCTCAACATTTGATGGGGATAATATGGAAAACAAAACAATCAGGAGAACTCATATGGATTTATGTCATTGATGGTGAAGAGGCATCAAATGCATGTACAAGATTTTTACAAATACCTGTCTCTCATTGTTTCAGCTGCAGGCAGTCGAGCTCATTTTATTTATATATATATATATATATATATATATATATATATATATATATATATATATATATATATATATATATATATATATATATATATATATATATATATAATGTTGAGTAATATTTTGTTGCAAAAGCAAAAGGCATGACATAGTAGTATTCTGGCATCTGGCATCCTTTGTTGCCACTACCCAAGGGCCTGTATAATTTAGCATTAACCTGCTTGCTTTTGCTGCTGCAAGTCTCACTTTGATACCGGCTTTGAGCACACACAAGGGCAAGTGATTGTTCATCTGTGGTTGTAGTTTTCTCTTGATTATCCTTTTTTGCCACCCCAGTGACCAGCTCATGCTAATATCTGAGGTGTTGAGAGTACTGGATGTAATAATTAAAACCTTTAAACATGATAAAGTTTTGGAAAATGGTTACATGTATGCCCTTTGTTGGCATTATTGAACTGTCTGTCATCAGAGTCAACACATGGATTTACCAGGAAATATTGAACACCCATGGAGATGCTGGCTGAAGGATTTAGGGTAACAGGGTGATGTTTGTTTTGGTTAGATGGGAAATTTACAAAGTTTTTGACATATAATGTGGTCCTTATACAGTTACGGGTTTGTCCCCAGGGGAGGTGTGAAAAAGGATGGTAACTGCCCATCAGTCCATTGTGTCCTCATTCCTAGACTTATAACTTCGAACCAACACATGGTATTGACCCAGCAAGGTATTTTTTACAAAGAAAGTGTAATTAGATTACAACATAGTGTAAATAAATAGTGGAAGGCTAAACTGTTACTGTTAAGCTTTTAGTAGGAATAACACATCACATAGTTACAGAATTTTAGACATCTCAGTGACATTAGTGTCATTTTGTGAGAGTATAAAACTTTTGTTTACATTTATTGAAACATTTGACTTCACCTAATTTTACTATCCATTGTATCTTGCTTGTGTAGGCATGGCAAGACATAGATATGACTCCAGTTGTGATGGTGACATGGTTGTCATTATTGGTAAGATTCTATGTTAACATTTTTTATAAAGTTTGTGTAAGTGAGATATAGTAGGGGCACATCATAGTACAGTGTACAGGTCAGACCCCATGATGTTTTCCATGAAACCCTTGTTTCAGTTTATAAAGTAATATTAAGAACATAATACTTTTTTTATGCTTACTTTTTGGCAAAGTTTATTATGCTATGACCCTGTCTGTCTGTCCATTAACTTTTCTTTTACCACATGATAACTTCAGTTCTACAGCATGTATCTTTTCCAAATTTTGTGGATTACTTATTCTCTCATGGGGTAAGGATGAAGCATATCCATTTCAGGGTCAAAAGGTTATAGGTCAATGTCACTGACTGAAAGAAAAAATTATATCTACATAATAACATTAGTTCTAAATCACAAAACTGGACAAAACTGTGGATGGCTTGCACTTAGGGATGGAATAGGTTTATTGATCTTGCGGTCAAAAGGTCAAAGGTCTCCATAACTGAAAGAAGAAAAATTGTTTCTGCACAATAACAGTTCTATATCTCATACCTGAACCAAACTTGTGGATAAGTTTGTAATTGGGATAAGGAAAAACCCTAGTGATTCTAGGGTCCAAAGATCAAGGCCACTGTGACTGAAAAAGAGGACATTTTTGTTTTGCATAATAACTTTAATTCTAGACCACGTACCTGCACTTAAGGTATGGAAGAGGTCTATTGATTTTGGGGTCATTGTGGCTCAAAGAGTAATGGGTTTTACAGAATAGCTTATATTCTAGAGTAAGTTCCTTGACCAAACTTTATTTGGCTTGCACTTAGGGTAATAAAAAACCCTGTAGATTATTGGGTCATGAGGTCAGAGGTCACAGTTATGGTAAGTCTAAAAGAAAATTAATGGTTTCTGCATAGTAACTTTAGTCCAAGACTGTATACCTTGACCAAAGGTCCAGGTCAATGATATCCCCTGGGTAGTAATCTTCAAAGTGAACCATGGCACTCTTGTTTTTTTAGAAGGTATTATTAAGAACATATTAAGTTAAAGACAAAGAATAAAGGATTCAGAGTATTAAAAAAGCAACTGTTAATAGAATTTGTTCGGTTTGTAAATAATTACTATTAAATTTTGGCATTTGTAGATGCTGTAATAAACAATATAGTTTGTTCTTGATGTGACCAATGCCTTTACTAGTTCTCTCATTAACATTGTTCACTTTTTTCAGATGAAGCTGATGTTTGTTGATGAGTGTGAGAAATGCAAGGACATTATTCATGTTCACTCATTTGCCCATGATTTCCACCTGCGCTGTGTGCAGGCATACCTGAGTGGAGAACAAAAAGTATTTCCACCAAACTATCATGTAGTGAATTTCCTCACAGATTTCATTAAGGTTTATCCATATGCCCCATCTTTCTCCAGAAATTTTCTACAACAAGGTAGGTTTCTTTTTGAATGTTTGAACTAAGTTAGTTTGTTAGCTCACTTCTCTGAAACTGGTGACAGTACTAAAGCTACATGCGAACAGTTAAATTGTAAATTGAGGAAACGATATATAAGCTATTATTGCAATATTTAATGCATACTAATGTAACCACCAACTTAACTCTGATCCATTTGCATAACTTGGCATTGTTACACAATACCTATTATTGCAAAATATAATACATACTGCTCTGATCAGTTTGCATAACTTGGCATTGTTACACAATAATTTATACTATATCAGGTCCAAACAATATTTTGTTAGCTTTGTATAACAAGATTTAGACATTAGATGTATTCTTTAAGCATTCATGCAAAGAAAATGTCACATTCCAGGAAAAATTGTAATAACAATTTAAGTATTCTTTATCTGTAGACCACCACATACAGTCAGGAATAATAACTTCCACTGTGATGATGCTTGTATTTTTCAACCTCTACACAAAATGTTAATAATGTACCAGAAGGCAGTTAACATCAATACTATATTATTATATTACTAGTATACCAGAAGGCAGTTAACATCAATACTGTATTATTATTTTACTAGTGTACCAGGAGGCAGTTAACATCAATACTGTATTATTATTTTACAGTGTACCAGGAGGCAGTTAACATCAATACTGTATTATTATGTTACTAATGTACCAGAAGGCAATTAACATCAATACTGTATTATTATGTTACTAATGTACCAGAAGGCAGTTAACATCAATACTGCATTATTATGTTACTAATGTACCAGAAGGCAGTTAACATCAATACTGCATTATTATGTTACTAGTATACCAGAAGGCAGTTAACATCAATACTGCATTATTATGTTACTGGATTATTATGTTACTAATGTACCAGAAGGCAGTTAACATCAATACTGTATTATTATGTTACTAGTGTACCAGAAGGCAGTTAACATCAGTACTGCATTATTATGTTACTAATGTACCAGAAGGCAGTTAACATCAATACTGCATTATTATGTTACTAATGTACCAGAAGGCAGTTAACATCAGTACTGCATTATTATGTTACTAATGTACCAGAAGGCAGTTAACATCAGTACTGCATTATTTTGTTACTAATGTACCAGAAGGCAGTTAACATCAGTACTGCATTATTATGTTACTAATGTACCAGAAGGCAGTTAACATCAGTACTGCATTATTATGTTACTAATGTACTAGAAGGCAGTTAACATCAATACTGCATTATTATGTTACTAATGTACCAGAAGGCAGTTAACATCAGTACTGCATTATTATGTTACTAATGTACCAGAAGGCAGTTAACATCAATACTGCATTATTATGTTACTAATGTACCAGAAGGCAGTTAACATCAATACTACATTATTATGTTACTAATGTACTAGAAGGCAGTTAACATCAATACTGCATTATTATATTTGTGGATTTTAGTTATTGTGGACAGAGAGTAGTTTATTGATGTTGAACTTCTTAGTACATTTTATTTTGAACCATTCAGTAAAGCCTCATCTCATCATATACAATGTCAGTATTTTTTGTAGACTTTTTTCTTCTGCAACATATATTTTGATGTAAAATTTTATTATTACTTCACACATGTCCTTTATAATATTAATCAATGTGGAGATGTGATATACTCTTTAAATTGGTCTAAAAGAAGAAATTTTCAGTTTTGATTTCTTTCCTGTATATCTTTGAAATGATGCAGTTAAATTTTTTGTTATTAAAGAATTTTTTTCTGTTAAACTATGCATGAAATATAGCAACAGACAAAAATATTCTAGTATGCCCAGAATAACACAAAATAAATTTGGCACTCATGCTATCATTTCCTAGAAAATAAAATAATCTATATCATTCATGAATCCTCACCAGTGACGAAAAATCCGTTATTTATGGAAAAATTTATTGATTTGGTCAGCAGGCTGTGAACAAAATGTGTGACAGATATAATGAAGAAATTCAGTTTTTTCAAGAGGTTTGTTATAATGTTTTACAGTCTTTTAAGTATGACATGGAACATATTTGTGCATACTTCAGAGAAATAATTTAGAGCCTCAGTAAATTAAATGAGTTTGATAATTAATTGTGAAAGAAATATGTTCTTATTTACAGATGTCGTAACTATCCCAAAGCCCTCATGTTCAGGTCAGCAGTTATATGAATACATGTTGAACCATGCAATTCTTTACAACATGACCAGTTTGAAGATGCATTATCCTGCCGATCCTGAAATAAAGGATTTGGTGAGTGAATACATGGATTGTTAGCCCACATTCTAACATATTTTATGTATAATATACCGTATATACTCGCTTATAAGCTGATACCATCTGCATAGACCCAGATCTGCCGGCGCATTATGCGATGGCAGATCAGGGTCTATGTTGTTTGCATTTGGACCCGGCTTGTACACGAGTATAGATGGTATTTGTATTCACAATACAGTACTCCCTCATTATAACACTGTTCATGGGAGTAATAGAGGAGGAGAGCAGGGTTGCCTTGTGTCATACATGTGACAGAACCAGAATTTAAAACCAGTAAATTTACAAATTTTGAACAGTAGATTGGCTTCTAAACCAGTAGATTTTTTATTTGCATAAATTTTATGTTTCAAAGGGATTGAAAACAAAACAAGTGCATTTTTTGCCATAATATATATTCTCTTCATACTATAATAAAACAGCAAAATTTGAACATAAATCAGATTCAGATTCTGATGGAAAATGTTACAATAATAATTACTTAATATGAGTCAGTATATTGTCAATTAATGAAAAAGGAAGAATTGTTCATCTCATAGTTCACTGCAAAGATTTTTTTTATAAAATCCAATAGCATTTTTAGTTTCCTTCACAAGATCACCGTCTAGTGACCACTGATGACATTCATTGTAATTATAACCTTCACACTTAACAGGCTCTCAATAGTTCTCTGGTCCAGATTTCCCCTTGAATAACTTTTTATTTTTGCGAAGAATGGAGAATGTCCTCACTGTATCAGCATTAGAATGCTGTAATGACAGGACAACCTCGCTCAGGCTGCAGAGAACTTCTAACTTCAGTTTTCCTGTTGCTGGGTTTGTAAGGTTGCTGACTGTTCTCCAATACCCCTCTAAGCTATGTTCACCCCGAGCAGAAAGTTCCTGACTTGGACTTAAGATGCATTCCTGAGCCTCATCTACAGGGCTTCTTTCTCTTCATGGCTCAGATCCCAAAAAAGTTTGGCAAGTTTCACCACTGTAAATAATAAAAATAAAGATTGATTTAGATTTGAAAAAAAAATGAAGGAAAAAAAATACATTATGTATGTATGTTTTTATGAATAATTTACCCCAACTGTAAAAATTATTATCTTGTAATATATTTATAACTGATATATTTTATCAAGGGCTTGAATTTAATGTATGTGCATGAATACTTCAAATAGTTTATGAAATACAAAAGATGCATACCTTTGCAACACACAATGCAAACTCTGGACCTTAACTACTCACCTGCACACACTTAAACCCTGATATCCAAGCATTGTTGAACTTGTTGTAATATTTCTAAGCCATTGGTTTCTTAGCATTGTGAGAAAGCACATGTTTTGGCATTATGACATGAATTGAACCCAAAAAAATCTTAGAGCTGTCCTTAAATATTCCTCTTAAAACATCTTGAACAATGCTATAACCTTTAAACAAGACAAAAATCAAAATACTTTAGTGTGTCTGTAGAAATAATTTTTTATGGTTGGTCCCTCCATTTTATCTACGCTCATCAAAAGGTATGATTTTCATCAAAGGCTCAGGAGACATCATGGACCAGCTTTTATCCCTTTATTACATATACAGTACAGCTCACATGATTTTTCGGAACCCCATGCTTTGCGATAGGGGTGGAGAGGATTACGAAAAAAAACCTCACCATCATTCCGCACGTCCTGATGGAGTTGCTGTGGCATCTTGTGGAGAATAGCCCTGCACACCATGCTTTCTCGCGGTGTCGCATCCGATCACCACAGCAGAGTGGATGTGGTCTCGACAATAAGGGTGTGGTTTACTGTTTATGACCCCTGCAAGCAGAGGTTGAGAGAGAGGGGGGGGGGCACCGATTTATCTACATTGTTATCCCTTTTGGGGAGCAATCTGCTTACTTTTTTAAACAGAAAAAAAAAACATAGTCATTCAGTTAAGTAAAAATATTTCCTTGTTCTAACGAAGATAATGTATGATACATAGTACCAAATCAAATTTTAGATGATAATAATGTAATGACAGTGCCTCACAAACTGTATTAATACTACATTTTGCGCAATGAATCGAATTTGTTTCTTCAATACTATGCTATCAGAATCTAAACATGCATTCATATCCTTATTTCTTTTTCAGTTTGTGCAATACAAATTTTTAATGATCATATGAAAGTCAATGATATTGTACTACCTGCAATTAAAAGAACGATAAACATCAAACAAATTAATAACAAAGCTACAGTCATACCTGACTGAAGTGAAACAAAATCGCGCAAGTTCCGATGGTTACTCCATGCATGAGTTCTCATTCACATATTGTACGATTTCTTCTGACATCCAGTCGCTTAAATAAAGCATTATTAAGATTTCACATTTTATTTTATTTTAAACTGTACTATATGGCATTAATTACCAAAGTAGTGGTTTTTAAAAATCACCGATGGTCGCAAAAGGTCATCCTAGATACATGTAGTTGACACGTGCAGTTTTTGAAGAGAAGTGCTCATGCGCAAACCATTAACCTAGCACAAGAGAAGCCACCAACACTGCTTGTTTTCTTTGATATTGATATGTTAATTTCATATGCAAACTGATAACCTAAAAGTACAATAGCAGCTCTTCTGCAGGTTTGTTGTCTTTGCAATAGAGTTGACAATAAACAGTGTACTCAGGGATAAGTGATTCATACTGTACAACCATAGGCTATTCCACTGTTTGATTCTTGTAAAAGGAAAATCAGTGATAGAAAGAAAAACTATTGAACTATTCAATACAGCTAGTATAAAATGTTTACATTTATTTGTTTATTTTCTTCCATTCCTTGCGTCAGTCACATTAGTTGTTTAAAATGGACAATGGTTTTGCTCCAAACTACTTACAAAGATGTAATTCGACCATTTGTTATTAACAACGAGACCTACAGCACTCGATCATTTGGCTCCCTCTCAGTAGAACTACCTTGTGTCAAAATTAATTCCTGCCTTTTAAAATTTACCATGATTGGCTAGTTTTCTTCAATTAGCTGCCTCATCATTCACACTAAGCCAAAAAGATGTTCATGCCATTAAAGTTTTTTGTGATTCTGCTTATGTTTTGAGGAGTTTTTCACCAATGTGAGTTTCAACAATAACGCTAAAATGCTTCTTAATGTTGACCAAAATTTAACTTTTTCGATGCTTGACATGTCGACTTTTAGGCAATCTTCAGAATTAAAATATTAAAAGTTTGACTGATTATAAATCTAGACGTACACAAACTGAAATCTGGAAATGTTTGGTAGTGGTAAGGAAAGTAATAACATGCACCCATCCGTGCGCAGGAACTCCTGACTATGTGCTCCAAAGTCAAGGGTGTGTGTGTGGGCATCCACAGGAATTTGTCAGGAGGTGGGGGGAGGTGCAAGACCAAAATAAAAGGGATATATATATTATTTTTTAGAAATCTGGGGTGGGGGAGGGGGCAACATGCCACAGACACCCAAGTGTGTGTGTATGTATATACGAGTCGCACACTTTATCCACTTGGCCACAGTAACTCTAGCTGTACAGCAATATACCACATACAGAAACACGCTCAATAACCAAAGGCTTTAATAGTCACAAACAGGAAACAGTATACTTTAATATCTGCATAAACCCAATTATAGGAATATATTTTGTTTTTATATTTTTGCCTTAGAAAAATGAGCAAATAATAGGATACATGTGGAGACAATACATCCATGCAAAATGCCCTAAACTTGTTGGAAATTAAAATCTCTGAATATCTGAGATTTTAGAATTGTCAACATTTTTTATTTTTCATTTCGGTACCAAGTTGAGTTCAGATTAATTACTAGCAATTATCAAATTTTTGTTGTTAATGGCGGGACCATAATTGCGGATGTAAAGTACAACGCGCCAAGTCAGATAGCTTCATGCGATAAAACCACACTGTTCCCAAGCCAAAACTGACATCATCCTTTGATGCAAACCATTGTCAATATTTTACAACAGTGTTCACAGTGGTCACTGCCTTGATTTCTGTATAACATCCGCTGAAGTCAAGTCTTTATTAGGGAGAGACAATTGAATTTTCCAATGGGGGGGGGATGCATGAAAACAATTGTCTTTCTCTGATTTTTGTAGTAGACTTTAATCCGTTCCATATTTCACTTAAAATAAATAAATATTGTGATGAAAGAACAAAAAATATCCCGGTCAAAAAAAAAAACAACATATAAACCCCGTATATTAAATGGTCAGTCCCTTACAGTACACATGCAGTCATAATATTCAGCCTCGTGACTCTGCTATTACTGCTTAAAGACTAAGCACGCGGTTTGCATTTCAGTGTAAATTCAGTGTTTTAGGTTTGTGGGGGGGGGGGGTGAGCAGAAGAGGATGTCAATTTGGATTTTAATTGTCCATATCTCAGAGAATTACTTTCCTTTGGAACAAAATGATAAATTTATTCTGCTTGAGAAGCTCAGCAATGTGTTCTTCTCGTCAAGTCAATGCATAAGTTTGTTCATATTTCTTTGAAATAAATTAAAATCATAAACTTATTGCAAAAGAAGTCGATCAACCTTTTATAAACAGTAATGTGTACTGAATATACAAGACTTTTCAAAATTATTTTTTTATTGTCCAAATATATGATCGAAATAAAAACGACTGATTCTTCAGATGGTATCGTGTTGTAAATCACTCTTGACGTCTCAGTCTTTCCATAGGTGGTCTTCATTCATTGGCTGTTCAGATGTCAATCAGTAATGTCGACTAGCCCCTCCACGGTGGAGTTTACATCGACGTGCCTACCGAAACGCGGTGGTGATTTGTAGGTATTTATGCCAATTTATGCCTCCACCGCAGAGTGCTATCGCGGAGCTAAAGTGGAGGGGATTAGGTACCCCACTGCGATGCGCGGAGTTGCAAAAAATCACGTGAGCTGTACTGTATCTGCCTTACAAAAGGGACCACCTTATACTCACAGAGATACCAGCTATTCAGGATATCGTGGAGTTGTTACGAACTTTTAGTGAAAATTCTGCCTTCTAAATTATATAGGTGAAATTCTGGAAAATCAAAAGTTTGGGGGATACAATTTTGAACAGGAGTTTTCTCTGTGGACACAAGTAGGAACAAAAGAATGTTAGCACTAGTATGATAGACTGGTACATAGAATATAGTTGATTAGACATTCAATATTTAAAAAAATTATGGCAGAGATGAAGATAAAGGAAAGATGCAGATAATTCATCATGAAAACTAATGTAGAAGGAATTCAGAGTTCTGGAATTGGAGGAATGCATTCAATTTTTGTTTGCACTAAACCTTAATTATTACTGACTAAGTACGAGTATGTATAGGTTCATTAGAAGTTTGTTACTTTTTGTGAATATGCTATCCAGTCTGGACAAGCTTCTTAGATTCCTATAAATTGATGCTAGGATTCCTGGGAAGCATGCTCCAGGGTTAGCATCTCTGTACTGAGGCACCTTAAGGGGAGGGACTACTATGGTTTGTTCCTCCTGAGGGCCTCAGAGTAGAATACTCTACATTTATTGCTCTTGTTAGAGTCTTGGGTGAAGATTTGTTCACCCAAGGCAAGTCATGGTCCACGAGGATAAAGCCCCAGTGGAACAGGATGTTGACGGTAAACAAATCTTCATACATGTATCTCCCCCTAACAAGAGCAATAAATTGTTTATTATACTGAATCAAACAAAAGTGGGAAACATGATCACATGAGGGAGACATGATTGCCTGAGGGAGACATGATTGCATAAGGGAGACATGTTTTGTTCCGTGACATTTGACATTCTCTGCACCAATCATTGACACTGTTACTTTCATGAAGTTTAATATGTTAAAACTGAGTTACCCTCATAAAATAAAGTTGTTTATTATTATTATTATTATTATTATTATTATTATTATTATTATTATTATTAATATTTACCTGTGTATAATGGCAAATGTGAACAGAATAGACCCAGATCTGCTTTTGTATTTTGTGCCAACATGTCAGGGTCTACACTATTGTTATAAATTCATATGTAAAACAAACAGCATAGATCTCTGGTCAACCGGTGCATCATACACAGTAAATCTGGGTCTATGCTGTTTGTAGTTAGATCTCTGGGTTTATACTGTTGGTAGTTAGATCTCTGGGTCTGTACTGTTTTAGGTAGATCTCTGGGTCTATATTGTTTGTAGTTAGGTCTCTAATCTGCTGGTGCATCATACAACAGTTAATCTGGGTCAATACTGTCTGTAGTTAGATCTCTGATCTGCTGTTGCATCATTTTAGTTAGATCTCTGATCTGCTGTTGCATCATACAACAGTAAATCTGGATATGTGCTGTTTGTAGTTAGATCTCTGATCTGCAGGTGCATCATATAACAGAAAATGTGGGTCTGTGTTGTTTGTAGGTAGATCTTTGATATGCAGGTGCATTGCATAACAGAAAACGTGGGTCTGTTTTGTTTGTAGTTAGATCTCCAGTATGCTGGTGCATCATACAACAAAAATATGGGTCTGTGTTGTTTGTAGTTAGATCTCCAGTATGCTGGTGCATTGCATGAGAGTAAATGTGGGTCTGTGTTGTTTGTACTTAGACTTTTTATATGCTGGTGCATCACATAAGAGTAAATGTGGGTCTGTTGTTTGTAGTTAGATCTCCGGTATGCTGGTACATTGCATGACAGTAAATGTGGGTCTCTGTTGTTTGTAGTTAGATCTTTGATATGCTGGTGCATCATACAAGAAAAACGTGGGTTTGTTTTGTTGTTAGACAAGTGTTACACATTACTTAATATAATGGTAATTATGGGCATACACATTTTAAACTTTTCAAATGTTATCTTTACATGGATATTCAGTTACAAGTTGGAAACAATTGTTGTTTCTACCCCCCCCCACCCCTCCTTCCTGTATGTAATAAAGTATGCATTATTTGAGTGTAACTAATTGACATATGTTAAGCTCCACATGTCCGCTCCAAGCTGTCATTTGATCACTGCATCTTCAAAATTCCATATTGACCCACTGACTAGTCTTATCAAGAAGCTAGCCACCGCTAGGCATAACTCGCTTTAATTACCCCGTATCCTTAAAACTCTTTGAGCAAGAAACTCAAGCAGATGCTGAAAATCCTAAAATTAAATGTGATACTTATGATTTGCTTGGTCATGGAAATATATAATTCTAGAAGAGGGACCCAAGTTAAGAAAAATCTGAAAGTTCTGTGATTCAAGCTGTATTCCTATTAAACTTATAGACTTACAAAGTTTTGGTGCTTTAAACTTGAGCTTGACTTTCTTGCTCAAAAAGCTTTCAAGAATACAGGATTTTAACAGTTAAGATATGTATAAATTTTGACCTGTATGATTAGTCACCAAATAAGCAGTTGAAAGTATGAAATCTATGCAGAATTAGATTTGTTTTAATTTCACCATCTTTCATTCAGTTTTTGTGTAAATTTATTCCTAAACTCAAAATGTCCTTTTTTGTTCCCCACATTTTCAAAGAAAAGTAGTTGACATATTATCAGTGTATCTGTCCATCCATTCATCCATCTGGTCCATGGTATCCACATGTCCATCCATCTGTCCATCCATTCATCCATCTGGTCCATGGTATCCACATGTCCATCCATCTGTCCATCCATTCATCCATCTGGTCCATGGTATCCACATGTCCATCCATTCATCCATCTGGTCCATGGTATCCACATGTCCATCCATCTGTCCATCCATTCATCCATCTGGTCCATGGTATCCACATGTCCATCCATCTGTCCATCCATTCATCCATCTGGTCCATGGTATCCACATGTCCATCCATCTGTTCATCCATTCATCCATCTGGTCCATGGTATCCACATTTCCATCCATCTGTCCATCCATACATACATTACACTTTTGTTCCACTTTATAACTTTAAAGCTATTTGAGATTAAAAAATTAAACTTGGTATTCTTGTACATCATCATTAAAAGGGGTGTCATGTACCACATTGGGGGTACTATCTTCAAGTCTCAAAGCCCAGTACTTTAAGTTTTCCATCACCGTTTCCCTTCCCCTCAGTAATTTTAAAGCCAGTTGAGATTAAGGGATGAAACTTGGTATACTTACTTCAGTAGAAGGTGTGTCACATACCACATTGCGGGTCCTATATTCAAGGTCAAGTTCTTGTCTCAGTATTTTAGGTTTTCATCACACTTTCCCTTCTGTACTATAACTTTAAAGCCATTTGAGATTAAGGGATGAAACATAGTATAATTGTACATCATCACTAGAAGGTGTGTTGTGTACAACATGGTGGGTCCTATCTTCAAGGTCAAGGCTAAATATTTTCAATTTTCCATCACCCTTTCTCTTCCATTCTATAAGTTTAAAACTATTTGAGATCAAGGGATAAAACTTGATATACTTACACATCATCACTAGAAAATCTGTTGCATTCCACATTATGTTGGTAAATTCAAGGTAAGGATTATGGTTCATAATTTTAAACTTCCTGTCTAACTTTCCCTTCCAATCTATAATTTTAACTTTTTGAGATTATTGCATGATGACCTCACCATGCAACAATTCACTGAATTTTCTATTTTTTTTTTAAGATGTGTGGTAATATTTTCAAGAAAAATTAAAATTATTTAATAGAATATAAAGTGCTGTTAGGTAACCATAGTTACTTTGGCATGTTCCATGAACACATTTGTATTTCATCAGTATAGTTATGTCGCATCTCATGTCTCTTAGGTTTATATTTAAACGATTAAAAGTGCTGTTTTTTGGGATATATACAAATGAATTCTTTCAAGATTAAAAGTGCTGTTTTGGGGTATATATACAAATGAAATCTTTAAAGATTAAAAGTGCTGTTTTGGGGGATATATACAAATGAATTTTTGAAAGATTAAAAGTGCTGTTTTGGGGGATATATACAAATGAATTCTTGACATTAAAAGTGCTGTTTTGGGGGATATATACAAATGAAATCTTTAAAGATTAAAAGTGCTGTTTTGGGGGATATATACAAATGAAATCTTTAAAGATTAAAAGGGATTTTTTTAGGGTTATATACAAATGAATTCTTGAAAGATTTATAATGAATGAAAGTGGTGTCCTGCTGCTTAAACACCATTTGTCATATTATGTACATATAGTACCTGCACTTCAGCAAGAAAAAGACAAGGTGTGATAAGGGCAGATTTTGGCCAAACCAGTTCTTTGAAAAAAATTTCAGATGTACCGGTACATTTGTAAAAGTGCTTAGTTTTCTTTGCTAGACCCATTGACTAAATCTGTTACCTCGAATTATGACTGGTCATATCTAAACATCATGAAAAATGAATTCACTGATATATTTCTTTTATAAATACACAAGTCTTATATTAAAAGAAATCTAGTATCATTTAAGAAAAACAGCACTGAATACCATATTTACTCGCATATAATCCAATACCAACTGCAAACTGCATAGACACAGATCTGCTGTCACATCCTGCGCTGGCAGATCTGGGTGTATGCAGTTTGTAAGGACTAATAAGTAGAACAAACAACATAGACCCTGATCTGCCGGTGCATTATGCAATGGCAGATCAGAGTCTATGTTGTTTGCATTTGTACCTGGCTTATATGCGAGTATATACGGTAAGTATTCAGGTATATTTTCATTTTATTGTATGCCTTGGACCCACAAAAAGTATAAAGACAATTCCTAAGAGTTCCATACAACATCCGACTTAGGCTCATTATAAGCAGTGCAGACTACATGTACATAGTGAAATATAAATCAATACTCTCCTGCAGCATTATCTTTTAATAGACTCCATATTTATGAAAACTGATGCAGGAACACTCTAGTAACAACTTTTTACTTAATACGAATACGATGATAGTGTAATTACAGTTAGTAGCTTTTCTACTTGAACAGGAAATTACATATATTGATGTTTAAGTTTCATTTATTTTTTAAAAACTCATTATTTATATATTTTTAATAAGATATTTTGGGAAATTATAAATAATTGGGGATCTAATGCATGGCCCCTAAAAAATGGCTAAAATATAAAAAGTGTTCTGAGAAAATTTTTTGCAGTTTTTATATTCATCTTATATTTGGAGGAATTACACTCAACATTTACCAGTGAGATAGAAAGAGAGTGAAATAGAGATGTGGATTGATTTATTTAACAAAAGGTTAATTTCTTGTTTTAGTAAGGGCACATAACTCCTTGGAACTAAATAATCTGTCTTGTGTTGATGTGCCCTTCAACACCAATCAATCAACCATCAACATTTGATCAATCTGAAACATTCACATTAAAATTGACACAAATGTGCAACAAAACTTTTGGGTTTTTTTGCTTTTTATTTTAGTTTGATTTCATACAGTGATCCAATATTTCTTCTTTTTTTTTTTTGGAATAGATAAACACTTATACTAATGATAGCTTGATAATTCTTCTAAGGCATCAACCATTTAATTTTCAGGGGCAGGGGGAGCAGAAATATTTCTTTGCTCCCTGTGAAGGACAGGAAACTTTTTTTTTACTGGCTAATATAGGACATACAGATAGGATAGGGAAGTCAACCAGAGCTCCCAAATTTTAGTTTCTAGTGAATGAGAGACCAGAATTTTAAAGAAATTTGTTATCCCTACCTCCCACAATTCTCCCACAAAAATTAAATAGTCAGTTCTTAAGGCAGGACCTTTCTTGAGAAGTTGTTGGTAGTCATCTTTCATGAACTTTGTCACTGACATACAAGATTACCAATAAGAAAATGCTACATGTATCTCTGAAAACAATTACCAAAATTGTATTCAGAGTTTAGTCTGCTGCAAAAGAAAGAAGCATGCTGTAAACAAACATTCTAGTACCAGTAAGAACAATTTTGAAGATTCATGAATGGCCGAATCAAGTTTGAGTTTTGCACAGAGAGTGGGGGAGAGTGGGAGGAAGTTAACAATACACTATCTTTCCAGTGGTACATGTATATATCGTGGAAGTACAGGATGCACCATAGGGTTTAAAATCTCTCTCTCCCTGCTTTCTCTTCCTTGCTAGCTCACTTTGAGCACAAGAGCATGTTTTGGATAGAGCCTTAAGATATTACAGTTTGTGTTTCCATGCTGACCAAACAAAAGTTTAAATATGAAGGATAAAATTATGATGCTGGTATAGCAACATTCTCTACAAATAAGAAAAAATGGGGGTGGGGGGTCTCTTTAAGTCACTGAGCTGGCTAATCCTAACATCCCAGCAATTCCATCATAATAATTAGATGCCAGCAGAAATATTAGTAGTTTGCTTTGCTAAAACTATTACCTATGGCATACAACAATTTTTTTTATTTTTTTTATTTTAGCAGAGATAATTGTAGAAATGTATTCTCATTTAGTAGAAGAAAAATATTGGACAATTTTCTTTGGTCTTGAATGAAATGTAGGCAAAGGTTGATCATTTTTATGTTTAAAAGAAATAAACACAGAAATAGCTGGAGAACTGTACTTGGTACTCCAGATCTGGTCCAAAATATAAAACGTACCCCATATATAATACCACTTCACTAACACTTTCAATTAGCAAGAGTTGGGTAAAATAATAACATAGGTAAATATTTTTATCTTACAACCCATTTATTGGCACACATTTTCTTTTATTTGTATATATTCATTGGTGTCTAATTTCTCCTATATTACATATTTGGTACAACCTCTGTAACTGTTCTCTTTTACAGATATAATGATATTGCAGAGAAAATATCATCTTTGATTCAAAACGATACTAACATGACAAAAAATATTTTTAAAAACACATAAATATGTTCACTATTTGTATTAATATAGAATTTTAAGTTCTTGTTCACTGCTTATTTGGATCTCCAAATCTACACATAAAAAGTGTCAAGTTTTTGCAAGTCTAATAGAGACAGTCTGCAAAAGTTGCTACAGGGTGAGTAAGAAAGTTCCACAGTGGCATGTTTTGTTGTTTTATTTTTTTTTAAATAAAAAACAATAGAGAAAAATGAAACATTTTCTTTCAGTTTATTTAATTATCATAAAAAAATTATGTTAAGAAATTAAATACTTTAATTAAAACTTAATATTAACTCTCTAGTGCTTTCCACTGTGAAAAAGATACAGCAAGTTCTTTTATTCTTGCTTGATTTTCCAAGTATAAATTGCAATGCTATTTACAACCACTAATTATCTGTGTCTCACATTATGTAATTATATCAATAAAAGTGTAATACAGTACAGCTCACGTGATTTTTTGGAACCCCACGCATCGCGGTGGGGGTGGAGAGTGAGTGGAGAGGATTAAGAAAAACCCCTCCACCATCACTCCACGCGTCCTGACGGAGTTGTCGCGGAGAATAGCCCTGCACACCACGCTCCCTCGCGGAGTCACATCCGATCACCACCGCGGAGTGGACGTGGTTTCGATAATATGGGCGTGGTGTACTGTTTATCACCCATGCAAGCAGAGGTTGAGACGGGAGGGGGGGGGGCACCGATTTATCTACATCGTTATCCCTCTGGGGAGCAATTTGCTAACTTTTGATACTGAAAAAAACGTAGTAATTCAGTTAATTATAAATATTTCCTTGTTCTAACGAAGATAATGTATGATACATAGTGCCAAATCATATTTTAGATGATGATAATGTAATGGCAATGCCTCGCAAACTGTATTAATACTACATTTTGCGCAATGAATCTAATTTTTTTTTTCTTTAATACTATGTTATAGGAATCTAAACATGCATTCATATCCTTATTTCTTTTTCAGTAAGCGCAATACAAAATTGTAATGATCATATGAAAGTCAGTGATATTGTACTACCTGCAATGAAAAGAACGATAAACATCAAACAAATTAATAACAAAGCTGCAGTCATACCTGACTGAAGTGAAACAAAATCGCACAAGTTCCGATGGTTATTCCATGCATGAGTAATCATTCACATATTGTACGTTTTTTCCTGACATCCAATCGCTTAAATAAAGCATTATTAAGATTTCACATCGTTATTTTATTTTAAACTGTACAATTTTGCATTAATTACCAAAGTAGTGGTTTTTTAAAAAATCACAAATGGCCGCAAAACGTCATCCTAGATACATGTAGTTGACACGTGCAAGCACAAGAGAAGCCATCAGGACTGCTGATATTGACGTGTTAATTTCATGTGCTAACTGTTAACCTAAAGTACATTGATCTGACAAACTTGCGCATCAGATGAAATTAATGTTTAACTTTTTCTTTTCTTTTCGTTTTCCTATTGCATAATACAGAAAAAAAAGATGAATAATTTTAGATCATTAACTCTTCTTAGTAAAGACCCCCCCCCCCTCTCTCTCTCTCTCTCTCTCATAAAATATGGAATCCAAATCACTACTGCACAAGTTATCGTA
Organism: Margaritifera margaritifera; assembly: GCA_029931535.1. Taxonomy (NCBI): domain Eukaryota; kingdom Metazoa; phylum Mollusca; class Bivalvia; order Unionida; family Margaritiferidae; genus Margaritifera; species Margaritifera margaritifera. The sequence goes on from JAQPZY010001106.1 coordinate 787,019, forward strand.
AACTGAAATGTGGAAAAGTTTGCAAGTGGTAAGAAAAGTAATACTGTACTAGACATTATAGCGTAATAGAGGGGGAAAAAAAGAAACAAATTTTCCCGTCGGTGGTTGCAAACTCACGACCTCGTGCTCCAATATCAAATATGTGTGTGTAACACACACTCTTATCCATTTGGCCAAAGTAACTGTAGCTGTAAAGCAATATACCATATACAGAAACATGCCAAACACTATTCAAAGAAATTAGTTTATTTCTTGTCTCAATAAGCAACCGCTCCAAAGTCACAAAGATAAAGCTGCATACATTAATATCTGCGTACAAATAATTATAAGAAATAGATCAATATTACGATTGGGTTACTGACATATCATTTCCATAAGATTTACTATTTTTCTATGATGATAAAAAAAAATCTTTTTTATACTTTCCTCTTACAAAAATGAGCAAATATTAGGAAACATGATGAGCATCAGATGAAATTAATCTTTAACTTTTTCTTTTCTGTTCGTTTTCCTATTGCATAATACAGAAAAATAAGATGAATAAGTTTAGATCATTAACTCTTCTAGGTAAAGTCCCCCCCCTCTCTCTCTCTCATAAAATATGGAATCCAAATCACTACTGCACAAGTTATCGTAAACTGAAGTCTGGAAAAGTTTGCAAGTGGTAAGAAACAGAAACACGCTCAATAACCTAAGGCTCTAACAGTCACAAACAGGAAACTGCATTCTTTAATATCTGCGTAAAAATAATTAAAAAAGTATATTTTATTTTTATATTTTCGCCGTAGGAAAATGAGCAAATAATAGGATACACGTGGAAATTAAAATCTCTGAACATCTCAGATTTTAGAATTTTCCATATTTTTTTTCATTTTGGTAATAAGCTGAGTTCAGATTAATTACTAACAATTATCAAACTTCCGTTCTTAATGGCGGGACCATAAATGCGGCTATAAAGTACAGCGCGCTTAGTCAGATGGCTTCGTGTAATAAAAAAACATGGTGGTTCCCAAGCTGAAACTTACATCATCCTTTGATGCAAACCCTTGTTAATATTTTACAACAGTGTTCACAATGGTCACTGCCTTGATTTCTGTAGAACATCCGCTGAAGTCAAGTCTTTATTAGGGAGAGACAATTGAATTTTCCAACCGGGGGGGGGGGGGGGGGAAATGCATGAAAACAATTGTCTTTCTCTGATTTTTGTAACAGACGTTACTCCGTTCCATATTTCACTTAAAATAAATAAATACTGTGATGAAAGAACAAAAAATATCCCGGTCGAAAAAAAAAACAACATATAAACCCCGTATATTAAATGGTCAGTCCCTTACAGCACACATGCAGTCATAATATTCAGCCTCGTGACTCTACTATTACTGCTTAAAGACTAAGCAGCCAGTTTGCATTTCAGTGTAAATTCAGTGTTTTAGGTTTGTTGTTGTTGTTGTTGGGGGGGGGGGGGTAAGCAGAAGCGGATGTCAATTTGGATTTTAATCGTCCATATCTCAGAGAATTACTTTCCTTTGGAACAAAATGATAAATTTATTCTGCTTGAGAGGCTCAGCAATGTGTACTTCTCGTCAAGTCAGTGCATAAGTTTGTTCATATTTCTTTGAAATAAATTAAAATCATAAACTTATTGCAAAAGAAGTCGATCAACCTTTTATAAACAGTAATGTGTACTGAATATACAAGACTTTTGAAATTATTTTTTTATTGTCCAAATATATGATCGAAATAAAAACGACTGATTCTTCAGATGGTATCCAGTTGTAAATCAATCTTGACGTCTCAGTCTTTCCATAGGTGGTCTTCATTCATTGGCTGTTCAGATGTCAATCAGTAATGTCGACTAGCCCCTCCACGGTGGAGTTTATATCGGCATGCCTGCTGAAACGCGGTGGTGATTTGTAGGTATTTATGCCAATTTATGCCTCCACCGCGGAGTGCTATCGCGGAGCTAGAGTGGAGGGGATTAAGTACCCCACCGTGATGCGTGGGGTTCCGAAAAATCACGTGAGCTGTACTGTATATGCTTCTAGCACTTAGAACAATAGATGCTTTGGAGTAATAAAAGATCATTTAAAGGAGTTTTTCTTCTGTTTTAGCTCCCTGAAGAACCAATTTCATACTCAATCATGTTAGGCAAAATTTTGAAAGAAATATACTATGTAAATATCATTTTTGGTTTTATAAAGGAGCTCATTCTAAAATGGGTAAATACCCCAGTAATAGAGTGAAAAGGTAAAGAAAACAGTGACCACCACATCTTCATGATGTCATCATGGTATCACAACAAATGAATTTTATTAACATTAATGCAGATTATTTTAATTGATGACAGCCTTTCTTTCAACACATCCAAATGAATTTCTTCAAGATTAAAAAAATTAACACAATGTTGGGCAATTTTATTTACTTTACCATCCATTGTCAGTTGCAAAAGGTTGTCAGATTACAGAGCTAGGGAGACTGTAGTGAAGGGACTTGGGGTTGGTATGAATTAGAAACAATTACAGGGACAGTTCTGCTTTACACAGAAGTCAATTGTCATTGTTAATGGTAACTTGTATATTTCATTGACTTGCTAATATCCCATCATCACAAGCCACAGGCGACAATCTGCTACACTCCTTTTTAATCCATGGCTGCCAGCGACAAGATTTCCTCATTTTTCATGGATTTGCATAAACACAAATGCGTCATCAGCAACACAATGTAACAATCTCCTAAACATCAATGAAATGCCTCTTTTATTGATCAATAAGTGATTGAGTTTGGAAGAGAAACTTTGATTGGCTTATTCAAACAGCATGAAAGGTCATGTTGGGTCAACATTGTGAAAATGTTTTACTTGCACTTGCAGTGATTGGTTAAGCAGGTTTATGCATATTCATGTGAGACAAGGAAATCTTATTGCAGGCAGGCACAGGTGACAAGAGAGCTTAGCTCGCAATGATGCTAGTATCCAGATATATCCCACTCATTAAAATAATATTTTCTTACAATTCATTATCATCATCATCATTATTATCATATATATGCAGTAAACTCTGGATATAACAAAACCCAAGGGCCCCCAAAAATCATATTCTTATAGCTTAATTTCATTATATCCATGTTTTAAAATGTCATATAAAACTAAGGGACTTTGCAGTGTGTTTAATAATATCCAACACTATGTTGCATCTGATTTCATTACAAACAGAATTTACAGTATGTATCTTCAAATGTTCCAGGAGTATTCCTATGTGAAGATGGTTGAATATGCCCTAGTCAGTAATTTTGCCGAAGAAGTTCTGCGGTATCCAGAGTCATCCAAACCAGAGAAAGAGAGCTACAGCTTTGGGCTGATAATATTCCAAGATCCCCATCAGCTTGGTCATGAAATGGATTGTGGTTCTCTTGTGCTGAAGTTTTTCATTGTGCTGACAAGTTGTGGGGAGCTGTTTCCTCGACACACTCTGGAGCGAACATTAGGAGTCCTGAGAGGCCACAAAATTCACCAGTCTTTTGATGGTAGGTTAACATTCTGTCAGTGGTCAGGACTTCAGGGCTATGAGTAGTGTCCCAGAGATGTGGTGGGGGTGGGCAGCTGGGAGACAATAAAACCTTTTATTATATACTTAAGTGTGAAATATAGAAAACTATTGGCGAACTAATTTTCATATTTTTTTATACCTATATTTTCACATGTGAAAAATATATCCTTATATTTTCACATGTGAAAATACAAGATTTCCTATCATGCCATGTGACACTTGATTGTGTGTGCCTACAGAAGTGATACCTACAGCAAGAAAAATGAGTACTTTGTGAGCTAGAGCAAATAAATGGAAATTGCATTACCTTTCAGACATGGAAATTATTTTCTGCTGAAGAAATTTGACTTGACACCATTCACCTCTGTATGAAGTTATTTCCCCTTACTACCTTGACAACAATGATAAACCAGCTGTGATGCATTGCTTAATTGGACTTGCTTTGTTGTCAGATAGAGTAAAATAATGTACAAAATATCGAAAATATAATTTACTTCAAAAGTTTATGTCATTCCGATCTTACCATTCTCTTAAGTCACCGATATTTGTATGATCAGTCAAAAAATTTAGGTGAATTTCTGAAAAGGGAAGTGGGGGTGGTGTACTGAAGAGTAAGTTTAATCTTCAAAGCTTCGATCCAGGAGCAAGTGTGGTATATAATAAAAAGACAATTTTCTTTTCTTGGATATATTTCATCTTGTGGTACCAAAATTGATATATTTTAACTTGTGGCTTCACCACTAGCATACATGCCATAACACGTGTCACATGTAAAACATGATTTTGGACTCCCAAACCCCCCAACACGGTCATGTTTAAAAAAACATGATTTTCAGCAATCTTAGTGGAAATTTTTTTTTCCCAAAAACAAACCCAGAAAAAAATTTACATTTCTTGATCACAATGATGATTCCCATAATCTGTAGTATGTATAAACAGTATACAGTCTTGCACAGAGCTCGTCTAAAACTATCCTAAGGGCAGTTTATACAACTGTATTAAGGACAATTAAAAGGTTAGGTGGTCAGAGATAAACAGACACCTTTCAGAGATTTACTGAATTGGCTCACAATAGCTAGGGTGATGTGTCATGTCAAATATTTGAGCACTGTTGAGGGAGAGCCCATTAGGCTAATTTGCATAGGTAAAGTACACTTAGTGGAACAACACAATTTGTCTGAAGTTAAGTACATCAAACAGATGCTTGTTGAAAAACAAATGTTATTACACATCACTGACTGCATTGAAAGATAATGTTGAAGCCATCTTTATTAAAGTTTGTGATCAATGGCAACATTTCTTTGAAGTCGGATTTTTACTCCATATATAAAATTCAAAACATGATTATTTCGGTAGGTTGAACAACAGCACCATTCAATCTCTAATGCAGTGTTGCACCTAGGATCCAAAGGTCAGGGGACACTGCGTTCCTCACCCTCCAGATTTGGGGGACACACAACATTTTAAAGGGACAAAGGAAAATTGTAGTACATAATGCACTAGAAGTGCTAAAAAAATGAGATAATCTTAATTGCTTCAACAGTTTTGCCACCTTAACTTTCTCATATTTTTCTTGGATATTTACATGATTGCAATCAGCGTTTTATCATGTGATCAAATAACTCATGAAAACGTTAACATGTTTGAATATCTGGTTAACCTGAAATGAACTGCACCATGGAATTTTAATAATTTAAAAGTATTAAATCATTAATCAAATGACAAATTGTGTATTTGCATAAATTAATACCTTTTTTCATTAATTCAGCCTGAGAATAAATTAAATCTTCACTGCTGTAGGTGTGACTTTAACCTTGAAAATATGTTACAATAGTGGCGGTCAAAGACTTTAGCAACTTGACCGACTACCACAAACCTTGAATGTTTTCATTGCCAGATCCATTGTTTTGAAATGGATATTCATTGCCATCTTACAGGTTTTATCACTTTTAGCAACTTTGGCCATTACTTGCGCCAACATAGACGTGGATGCACATTTGCGAAGGAAAAGTGTAGGCATATTTGTGAACATTACCATCAAACCAACTTCTAAACTATTGAAAGCAGCAAAGACTGCATGTAATTAAAACTACATTCCACTGTCCAATGGATTTTAAAGACAGTAACTTGGTGTATTTTTGTATTTAATGTCTGTGAGGTTGTGACCATGTTTGTGGTGATGTTATTTGACAATGCTAAGTCTAGCATTTTTTTTTTTTTTTAATTTCTTTTTGTTTGTTTGTAAATTTATTACATGCTTCAGAAAAAACAGATTGATTTTTCTTTTATTCAGATTTGAATTTCCAGTCATTTGCTATAGACTGATTTGAAAAGATAGCTTATTCTCATTTGGATGATGTTGCTTTTGGGGGGTCACATGCACTGACCCCCCTTGGGACCTCAAAACACACTTTTTGAGTCTAAAAAAAAACCTCCAACACTGTCTGGGAATATGGCAAGTATTCACTAGTTAAAATATCATGTTTTTTGTACCACACAATGAAATATATCTGGTATTAATGTTGGAAAAGAAAATACCTTCCATTTATTTTTTAGATGTATTCAGTATTTTGTATTTCAAATGAAAGATTGTTATATATGAAATAGAGAGTTTCACCTCCCTTCTAAAATCTAATTGAGAAAAAAATATAGCTATGCAGCTGCATACCTTCAAAGCTACTCAAGTTAAAATCTTTGATACAGTTGCAGTAAAAATAAGTTTTTACATCAAAATGTAAACATCTTGGTCTGTTTCAGAGGAAATTATTATTGAGGATAAAGACCTTAAGGATCCCACTCCCATTAGTCATTTGCTGGGTGTAGCTCGAGACCAACCCAACTACCTGGGCTTCTCCAATACATATCAGCCACCAATGTATCAGATGCTACGCAGGGAATCTGAGGGTGTCAGGTAAGTACTAATAACCAGTCTATCTCTTTGTCTTTCTACCTGGGCCAGTCTATCTCTTTGTCTTTCTATCTGGGCCTGTCTATCTATTTGGGCTTCTTCGGCACCTTACAGAAATTTATATACCAGATGCAGAGAGAATCTTGGGTCATCAAGAACAAACTGGCAGCCATCTCATTTGGTCATACCAGATGATGCAGAAGGAGACGTCAGTCATCAGCTACCTAATAACAACCATCTGTCCATCTGATCTGTTGTTCATGGTTACTACAACAGCTACTACTTGCTTTTGTATGAGATTATATAAACTGAGGCTGAGGTTGTGAATACTGGCAGCCATTTTTCTGTCTTTCTGTCTTTCACATTCTACGTATTTCTTGTAGGGTTCCTCCAGAATCTACTAGCTGTTCATGTACCAGATGATGTAGAGGGAATCTCAGCTCATTTGGTATATACTGACAGTCGATCATCATTCTGTATATCTCGCTGTCCGTATTTTTTGTACTATTTATTTTCTGTTTTGGTCTGTCAGCCAGCCTCTCATTTTTGTGTCCATATTGATGAAGGGTTCTTATAGTGTTACACACATCCATCTGTCATGTCCCATCAGACCCCAACCATCCTAAATTTTGTTTCTGCTCAGTAACTTTTGGATTAGTATACCAATAAACTGGTACAAATCAATATTACATGTTGATACGATAACCGATAATCATTTTTAACTGTGTTGGTTCAATAAGAAATTTTTTAATTTAAACAAACCTGACTTATTATCAGAAACTGTGTTCATTAAGTGGAATAAATCAACAAAACACCTGTTTTCTGTATGAATCAACCAATCACACACTACAGGAAATAAATAAAGTCAACTATGTGGAGCTACATGTCTTAGACTTAATTTTGCATGTATCTCCACAACTAATGGTATTCCCATATCCTTGGTAAATGGAATATATCTTAAGGTATGCAAACTCAACAACAATTTATAGGTAAACATGTTTGAATAGTTTTAAATATGTGTTGTCCATACATATCATGCATCAGAAGTTGCATATCTTAACGTGTATTGGAAGTCATCTGCCAATACCCAGACCTAAAACATATATATAGATAGATAGATATATGCTGTTGAGGGATCTGTAAATATTATACTGTGTTATAGGTAAGGTCACTTTATACTGGGATAAATGATAGATAGTATTACTATTACATAATATAATGGGATCCATGACCTTACCTGCCTGATAAAAGTGACAGTGTTATACTGAGTATGGGATCCATGACCATACCTGCCTTATAAAAGTGACAGTGTTATACTGAGTATGGGATCCGTAACCATACCTGCCTTATAAAAGTGGCAGTGTTATACTGAGTATGGGATCCATGACTATACCTGCCTTATAAAAGTGACAGTGTTATACTGAGTATGGGATCCATGACCATACCTGCCTTATAAAAGTGACAGTGTTATACTGAGTATGGGATCCGTGACCATACCTGCCTTATAAAAGTGACAGTGTTATACTGAGTATGGGATCCATGACCATACCTGCCTTATAAAAGGGACAGTGTTATACTGAGTATGGGATCCGTGACCATACCTGTCTTATAAAAGTGAAAGTGTTATACTGAATACTGAGTATGGGATCCGTGACCATACCTGTCTTATAAAAGTGACAGTGTTATACTGAATACTGAGTATGGGATCCGTGACCATACCTGTCTTATAAAAGTGACAGTGTTATACTGAATACTGAGTATGGGATCCGTGACCATACCTGTCTTATAAAAGTGACAGTGTTATACTGAATACTGAGTATGGGATCCGTGACCATACCTGCCTTATAAAAGTGACAGTGTTATACTGAGGTGCCTTATAGTGAAGGATCACATCAGAAAATTTGTACACTGTTGTTGGACATTCATTCCATTAGAGGGGTTGTTTTAGTCATTACACCAATTCATCTTACCTTGAAAAAGTTAATTCCAATATATATATCCATATTGTGTCTTTTATTCAAGTTTTGAAGTCAATATAGATAAACCTGTCCCTCAGTAACTCATGTACAAAGGGGTCCAAAAACATTGACTGCATAATAAGCAAGGGCGAGAGTTTCCAAGGTACACTACTCCCTCACTATAGTGCCCAGATAATTGGCGGACCCACTTATAATGTGGAGGCAGGTGTGGATACTATTTTTGCTTATAAAAAATGCCCCAAAAATAGACCTCGTTTTCTTGAACATGAATGAAATTGTGATCAAAATAGGTAAATGAAACCTTGATATATTGCTCATATTATAGTCGAAAACAGTGGTTAGTGCCCAGAAATTTGAATTCACATCATGAAATGTGCAACTTTTAATAAGAAGTCCTTTATTTTGTTAAATTTTCTGTATAAAAATTATCTGTACACTGTAATATACGATGACATTTTGATTAAAATGTTAGTAATGCCTACTGGTGGCAACACTTTAAGAAATAAATACCAGTTAAATAAGTTTTGTCAAGTGAAATTTATGTTTTAGTTTTATCTTTTAGTGTAATCATAATAAATACAATATGCTCTCTTGTATTAAAATGTGAACGATTTCAATCGACCATCACAGTGATGCCTGAGAACCTAATTAAGTACAGACTGTGTTTTGATCTCTGACTTGCAGAAGTTTTTGTTGCATTGTTAAATTAAAAGTTGACCAGCATTGTATTATCATGTTAATTAGTCTTTTGTATCAAATCAAGTAATGGAGGTAGAATAAAAAAAGTTACAAGGCATGCAAATCCTACCTGTGTAAGAGCTAGAGGTCATAGTCGTGTGTTATGTCAACTCATTTAAATTGACTAATTGAACACAGAGAACACTAAGTATGTGTCAGTAATTAAAGTATCTAACATTAATCAGTAGTTTATCATATTCATTTGCACATGTGATCATCGATAACAAAGGAACCAAGCAAAATGCATACTAGGGCCATGACAAGCTTAGTTTCATAGATAGAATTCATCATGGAGAAGCAAGTTCCAGAGTTTTTAGTTAACTTAAAATTTAACATCAGTAATACCATGCCTGTTGCTATTGCATAGCTAGTACTTTTCTGGGAGGAAAATAGCCCGACCATATGATGAAAATTTGTCCTCCCATTAGGGTGAACCAGAAGATTCCAGAACACTGGATCACCCCTGGGACACCTCACACATATTGCTCGTACATACTACTGCTCTCTCATTCTTTTCTTGGTCGACATGTTGTAATGTCCAACATCGTTAACGTCAAGAAGATTTAGCTGCCGCTTCATGGGTTCAATGAGCGAATTACTGAGTGAGTTTTATTGCTGTTTAATTAAGCTCTCTTGAGAGATTTTAGCATTTGTTCCATACATGTGGAGTACTGTTTGGCATTTTACTTTATTTATTTTACCCCTTCACAGGGCGTTAGTGTTTCAAATTTAGTTGTGCTTTTTCTAGCTAAGGGTAGGTATTTTGTTTAAACTTCGCTATCCTTGCATAATTGCAGTCTGTGGACTCAACTTTATCCATTTCATTGTTCCTTACAAATCATTTAATTCACCTTACCTATATCGTGAATTGTGCTAAGTTTTATGTGTGGTAAGCAGGTCACACACCACTTGTTACCTTCATATCTCGTGCTCCATTATTGAACACAGGCTCTTTTTCAGTTTTAGTTTCGGATAGCCTTCCTTGAATTTTTTCCATTATTATTGGCAATAGTAACCAACTGCCTTTTTGCTAATTTAGTAGTCCCAAGCTTTCTTTCAACCTGGTTGATTTGTTTATATTGCATTTTTCTATTCTGAGCTTATTGTTGCTTCCTTTTTAGCATTTTATCTTGTGAAAACACCCAAGTAAGGTGACTTCTTGCTGAAATTATTATATTAGCGTAGACTTAGTCCATGCATTACCTTCTGTAGACTGTTTGTTGCATAGAAGTTTTTGTATAAAAAACCTTTTTCTCAGCTCTCTTTTCCAGGAACAATGTCTAAGCAAGATGTGGATAGGTGTGATCAAATGAAATCCCCCTGGGACACATGTCCCACTTGCTTATCTTGCACATGCTGTGAGAGGACAGGTGATTTTTCATTCTGTAGCCTATGCTCAGATGAGGTCCGGGATCTCTCCAAGAGTAGATGCACCTATAAAGCGAGGTAGAAGGTATCCTTGTCTTCTTAAGAGTTTTAGGGGTTCTCGTTCTCTGAGTCCCTCAGGTCTCAGGAAGGATTACTCAAGTCTCTCTGGAGACTCTTAGGGTTAGTGGGCCCCTTCCCAGGGGACGTTATAAATGGGCAGAGAGTGAGTCACACCTACCCATTAGGGAGGAATAGCACCCTCACCATTCTGTGAGGGCCAAGAGAGAGTCGCACCCTTCCAAGAGGGAGGAGCAGCATCCTTTCTTTTCCACCAGGACAGAACGAGTTGCACAGTCCCCTTGGGGAGGAGCAGCACCCTCTCTCATCCGGAAGGGCAGAGAGTGAGTCGAACCACTCCCCCCCCCCTCCCAGAGGGGGCAGCAGCACCATCTACTGAACCACAGCTCGGTATGGGCTAAAAGTGAGTCGTGCCCCCCCCCCCTTTCAGTCCCTGGGGTCCATTGTCGACGATGGGATCTAGCCCCCCTGTAAGGGGAGAGCTCAGATCTAAATCTATCAGGTGTGGGGACGGGTCTTCCTACAGATCTGAGTCGCCTGACAGATCTCAGTGACCGGTGACTGTGCACCAGAACCCAGTCATCAGATACTGGTCATTGGAGCCCCTGTGGGAATAGGGATCGGGCCAAGTCCCAATCTCTCTCCAGACTGCTGTTTCATCCCATGGGCGACTGGGAATTAGCTTACAGATGCCAGATTAGGGAAAGGGATTGGATTGGCATCCCCCTTTCCTATTATCTCTCTAAATTCCTATGGGATGTGGGCCTTCTGCCACAGGGAAGTGATTGTCCCTTTCCCTACATGCAGCCATGGATTTCTGGACCTTGACCACATGATAGTTAGGTCATGGCTGCGGGCCATGGACCTACATCGTCTTACAAAGTTGGGTCAAAAAAGGGAGGGGGATAGACTTTCTTCCCCCAAATGCTTTAGGCAGATGGAGAGGTGCTCTAACTCAACTGCTGAGTCCACTGCTATGAACAGTCCATTTACTTTGCAGGAGGAGTTACCAGTTCAAGTTTCTCCTCCCCCAAGTCTCCCATGCAACAGAGAGACATTGGGTCATGTAGTCCTGCCTCCCAGGAGAGAGAGCAGGACAAAGATCTCCTTTCTGTCCTCATTGATGCGCATGAGTTTGACACAGAACAGGCCGATGTGGTACCCACTCCCTTTGAGTCCCCTGCCCCCTCTCACCATCAACTAAGGTGGCAGAGGAGGAGGAGAGCTATGTCCCAAACCTTCCGGTTCTTGTTACCTTAAAATTCTTTCCAGTTTGGAGAAACTTTCTGTGGCAAACTTGCGACCAGATCTTACTTCCTCACTCGGTTACAATCAAGGAGTTCTCTCAAAGGTTTAGCAAGGGCCAAGACTTTACTAGACAACGTAAGGGATGGTCTGTCCCCTCCTCTACATTGTGGCCCTAGGTAGCTTCTTCTAGCTATAAGGTTCATACCCCTTCCTGGACAATAAGCTGGCCACTTTGGATGCTGAAGCGGCTCAAGTCGGTATTTCAACGGGGACCTGGACTTGCCTTCCAGTGAAAACACTGGAATCCTTAGAGCAAAAGGCTAGGTCACTAGTAACCATAGCCTCACATGCTGACCTCTTTTCAGCAGCCTCATTCAGCCTGCTGAAAGAGGAATCTCTGTTGCCAGTGGCTCACCATCGTTTGTTGGAAGCAGTGGCAAAAACTTCTGGGCATACATTGTCCTTGTCCATGGCATTGTCAGTGGAGCTTCTCCACCTTCGCTTAGGCCCAGGGAGGAAATTTGCAGGCCCTTTCCCCTTTCCTAATGACAAGAGTGGACAGCCCAGGGACTCACTCCCTCTCCAGCAGAGCATACCTCATCCTTTGGTTCCCAATAGCACCATAATAAGCCTCATTTCAGAGGCTTGGTCTGGCATAATGGTCAATGGCTGGGTCCTGTCTATCATAAAAGATGGCTACTGGATTCGGTTCTGGGATCCCCCTCCTCTAATAAGATCCCCCATTTTCTTCCACCAGTTAAATCTAGTGCACTGAAAAGATTTTCTCTCCCTTTTTTGGAAGGGTGCAGTAGAGAGGGTGTACATTGATCTTCAGCATGCGTACCTTCAAATTCCAATCTTGCCTCCACACAGGAAATACCTCCAGTTTTGCTTGGAGGGGGAGGTCTTCCAATTTTTTAGCTCAGCCGTTTGGCCTAGTCTCTACACCCAGAGCTTGTACCAGGGTCATGGGAGTAGTTTCAGCCCATTTAAGGTCACTAGGTATCCTAATCTTCCAAAATTTTTATAATTGGTTGATCCACAATGGCCGACTGGAGTCTCTCAGACTAGATCTGTCTCACTGTTGGTCCATAGTGACCAGGCTGGGTCTTCTGGCAAACTTTGAGAATCAGAGCTCACTCCATCTCAAGATTGTGTCTACGTGGGGATGAATTTCCTCACAAACAGAGGATTAGTCTGTGTCCCTCAGAACAGAGTAGACAAGATCCTGTCCCTGTTGGAGGCACTGAGAGTAAAAACCATGTTATCAGCTCGTCTTTTTCTCTCCCTGCTGGGGACCTTGAACTCCACAGTGGATCTGTTTCCCCCAGGCAGACTGCACTTGCATTCTCTCCAGTTTCTCCTTTTAGTAGTGTGGAAACTGCACAGGGACCCCATGAATGCTCCAATTTCTCAGGGTCGGTATTTCCACCACCATCTGATTTGGTGGACAAATCAGGACTGGTTTCTCTCTGGAGTCCTCATACACTCCCCCCTGAACCCCACTGTTGCCTGTTTTGCAGATTCAGGGTGGGGCGCTTATCTCGTGCAGGAAGGACTTATTCTTCAGGTTCATGGTCCCAGGAAGAATCTACCATCCACATCAAGAATTTGGAAATGAGGGCAATGTTCTTAGGCCTTCAGGGGTGAATCCACCAAATAAGAGGTCGCTGCATGATGGTCTCCTCTGACAACACGCCGGTGGTAGCTTACCTCAGAGGACAAGGAGGCGCACATGCACCTTCTCTCTGCATAGAGGTTTGAAACGTTGCTGGGCAACTTCAGAAGTACTTATCCACCAAGTTTGCCACATTCCTGGCCAGAAGAATATTTTTTGGCTGACAGTCTGTTAAGGAAAGGGAAGATAGTCCTCACGGAATGGTCGCTCCACCAAACCATAGCAGACTCCCTGTACCAACTTTGGGGGACTCCTTTGGTGGACTTGTTTGACACCAAGCTAAACAACAAGCTCCCCTTATACGTTTCCCCAGTCCTCAACCCCAGATGGCCTGGGCAATGGATGCCTTCAGCCTGAAGTGGGATCATCTGTTTGCTTACGCCTTCCCACCTTTCAGGATGATCCCACAGATCCTACACAAAGTCAGGCAGTCCACTGCTCAGCTCATTTTGATTGACTCTTTGTGACCCAAGCGATCATGGCTCAATGAACTTCTCGATCTGCTGGTGGACCATCCCAGGACCTTACCTCAGAGGAGGAACCTCCTGTCGCAGCACAGGGGTTCTCTCCTACACAACAGCCCACAGAATCTCCACCTTCACGCTTGGCTCATCTGAAACATCTCTCTGCAAAGAAAAGTTTATTATCAAAGTTGCCAAGTGCATTATTCAGTCCAAGAGAAGATCGACGTCTAAGGTATATGATACCAAATGGAGAATCTTTTGTGATTGGTGTAGTAGAAAACATGTCAATCCTAGCTGTCCCTGTATAAGCGCAGTGGCTGATTTTCTTATCCTTTTCGAAGAGAAACAATGTTCGGTTTCTACTATTAAGGGCTATTGAGCAGCCATTTTGAACACTCTCAAATTTTCGAAAGGCCTTGCCATGGGGACAGATTCTTACTTCGCAGACCTGATCAGGTGTTTTGAACTGTAAAGACTACTCTCTGGAACTCTCTAATATCAAAATGGAATCTTTCTTGCTTCCTTTGAGAACCCTACACTCAAAACGGATTTTCTGCTCGCCTTGGTGTCTGCGAGATGAAGGAGCGAGCTTCATGCCCTATCCATAGAGCAGGGCTGTATCAGGTTCAATGGGAATTATGAGTCAGTTTCTCTCCTTTGCCAACCAGGTTTTTTCAGCAAAAAAACAGCCTCTGTTGGTGGCTCCACTCCCGATTGAGATCCCCAGTCTCAGCTGTATCTGTGCTAGGGATGATCAAGATAGACTTTTATGTTCAGTTAGGGCTTTACGTTTTTACTTGGCAGCCTCTAAAGGGAGAAGGAAGGGTAGGAAGTGTCTTTTCCTCCCCATTAAAGGTTCAACTGATATTTCAGCTTCCACCATTCAAGGTGGATTGCATTAACTATCAAGAGAGCTTACCAGTCCCTTATAGCGACCTATCTTTCATAAAAATTAAAGCCCATGAGGTTCGAGCCATTGCTGTCTCATGGGCCTATCTAACTCATTAATCTTTGGAGGATGTGATGAAAGCTGCATTTTGGCACTCTCACATTACTTTCTTCTCCTTTTACCTTTGCTCGTTAGCCCACCAAAGCAAAGGCAATTTCTCACTGAGCCCGATTGTCATTGCTCAAAAAGTGGCCCATGCGGATTACATCTCACAGTAGTCTCCTGCTCTTAATGAGGGTGAGTATTCCTTGTGTTTGTTTTTTTATTCACCAGTTGTGGAATCATCAGCCTCCCACCAATTTGACAAATTCAGCTATGCAATAGCAACAGGTTTGGCATTACTGATATTAAAATGTAGTTTTATTGTTTATTGGGGGGGGGTAAAAGTAATTTTACTGATGTAATACTTACCTATTGCTATTGCCAGATTCCCTCCTTCCACCCTGCACTGATGTCCCACTATTTTAGGCTGCTCCCTTGAAAAGAATGAAAGTGCGGCAGTATGCATCAGCAATATGTGCAGGGTGTCCCAGGGACAATCCATTGTTCTGGAATCTTCTGGTTCACCCTAATGGGAAGATGAATTTTTGTTTTACGGTTGGGCTATTTTCCTCCCTGAAAAGTACCAGCTATGCAATAGCAACAGGTAAGTATTACATCAATAAAATTAGTTTTTTACTCCCCCGCCCCCCAAAAAGCTTGACTTGTTATTCCCTGTTTGGGCTGTGCATTAGTACAAAGCTTTAGTTATCAGCATGCATTATAATTTGAGTGTGGAATATTTTTCTTTTTCTTTGCATTGTCTTTTTGAAAATAACCTAACTATGTGTTGGCAATCCCTCTTTACCCATGAAATCAAATGATCTACTCGCAAAACATTGTTGAGTCATGGAACTAGTTAGGTTACATTGTACCATTTTCTGCAGGCCCAAGGCAGTTTCACACCTTTTGCAATGTACATCTTATGTATAAGATAAGGATCAGTACCTGTGTATGAGTTTGAGTCAAAACAACTATTTTTCAAGTCTGAATATGAGTTACTTAATAGGGGGATAAGGATAGATCTGGGGGCCAATGTTGGCTGCATATCTGAATTTGTCTTTCCATCTGAAAATCCTGGCTATTATTGTCAATTCCATACAAAAATTGAATTCACATATATTGTACCATGTATTGCCTTTTTTTGGAACTATTCACCTTTTGATCTATTCCTAGGGTCCCAAGTGGGTTAGAACTGGAAACAAAATGTCATGCCATTTCACATGGTTGGTGAGCTATTGACCAGGTTTCATGTATGTATGCATAAAACTGTTGGAGATAATGTGATGGATGAATGGACAAATGGAGGTGATTACAATATCCTTATACTTTTTTAAAAGCATGGGGATAAAAATGCACTACATCATAGCATCAGTATTTTTATTTTTACTTTATATGATTTGCAATTTACATGTGTCGATAAGATACAAAATTGTTGGTCACTGCTGGAAAGAAGATGGACTCTGGACAATGACTACCACATACTTGCCATATTCCCAGACAGTGTTGGTGGTTTTTTGAGACTCAAAAATGGTGTGTTGAGGTCCCAAGGGGGGTCAGTGTGCGTGACCCCCCAAAAGCAACATCATCCAAATGAGAATAATTTATCTTTTCAAATCAGCCTATAGCAAATGACTGGAAATTCAAATCTGAATAAAGAGAAAATACCATTTAATATACCTACAAAAAAAAAAAAATGGTAGACTTAGAATTGTCAAATAACATCACCACAAACATGGTCACAACCTCACAGACATTAAATACAAAAATTCACCAAGTTACTGTCTTTAAAATCCATTGGACAGTGAAATGTAGTTTTAATTACATGTAGTCTTTGCTGCTTTCAGTAGTCGGTCTGATGGTAATGCAAGTGTCATTTGTGTTTACAAATATGCCAACACTTTTCCTTCACAAATGTGCATCCACATCTATGTTGGCGCAAGCAATGGCCAAAGTCGCTAAAAGTGATAAAACCTGTAAGATGGCAATGAATATATATTTCAAAACAATGAATCTGGCAATTAAAACATTTAAGGTTTGTGGTAGTCGGCTGAGTTGCTAAAGTCTTTGACCGCTGCTATTGTAACATATTTTCATGGTTAAAGTCATGCCTATGTCAGTGAAGATTTAATTTATTCTCAGGCTGAATTAATGAAAAAATGTACCAATTTATGCACATACACAATTTGTCATTTGATTAATGATTTATTACTTTTATATTAATAAAATTCCATGGTGCAGTTCATTTCAGGTTAACCAGATATTCAAACATGTTGATGTTTTCATGAGTTACTTGATCATATGACAAAATGTTTATTGCAATAATGTTAATTTCCGAGGAAAATACAAGAAAGTTATGGGGGCAAAACTATCGAAGTAAATAAGATTATCTCATTTGATTTGTTAGCACTTCTAGTGGATTATGTACTACAATATTCCTTTGTCCCTTTAAAATATTGAGTGTCCCCCAATTCTGGAGGGTGAGGGACACAGTGTCCCCTGACCTTTGGATTCTAGGTTCAGCACTGCATTAGAGATTGAATGGTGCTGTTGTTCAACCTACCAAAATAATAATGTTTTTGAATTTTATATATGGAATAAAAATCCGACTTCAAAGAAACATTGCTGCTGATCACAAACTTTAATAAAGACGGCCTCGACATTCTCATTCGATGCAGTCTGTGATGTGTATGTAATAACATTTGTTTTTCAACACACATCTGTTTGATGTATTTAACTTCAGACAAATTGGGTTGTTCCACTTAGTGTACTTTACCTATGCAAATTAGCCTAATGGGCTCTCCCTCAGCAGTGCTCAAAGGATTTGACACAACACATCACCCTAGCTATTGTGAGCCAATTCAGTAAATCTCTGAAAGGTGTCTGTTTGTCGCTGACTGCCTCACCTTTTAATTGTTTCTAAAACATCTGTATAAACTGCCCCGAGGATAGTTTTATATGAGCTCTGAGCAAGACAATTTACTGTTTATACATACCACAGATTACGGGCCTATATCGTTGTGATCAAGAAAGTTACTTTTTTTTTGGAAAAATTATTTTTTCGCTAAGATTGCTGAAAATCATGTTTTTCGAAACACGACCGTGTCGGGTGGTTTGGGAGTCCAAAATAGTGTGTTTCGCGTGACATGTCGTGTTATGAAGTGTATGCTACCATACATTTCCATGTTTAAGTACCCCTGGTAGTTATCTTGGCATGATAAATGTTGGTCATTAAAACCAGTCAGTGACTTTTATTTACACACACACCAAGTAATATTTCTTCTCTGATTCTGTTTAAATATCAAACCTGCAGAAAGAAGATAGAGCAGATGGCAGAGGAATCAATGGAGAAGTGCCGCAGAGATGTGTTATGGCAGCGCATGCTGGTTGGAGACCGTGCAGAAGAAGAGGCCAAGAGGAAAAGGAGGAGTGACACTGAGGACAGCAAAGATGTAGGTTTATTGCCCACTTGTAAATGAAAAAAAGAAATCCAATCGAAATAAAACAAATATAATGATAGCCCAGAAAGTTAGAAACTGGAACACAAAGACAAAACTAGTATAATTCTCCCTTGATAAGCCCATTCTTGAAGATTAGACACCCACCCACCCCTCTTTTATAACATTTTAGATCAATGTTTTAAAAGGCCAAATGAGCTTCTGGTATGGCCCTGCATCTGGCATGTGTTGGCTGTGGTCCAATCTTCCTTCCTCTGTCAAGATTTGCACTTTTAAACTTCTCAAAACTGCTGGTCCAATTTAAACCAAATTTGGAAGAGAGTAACCTGGCATAAAGAGCTTTCAAGTTTGTACAAATGGTGCCAGTCTGATATTAAATATGGCCACAGTTACTAAAACTAGCAAAAACATTAAACAACTTCAAACCCTCAACAGAACTTGACCAAACTTGATTGAAAGCATCCTGACATGAAGGGCTTTCAAGTTTGTAGAAAAGATTCACCATCAGATATTGTAGCTACCATGGCAAAATCTACAGAAAGCCTCCTGTCATATAAGGCTTTTAGGTTTCTGCAAATGATGCCGGTCCACAGTCAAATATGGTCAGTTTTGCTAAAAATAGAAAAACCTTTAAATGACACTTCTCAAAAACCACTAAAATGAATTGACCAAATTTGATAAAAACCATCATAACATGAAGAGCTTTTAATTTTCTGCAACTGATGCAGATCCACCATAAAAATTATGCTGATATTTCCATCAAATATGGACATGTTATTAAAAATAGAAAAAAACACATTTCAACAACTTTATCTAAAAAAAAACGCTCAACAGAATTTGACCAACTTTGACAGAGAGCATCCTAACATGAAGGCCTTTCAGTATTGGACAGATGATGCTGATGTGCCATCAAATATGGATGAAGATACAAAATATAGATAGGTGAGCAATCTCAGGCAGACTTAGGCCTCTTGTTACCTGAAAGAAACTTGTATTCACTGGCCCCTGGGGCTTATCATGTGAGAAATACTGTATTAAGCATAATCTTATTTCCAAATAGATTTTGACATAGTCACAATTGTCTTGAATAGGAAAAGAAACCTTGTGAAAGATAAGGATCCAGCAGAACACTCTGTCTTGCTTGTAAGCATCATGATGATATATGACTTTCAGAATTTAAAAAAAAAAATTCTTACACCAAGTAATCAATGTTGTTAATATCTTAATACAGAGTTGTAACATTGTTGACGACTCAAATGCTGCCACTGTATCAGGAAAAGTAATACATATTTCTGATCATCTACTAATATAGGTGGAATCCTAAAATGCAATTAAGCACTACTCTGTGTCAGATCCTTTCATATTAAAAGAAAAGAAGTTATCACAGTAGAAAGACCTATTAAATTGATCCAACTAGGAGAAAATATGAAATGATGTAATCTGTATTTGTAGTGTTTTAAATAGCTTTACTAATGTATAGAATTGCTTTCAGCCAATACATATCTCAGAATTTCACCAGAATCAGTAAATCAGTATACTCTAGGCTTATTAGATTTATTATCTACAGGTGATGAGAAGTTTTTCCCATACCATAGCCATGCACCCTTGTTCAAGGTCAAGGTCACAGCAGGGAAAAATATAAATCAGTGACCTTTGTTCATGTATGGGTATAACTTTTAATCAGTGAAGATGTTTGATGAAATTTATGCATATCTGCAGTCATACCCCTGCCTCAAGATCAAGGTCACACAAAGAATAAAACAAATCATTGTCCTGTTTCCTTTTTTATGCAGTCAGTTTTTACCCTGACATTTTGATATAGCTTAACCTAGGTCCACACCTTATCATACAATAGTCAAGTCCCAAGCTCAAAGGTCAAGGTCATTAGTAGGAAAAAGCCACAAGACGAGCATATAATGTGCAATTTGCAATACTGATGTTTTTTTCCACATCCATTCATCTGTTCATACATACATTTACATACATTTTTCTGTTACCTTTTTTTTGTGCACAATAACTTTAGACTAACACCATTTACCTTTATCAGACTTAGCAGGTAGCTTTCACTTAGGGTAAGGAAGAAGCCTGTTGATTTTGGGGTCAAAAGGTCTTAGGTCAAGGTTACTGTGACTAAAAGAAGAAAAATGGTTTCTGCACAAAACTTTGTGGATCACTTGGAGTAAAGTACAAAACTATTGATTTTGTTGTCAAAAGATCAAAGGTTAAGGTTGCTGTGGCTGAAAAATGAAAATTGATTTCTGCATAAAATGTTCAGTTATCAACCATATACCTTCACTAAGGATAAAGTCTATCAATTTTAGGGTCAATAGGTCAAAAGTCAAGGTCACTGAATACAGGAAGAAAAAGGGTTTCTGCACAATAACTTTAGTTCTACATCACAGACCTATGTTAAACTTTGCGGATGGTTTGCACTTGGAGTAAGAAAGAAGCCTACTGATTTTGGAGTTAAGAGGTCAAAGGTGAAGATAAGTGTGATTGAAAGAAGAAAAATGAATTTCACATAATTACTTAGGTCAAAGGTCAATGTCCTGGTAAGTCTAATAAGATAAAAATAATTTCTGCACAGTAAGTTTAGTTCAAGACCACATAACTTGATGAAAGGTCAAGGTCATTGAGACCCATTCATCAATAATCTCCAAATTTAACCATGCCCTACTAGTACCTACATAGGGAACTAATAAACACAGGGCAGGTATATAATGAACCAATCTTTGGTACTCCTATTATAGTGTACGTAGCAAATACTGACAATGTAAAATAAAGAAAAATTGAATGGCCACTGCTTTTCAATTAGATCTATGTTCCCTGATTGCCCATTCTCTGAACTTTGGTTTCCCAACACTGATTCCTCTGTTTAAGGATCTGCTGAGTGAATTATAGTGGGCGGGACCCTTTGTGATGCACCCAGCTTTGGTTTCCCAACACTTATTCCTCTGTTTAAGGCCTTGCTGAGTGAATTGCAGTGGGAGTGGCCTTTTATGATGCACCCATTGCTAATACCTCTAGTTTATCATGAAACTCATTTTTAGTAGAATGTTATAATTTGTGCAAGTTTTTCTTGACAGTCATTGATGCGTCTTTCTTATGAGGAGCTTTGTGAGCTCCTTGGGCGTGCTCACAAGTGCCCCCTGTGTGAAATCGACAGTAGACTGATTTCCTTCCAACACATGAGTTTAACCTGGTATGCTGGACTGGCTCAAGTACTCTTTCAGAAATACCAGGATGATCTCCGCCGCTACTTCAGTAGTCCAGATGGGCAAGTGCAGTACCATGTAAGTGTATCAGGGCATACATAAAAATTATTATAGCACTACTTAGACAAAGAGTTCTCATGCATCTTGATAGAAAAATGGATATAACAATCCTGCTTGTTCATTCTTGCATGCATATCACTATGTAAAGAAGTGTGCAATCACATCAGTTTTACATATATCTGATGCAAATTGTTACTTGTAGATATAAATCTGGGTGTCAGATAAATGGGTTTAGTATTGAGCTACTTTCAATAAATCAATTACATTCATAGCATGATATTAAAGCAATACAGTAAAGCCCCGTTATAGCACGAAGGTCGGGGTCCACAAAACGAGACCGTGCTATGTCCCGAACTGTGCTATAACCAACCTAGACAAAACCAAATCATTTAGCTGAAGAAAATGATGCATGAACCACACAAAAAAAGGGGGGGGGGGATTGTGGGCGCAAAACAATGTGCTTCATTGGCACAGTTACCATCTTAAATCAGGGTGGCGTGGCAATACTACAGACTTCATTGACGCAGTTATAAACTTGTTCCATATTAAACAAGAACTACTTAAAACGGTCATTACATATTTAATATTTATTTTATGAATACGAAATTGGCCACTTAAGCGTAAATAGCTAAGAGTATGTGTACTCGCCGGTCAAATCTGGTTGTATCCATAATAGTAATTCCATCAAAAATGTGCACAAAGAAGCATAATTTATATTTTAAAAACTATTTGATAGTTCCAGTCGAATCATAATATTTAATTGTATGCTAATACATTCACACAAACTTATGACAAAGTTATTTTTTTCTTCCCCTGCAACATTCTTATTTGTTAGACATGTAAAAAGGGTCTGATTTCTGACACAATAAACTGCATGATTCAGACATTGGGAGTTTCTAAAATGAAACCTGTTTTAGGCTTGAAAAGTACATTTTACTTTACAGGAGGTCAAATGTACTGTATTGACCTCATAATGTACTTGCGATGAGAATTCTGCATGTGTGTGTGTACATCTAAAACTGCCCAAACCCAGCTTAGGAGTAAACCATTCAATTGTATGGGTACACAGTGAGTTCCTAAAAAACAGTCGAATCATTCTTTAACGTACTAAGGAAAAAATAAATAAAATAAATCCAAAATATTCATTTAAAGTTTTGTTCATAACTATGACTTTGCTTCACTGCAGAGCGAAAGCGGGGTGTATAATGTTTTATTACATTAGCCAATCATGCCACCCCTACAATTTAAATAGTTCTGTTCCAATCACTGGCAGTACAGTTTTCTGTGTACATGTGAATTATCTGAAGCTAGAAAATAGAAAGGGTTAAGAGGGGGGGGGGAGAGGAATTTCATTTGTGTGGCAATTACCAAAACTGCTCCTGACAATTCGGACCATAAACTTGTTTCAGTGGGTATGACGGTTGATTGAGCAGGCATTGATAGTCTATTGTCTTCTTTTAAAAAGGTAGGTAAATGAATTGATTTATAAATTCTGGTAAGAAACTTTTTCACTCCAACACATTGTTTGCTTGACTTGTGAAGACCTAAATCTCGAAGCTAATTGCATTTGTTTAACTCCGGACTTAATCCTGCCCAGGGCTTCAAGCTTCTCTTTAACAGTAATGGCTTTACATTTCTGTATCCCGTTATTTGTTGTAAATACCCACTAATTAACACTCTGACACCTATTTCTTTGAGCGACTACAGCAAGAATAATTGTTAAGGAAAAACGTGGTCATTCGTATAATGAATGCATGATATTATTCACTGGTCAGTTGATTACGTGACGATTGTCTGATGACACTGCAAAGCCACATTCGCGTGTTGGCGTTTTTTTTATAAAATTTTGTTAAAATGTTTTTATAAATCATTGCCCCATAATTTGAATAACCTTTAGCAGCGAGATTGACTTTGATGATTAGCAATTACTTAAATTAATTGATTTATAAATTCTGATGAGAATCTTCTTTCTTTTGAACAACAATTGTACACAGAATGCATTGAATAAAAACACAAAGAAGACTTACTGGCTTTATTGTTCATGATTCAAAAATAATAAGATTAACACTTTTGCAGTACTTCAAGAAATTTTTGAAATTATTGTAAAATTTTGGGATCCATGCCACGATCATGTTATATCCAAATTCATACACGATCTCTACCTCAAAATGATAATTAATATTTTACACATTATTTTTCATACTTTTAAAAATATATTTATTATTTCATGTACGAAAAAATATATGCAGTTTCGGGAGCCATGCCACGATTGTGTTATATCCAATTTCGTGCTATAACGAAGCGTGCTATAGCGGGGCTTTACTGTACTTAGATGAATAAAAGCTATATTCATGTGATTAGACTGTGTCTTTTCTTATATCATCAGAGATGAAGTCTTGAAACCTTGGCATATTATTAAAATGAGGACATACATGTATATTTGCAGAATCCTTTTAGAATTTTGTTCTGTTGCATTGTGGCCGGAGTAGGAGTGGGGATAGCTCAAATCTCTAATATCACTCTGCTGAAGACGTCTGATCTGGTGACAGCAGAGCCTATCAGAGCAACTTTCCCTTAGGATAAGCGACCATCCCACACATGGGGCAGCATTTACTGCCTTACATTTCATAACCACTGCTGAATAAAACATATAAAACATTTCAGCAGCACAAGTCAATTGTTTTATTATTTATAGAGTATAAAGTGTCAGCATAACTTGTTGCCTTGCTCATTAAGCCTCTTTGGCAGTTTTTCCAAGCACTGTGTCTCTGACTTTCTCACTGCTTTTATCAGAGACAGCTTTGGTCTTGTTACCTCTCTATAAGCTATATTTTTGATCAGACTTGGAACATGGGTTTATATCCTCAAGCTCTTGAAAGAGTTTGATATTGATTGAGATCCATGCATATTTATGAAATGATCTTGCATCTGATCAGCTGAGCTTGCTAACATTCTGGAGGCCATATTTCTGATCAGAGTTTGATCAGACACTAGTAAAATAGGTAAAATTCACATTATGTTAAGTTTGGGAGATAGTCTGCAAAGGTTGTGCTCTTACCATACTACATAAGCCTGCTTAGTGAATGGTCAACTGTTAAGTTATGTGAGTCAGATGAGCAATATCAGGCCCACTTGGGCCTCTTGTTCCCTTCACTATCAATTGTTTTACTTTCTCTCACTTCTACTAACATGCTCAGATGCACAACTTCAAAAAAAAAAAGCATAGAGGGATACAGCAGTGTATAGAGATATATTGACCTTTAGTCCAAGTAAATCCTTTTGAAAATAATCTTAAGAAAGACAGTCCTTTACAGATAAAGAGAAAAAGGAGCCAGGTTCTGCTTTCATAGAACTTCTCAACTTTAGTACATACTCTACTCAAAATGTTGTCTCCCAATAAAATTTACACAAATTGAAATTTAGGGTCTTTGTCTCTGTGTCAAGCCTAGAATTAAACAGCTTGCTTCAAAGCATACATTTTCTAATTTACAGATAATCAGCATGCAAAACTTAGCTGACTTTTTAAGCAACATTAAGATGTTTTATGAAAGCGTAACCAGTTTAGTAGACTTTACAAAGTTATAATGAAGTTTTCTGATTTTCAGTAAAGTTGTAAATAATGAGGTTTCTTTCATGTATGTCATTTTGTTGTTTCTTGTATTCTATGAACATTTTGTTAACTCTCTTACAAATGTCAAAACTATTTGTATTTTACAGATAATCCTAAATCCAAACAATCTGGACATGTTCATGATGCTTTGTGTAGACCACTTCAACTGTAAAGCTGTAAGTGTATGATCCTCACTATCATATTGTCACTATCATATCATCGTTACTATCATATCATCCTTACTATCATATCATCCTCACTATCATATCATCGTTACTATCGTATCATCCTCACTATCGTATCATCCTCACTATCGTATCATCCTTACTATCGTATAATCCTCACTATCGTATCATCCTCACTATCGTATCATCCTCACTATCATATCATCCTCACTATCATATCATCCTCACTATCATATCATCCTCACTATAGTATCATCGTTACTATAATATCATCCTCACTATTATATCATCCTCACTATCATATCATCCTCACTATCATATCATCGTTACTATCATATCATCGTTACTATCATATCCTCAGTATCATATCCTCCTCACTATCATATCATCATCACTATCATATCATCGTTACTATCATATCATCATCACTATCATATCATCTTCACTATCATCCACTCAACAAGCATAAAAGGACAAGTACACTGAAACATTGTTAATCCAGACACTTGTTCACATTCCTTTTGTATGGATTAGTATATGGATACACAATTCGGATGGCATATATGGGTTCCACATGAATTAAAAAATTTATGTCAACAGAACATGGACTAACCCAGAAATAGCGTGGTCAGCTGGCATATATTCCAACCTTGTACTATGATTTTGTGATGCATGTATATACAATGCTAAGTCCAATTATACTACTACAGGTGCATTAATAACTCGTGGCACAGATTTTAAGTTTAAATTTTGTCTAAATCCCAGAGAACTTGTTGATGAAAATTTAGACGCAATCATGTTTTTAAAGAGTTTGCCATCAGTTCTTTGTTGGACTGTTGAGTAAATCTGTTCCCAGAAATTGCCATCTGGATATCGAGACAATCCAGTAAACAGAATCCAGATCAAAGAGGCCTCAATATATCTTGCAATAAATAACATCAGTGCTTTTGCCATTTAGTAAATTGCTCTTGATCTACATTAAAAATAATTATTACGAAGACTCTGATACAACTATTATTAGACTTTAAACATTGCATTAAAGCAATGAAATACAGATACTATGTGACTCTCCTGTTTTTTTGGTTAAAAGAAGCATTGGGAAATTTGTTTTTAGTGGATCACAATTGTGTCGGGTGATAATATTCATCAATTTAAAAGTTTTCTATTGGATAGACAGTGCATTTGATATAAGTGTATTTTGCCAGTTTTACCATGAAAGTGTAGTAATTTGGCCAAACATCAACATTATGATTTATGCCCATATAGCTAGTATTGTGCTTACATGCTGCTGAACCCTATACATTCATACATACATGCATATCTTTTCCATTAATTTCAAAATATTTCTATAACCATTGGATACTGTTAATCATAATTCTGTGGTCTCACCTGTTAATGGTGAGATATAGGTGTCATTTTTCTGGTGGAAACAGCATCAGTGGTGTCAGGATTGTTGTCAGTAGTGTTACAGTACTGTTTCGAAGTTTTTGAAAGCCATACATCTTCTACATCAACTGCTGTATTGACCTGAGACTCAAGTTTGTATCCTGATATGCTAGGAGTTCCGGTCTCATCTTAATAACCAGAAAACTACATCGTCATGCCATTCACAGGAGGGACAAATTTTATGGAACACTTGATGATCATTTGCTCTTTTCTCTCCACAGGATTTGAGTGCTGTATTTAAGAAGCAGGCAAAGGAACAAGAGTCCAGGGATTCCAAGCAGACAGAGGAGGAAAGTGTACAGACTCACATTGAGAGTTTTGTCAATGCCTGCTGTTTTCATCTTTGGACCAGTATACTGTGAAGAAATGTCTGGAAGAGTTCAGAGAGTTGAAATAAACATGGACTGATTGACAAACTGGGAATCATTTT
This sequence comes from Margaritifera margaritifera, assembly GCA_029931535.1. Lineage (NCBI taxonomy): Eukaryota > Metazoa > Mollusca > Bivalvia > Unionida > Margaritiferidae > Margaritifera > Margaritifera margaritifera. Next base: position 814,417 of record JAQPZY010001106.1, read on the forward strand.
GTTGTCTCGCCAGAATATATGCAGATTATCGAAATAGGTATTACTGTAGTTATGTTGTTGTCATCTGTGTTTAGATATTTTATGGTTTTTGAAAACCATTTACAGTACTGCCTCTTTATAATACTGTTCATGGGAGTCATAGAAATGACCTGCATTAAAAGAGTACAGTGGTATACTGAGGAACATTATATTGATGGACAACTGTACTTGGAGGGTATATCATGGCATGGTTTGTAAGCAAGATAAACTGTTCTATGAAACTTATGTATGACTCATCTCATCATTAGCTCACATGGCTATAAGGCCAAGGGAGTTTATGGTATGGTCCAGCATCTGACATGTGTTTGTCAACATTTGCTGTTTTCAGCTTATTCTCAAAATCAACCTAACCAGTTTTAACCAAACTGGGCATAGAGCATCCTGACATCAAGTCTTTTTAAATTTATACAAATGACTCTGATCCTCTATTCGATATGTTTACAATCACGGAAAGTAGGCAAACCTTTAAAGATTTCTAACAAATAGAAAACTCAATAGAATTTACCAGATTTGATAGAAAGCATCGTGGCATAAAGGCCTTTCATTTTTGTACAAATGATGCCAATCCATGATCAAATTAGGCCACTGTTACTAAAAATATAAAAACCTCCACAAGACTTCTTAAAATCCTTTGACAAAATTCACCAAATTGTACAGAAAGCATCCTGGCAAAAAGGCCTTTCAATTTTGTACAAATCTGTCATCAAATATGACTGCCATTACTAAAATATAAAATCCTCCTAGTCTTATTAAAATCAACTTAACAGAATTTGACCAAATTGGACATAAAGCTTCCTGGCATAAACCAAACTTTGTGCATGGCTTGCACTTAGGGTAATAAAATAAACCTGTATATATCTGGGTTTAATGATCAAAGGTCATGATAAGTCTACTAAGAAATTAATGGTTTCACAGTAAGTTTAGTTCAAGGCCATATACCTTATAGTCAGGTCATTGAGACCAACAATGCCCTACTAGTGCCTACATATAGAACTATTAAACACAAGGTGGATAAATAATTTTCAATACATTATTTCTTAATTGCATAATGAATTGTTCTTGGACTTTTAGCATGAAGCTTTATATTGAACAAGTTCACCATAGGAGGAAAAATTTCAGAGTTTGATGGATGAAAAGATCAAAGGTCATGGTCTGTAGTGTAAATTTTCTGGTGGGCTAAATTGTAGATTGTACATTTTCTTAGATGAAGATATTGTCGGAAAACATGTTAATAGACCATACTTTATCAGTATGAATAGTTCATTGACTGTGATTGTGATACTCTGTACATTGAGATTCCATGTTTTTCTGAAGGTGTTAGGCACCAAACTATGTGTATATTTTGGTTTCATATGTACAAATATAAAATGTGAATATTTTGATGATTGAACATGTAAGTCAGCCAAATATATGGCAGTTTGCAAGATAATTTATATATTAATTTATTTTGGCTCATTGCATTGGTTTTTCTCTTGATTATACAAGTTTCTTGGTGTCATCCCTTACCTTGTCATTTAAGGGCCATGTTATATACATTTCTCTGATTCTTCAGTATACAGTGCAAATTCTCATTAACTGCCACTGATGTTGAATGAATACATTTTAGCTGGGTAAGGGAGGTGGCTCTTTACGAGATGTTAAATATGCATTGTATATGGGAAGTTACACTGTGCATGAATATACATCTATTTGTGTGTGCATGTGTGTGTGTGCATACATTGACAATCAACAGTGCAAAACTAGTTTTTAACCAGCCAAAGCCTAAAACTAGTTTTGCACTGTTCATGGTCAGTTTATTACGTTTATCATAATCGATCCTTGACATGCATGATCTCTTGTTGGAACATTTCAATGGACAATTATTCACCATATGATTTTTATGTATATATAATATATAGTTCATGTATCTATGCAATATATTTTCCTGTTGAAAGTAAATATTGAGGGAGACAGTGAAAAATAAATCTTTTTTTGAACTACGGTGTGTTTTATATATAATATATTCATTTTCTACTCTTGTAGTGACAAACTTATTTTGTTTACATAAGACATAAATGTGTGGCATCAGTGGTGTCATCATTTCTTCACCAAACAATCACCCATCCATTTTGCTTAAAACAGGTCAGCTGTAATTATCTGAATTGATTATCTGAATTATTGTTGTATTTGAACAACGGTACATAAACCAAAAGTTCTGTACCTAACTACCGTCTATACTCGCCTATAAGCTAGGTCCAAATGCAAACAACATAGACCCTGATCTGCATTCGCATAATGCGTCAGAAGATCAGGGTCTATGTTGTTTGTTCTATTGATTAGTCCTTACAGACTGCTTAGACTCAGATCTGCTGGCGCATTATGCAATGGCAGATCTGGGTCTATGCAGTTTGCAGTTGGTATAAGCTTATATGTGAGTATACACGGTAGGTAACTTTTTAGATTCAATCTTTTTTGAGAGGCATTGTGACCTTGTGGTTAGCACTATGGCCATGGAATCATGTAGTTGTCGTTGCTATTGTAGCTCAGGAAAAGGAATTAAATTGCAACTGTCCTAGAATATGCAAAGGGTGGTTGGAGGTTGGGGATATATGATGCACTGGCAACCCATCCAGGGTGGAGCTAGAATACTTTAACCTTGAGAATCTTAATTATGCAAACCATTGTAATTTTACTTCCTTCTCTTCTCAACAATAAGTTTATTTACTAGCAATTGACAAGTGCAAGTTTTTAGGTGTTAAAGAATCATGGGACTTGTGCAAATTCTTTTTATTAAAATAACCTCATGCTTGAACTATACATTTAAAAGTATAGCAAGCACAAAATTGAAACTTTGCCTTTAATAAACTTAAGTGTACCTAAATGGTTTTCTTTATTACATCTGATATTTACTTTTGCAATTATTTTTGGTATTCAGTTTGCTTCATTCTCTTTTGTTCAGTTTAATATGTTTTGATTATCAGCTGACAGATTAGTACCTCTTTACATTAACTATGCATTTAAGTTGCGAGCAGAGCTTTTAAAACTGATACAAAATTTGGGCATTTTAGAATTTATGATTGAAATATTTCCATAGCAAAAAGTTCTAAGTTTTATTTATTTACAGTGACTTTATAAAAAAAAACGAACAAATACCCCTGGTAAATTCAACATTTATTTTATGGTTGTTGTCTATGAAACGACAATGGTATAAGCCATTTTGTGAGATACAAAGGGTTTCAAAGATCAATTATAAACTTCTCGTGCCAGAATTGGTGTGAAGCTGGTGTGTGTTTGTAATCACAAGTCTATGATTTCAAGTTACACAACTATACCTTATGTGTATTGTATTGATAATTTCATGATTTTTATGTGTGATTTTTATTGAAACTATAATTAGTTTTGTCTGTTGATTGATATGTTTTGCTGTATACTTTCAGAATAAAATGTCAGAAGCCCAAGTATTTACATATGTATATGAATTACATAGAAGTGTTCTATTTTATAGTTTGTATTTGGGTTTCATGTTTGTATCACATATTACAAAATTAATATATTGTGAACAAACATGCAAAAATCTTTAATGGAAAAGCAGGTGAGCCTGACATTGTAATTTTACAGAAATGATATTTTGTTTTAAAGCAATTTGCTTTTGACTTGATTATTCATGTAAAAATAAATATGAATTCTGACTTATCAGCTCCTCTCATTTTTAGCTCTACTGGTCATAGACCAGGTGAGCTTATGGGATGGTCTTTCATCCATTGTCTGTTGTCCATCTCTCCATTAGCACAAGTTTGTATTGCTATTTCTAAACTACTTGGAGGATTGCCATGAAACTATAAACACTCATTCATCTCATGGTCTAGTTGGTCCAGAATGAAAATGGTGCACTTGGATATCCCATATGGATGCAACTGCAGCCATCTTGAAAATCTTGTTATCACTACTCCTCCTCATTGGATAGACATATCAACATGGGGTTTTCCCAAATAGATTCCTTGTGATGCCTAGTTGGTCTTAAATGAAAATGGTGCCTATCTGATGTCCAATATGGCCACCATGGCAGCCATCTTGAAAATCTTGTTATCACTACTCCTCCTGAATGGAAAGTCATACTGAGATGGAGTTTTCACAAGAAGACGTCTTATGATGTCTAATTTGTCCTAAATGAAAATGTTGCTGATCTGATGTCTGAGATGGCTGTTCCAGCAGCCATCTTGAAAATTTTGTTAATGCTAAATGAAAATGGTGATAATCTGATGTCTAATATGGTAGCCATCTTGAAAAACTTGTTATCACTACTCCTTCTGAATGGATGATCATATCAACACAGGGTTTTCACTAAAAGACTTCTTATGATGGTCTTAAATGTAAATGGGGCCAATCTGATATCCAATATGACCACCATGGCAGCCATCTTGAAAATCTTGTTATAGCTACTCATTCTAAATGGAAAGTTATATTGACATGGGGTTTTCACCAGAAGACTTCTTCTGGTGTCTAGTTGGTTCTAAATGAAAATGGTGCCTAACTGATGCCTAATATTACCACCACAGCAGCCATTTTGAAAATCTTGTTATGGCTTCTCCTCCTGAATGGATGGTCATATCAGCATGGGGTTTTCACTGCAAGACTTCTTTTAGTGTCTAATTGGTCCTAAATTAAAATAGTGCCACTCACACATCCAATATGGCTGCCATCTTGAGAATTTATTTATGGCTGCTCCTCCTGAATGAATGGTCATATCAACATGAATTTTTTAACTAAAATACTTCTTATGATGTCTACTTCATCCTAAATGAAAACAGTGCTGCTCAGACATCCAATATGGGTGCCACAGTGGCCATCTGTAAAATCTTATTATTGCTACTTTTCCCAGATGGCTGATCATATTGACATTGTGCTTTCACCAGAGGACTTCTTATGATGTCTAGTTGGTCCTAAGTGGAAATGGTGCATATCTGATATCCAATACGACCACCACGGCAGCCATCTTGAAATCTTGTTATTTTTACTCTTCCAAAACTGAAAGACATAATAACATGGGGTTTTCACCAGAAGACTTCTTACAATGTCTTGTTAGTCCTAAATTAAAATGGTGCTAATCTGATGTCCAGTGTGGTCATCTTGAAAAATCTTATCACTATGAAAATGATGCAAATTGACCTTCAATACATCCACCATGGTGGCAATCTTGAAAATATTGTTATTGTTACTCTTCCAAAACTGAAAGACATATCAACATGTGGGTTTTCACCAGAAGACTTCTTACAATGTCTTGTTGGTCCTAACTTAAAATGAGGCTAATCTGATGTCCAGTATGGTCATTTTGAAAAATCTTATCACTACTCCTCTTAAATGGAAAGCCATTTTGACATGGAGTTATCATCAGAAGAGTTCTTATGGTGTCTAGTTGGTCCTAACTGAAAATGATGACCATGGTAGGCATCTTGAAAATATTGTTATCTCTACTACTACCAAATGGATGACTATATCAACATGGGGTTTTCACCAATAGACTTTTATGATACCTAGTTTGTTCTAAATGAAAACGGTGCCTATAGTACATCCAATATGGCTGCCATGATGGCTGTTGTGGAAATCTTGCTGTTGCTATCACCCTTGAATTGTTGGTCATATTAACATGGGATTTTCACCAAAAGACTTCTAATGATGTCTACTTGGTCCTAAATGATAATGGAGCCAATTTGACATCAAATATGTCCACCACAGCAGCTAATTTGAACATCTTGTTATTGCTGAAGAATATCAGAGATGGTTTCAACACTCGACAGTTAAAAGGAAGAAATGGTCTTATCTTGAATTCCTGGAAATTCTTTTTGCCCAGTAGAGTGCCAGTCCTTTCAAGGGACTCTTTGTTAGCTAACCAGGCTAAAATCCAATTAGACTTCTTTAATTTTATGTTGATTGTATAAAAGTTATGATGCTTTATACTTAGTATTCACAACAATCAAGATACTGTCATGTGATGACCTTTTGAGGTGGATGTACGTAACGATATTGGGAATATCGACTTTCTTGTGATGTCTTTGTATCATGATACACTTGATACAACCTGGGAACTTATGGTTATTATGTAATTTTATTGACAGTTGAAATTGGAGAAACTCGCAAGATTCATTGATTGGGTTCGCTTTAATTTCATATTTATCAATTTTCTTTTAAATTTTGTCATGTTAAGGCAAGTTTGATAATAAAATACACTTTACATTTATTTAGATGTCTAAAAAGCAAGTAATACAAAAGTGATAATGAATCATGATGACAAGGTGAACTTCAGTACATATAATTTATAAGAGAATAAGTTCTGAATGTGTATCATATTGGAATCACATGAATTAGTTCCAAGTTGGAGACCTAACAGTATGGCTTTTGCTTCTTCATCTATTGTGCATCATAAAGCAATTCAAAAGTTTGTGTTACAATTGGAGAGGCAATATTTCTTGCCAGATTGCAATGGATCTGTGGCTGACAGTGATTGTTGACAAAAACCAATTTTGTACATGTACTGACTAAAAGCTGCTTACAGTTAGGAAGGTTGATGAGGATAAAGATGTATGGGCCTAAAGTATTGATTCTATCAAAACAATTTCCATTATGGTTAATTCAGGTAGAAAGTATACCATTTCGGGCCATTGGGAGAATATGAAAATAAATTATATATTAGACTAGAATTGAGGGAAAATCACACGTAAATTTCTCTGGATCTTTGTCAGGAAAATGCTTGTCTCTCCAACACAGCAGCCAATGGGAAGTTATTGATTCATTATAAAAAGTACCAAGAGAAATAAAGAGCAACTAGTTGCATAAGACATACACATTTTATTGGCACATCAAATTAATATGAATTCTGGTGTCATTATAAAACTTTAATAAAAACAAACAAACAGGTAGGAAGTAGTATCAGAAATCAATATTCACCAACAAAACCTGGTGTGCATGTCCTAGTTTTTCTTAATGAAAAAAAAAAACCCACAAGTTTTAATGAAACTAAATACAATAGTAGCAGAGAAATATTGACATGAAATAATTCATAGATTTGTAGTATTATACTTGAGGCATTAGCAATGGTTGTATTGCAAAGGGCCCCACTGACTGCAATCGAAGAGAGGAACTTGTGTTAGAGAACATTAGTAGAAAGGGCATTCAGGGGCCATAACCCCTCCAAATAATGTGGGATGCTGGAAATACAATTTGTTCACAGTCCCATCAGTATAAAGCTGCACACCAAATTTGGTTGAAATCCGAATATCCTTCTTAAAGAACTGCTGCAGAAACACAAGTCAGGATGACATGCAATCAGGGACCATAACTCTTCTGAATGAGACAAAATTCATACATGGCACATCTGTGTCTATAAGATGATGCACACACTGAATTGCATTGAAATAAGTTGAATGGTTCCTAAGCTATGCTGATTACAAGGATCTGCTTTAAGTGAGTTTTCTAACCAATAGAAAAAGGGCAATAAGTCGCATCAAAATTGGACCTGAAAAGACAATCTTTAATAGGCATGTGTACATGTAATAGGCTATTCATCTACAAAATGGTATCCAATTATGATTGCAGAGCTATGGTGGTTACAAAAAGTGTGAAAAAACAGACCGATGGACAGTTGGTAAAGGTGAATACTATTGGGCCCATGCGTCTTGATGTGTGGCCATAATAAGCTCTAAAATGAGTTTCTGTATTGCATACATGACTAAACCCTTTTAAGTAGAGTGCTACTGAAAATAAACAAATATAAAACTTCATTAAAAATGTATATGGCAAGATTATCATATATATTTCTGCTTATCTATGATAAACAAGGATGAGGTATGTTAAGTGGAAATTGTGATATACAGGAAAACAAACTCTCTCAGACTTTTTCCATTCTTGTTAAATATTTGTATTTGACATCTGCAACTTTTTAAAAAAAAAGAAGTTTTGGCACAAATGTCAGCACTGTAACACATTTAGTTAACTTATTTATGAGGAAATTGTAAAAAAAAACTGATGGACTGACATGGCTATGCCATCATATTAGTGCCTTTGCCATCTGTTACAAAATTTAAACGTACAAGATGCACTCCATTGAGACTAGAACTATACAACATTCTCAAGCAAAACAAGCTACAAACATTCACTGTGTGTGTAAGTCTCAATGAGCTACAAAGAGTTAGCATACTGTTTATACTCGCGTATAAGCCAGGTGCAAATGCAAACAACATAGACCCTGATCTGCTGTCGCATAATGCGCCAGCAGATCAGGGTCTATGTTGTTTGTTCTACTTATTAGTCCCTACAAACTGCATAGACCCAGATCTGCCAGCGCATTATGCGACGGCAGAGCTGGGTCTATGCAGCTTGCAGTTGGTATTGGCTTGCATGCGAGTATATACGGTAATATTAAGGTAACATAAAAATAATTGTGTTACAAGGGAAGATAATTGCAATTACAAAACTTCAGAAACAATATAATAACTAAAATCCGCACAGAAATCATGTAAAATAAAACAATAAGATACTCGCATGATCTTTTTTCATATTATTCAATATGTACATGTACCATCTGACAAATCAAACATTGTGTCATCATTCACTTTGGGGTCTGTCTGTAATCTGTCAAACACTTTTATTAATTTTTTGGGGGTGTACAAATAAATGAAGGTAAAAATATTAAGAATAATTGCCTTAAGTAGCTACAATTTACAAAGTTTTGATAAAAATGTACTCTGTACAAAAACAAATAATGACTTTTTATGGATTAATGGTGTATGAAAAATTAGAAGGTGTACAAGATTATAGATAATAAAGTCTTCATGTCAAATATTTAGAAACTCTGAGACCATTACTTACAAACCCATAATCAATGAGATCTAATCAGTGAGAATTATCTTTTATACACATGAAAAAAACTAAACATCCATCACTCAATAAACATTACTTGATCAAGGTAGGTTGCCAAGATAGACCCAATGACTGCTGGAAGTACAATTTTGATTTTAATTCAGTTTCATGCTAAATGCTCTAGTTATCAATTATTTTGGAAGCACTTGGATTTTTTCATTATCAAGATGATGAATTTCTAAAGAAAAATGACATCTTTTTGAAGCACAAGTTCATAATATATTTAGTAAAAGGATACCATCATGAATAGCAGATAGCTGTCCCAATGCATAGAGGATTTATAATGAAGAACTATCTACAGTCTGGAGTAAATAGGACTCGAAAACAAATTTAATAAATAACAAAGGAGAAAAAAATTAATTGTCTTCTTAATGTTTAACTTGTTTGTAATTCTTTTTTATGGGTGGTTCTAACAATTTGATTAAGCACTTGCAAGTTATCTTAGACCACTCTAAAAAACATCATCTGAGTGATTTTACCGACCAATATCACCAACTCTTGAAGAAGACTGAAACATTCATATGGGCATTGGGCTTAAAGAAATCTAAGGGTATTTTGTATTTTCAATAATTAAACATTTGTCTGAATTTGTCTTATTCCTACTTGTAAAAAGCATACTTCTATGAAAGGTACTTGCTTTGTCTGAATTTGTCTTGTTCCTACTTGTAAAAAGCATACTTCTATGAAAGGTACTGGCTTTAGAACTGCCTCTCGTTAAGAATTTTCAAAATCTGCACTCGGAAACATTTTGATTGCTGCCATTCATTACTAAGAAAAAAGGAAGCTACCCATATTTTAAAAACAAAAATAATTACAACTTATTTCAAAAACTGAAACAGTACACAGTAGACAAAAAGAACAAGAGTAATCAATAAATGACACATCCCCCCCCTACACCCATTTATGAAAAGACTTCTATTGAAAAGTACCTTATGGTCCAGTAGGTGACACATCTCCCCCCCCCTTCACCCATTTATGAAAAGACTTCTATTGAAAAGTACCTTATGGTCCAGTAGGTGACACATCTCCCCCCTTCACCCATTTATGAAAAGACTTCTATTGAAAAGTACCTTATGGTCCAGTAGGTGACACATCTCCCAACTACACCCATTTATGAAAAGACTTCTATTGAAAAGTACCTTATGGTCCAGTAGGTGACACATCTCCCAACTACACCCATTTATGAAAAGACTTCTATTGAAAAGTACCATATGGTCCAGTAGGTGACACATCTCCCAACTACACCTATTTATGAAAAGACTTCTATTGAAAAGTACCTTATGGTCCAATAGATGACACATCTCCCCCCTTCATCCATTTATGAAAAGACTTCTATTGAAAAGTACCATATGGTCCAGTAGGTGACACATCTCCCAACTACACCTATTTATGAAAAGACTTATATTGAAAAGTACCTTATGGTCCAATTGATGACACATTTCCCCTTTTCATCCATTTATGAAAAGACTCCTATTGAAAAGTACCATATGGTCCAGTAGGTGACACATCTCCCAACTACACCCATTTATGAAAAGACTTCTATTGAAAAGTACCTTATGGTCCAATAGATGACACATCTCCCCCCTTCATCCATTTATGAAAAGACTTCTATTGAAAAGTACCATATGGTCCAGTAGGTGACACATCTCCCAACTACACCTATTTATGAAAAGATTTATATTGAAAAGTACCTTATGGTCCAATAGATGACACATTTCCCCCCTTCATCCATTTATGAAAAGACTCCTATTGAAAAGTACCATATGGTCCAGTAGGTGACACATCTCCCAACTACACCCATTTATGAAAAGACTCCTATTGAAAAGTACCATATGGTCCAGTAGGTGACACATCTCCCAACTACACCCATTTATGAAAAGACTTCTATTAAAAAGTAACATATGGTCCAATAGGTGACGCATCTCCCCCCTACACACATTTATGAAAAGAGTTCTATTGAAAAGTACCTTATGGTCCAATAGATGACACATCTCCCCCCTTCACCCATTTATGAAAAGACTTCTATTGAAAAGTACCATATGATCCAGTAGATGACACATCTCCCCCCCTTCATCCATTTATGAAAAGATTTCTACTGAAAAGTACCATATGGTCCAGTAGATGACACATCTCACCCCTTCATCCATTTATGAAAAGACTTCTATTGAAAAGTACCATATGGTCCAATACTCTCAATTTATATACTACTTATGTTTCACTTATTAAATGTAAAAAATTCTCATTGTCAAAAGGCACCTATACACAACTTGTTTGACATGTGTACAAAGTTTGGTTGAAATACCTTAATGGTTTGAGACTTATGCTCTGGGTTTGACACTGTTTATGATCAGATAGTGATAGCTATATCGCCATGAATTACATTATGTTCTGATTAAATAGTCCTGGCATTCATTTTATCATTTTAGGTTTGACAATGAGACAAAATGTGTAAGGAAATGCTTTTATATATATATACATAATAATTAATCTCCATTACTATTTGAAATATATTTTCATGTAGAGCATATTTACAAAGGTTCTCTGCTGTATCACAAGATTAGATACCATAAATGAAACGAAATAAAAAGATTCAGGTCATCCAGGATTTTTCTGTGCCTTTTGTGGGGCCAAAACTCAGCCACATTACCAATGCCCAAAAACTGTCCATTTTTCCCAATTTTAGTGTAAAAAATTCTCAATCAGAACTTTAAAAACATTATCCATATCCTTGACTATGCTGAATTTGGAACAGAAATTACTACATTGAATGTAGCAAAAGATCTAGAGAGTCAAAGTAACCTTTGTTAAAATTTAACAGGGTCAATGCTGGACTTTAATATTTGGGTGAAATGACTTCTCTTTCCAACCAGAATAGAGCAAAAATCACGAAAATAGGGAGAAGTCAGTGAAGAAAGTTAAAAATGTGCAATGTTCAAATTAGTCACTTTAAACTTCTGTTTTTGCATATTTTCATGTCCGATGATTAAATTACTGATGAAATACTATTAAAACTTTATACAAATATTAAAACTTTTCTTATACTGCTTCACTATTGTTGTTGTATAACATAAAACGGCACCTCGAAAATAGGTTACTGTCGAAAATCTGCAACAGTTTTAAAAATAGAAGTCCTCATTTCATACAGTTGTAGGAAGAAATATTGGATAAAATTATTAACTTTCTTAGTACTGGAACAGGATACATCCACTGAGTCATAATTTACTTCTGACTGGACAACACAAATTAAATTTGTCACTCATATTTTTAAATTATCATGGGCAAATTTTTGGCAGGAATTCCATAGATAGCAATGTAATTGTGTTCATCAAATTAACACCAAAAGTGACTACAGAACAAAAAACTTCTTTTTCTAACTTTCCACATTTTCTTTGAATCGAAAATTCACACAAAATTGGCATTTACCTTGATTATTAATGCATTGTATTGAAGCATAAGGCGGAAGGGTGGGAATGTTGTGAAATCAATGCAAGGCAAGTGAACTTTGTTTTTTGGGCTGTTACAAGTGAATGATAAACTCAGATGCGACTATTTTGCCTGAATCACCCCCTAGCATGAACCCTTGGCTAGTGAATTAATTTAATGTTCAATAATCTTTTCTTTCTCATTTTGTGTGAATTAACAGTGTGTAAACAAAATTAAAAATTTCCCAATCGGACATTTACATGTGGAAAAATTCCCAATTGCATGGACCCCGAGCCTGTTCTAAAAATGGTAGAAAAATCCCTGGGCATATTTCAAACCAGACAATCTGTCTGGTGTGTTTTTTGCAGCATAAAAATAATCTGAATTGGATTTATAATTATCTTTGTGTTTGTATACTGAAATATCACAGACAAAATTGGTTTCATGGATTAAACCCATAAGATCACAGTATTACACAAAAGTACGTACCATTTACATCTTACATATTCATATAAAAATCATATATAATGACACTAAATATTGCAATATTATGTACTCTAACTCAATATTTCAATACTATGTACATTTAAGAAAAATATCAAATAAACCATTGATGGCACTTACCAAACTGAATTATCTGGAGAGCATAGAAAAAATATAGATTTTTTAAAAAAATTTACATATTATACATAAGATATAATATTCAATCATAAATAAACATTCTGAATTACTGACATGTACTTTACAATAAAGTTCATATCATTTTTTGCAGCAGCATTTTATTGGGGCAAATTCATCCATCCAGCAATCATACATGGCATCTGAAGAAGTGTTTATACAAGTTGAAATACAAATCCCTATGGTTCATGGAATATGATCAACTAACTATTATAGCAATATTTTTTTCACAAACTAATGATACATCTTGGTTATTAAGTGCCAATCAGTCATGGACGGATATACTCAGTATACTAAATATTGCATGTGAGAAAACGATGTAAATAAATGAAAGTGTCATGAACTTCAAATATAAACAGATAGAGATGAAAGCATGTTCAGTTCAAGAATTATTCTGCATGAAATATTAAATATTACCAACATAAAAATAAAAATTAAAAAGCTTCAAAATCTGAGAATAAATAAGTTGCTTAAATATAATCCTGACAAAATTTACATCAAGCATCCCAATCTGCTGGGTTTTGACTGTCATCTGCCTTCTTCTCTTTTCCATCATTGTCTTCTTCATTCCTGTTTACATCATTGTCATTATTATCTGCCACTTTCTCATTATTTACGTTATTGTCATCTTCATCCTCATTTATGACTTTGTCCAATGACAGAATTCTTTCTGTAAGTCTGCTGTCCCTCTCATCACTCAGCCACCTGCAAAACATAAAGGAGTACCATATATACTCACGTATAACGCGGTACCAACTGCAAACTGCATAGACCCAGATCTGCCGTCGCATAATGTGCTGGCAGATCTGGGTCTATGCAGTTTGTAAGGACTAATCAGCAGAACAAATAACATAGACCCTGATCTGCTGGCACACTATGCGACAGCAGATCAGAGTCTATGTTGTTTGCATTTGGACTCGGCTTACACGCGAGTATATACAGTAAGTTTAAGAGATTTGCATCGTATGCAAAATATGTGAAATCTGATTTCTTACAAAAAATATGGAAATCTTTCTATACAAAATATCTTTCAAATTCAATATACAATATTAAAAGATGAGTATCGAATACTACTGAGTTATTTAACCCTTGAAACAACTGTTACCCATCATTAGACTCCAGTTTTAAGATAAGAGAGATGTTAGAAATTTCATTATTTCACAAAAACATTATGAAAAGTATTGTGTTCTCCATAGGATGTAGAAAGAAACTTGTGCAAAAAGAATCCCAAAACAAAGCAACAAGTAATGACCATTTCTAAAAGGTTTACCAATCTTGGGGAAAACAAACTTGAAATGACATTACATAATGTTTGGCTAAAATCAATGTGATGCCCCTCCAAATATTATTGACAATCGGCTTTGCTTTATACTCTAAATGGTACCTTTTTATTTTAGAAATGGTTCATTCAAAAACAGACTTTAACAACTTACTCTCCACAAGTAAAGACATATTTTTCCTTGGCATTTTGTGACTCCTTGACAACGATTTTGTCCAAAAGCCAACCAGAGCCAGGTCCAGAGCCATCATGACCTATCACTATTTGGTGTAATCTGCCAAGGTCAACTGCTTCTATTATGAAAGTATCGGTCTGGAAGAAAACATACAAAATTAAACAGACTCAGCAAAAATTGCACAATCTCCATTCTACAAGGTGTACAAATTTGGCCTCAGCTTTAATTTACTATTTATAGCAGGCGCTGTTCTTGTGCACTTTATGCCACTCACAAAGTCAGCACTTATGGAAATGTCTATCTCCTGCATAGTGGTCCAGCTGAAGAAAAAACTAATTTCTGGTTTTGTATTTCTGTTTTTTTGTGATTTACTCTGTATGAATACTTAAAAAGAGAATGCAAATATCTGAACAATAAAATCAAAGAAGGCAGGGAATACTAATATTTCCTGAATACAAAATCATGATTACAAATATATTTTTGATATTCATTGAAGAAGTCACTATTCCAGGTAAGGCAAAAACACTTTCTTTGCAAAACCCAAGAATGCACATTTGCTCCTATGTAAAACATTGCCATGACATCATTGTTGTTGTTGTCATCATGTATTTCTCCAGTGTATGGAGAAGTGCTATGTCAGTACATGCGATATATTGTTAAGTACACACATTACTGAAGCTGCACTCACTTCTCCTAAGCTTTATCTATTTCATATTACAGTGGTACTTTGAACTTGAATTTAGGGAATAGGGAATTTCAGAATATAACTATGTAGCATTATTTACTCGTGTACAAAACCCATGAAGCTGGAAACAGTGTAGATGCAAATTTAACATCAGATACTGCACTAGCAGCTCAGGGTCAACGCTGTTTGCTGGAAAATCTAAAGTAGAACAAACAGCACAGACCCTGATCTGCCATCACATGATGTAACAGAAGACCCAAGTCGATGCCACTCACAAAGAAATGTAATTACTGAAAGTACTGATCTCATTTTAAATGATATAAATAATCTAATGAATTTTATTGTTTGAACCATCCTCCTGCGACAAGGCGACAGAATAGGCCAATGCACTATTGTCTTTTAAGTGTGGAGAAAACTTCTGGGTCAATCTATGATTCTTTATTTTAACAAATATTACAGGGAACCCTACATGCCTTATTAAAGACTGACTCTTCCACTTCCCTGATAGATATCACTGCTACTACTAATCAACATTTCTTTGGCCATAGTATAAATTTTGACTGTGGATGTGACTGTGGCATCACATAACTGGCAATTTAAAAGAATACTATGTTTCAAATATATGTGAGAATATCACTTTCAGAAACTATAAACATTTTCGAAAGAAAAACTTCCTGAATCAGTTTATAAAACGCCTTTCCATGTCACTGACATATATGATGATATTGATGATAAAATTGGGCATATCAAATGCTACTAATGGATGTCATTGATAACCATGCTCAGAAAAAGCAAAAAATACCCTTAAAAAATACCCACTTTCCTACACGAACCATGAACCATGAACAGCTAACACAGAAAGGTAATATATATAAAAAGCAAAAGGTCCATAACAGTTACAAAAAGTATACAACCCAACCAATCTGCGAAATTTACAAAAAAAAAAACAAACTTTGTAACCAAGTTCAGAAGACAGTCTATAAGACTTTTTTCTTTGAAAGGTCAAGTGGTCATCAAAAAGGTAAGGATATTTGGCCTACCATTAAACCTTTTCTTATCAACCAAAAATAAAAGTTCCGACTGTAACATCATTCTGATGAGAGGTGATGCCTTGATTATTACTGACCACACTAAAGTGTGTGAAATTTGTAATCTGTATTGCAATAACATTTAAAAAAAACACTGGATCAAATGAATTGATAGATACCAAGTTTTGGAGTAAAACAAGTTTTTTCAATAATACTTACCTGATCATAATATTTTACAGAGTACTACCACTACCTCACAAATCCAGCCCTCCCATGCTAAAACTTTTTGCCATTAAAGCTAAAAGTTGTCTGCCCACATAGATGGCAGTCAGACAGAGTGATCTCCCTTGATACTGGAATTGTGGCCAAATCCCATGAATACTTCAGTTGCTATTTGAGCAGAACGCATGCTCTCTTAGTAGGATATAACTGGGGGGAGATTGGGAGGAATTATCCATATTATGATAGGTTAAGTATTATCGAAGAAACATAGTTTACTTCAATAATTGGTTTCTTCCTCAAATATGTTTCTCAATCATAATACCTTGGAAGAATGGGTAAGAGGTGGATGGAGTTACATTCAAGTTGAGGCCATCTCTGGTCCCCTAAGGTATGTGAGGCAGCCTCTTGATTGAGAACCCAGCTTGAGCATTAACTCCATATACTCGGACACAACTTTAGGAAAAGAAACATTTTTTCTCCCGCAAATCCAGTGAAATTAAGTCATGCCACTTGCTGAAGAAGCTGTTGATTGGCCCAGGAAGTTAACCTGTTGTGCAGCAGTGATGGGTTCCATCAGGTCTAATTGAACCTTCTAGGATGAAAGATCTATGAGGTAGAAACTAGAGAAAGTCGACACTGACCTCCATCCTATGGCTTGTATAATGTCAGTTAAGGAGCAGTTTTGCTCAAATGCAATACTTGTTGCAACTGCCCTAACTTCATGAGCTGAAATTCATAACAAGTTCATTTGATCTTGGGTTAATATTCCATATGCCGAATGGATAACCCATCTTATCCAGGATAATAAAGCCTGCACTGAGTTATTGTCCTTTCCCTCTATCAGAGGTATGAATATACAGAATTTCCCTCTTTGCACCAGCTCAGTTCATTTCAGGTACCACTTCAAAGCTCGCACTGGGTCCTGTAGATGACCTTGAGTTGAAGGGTCCAGGCTAGAAAGAAGTTTCACCACAAAAGACTGATTGCCCATGTTTTTGGCAATGAAAGCAAAGGCCGTCATGTGTGACACTGACCCATCCTGTCAGACCTGTAAGTAGTTCGGGTCAACTGACACAGCATGTATTTCGCTGATTTTGCCTGCTGTAGCTAATATGAGTAGAAAGCACTTTGGGCACAGAGCCAATGCCTTTGGGTATGGGAAATCAAAATTCGAGAAAGATAGAGAGGTCTTTGTTTTGTCCTATATCATCTCTTCCGTGATGACGCAGCATGTCAGAGATTGTGGAATTATAGTCTTTTATCATGATTGGAGCTGTTTCTCTTCAAAGAGCCAAAGTAGGAAGTTAACTATTTGCCTTAAATAGAGAAATGTGTTCACACTAACACCATTGTGAGAAAATTGTCTACTTCCCCTAATACTCTTTCAAAATGGAGGGCCTTCTCACTTCAGCTATTCTCTCTACCATTTGTTGTGAGAACTGTTTGTTCTTGAGGGCTTGTTTAATATGATCCAGATGTGCAGGTTCAACAACTCTGGATTTGGATGAAATGCCTGCCATCATGGTCAATAGTATCATTTGTAATGGTGTCATAAATAGGTGACATAGGATAATGAGATCTGGTGCCACATTGAGTAAACTCAGTAAATGAAGGAATTCTCATACTGGGACTGTTCTGTGTAAGAATTGAAGCTACGGTTGAACTGATTTTCAATGCACATTCCTGAGGGAGACATACTCTGCTCAGATGTATTTTGAACTCCATACCCAAGTGGATAAAATCTTAAGTTGGTATGATATCTGATTCTTCCTTGTTGACAAGGAATCCATGGGTGAGGAGGAGTGTAACTAGAGATTTCATGAATGGATTCAAAATATAACTCACTTGGTGTTTTGAAGAATGTCATCCAAGGTAGTTGGATGTCACGGACATGGAGATGGTCTTGAAGTGAGCCATTATTCTGTCCATAATATATGTGAAGACCCAGGGACTGATGTTGAGTCTGAAATGGAGTGCCCTGAATTGGTAAACTGTCTCCCTGAAGGCACACCTGCTGGAACTTCCCAGAAGATTTGTGAATCGGGACATGTGGATATGCATCTTGCAGATCTACACTAATAGTGAAGTCCCCCTCCTGAATGGCATTTAAAACCCGCCTTGGTGTTTCCATTTTGAACCATCTTGTGTGCATGAAACCATTGAGAGTGCTTAGGTCTATGACTGGTCGAAGAGTTCCGTTGGCCTTTAGGACCAGAAACAGTCTTCAATAAAAGCCCTGTCATTTTACACTGAGAACAATCTATTCTGCAAGATTGTTGATTTCTCGCTGCAGGACATCTGCCTTAAATGGGTCTTTGGGGATGTCTGTAGCTGAAAGGACCCTGGACAATGGAAGAGAGGCATTGAATGTCATACTGAGACCATCTAAAACCACTTGCCGAATCCACTGATTGTCATGATAAATTCTTTTCCATTCAACTGCGAAGAATAGGAGTCTTTCTTCACTGGGATATCTGATAAGGGTGGCATGAGAATGTCATAATTTCTTGTTATAAGACAGCTGTTGTGGAGAGAAATTGGGGTGAGAACAGTTGTCTTCTCTCTGCTTCTTTTCCACATTTGTTCTTGAGAACTGTGGCCTTCTACGTGTATAGGATCAATAGGACTTTGTATTATTTTGATTACTTCCCTTAAAATATCTCTCCTGTCTCTGAGGCTGTGTCTGTGGGAGATTTGTTTCTTTGGTGGCCTGCTTATGTATTTCCTCCACCTGGCCATTGAAAAGGAGGTTAGAAGAGAATGACTGCGATCTTAGCTTGGCTTTGTGGCAGTCTTTTAAAAAGGTGTTAGTGGGGAGCATTGCATCTGTTTCTGCCAGTTGTAGATTTGTCGCTACTCTTAAGGCAATGGCCAGCATGTGCTGTGCAGCTCTGTTTAGTACTCATGCCATTTGAGAGACAGACTCCCATGCATATCCGGTGGGAGTCATGGTGGGAGAGGATAAACTGTTTTCTGCTTGTTGGAAGATTGCCATTTAGACTAAGTCCAACATGGAGGCTACTGCCACGACATTTTACACCAACTGTTGTGTGTCATTAAAAGATTTCCAGTCCATTCATACTGAAGAGAGTTTTGACATTCCCAGACCTGCAATATCTGTCTACTGCTGGGGTGTCTATGTGAAACACTGGTGTATGTGTTTTATAGAATCTCCTACTGAAATTTGATAGCAGGCTTCACTGTGAAAAGGAAAGTCTGTTGACACTAGGGTCCTGCAATTTTCTGTGTAAGTCAGCCACTTGACCAGACTGTGGTAGAGGTTTGAATGGAGGTTCATCTTTCTTCATTAGGAAGTCAACCAACTCTGGAACTCTGGACCAAGCTGTTGATGAAGAAGGAGGAGGAGGAGGATAAAACTCTGGTGGTAACAAGCGAAAGACTTCTTCGATCGATGCCCAGAAGGTAGTCTTCTCTTGTCATCATTAGGTCTAGCAAAGATGATGGAGATTGTGTGTACTTTGTTGTCTCTAGAAGAATATGGCAACATTGACACCTCTTGTACAACATGAAATGTTGCATGTGAAGATGGTCTAAAATGGCAGCTAACCATACTAGCAGATCGTCCCAACTGGGATATGGTAACTTCCAGACGATCAATAAGTAAGTCCCCCCTCTGAGTGGCATAGGCGTGTGAATGAGTTGATTCCATATCACATGGGTACTAAGGCACTGAACTGGGCAGACAGTGCACCGCATGTCTTGTTGCACTATACTGGTTATGCTGATCCATGAGAGTGCCAATGTTTTGCTGTCAAGTAGGCATACAGGACAAAGACATTCCCTCTTTTGACTCCATGGGTAAGATCGACTGTGTTGTTGACCTGTTGCAATATGATAGGTATGGCAGAGTCCAATTGTGGTGGAACAGTGCCATTTTATCTTCCATTATGTTGTTCAGTTCTTTATGCTGGGACAGGTTATGTGATATTTGATTCACATAACCAGTCCTTACTTGCATCGTGCAAGACAGTATCGGAGTTGGCTTGATTTGATCCACAGAGATGACTAGTATTCGAATGGCCACTGAACCCATGTATTCTCAAGCAAAATGCTAACAATTTCTCTGGTTTCACCATAGAAGACCATGAATTACCCTGTTAGGACTGTGTGAAACTCCTTGTAGTAGATACTGACTCTAAACAACTTTATTTCAACAACCACATCTGTTAGAAAGCAGCATAACAATTAAATGTCTTGCAACATCTCATCCACCATTTGTCCGCTAATATCTGGTTACTGATCTCCAAATGCTTTATTCTGACAAATTTTAAATGTTGCCCCTTTATTTGGAATTTCTGTAGCAAATAACATTCTGACAGGAAAAATTACAATATAGGACACTGAATTTGGTTGTTCATGATTTTAATAGCTCACATGATTCTATCTTAAGAAAAAGCAGATCTTTCTACTTTACCTACAATTAGATTTAGGTACATAGCACTGAAGTATATAAGAAACATTAAAAGAAAATACTTAATTACATAAATAATCTGGTCACATTAAAAGAATGCATTATAATTTCAGACACCAACATATTCGGACATAATACAAAGGGTAATGACCATAAGGCATGGCAGGCTTTTTCTAAATGTGTGGCCGCTAGAGTCTGGAACGGCCTGCCCAATGAATTAAGAAAAAAATTCAGCATGCTGATTCCAACCTGGTCAGAGCCTCTGTGTAAATGTGATTTGTGTCATTTAATTTAGCAGTCAATATCAATCAGCTTTGAGTTTGTCCAGTGTTACTGAGTTTCTTTTCATTAAATCTACATGTAGCTCCATTACTGCTTATTTTATCTATTTATCTTTTAAAACTAATTTATTTTAAATTTCAGTTTTTAGCACCCCCATTGCAAGATATCCAAATTATTAATATGGTCTTTGTTTAAGCATTTTTACTAGCAAAATTGTCATATGCATTCTATGATGAATCATATCTGTGCATAACACTTTATTTATTAAAAAGAAATAAATTAAAATGTATATCGTCATGTTGTAAATATTAATATTTGTCTTTAAGGCTGTTGTTACTGTTGGCATATTATGGCATCTGATCTGTATTGTTTTATTGAGTCTACTATCTCTGTACCTGTTTATTTTTAATATGTCATAATCGTTCTATGTCACATCAGTAAAATAGCTCCTATAGAGCCAGTGTTTTATCTTGACTACTGACATTTAAAAAAGTTTCTTGCGTCTTGTATCTTACACTCTCCTACATGTTGTAAAAGGCAACTAAAGGAAGTACTGTATATACTCATGTATAATCCGGTACCAACTGCAAACTGCATAGACCCAGATCTGAAATCGCATAATTATGTGACGGCAGCTCAGGGTCTATGTTGTATGCATTTGGACCCATTTTATATGCGAGTGCATAAGGTAGCCTGTTTTATGTATCCTGTGATTGTGCTCCGACTGAGAAGATCTTTAGACTTTTACAAGATTGCACTTTATACAGAAAAATTTTGGATCTTGTATTTTATGAATTTTATGATTTTTTCTTCTTCTATCTTTGTTTTTTATGCTGAGGTTATGCAACATCTTTACATTTTACATTTTGTCTAATTGAGGATATTTACTTTTGACTGGAGGGGTTTGTCTTAGTTGGGTTTTTGGCAAGGTGTTTGCCATTTTTGCTAAGTAGCTTTTTGCTTGGCACTGAATAACCAGGATTAAACCACACACACACACACACACTGCTGGAGCCAAATTCTGTGGATGATGAATATTTTTCACAGGTTCCCAAGGTTCATTGTATAGTTTTTTATTCTCTGGATTACTTTATTTTAATGGCTGATTTTTAGCTCAACTGGTTACAGCCCAGAAGAGCTTCTGCAATGGCCTTTTGTACGGTGTCTGTTAGCACAAGTTTTTTATCGCTGCACTTCATGAATTATTGGGAAGGTTGCTCGCAAACGTCATCCTACATTCAGACACTTTCATCTCAAGGTCTAGCTTGTTCTAGATAAAATAGACATCCAATATGGCCACTAGATGATCATATCAACACACAGTTTTCACTTAAAGATGTGCTATGGTATCAGATTGGTCCTAAATGATAATGGTGCTGATCTGATGTCCAAAATGGCCACAATGGTGGCCATCTTGAAAATCTTGTTATTGCTACTCCTCCTGGATGGATGGTCATATCAACATGGGGTTTTCACTAAAATACTTCTTATAAAGTCCTGATCTGAAAGTCCCTATGGCAGCCATTTTGGCCAGTATGGTGGCCATTTTAAACATCTTTTTATCGCTACTCCTCCTAAATGGAAAGTGATATTGAAACATATCAAAATGGGATTTTTGCCAGAAGACCTCTTATGGTATCTAGTTGGTCCTAAATAAAATGCTGCCCATCTGATATTCAATATGGCCACCATGGTGATCATCTTAAAAATCTTGATATCGCTATTCCTTCTGAATGGATGGTCATAATAACATAGGATTTTTGCCAAAAGATTTTTTTATGATATCTAGTTTCTCTGAAATGGAAATGTTACAGATCTTAGATCTACTATGGCCACTACAATGTCCACTTTGAAAATCTTGCTATTACTGCTTCTTCTGCATGGATGGTCGTATCAACATGGTCCTCAATGAATATGGTACTATCTTACATCCAGAATGGCCATCAGATGGTTTCAACACTTAGCAGTTAAAAAGAAGAAATGATCTGATCTTGGATTCCTAGAAATTCTTTTTGGCAAGTGACTCTTGTTCAATCATTATGATCATGTTTGTTAGTCTGACAAGGTACATAAAAATGGAGAAAATATTGCTTGAGTCAAATAAAATAAAGAGAAGAATATAGCTATTAGCAATGGCTGCATCACAGATGGACCCGCTCATAACAATTTGATTGACAGGGTCTTAAATAGGAACTTGTGAAACAAAAGGACAATAAGCAATCAGGGGACTTAACTCCAATAAATGATGCTGTGGAATGCTGGAAATCCAACTAGTTCAAGGTTTCATCAATATAAAGGTGCATGATACAAATTTAGTTGAAATCCAACATTCCTTATTCAAGTTGTGCTGAGGAAACCAAAGGAGGACAGGCAATATGGGAGTCATAACTCTTCTAACTGATGATGTGAAATGCTGGAAATTAAACTCTTTCCAGTACCAGATTTGGTTTGAAATCCAACAATCCTTCCTAAAGTAATGCTGCAGAAAGCAAAGTCAGGAGGCCAGGCAATCAGGGGGCATAACTCCTGTAAATGATGTCATGGAATGCTGGAAATTAAACTCATTCAAGGTCTCATCAATTTAAAGCCCCATACTGAATTTGTTTGAAAATCAACAAGCTGCAGAAACCAAAGTCAGGATGATAGGGAATCAGGTGGAATTGCTCTTTCAAAGGATGCTGTGGAATGCTGTAAATCAAACTCATTCAACATCTGATCAATGTCAAAACACCATACCAAATTAAGTTAAAATTGAACAAACCTTGGTTAAGTTATGCTACATGCCAGAGAAACCAAAGTCAGATCGATAGACAATCAGGGACCATAATTCCTGTAAAATCAAATTAATTTTAAGTATCATCAATATAAAGCTGCTGTTGAAGTCCAAAAAACCTATGTAAAGTTATGATGCAGAAACCAATGTCAGAAGGACAGTCAATCAGCTGGCATAAGTCCTGTAAAGGATGTTGTGGAATGCTGTAAATAAAACTTCTTGAAAGTTTCATCAATATATAGCCACACACCACATTTGGTTGAAATCCAACAACCTTGGCAAAACTATGCTGTGGCAAAGTCTGGAGGATGGGCAATTACCGGGCATAACTCTTATAAATGATGTAATAGAATGCTGGAAATTAAACTTTTAGAGGTCTCATCAATATACAATTGCATGCCAGATTTGGTTAAAGCCCAATATTCCTCAGTAAAGTTACCTTGCAGAAACCAAACTGTTGATGGACAGATGGATTGATGGATGTAATTACTATAGGACTTTGCTGACTTTTTTAAGTAAGGTCCTAGTAAATCTTGCTCACCTGAAAGAAAACTAAAAACTCTAGGACTCCAGAGATATTTTTCTGCCATTCCTGTAGAGGCCTCTGCTTAAATAATGAGAAAGAAAGGAATACATTCCTGTTCTTTTGTATACAGTAAATGCTGTTCCATCAGGTCCAAAGCTATAATATTTGCTTTTGTACATAATGCAAAAACAAAATTCTAAAATCCAAAGATGTCATAAGAATTTGGAAAGTGAAATGTACCTTTCCAGTTTCAAACTTATTTGTCCTCTCCAGATTATGTAAGAGAATTCTTTTTCCGGAGTCTGCCACAGTGCCAACCAGCTTGATATAGACTATGGCATCTGTCCCTGCACCAGAGCCATCCCCAGTTATAGTCTGCACCACATATTTCCTCACTGAAAGAAATCAAAGTACTAATGGTAATGAAGTGCCACTGAAGTATTTGTCACTATCATTGATCAAAGTATTGCAGACTCTGAAACCTCATTAAAAATAACAAATTACTAAAGATAATGAAGTATCATCTGTGGATTTTTCACTCAGAATATTACATATATTTAAGTATTTTTCATTAATTATCATTGACATTCATCAAAGCAGTTTAGATTATATATAGACAATGAAAACATCAAGAAAGAGTATGATGGTACAACTTATGATTACAGGTTTAGGTAATATTTAGGAAATAAGTGTTTTTTTCTTTGATTTAATATTTTAGTTCCGTATGTTCTGGAAAAGGCAAGATTTATAAAAATATTTCAACAAACTTCAAATAGCAAGGATCCTCAAACCTATTAGTCTATTCAAAGTGTCTATCAAGACCTTTCCTATTTCTGCTGTTCTAAAATTGGGGAAGACTTTGATTATCTTCTTAATTCTTGAATTCTATGATAATTATACGCTTTTTAGTTATTTTTTCTTGTATATACTCTCTGTAACTTCACTTCTAAATACTAATTTCTTTTCTTAATTAAAGCCAATGTTATGAATTTTTTTTATGTGTTTCTTATTTACTTGAACAGTAGTAAAGCACAGAGTCTGAGGAATAGTTTCAGGAGTAAAATTAGATCCCTTTAAATTTTAGCAATCTAACTACAACTGTCAAATCTGTAAAAAAAAAACTGCAACTGTTTAATCTGTAAAACAAGATACAGACAGAATGAAGTATAGACAGACAAATAGATGAACACATATAAATAGATAGATACTGACCAGGCCATCTCTGTGTTTCTGTGTTATTAGGAACCTCCACCGCAATGTCCCCAAACTTCTCATATGACAGCCATCTATTAACAGGGAATGTCAGGTTGATATTCTCTGCTTTATTGACGAGGACAACCTGGACAGAAGAAACAATAATAACTCTGGATAGGTCAAGTATTGTCCTAAGCATGCTTCTTCAATGGGGCAATTTTCAAGAATCAAAATTAACCAATCTTTGAATTGAAAAAGAATAATATACATTAGTTTAATCACAATAAACAACTCCAGGATAATTGTGTTTTACAAATTCTTGTACAGCTTGCAAAACAAATCACATCATGTATCAGTGTTTCAGATGGGCATTGGTCCTTGGACAATGGCAGATTTTTTTTATATTACCGACCTGTTACCGTATATACTTGCGTATAAACCGATACTAACTGCAAACTGCATAGACCCCGATCTGCCGTTGCATAATGTGCTGGCAGATCTGGGTCTATGCAGTTTGTAAGGACTAATCAGTAGAACAAACAACATAGACCCTGATCTGCCAGCGCATTATGTGATGGCAGATCAGGGTCTATGTTGTTTGCATTTGGACCCAGCTTATACACGAGTATTTTGGAATACTTATCAGTAATCACCAATATCAGTCAAGTTCAATATATTTTCTTTGTCTGAATTTTAATATTTTTAATAAGAACTAGTTAAGAGAAAAATTCTACTGAAACAAATACATGCATATGGTAAATCATGTAAAAAATACATGTATATGGTAAATCATGTAACAAATACATGTATATGGTACATCAAGTAACAAATACATGTATATGGTAAATTATGTAGCAAATACATGTATATGGTAAATCATGTAAAAAATACATCCATATGGTAAATCATGTAACAAATACATCCATATGGTAAATCATGTAACAAATACATGTATATGGTAAATCAAGTAACAAATACATGTATATGGTAAATTATGTAGCAAATACATGCATATGGTAAATCATGTAAAAAATACATCCATATGGTAAATCATGTAACAAATACATGTATATGGTAAATCAAGTAACAAATACATGTATATGGTAAATTATGTAGCAAATACATGTATATGGTAAATTATGTAGCAAATACATGTATATGGTAAATCATGTAACAAATACATGTATATGGTAAATTATGTAGCAAATACATGTATATGGTAAATTATGTAGCAAATACATGTATATGGTAAATTATGTAGCAAATACATGTATATGGTAAATTATGTAACAAATACATGTATATGGTAAATTATGTCAGTAAGTAGTAATCAAGTTATCAATTACACCAGTAAAGTATTATTGACAATAAAGCAATCAGATAATTGAAAGTCAAATGGTTTTGATGCTGTTTACATAATACACATGGCTATATATTTTACACCAGTTCAACTACTCTAATAATTTGTAGTTCAGCATATTTGACGAGTCACAGCATGATGTCATAGGCCTCTACCTAAATATAGAAATGTGGGATTCTTTGTTGTCTTGCATGGGGGTCAGATACCATTAGTTATTGTGCAACGCATGTGATTGTTTACATTTTCTGCTCCAATAATGCACCACCATCCCTGCCACCTATCATTGGGGGGGGGGGGTTGGTTGGTTACGTCCCTTCGTTATGTTGCCTCTGCACTGATGTGCAGCACAATGGTTTTGCTTTCAGCAGACACATTATGTGCCTGTGCTTTTTACCTGGTGCCCACTGAATCCTTGGTTGCAGTAGCTTCACCTTCCTCAGTGCAGCCCTTAGTTACCGTACTTGCAGGCACTATCCCCTGTTGTAACTCCTTAGCTACTTGCACCCTGATCGGTATATGAAGCTCCATACTAACTTCCCTAGTGCAACTCCTTAGTCACTACTCCACCCAGGCAGATGTATCATGTTCTTCATTTTGTGTTATTTCATTCACTTGCTCTTATATACTTCATGTACCATTACAGCTCCTTACTTCATCGCTGTAGTTCCCTATCTTAAGTGCAGCTCCGTAAGCCAGTTGCATGCTCAGAGTTGAGTCCCAGTTGAAAAGACATAGCTGCAGCTTGATTTGCTTTGTGCAGCTCCATAGCTAGTTGCACTGGTGCAGCACCTTAGCCAGCTGCACCAAGGGGTGTTCATTTTGTGTTACATCATCCTCTTGCCCCCAATACTATATGTACCTCTACAGCTCCTAAGTTACCGTCTATACTCACGTATAAGTCGATACCAACTGCAAACTGCATACACCCATATCTGCCATCACATAATGCACCGGCAGATCTGGGTCTATGCAGTTTGTAAGGACTAATTAATAGAACAAACAACATAGACACTAATATGCCAGCACATTATGCACCTGCAGATCAGGGTCTATGTTGTTGCATTTGGACCTGCATTATACACGAGTATATATGGTAGTTGCAGTAGTTGACTTTCTCAAATGCAGCTGCTTAGCCAGTTGCATGCTTGCAGTTAATGTTCCTGTTGCAACTCCACAGTTAGTTGCACCTTGAATGGTAAATGCACCTCCATAACCAGCTGAACTGGTGCAACACCTTAGCCAATTGTACCATACTCTGCTGCATTTTCCGTAGTCAATTTGTATCTTGTATTTATTTTGTATGTTAACAAGCTAGTCAGATACATCTAACTGGTGATTGCGTACCACAGAATTGCTCATAATTATGCCAAACTTGTAAATAAGATGTATGTATCATTTATATATCTGAAGAATTAAACATTTTAGCTAACATTTCTTTTAGTTGTGTATTGTGTAAATAACCCAATTCATACTAAAGCCCAATCAGACAGGCAGTTGTGTAGAACTGGAAATTTTTTCAGTGGGTGGTGTATCAGCATGAGAGAATGCAGTGAAGTTGGTCAATCTGGCTTTACAGGACAAGTGTTTCAAATAATTTTTCAAAGTTATACACCATTTTACAAAGTCATATATTTTTTCAATGAAAATTTTCAGATGTAAAAATTGAATTGAAAATAAAGTTAAGTAAACTAAAAAACTTTACTTTTTTTTTTTAAAACTTACTTTCAATGCAATTTTTCTATCTGAAATATTCATTTTACCGCCTATATGTTAGTGTTTGAAATGTGGGGAATTTTACGCAGTTAAAGATGGTGAAAAAATTAATAAAAATCCATCAAAAATGTCAAAAGTTATTAAAATTGTATACAATTTACTTGCATGAGAATTGGAGAGCAAGCAAAACATATTCTTACTGAATAGTCGACAAAGCTGTTCAATTTGTTTCAGTATTTTTATTCCATAATAAATTCTAATGCAAAAATACCAGAGTTTTGTTGGGTTTATTTTGGTCCATTTCCAGGAATGCAGTAAAATTTCATAATATTATGCACACATATTTATATTTTTAAATTTTTTTTTATTGTTTGAAAAATTTCAGTTACTTAACATGATTTATAATTCAAAAATGTGTAAAAGGTAAGTTGTGCCATATCTGATTGAAATGATCATGGGACATGATGCTACTGAAATTAGTCTCGAACATCCTTTTTTTTGTTGTCCCCAATAGTTATTCATGGATGAGAGACATAAACACCAATGCAAAAATATAAACCTATAAATGCCTTCATAGTTGGAATATTAATTTAGGTGAAGAGGGTGGGTGATCCTGTCCTGTGTCAAGGTTTGTTTCTGTAACAAAATGTTGCCCAAGATCTTGATCCCATATCAGATCAGAATAATGACAAGGTAAAGCTTCATCTGGGTGATGAATCACTGTCCCTCCAACCTAAGTATACGGGCAAACTGTATGAGCAGTGAAGTTCTCAAATGTACAGTTAGCTTAAAAACCATTGAAATTTTCATCACCATCAATATCCGAGTAAATAAAACATCTAACTAGTTATAATCCGCTCAGTTCATTTTGATGTAGTCAAGATTCACGATCCCCACTGCATAAAATATCGATCCCACCCCCCATAAAATTGTCTATATTTTCATCAAAATTGGCATCCATATCACTGCCATCACTTGCCTCTTCAGTACTGTCCACCATTTTGATCTGAGCACATTAATATTCAGTTTTGAAAGTAAATTTTATACTAACCAGTTATCATCAGCTCAGTTCATTCAATCAAAGTCAAGAGATCACAATCTGTCTAAAATGTCAATTCCCCCCACACAATTATCTACATTTGCATCAAAATTGGCATCCACATCACTGCCATCACTTGCCACTTCAGAACTCTCCACCATGTTGATCTCAAAATGTTAAACTCCTGTTTGAAATCAAATTTTCAACTAACCGGTCATCATCAACTCAGTTCATTTTGATGTTAAGATAATGATCCCCATTGCCTAAAATGTAAATTTTCCACATGAAATTGTCTATATTTTCAAAAAATTCTGCATGCACATCACTGCCATCACTTCAGTACTGTCCACCATTTTGGTCTCTGCACGTTAAAACTCAATTTTTAAATAAAATTTTTACCAGTTTATTGGGGGGGGGGGGTATATGCTGTCACTGCATGATATAGCATTTGTGTACCTTCTATCTTTATTTCCTTCTTTTAAAAAGAGTACACATAAAATAATGATACAGTACACAGTTAAATGTATACTTTTGCAAAATGGTAATGTAGTGAACATACGACTGGAATCATATCCCGATTGAAAAGGTAAAGTACGACTGGAATCGTATCCCGCATAAAATGGGTTAATACATCCTGCAGATAATGAAATAGTCATGTTTTTTTATCGTTTAACTGTTAGAATGAAACTTTTCTTTTCTTTTTTAGTTTTATTGGTTTTCTGAATAAAGAATACAATAAACGGTTGAAGTTGTATTTGAATTTGTTTAGGTAAAATTCTGACAAAATTGCATTTAATTCACAATTAAAGATTCTGTATTTGTCACTGTTACATATACAAACAACAATAAATTATTAGTAGGAGTCATGTACATAAATGCCATGGTGATTCACTAACATGTCCTGAAATTTTCTTGATTGTCTAGAATATGGATAAGCTTCAGGACAATGCCCTGGACCTTGTCTGAACCATTGGAAACAATGTGTAGTATTACCTGGACCTAGTCTGAACCATTTGAAACAATGTGTAGTATTACCTGGACCTAGTCTGAACCATTTGAAACAATGTTTAGTATTACCTGGACCTTGTCTGAACCATTGGAAACAATGTGTAGTATTACCTGGACCTTGTCTGAACCATTTGAAACAATGTGTAGTATTACCTGGACCTTGTCTGAACCATTTGAAACAATGTGTAGTATTACCTGCACCTTGTCTGAACCATTTGAAACAATGTGTAGTATTACCTGGACCTTGTCTGAACCATTGGAAACAATGTGTAGTATTACCTGGACCTTGTCTGAACCATTTGAAACAATGTGTAGTACTACCTGGACCTTGTCTGAACCATTGGAAACAATGTGTAGTATTACCTGGACCTAGTCTGAACCATTGGAAACAATTTGTAGTATTATTTATTCAGAGTTACATTCTAGAATTATATCACCCTTTGAAGTAAAATGTACCGGTACTTTCACATTCATCATTGTTTTCAACAAAATGTTGAGAGGAATTATTATTATTTGTATTATTATTATTATTATTATTATTATTATTGCAGTAAAACACTGATTTTATGGATGCCATTCAATCATTAGAATCAATGATAAGAACTAACTGAGTGTCCCACCCCCTGATGTACAATTTATCAAATAAAAAAAGAAGTGATGCGTTATCTAGTCTACCTAGACAAAGTCCATGTCTCCCAATGGGTCTGGGATGATCAACATTTACTGTATTATTATTTTATTATTATTATTATTATTATTATTATTATTATTATTATTATTATTATTATTAATTTAAAAAGGTGAATCATAAATACAGACATCAAAGTGGGTTTAGACAACTTGTTCACTTATGTTTCTGGTGAGACAATGTAGGAAGGTATTTCATAAAAAAGACAAGTAGATTGATATAACAAGTTAAAGTAATCTGTTCAAGTTGGTCCAAAATGACATTTACAAGCTGACAAAAGGACTGTACAATAATCTCTACAAGTTGGTCCAGAATGACATTTACAAGCTGACAAAAGGACTGTACAGTAATCTCTACAAGCTGGTCCAGAATGACATTTTCAGGCTGTCAAAAGGACTGTACAGTAATCTCTACAAGCTGGTACAGAATGAACTTTACAGGCTGTCAAAAGGACTGTACAATAATCTGTACAAGCTGGTCCAGAATGACATTTACAGGATGTCAAAAGGACTGTACAGTAATCTCTACAAGCTGGTTCAGAATGACATTTACAAGCTGACAAAAGGACTGTACAGTAATCTCTACAAGCTGGTCCAGAATGACATTTACAGGCTGTCAAAAGGGCTGTACAGTAATCTCTCCAGAATGACATTTACAGGCTGTCAAAAGGGCTGTACAATAATCTCTACAAGCTGGTACAGAATGACATTTACAGGTTGTCAAAAGGGGTGTACAGTAATCTCTACAAGCTGGTACAGAATGACATTTACAGGTTGTCAAAAGGGCTGTACAGTAATCTCTACAAGCTGGTCTAGAATGACATTTACAGGCTGTCAAAAGGGCTGTACAATATTCTCTACAAGCTGGTACAGAATGAAATTTACGGGTTGTCAAAAGAGCAAAAGGGCTTTACAGTAATCTCTACAAGCTCATCCAGAATGACATTTACAGGCTGTCAAAACTGCTGTAAAGTAATCTCTACAAGCTGGTACAGAATGACATTTACAGGTTGTCAAAAGGGGTGTACAGTAATCTCTACAAGCTGGTACATAATGACATTTACAGGTTGTCAAAAAGGCTGTACAGTAATCTCTACAAGCTGGTCTAGAATGACATTTACAGGCTGTCAAAAGGGCTGTACAATAATCTCTACAAGCTGGTACAGAATGACATTTACAGGTTGTCAAAAGGGCAAAAGGGCTTTACAGTAATCTCTACAAGCTCATCCAGAATGACATTTACAGGCTGTCAAAACTGTTGTAAAGTAATCTCTACAAGCTGGTACAGAATGAGATTTACAGGTTGTCAAAAGGGCTTTAGAGTAATCTCTACAAGTTGGTCTAAAATGACATTTACAGGCTGAAAAAAGGGCTCTACAGTAATCTGTTCAAGCTGGACTAAAATGACATTTACAGGCTGACAAAAGGGTGTACAATAATCTCTACAAGCTGGTCCAGAATGATATTTATAGGCTGACAAAAGGGCTGTACTGTAATTTGTACACGCTGGTACAGAAGGACAGTTGCAGGCTGTCAAAAGGGCTGTACAGTAATATCTACAAGCTGGTACAGAAGGATAGTTGCAGGCTGACAAAAGGGCTGTACAGTAATCTGTTCAAGCTGGTACAGAAGGACATTTACAGGCTGACACAAGGGATGTGCAGTATCATGTATGTGGCCATATGCAAGTTCCTACATTCAATTCCTATAGACTTCTCCAGTAACTGATGTTTTTTTCATTTAAAACAAAATGCATAAATTATATGACCGTCAGAGCTAATTTAATAATGAATTAAAATGCCCAGCAATTCAAAATAGTTAATCAAGGAGTATAACACTGATATAAAGATAAAGTTATATTAGAGTAAAATGACTGACTACTGATGAAGAGTTTTATGCAGACTTTTTTTATGGCGGTATAAGGCAATTTAGCCATTACAAATTGCATAGCCCACAGTTTCAAATGCCTACTTTAATAAGGGCAATTTAGCCATTACAAATTGCATAGCCCACAGTTTCAAATGCCTACTTTAATAAGGGCAATTTAGCCATTACAAATTGCATAGCCCACAGTTTCAAATGCCTACTTTAAAAAGGGCAATTTAGCCATTACAAATTGCATAGCCCACAGTTTCAAATGCCTACTTTAATAAGGTCTATTTAATATCCAAGAAATATTAATTTGTTTAAAATACCTACATTTTCCTACAATAAGCAATACCAAATATATGGTGATTGCACCAACAAAACTCTAATGATAAACTTTTGTAAAAAGATGTCAGTTACTGAGGGAGTGTATGGGAGTTTTGGTACTGAAAACTGTATGTTAAAAATATTTCAAATATATAAAATTTAGTGAAAATGTCCACAGATGCGGGTTTTAAATTTTGGCAAGTTATATTTTAGTGATTCTAGATCTAGAGAGTTTATAATATATAAGATGCAAAGTCATTTAAATTTCTCCACCACCTTAAAATAATGATGTATTGAAAGTAACCTTTTCCACTCTCCAACCTGATGACACCCCAGAGTTATCATGTTCAAGTCGTATCTTCTGTATCTGTCCCACTTCCTCTAGATCAATGGAAACCTGCAGGGAACAAAATATCTAACAGTTATACTTGTACTACCATGAATTTATATATTTTTGGGGGTACTTAAATTCAAAGATTTGTTGTTTCCGCAGTAGCATCACCATTTGTTGAGTCCTTAAATATGAGCTTAGTGGCAACAAAGAAATCCATGCAAATTGGTACCCTATTTAAAATAGTGAATTAACACGATATGAAGTAGAGTTTATGACACTCAAAATTCTAAGCAGATTTTTAATTTCTTATTGTAGGATGTACAATAAATTCATCTGTTATAATTATTTAAAACATTATTAAGGTTGAACACTGAAAATACATTAGTTGGAATTTGGCAAAAAATGGCTGCATCAAGTCTGGACTGAAACTTGGAGACAAATAATTGGAAATATGTCCTAAAGTATAATGGACACAATGGTACAAACATAAAAAACTTTTGCTTCAAATGTCTTCAACTGTCTATTATCTGACTTAATATTGAACAATATGGATAATAAGTGTATATACTTAGTTTCTAAACTAGTGAGGGTCATATGCACTTATTTTGAACTTTGTTCTTATTAAAAGTGAAGTTTACCACAAAATAATATTATTTAAGCTTCTATATTTACACTTACCAACCAAAGTTAACAATATAATACACAAAGAAGGTGCATGAAAGAAAGGAAAGATTGCAAAAAGGGAAAGACAGAATTAGAATAGTGGAAACAGGTAAATTGAACCGCACCAGTCACTAAATTAGGAACAGAACAATTGTAAGAAATGTAATTTTACATCAGACTGTATTTTCTTTTTCACACATAACATGCTTATGGGAAGGTCCATGCTTGCTTATTTTACATATATGCTTATTTTTTGTGTATGTGTTGATTATCTAGATTTCAGAATATGTGTGAACATTATCACCAAAACACTAAAGCTTACCAAATAAAAAATCTGAATCAAATCTCTTAACAGTCAGTGAATCATATTAAAATGAAGTTTAAAATTATAGACATTTCAACTCAGCATTTATATGTCTGTATTGATGCAGTACATTTATTTCAATGATGCTGACAATTTACAAATTTAAATTTTGAATCCAAATTCAAATCGAATGCCTAATGAGTATAATGACCATGGGTTCAACCGGTTGCAAACATTATCAGCTTTGAAACCTGTTGTGAAAATTATAAACTTTGAAACCTGATGTGAAAATTATAAGCTTTGAAACCTGTTGTGAAAATAATCAGCTTTGAAACATTATGTGAATATTATCATCTTTGAAACCTGTTATGGAAATTATCAGCTTTGAAACCTGTTGTGAAAATTATCAGCTTTGAAACCTGTTGTGAAAATTATCAGCTTTGAAACCTGTTGTGAAAATGATCAGCTTTGAAACCTGATGTGGAAATTATCAGCTTTGAAACCTGATGTGAAACTTATCAGCTTTGAAACCTGATGTGAAAATTATCAGCTTTGAAACCTGTTGTGGAAATTATAAGCTTTGAAACCTGATGTGGAAATTATCAGCTTTGAAAGCTATTGGATAAAAAAAAAATGCTGATATCTTCCTTTGAAAAGTCTATATGTTCAAACTTAAAAACACTTTGAAAATCTTTCTTACATTAAATTCATCAGTTTTGCCCATCTCAAAAATGGGAGATCCATCTGAATTCTGGAGATTAATTGGCCCACTATTGCCACAGTCACCGTATATAGTGAGTGTCACCTTGGCATCTGTGCCGCTGTCAGGTTCACTGCTTGTTGTGACTAGAATCTTCCACTCCCCTGCTGCTCACATAATTAAATTGAAATTAAGATTCAATTACAATTTAATTCACATTTTAAACTGAATAAAAATTATAAATATTTGTAAAACACTAAACATCCACTTCAGCACTGTAAAATATAAAAAAAATCCAAGTCAATTATAAAACAAGACAATATAAATAGATTTTATTTCATATGAGTACATGAATTACCCTGTGCAATTGAGCAACTGAACTCTAAGGACAGTAGGAGTAAAAGACAGTTTTAGGTAAGGTAATGGTTAGTAACCATTAAAATTAAAACAATGTGTAAAAATCTATGTTATCCACCTAGACAGAAATAAGCCGAGTCCAAATGCAAACAACAGTGACCCTGATCTGCCATTGCATAATGTGCCAGCAGATCAGGGTCTATGTTGTTTGTTCTACTGATTAGTCCTTACAAACTGCATAGACCCAGATCTGCCGGCGCATTATGCAATGGCAGATCTGGGTCTCTGCAGTTTGCAGTTGGTATCGGCTCATATGCGAGTATATACAGTAAGTATTCTAAAGTTCTTTCAATATGTTCAGTTGATTGTGTTTAATCATGGTGAAACAACTGAAGGATTGATGGAAGAATACACACAAAATTGCCGACAGTAAAATAAAAGATAAGAATTCTGGTTTTAACACAACTAATCCCTGTAGAATATGTTCCCAGACAATTCTTGCCTAAGGATAATTTGTCTCCAGGCCAATTCATCCCTAGACAATTCGTCCCCATTTCAGATTTTTAAAAAATTAAAACACAGCCTCTCAGGGCATATTTTTAGTGCTTTGATCATATATATTATATAAATAAAGATAAATAGATTACATATTATTTAACAAAATGTAATGTGTTTTTAAAACAATTAAGGTGGTTTTTAGTGACAGGGTTACTTTTACCCATACTTTATACTAAATCAGTGACAGGGTTACTTTTACCCATACTTTATAGTAAATCAGTGAGAGTGTTATAGCAAATCAGTGACAGGGTTATAGCAAATCAGTGACAGGGTTATAGCAAATCAATGACAGGGTTATAGCAAATCAGTGACAGGGTTGTAGCAAATCAGTGACAGGGTTATAGCAAATCAGTGACAGGGTTACTTTTACCCATACTTTATAGTAAATCAGTGACAGTGTTATAGTAAATCAGTGACAGGGTTATAGCAAATCAGTGACAGGGTTACTTTTACCCATACTTTATACTAAATCAGTGACAGGGTTACTTTTACCCATACTTTATAGTAAATCAGTGACAGGGTTATAGCAAATCAGTGACAGGGTTATTGCAAATCAGTGACAAGGTTATAGCAAATCAGTGACAGGGTTACTTTTACCCATACTTTATAGTAAATCAGTGACAGGGTTATAGCAAATCAGTGACAGGGTTACTTTTACCCATACTTTATAGTAAATCAGTGACAGGGTTATAGCAAATCAGTGACAGGGTTATTGCAAATCAGTGACAAGGTTATAGCAAATCAGTGACAGGGTTACTTTTACCCATACTTTATAGTAAATCAGTGACAGGGTTATAGCAAATCAGTGACAGGGTTACTTTTACCCATACTTTATACTAAATCAGTGACAGGGTTACTTGTACCCATACTTTATACTAAATCAGTGACAGGGTTATTGCAAATCAGTGACAAGGTTACTTTTACCCATACTTTATACTAAATCAGTGACAGCTTACTTTTACCCATACTTTATAGTAAATCAGTGACATGGTTATAGCAAATCAGTGACAGGGTTACTTTTACCCATACTTTACAGTAAATCAGTGACAGGGTTATAGCAAATCAGTGACAGGGTTATATTCGCATACTTTATAGCAAATCAGTGACAGGGAAACTTGTACCCATACTTTATAGCAAATCAGTGACAGGGTTACTTTTACCCATACATATGGCAAATCAGTGACAGGGTTACTTTTACCCATACTTTATGGCAAATCAGTAACAGGGTTATTTTTACCCATACTTTATAACAAATCAGTGACAGGGTTACTTTTACCCATACTTTATAGCAAATCAGTGACAGGGTTACTTTTACACATACTTTATAGCAAATCAGTGACAGGGTTACTTTTACCCATAATTTATGGCAAATCAGTGACAGGGTTACTTTTACCCATACTTTATAGCAAATCAGCGACAGGGTTACTTTTACCCATACTTTATAGCAAATCAGTGACAGGGTTACTTTTACCCATACTTTATAGTAAATCAGTGACAGGGTTATTGCAAATCAGTGACAAGGTTACTTTTACCCATACTTTATAGTAAATCAGTGACAGGGTTATAGTAAATCAGTGACAGGGTTACTTTTACCCATACTTTATAGTAAATCAGTGACAGGGTTATAGTAGATCAGTGACAGAGTTACTTTTACCCATACTTTATACTAAATCAGTGACAGGGTTACTTTTACCCATACTTTATAGTAAATCAGTGACAGAGTTATAGTAAATCAGTGACAGGGTTATAGCAAATCAGTGACAAGGTTACTTTTACCCATACTTTATAGTAAATCAGTGACTGGGATACTTTTACCCATACTTTATAGTAAATCAGTGACTGGGACACTTTTACCCATACTTTATAGTAAATCAGTGACAGAGATACTTTTACCCATACTTTAAAGTAAATCAGTGACTGGGTTACTTTTACCCATACTTTAAAGTAAATCAGTGACAGGGTTACTTTTACCCATACTTTATAGTAAATTAGTGACAGGGATACTTTTACCCATGCTTTATAGTAAATTAGCGACAGGGTTACTTTTACCCATGCTTTATAGTAAATCAGTGACAGGGTTACTTTTACCCATGCTTTATAGTAAATCAGTGACAGGGTTATTTTAACCCATACTTAAAAGTAAATCTGTGACAGGGTTACTTTTAGCCATGCTTTATAGTAAATCAGTGACAGGGTTACTTTTACCCATACTTTAAAGTAAATTAGTGACAGGGTTACTTTTACCTATGCTTTATAGTAAATCAGTGACAGGGATACTTTTACCCATGCTTTATAGTAAATCAGTTACAGGGTTATAGCAAATCAGTGACAGGGTTACTTTTACCCATACTTTATAGTAAATCAGTGACAGGGATACTTTTACCCATGCTTTATAGTAAATCAGTGACTGGGTTACTTTTACCATACTTTATAGTAAATCAGTGACTGGGTTACTTTTACCCATACTTTATAGTAAATCAGTGACAGGGTTACTTTTACCCATGCTTTATAGTAAATCAGTGACAGGGTTACTTTTACCCATACTTTTCTATGCAATGACCCTTACTTGTGTGTAGAGATTCAACTAAGAATAATGCAAGAAAATGCACACCAATCTATATAATTTTTTTATGATTTGGATTGCTTGGACCTATAGTTATATAAAAATATCCATTTTTCAAAAGGTTAAATACTCCAACATTTCATAAGCAATCATCCTTAAAAGAGAGAAATATATAGCATTCTGTGCTATCAAAAATTAAATAAATAAATAAATACTAATAATAGTAACAACAATATATACATGCACACACATACATAAATGCATGCATACATACATATGCATAAAGGCATGCACTTACACCTACCAACCTACCAATCTATCTATCTATCTATCTATCTATCTATCTATCTATCTATCTATCTATCTATCTATCTATCTATCTATCTATCTATCTATCTATCTATCTATCTATTCATCCATCCATCCATCCATCCATCCATCTATGTATCTGTCAAACATACATGCATGCAACATATAATTAGTACATCACATGATTAAGTTCTCAAGTTCTGATTGGCTAACAACTGTGATTTATTTTAGGACAGTACATATTTCCCCTTGATCCTGGAACACTATACCTGGCAACAATTAGTACACCTGTTCCAGTGGACACTACTGCCATGTGCTGATGTTATATGATGTCACATGACATAAGGTGATGTACTAAAGTGACTGATTTGTTCAATGATTACTTTACAATGATTAAGATTATATTTCTTCAGTACATATTAAATCGTTTGTAATTTCAGGATAATTTTCAGTTGTAACTTTCTAAACTTTTTCTGAAAGATATTGTTTTCATTACTGTAATTGTCATAGAAGCAAATCTCATTTGCAATGAATAAAATTAAATATTAAAACTTGCACACAGATTTAAAGAAAAAAATTTATAATTTGATTTTCAAAAAAGTACCTAACTTTTTTTAAAATTTCAAAGAAAAAATATTAATAATCTTTATAATGATGAGCATAAATCTGACAGACTTACATTTCAAATGTTAAAGATTTATATCCATGCAACATTATCAGACATGAAGAATTTGAATTTTTGTATCACCATGAAATGTGTCTAATTACAAGGGGCCACTGTAATTAGTTTCCGTTTAAATCAGTGTAAAATGAAAGTTTAGCTGACAAAACTTAAAAGACCTTGATGCCAGAAAGCTATCTATAAAATCTGGTCTCATTTGGTCAATCAAGTGTTCCAAGAAGTTATTTCAAGTTTTCTTTTAACTCATCCGGCCAAGTGAGCTTATGGTATGGCC
This sequence comes from Margaritifera margaritifera, assembly GCA_029931535.1. Lineage (NCBI taxonomy): Eukaryota > Metazoa > Mollusca > Bivalvia > Unionida > Margaritiferidae > Margaritifera > Margaritifera margaritifera. The sequence continues at coordinate 854,789 of JAQPZY010001106.1, forward strand.
CTGCATCCATCATGAAACGTACATCACGCATCATGAATTATCCATCAACGACTGCTATTTTCAACTTCTTCTCAAAAACAAAAGACCAATTTCAACTAAACTTTTGCAGGAAGCATCCTGGCATAAAAGCCTTTCAATTTTGTAGAAATTATGCCAATCTACCATCAAATATGCTCACCATTTATAAACAACATTTCAACAAATTCTTCTCAAAAACTGCTCAGTTTGACCAAATTTGAAAGAAAGCATCACATGGATGTCTTCTGAACCACTGATGAAAATTAGCTGACCCTTGGTGGAGGGGAGATAAAACAAAGAGACGGACCATAAAAAATTATTTCGGCAGACACACTACAGTAAGTATTTTGATTTTTTACTTGTTTCGTTGTTATTGTATTGTTCAAGACGTTTTAAGAGGACACCTCTTACAATTTTTATTCAATCTGAAACATGTACTTTCTCCCAATGCTAAAAAACAACCGTCTATGAAATATTACAAGTTCAACAATGCTTGGATATCAGAGTTTAAGTGTGTGCAGTTGAGTAGCAAAGGTCTTGAGTTTGCATTGTGTGTTTCAAAGGTATGCATCTTTTGTATTTCATAAACTATTTGAAGTTTTCATGCACATACATTTAGTTCAAGCCCTAGATAAAATATATCAGTTAAAAATATATTACAAGATAATTCATTTTAAAGTTTGGATAAATTATTGATAAAAGTATAAATACACCATGTATTTTTTTCATTTTTATTTCAAGTCTAAATCAATCTTATTTTTTTTTTATTACAGTGGTGAAACTTTTAACAGATTTTTGGATCTGACCCATGAAGAGAAAGAACCCTTGAGGATGAGGCTCTGGGAATACATCTTAAGTCCAAGTCAGGAACTTCCACCTCAGGTTGAACGTAGTTTGGAGGAGTATTGGAGAATAGTCAGCAACCTTACAAACCCAGCAACAGGAAAACTGAAGTCAGAACTTCTTTGCAGGTAGAGTGTAATTTTCCTGTCATTACAACATTCTGATGCTGATACAGAGAGAACATTCTCCATTCTTCACAAAATACAAAGTGATTCCTGTGAAAATCTGGACCAGAGAACTTTTGAGAACCTGTTTAGCGTGAAGCTTAATAATCACAATGAATGTCATAAATGGTCACTAGACAGTGATGTTGTGAAGGAAACTAAAAATACTATTGGATTTTATAAAAGAAAAATCTTTGCAGTGAACTATCAGATAAAAAACTCTTCCTTTTTCATTATTTTACCGTATACTGACTCCTATTAATTAATTATTATTGTAACATTTTCCATCAGAATCCAAATCTGATTCATGTTCAAACTTGCTGTTTTTTTATAGTATGAAGAGAATACATATTATGGCACAAGAAAGCACTTGTTTTGTTTTCCATCCCCTTGAAACGTAAAATTTATGCTGATAAATCTACTGGTTTAAAGGTCAATCTTCTGATCAAAATTTATAAATCTACTGGTTTGAAATCCTGGTTCTGTCACATGTATGATGATATTAGCTCACATACCAGGTCTGATAAAAATCCGATCAGAAATATGGCCTCTAGAGTGTTCACAAGCTCAGTCATTCAGATGCAAAACCACCTCATTAGTATGCATGGATGTCACTCATAATCAAACTCATCCAAGGTTTTGATGATATACTGTAAGCTTACATATCAAATCTAATCAGAAATATGACCTCTAGAGTGTTCACAAGCTCAGCCAATCAGATGCAAGATTGCCTCATTAATATGCATGGATGTCACTCATAATCAAACTCATCCAAGGTTTTGATGATAAGCTTACGTATCAAATCTAATCAGAAATATGACCTCTACATTGTTAACAAGTTACAGCAATAAGATACTACATCATCTTATTACAATGCATGGATGTTGTTCATCATCAAACTTGTCCAAGATCTTGATGATGTAAACTTACCATGTCTGATCAAAATCTGATCAGAAATGAAGCCTCTAGATTGTTCACAAACAGGTTTTGATGGATTGATGGATGACAAGTGATGGACAACAGATGACAGACAACACATGATGGATACAGGCTCAACAGAATTTTACTAGATTTGAAATAAAGCAATTTCTGGCATGAAGGGCTTTTTAAGTTTGTACAAATTATTATGGCAATCTGCCATCAAATATGACTGTCATTACTAAAAACAGAAAAACTTTAAATGATTTCTTCTCAAAAACTTGCTCAACAGAATTTGATCAAATCAGATAGCAAGCATCCTGGCATAAAGGGCTTTGAAATTTGTACAAATGGTGCCAATCTGCTATCAAATCTGGCCACCATTACTAAAAGGTGAGCAGTTTGTTGTTCAACACATCACAGTTAGGTCTAATATCGGTCAGCCACATTGGGTGCAGACTCTGTGGAAGATTGATAGATGGAAAGATAACTCCATATGAAGTAGTTGGCCTCTCTTCGATAATGAATTGGCCAGGACATTGGTCCTGCATGGGATGTGTTAGATTTGTATGTTTATATGATATTTGGCACACCAATGATGGTACTCGCATACCATAATACAAAGGTCTAGTGATTTCATTCCCTCCCCCCAGAGGTAGTTCACTATGACCAAATTGTCTGACATTATCAAACCATCTTCCTTTGGATGTGTTCCACCCAAGCACGGGAGGCATGAAGAATGGCCTTCATTTCCAAGAGATTGATGTGAAGAGCCTTCTCTTACAGTGTTCACTTGCTGCTGACCATCACAAAATCCGGTAGCAAATGTGCCCCCAACCCGAAAAACTGGCACTTGTACAGATTGCGATTTCCATTAAAGGTATTCCCGCCACTACCTACTCCCTGTCTTGCCAATGAAGCAGGAAGTGTTTGATTTTGGTCTAAATTGTAATCAGGTGATCTAAACAACCCGAGATTGGGCAACACTGTGTGAGAAGGGCCATCTGCAGAGGGTGCATTTAAAGGCAGCTGAGGTGTAACAGGTCAACTGCCACATTCAGCAGGCTGAGGAGTTGAACAAACTCCCTTGCCAAAATGAACATCCTGGTGGACGTCTTCTCCAATGCATGAATGACGCTGTTGATGCATTTGGGAGGAAGATGAAACAGGTTGATATGAGTTAGAAACTCCATAACCAGATGAACAAAATGTTGAAAAGGGACAATATCAAACTTTTCCACATTGACTATCTGCCCTAAACTGTGAATGAGGTAAAGAAAGTTGTTTATACCATGAACTAAAAACAAACTTACCAAATTGTTTGCAGCATATCATTCAAGTACACCACCACAACTGTGGAGGAGGATGTCCTGAAGTCGAATATGATGCAGTCCAATGTCTTTGTGAGGGCCAAGGGCTGAGGTTTAGGCCAAATGAATGGCAAGGAATTGTTACACACCCTGCAGTAGCTGAAGCAAATGTACTTGCGTGATGCTGTATGAATAGGTATACAGAAATACGCATTTGACAGGTTGAGACTGATCACATAGTCATCACGTCATAAAGACAGACAGATGGACCTTGCCATCTCCATCTGCTCTACCTCTTTCTGTAACACATCCGCCTGCATGGGATCACTTGGGATCTCCATCATGAAAAGAGACAATGAAAGTGGAGGGGCTGAATTAATGAGATCCGGAGCCCCTCCGAAACAACTTGAATGACCCAATCTCATCGGAAACAGGTTGATCCAAGTCAGGCAGAACAGAAGGAGTCTGGAGCCCACACGGGGGTCACCAGTGGGCAGGACAGACAGCAAGTCATTGACAGTTGGTGGGAGGCTTTGGGAAGGAGAAACTCACTCTCTTATTTTCTCTTCCCTCTCCAGGTCTGCCTGCAAAACTTAGGAGCATACGGCCGCCTATAATTTGCCTTTGTTGCTCAGAATTACCACTGCGGTCTTTCTGTTGATGATCACCCCTTCTCTGGTACGCCCCAGATGAGGTTGTGCAGAGATAGGGGTTTGCATGGAGAGCTGAAGGGGCAAATCCTCTGCTGCCTGCTTTCTCACCTCCTCAATTCAGCCTCCAAACAGTAGGGGAGAACTGAAAGAAAGGAAGTGTAGGGTTGCCACATGGCAGGATTTAAGAGAAGAAGATCACAGGAGGGCATCTCTTCTTATCAAGTCCAGGTTACAAGAGGCTGTTAGGGTGTTATGTGGTCAGCAGCCCTATTGACTACTCCGACAATACAGCATACCAGTTCCAAGGCATGATCATTTCCTGCTAGGCGAAAGATCACAAGAGACACTAGGTTAAGAAGGAATAAAGTTGACACAACATTCCTGACCAATTTAGAAGTGGTGTTAAACACTTGTCTGTTCACTTAATAACAGAGTGAAGCAGATATGTTGACAACAGTAATATCTTTGTCTAGGCTAGGTACCTCTGAATGATAGATATCGGTATGTGATTTGTACCAGTGTGATGAGAAAGTTGCAGGCAAATGACTCACTGAAAAGAAGGACCTCAAATTACTGGAGCCACAAATTTTATCTTAGATATGCCTAGTAATTACTGCAATCTTTGATGATTGTGGTAAACTCCTGAGAGATGGATGTTCATCATCTTCATCAATGTCAACTGAGGCCTTGACCTTGTTGGTAGTATTAACTGCCAGTGGAGAAGTGCATTTAGATGGAGGCAAAATTCTGTATATCTTTTTAATTGCCACTTAAAAATTAAACTCCACCCTTTCCATGGTTGCATTGGCATGTTCAGGTAAATCTGCATTGCCTCCCTCATCTACCGGAGGGTTGTCCTCCTCCTGTATGCTCTGCATCCATGAGTATAGCATTCCTTATGGCAGTGATGACACCAAGTCATCACCATGAATAAAAATGGTTCTACCTGTTGGATATACTAGCAGGGCCAGCCAAGTCATGTCCAGCATATAGCATGGTCTGGCTTGGGAATGCCAGTCCAGTGTGGTTGGTCAGGTTGGGCAAGACAGATGTGATGCTAGTGCACCATGAACTGGTGTCAAGGATATGGTCGGTCTGGCTGGCCGGCCAGGGTGATCTGCTAGGTGTAGGACACCACAGCTGTAGGAACTGTTGAACAATGTGTGGTTTGCCAGTCTGAGATGATAGATTCATGACAACCAAAACCATACACTGATTGGCTGGACAGCTGTAATGGCTGGTCAGCAGCCGGGATCGCATGTGGCAAATCATATATGACTTGCAGTCCCAGCCAGCTGGCAAAGTCAGAAGGTAATCTTGCATGCCTGGCTTTAACATTACTAACTTCAATATAGCTTGAGTGGAATCGCTTAGCATAGCTTTGACTGGATCTGGATCTGAAGTAATCATCGCTGTAGGTGCTGTTTGAGATATCTTCATCTGAGGTGGGGTCAGCATCTCGTCTCCCATCAAACTGGCCAATGATTCTGAATTTGGATGAATGTGTAATACTTTGTGTTCAGAAGATTTGGAGCATTGCCTTTACTCAAGGTACTTCAATTGCCTTTTCAAGGTGCTGGACCAAACGTCTTCTGCTCACAATGCATACATGATACATGGGTGCGAGCAAGAACATTTTGTGCAAGCAAGGCACATCTCATGGTTGTCCTCCATGACTTTAAAGCATCAGCACTTTTTGCCCTTAATTGACATCTTTGCTATAAATGAGAGAAGAAAACACAAAACAAGTGCATATAACAAATATACAAACTTTTCAAGTAGCCAAACTCATGTTAATGAGACGACCGAAGAAGTACTTAATGAACCTAAATTTGAGAGCTCAATATAAATACACGAGTTAAAATGTGTGTGTTACTGATTGATATCACATAGACAAAAACGACCAGAGAAGAAATCCATAAATATGAATAAATTAACTGGAAAGACAAAAAATGCTATATACATCATATATATCAACCTTCTGACTCACTATACCACTGAAAAAAATGTAGGATGTTAAAAATGTATTATAAATTGCAATAGATTCTTTGGAGGCATTGTTAACAGTTGCAAGCAAAATTTAAACCAGCAAACAGCTGGGATACAGGCGACCACCTAACGGGAACAAGGGGAGTTAATCTGTGAGAATTACTTCCCTTTGTCTGTATGATATACTGACGGAAAAACATTTCTTTTGGTCTTTCGGAAAGGGCTAGATTGAGAAGTAGCAGAGAGTAATTCCTAATGTTAATGTGATTGGGTAATGTATTTAATGGAGAAATGAAGTTTCTAGAGTGTTCACAAACAAGTGTTGATGGCAGATGGACAATGGACAAAGGTGGATACCGTTAGTTTTATTTGGCCTTTAGCCAGGTGAACTAAAAATAGATAAATCTGAAACATCTGTTTCCATAACATCTGCAATTAACAGTATTGGAAGAAACTTTCTGGAGAGAATCCTACTGATCCAAATTTCTTAGCCAACTTTTCTTGCATTTGGCTATTAGGCAGATGTTACCAGGTGAGAAATCTCAGGGCCACTTGGGCCTCTTGTCTATATTTAGCCGTGGAAGCCACATTTGATAGCAGATCAGCATCTTTTGTACAAATCTGATCTTGATGCTTGAAGCTTTCTAAACAACAGCTGAAATTTGTCAAATGGTTCTCAAAAAGTTTAAAGAAGCAAATGCTCATAGATATAATGGATTCATGATGCACAATAGATGACACATGACAGACAAAATGCTTTACCATAATTTTTACAGCCAGGCGAACTAAAAATGCCTTCTATTTTAATGCATAATGTTTTTGCAATATTGCTTGAAAAATGTCAACAAGGATTGTGAAACCCACCATGTGGTGTTTGAGGTTTGGGCTCTGGCTCTTGGTCCTCCACCATCTCTGTAAGAGGTAGCTCGACCTCAACTGTAGATCTGCCATCCTCAATATCCAACCATCTGTAAAGAAGCAAGAAAAATGTGAGAGAAAGAGTTGCATTTGAGCTAAACGATATTCACAGAATTTATCTGAAGCCTGGGTATTGCAGCAGTTCAGGTGCTTGCTCAACACCTCTAAAGTCACTGGTTCAAATCTTGAATTACCAAGCTCTAGTAATTACATAATTTAGTTACTTGGACTATCAAGCTTGTCTGACTTTGACCCTCATAATCTCAGTCACTTGATTTTTTTGTACTATGGCAATCAAAACAAGTTCCTGACTTTTGAGTCATTACCTGCTGACACATAAAGATTTCAATATTTTAACCTTGCTGTAGAGAGTAAAAACTCTAAAATATTGATCTATGAGCCCAAACTACTGTCATACCAAGCTACTAGCACTGACAATTTGTTAGTCCCCATTTTCATACTGGTAAAACCTTGGAGAAACTAATCATGGTTTACACCCACCTGTCCCACTTGAAAACATATTTGTCCTTGGCATCTTCGGATTTCTTTATAGAGATCTCTTGAAGGAACCAACCTGCTCCTTCTCCAGCCCCATCATGAGTGACCTTGACCTTGGTCAGGGCACCAAGGTCAACAGCTTCAATTTCAAACAAGTCCATCTGCAATATACAACAGAATGACTATTCAGTCTGATCTTGTTAATCCTTCACCTTAATTCACCTTACAATTACTTTAATATGAAATGTTATTATGAGGACAATTTATGCCAGATCATTCAAAAATTAACCCTGTTTAACTGACTTATAGTTTCATCTGTTTTTATTGGTAATGATTTGCATCAGATAAGACTGTGTACTGAAAAAAGCGTCTGGTCAAAATGTAAAAGAATGACCTATTTTTATCTGAAATTACATGATGGTAAATAATTTACTCATGTAAATATACCCCTGCACCTCCAACACCACACCCATACTCCATGATGGACATGAATCTATATTTTAAAAAAAGAGTACAACTCCTCTGAAAATAGTGTGAGTAAAATGACTGGTCAACATGCATATCTTCTGATGATGTCCATAATATATTCTAAGTTTCACAGCAATCCACTAAAAACTGTAAGAGCAGTTGAATTCACAAAATTCTGTAATGCATGGTATCCAGCTTTAAATCAAAAAGGGCAATAACTCTTAAAAAAATCAATGGATCACAAAGATTTGTGAACATATGCATCTTTAAATGATGACCAGAATATGTGCCAAGTTTCAATGAAATACAAAAAAAATTGCATGACATGTTGTGTTCAAAAGATTTTGTCTTACACTGCATTCAGCTGCAAAGCAAAAAAGCAATCACTCTAATAAAATTTGCAGGAGCAAAATGATTTTTGGATATGTGCATCTTCAGGTGATGACTATAATATTTACCAACTTTCATCATAATCCATAAAAAAAAACAGTTTACTAGATGTGCTAATTAGATTGTCATACACAGCATTAGGCTACAAAACAAAAAGGGCAACAACTCTAACAAAAATTTCAGGAGCAAAGTGTTTTGTCGATAGTCACATCTTCAAGTGATGACCATAATATTTACCAAGTTTTTTGAAATATATCAAAACTGTGGGTCAGACTAACTGTACTAACAAGATTGTGTCATGCTACAAGACAAAGAGGGCAATAACTCTAACAAACATTGCAGGAGCAAAGTGATTTATTGATATGTGCATCTCAGGTGATGACCACAATCTTTACCAAGTTTCATAGCAATCCATCAAAAACTCCAGGACTAGTTGAGCTAATGGGATTGTGTCATGCTACAAGACTAAAAGGTCAATAACTAAAAAACACTGTATGATCACAAACTCCAGGACTAGTTGTGCTAATGAGATTGTGCCAGACAGATGGATGGACACACAGACATGGATTACAACATACCTCTACAGAGGCAGGTGTATAAAAATTGCGGGAGCAATGTGATTTGCCGATATGCCCATCTTCATGTGATGACCATAATTATTACCAACTTTCATGACAATCCATCAAAAACTGCAGAGTGGTTGTGCCAACAAAATTGTGTCATACACTGCATTAAGCGAGATGACAAAAAGGGAAATAACTCTAACAAAAAAGTCACAGCAAAATGATTAGTCAATATGTGCATTTTGAGGTGATGACCATAATATTTACCAAGTATCATAGCAATCCATCAAAAACTGCAAGACTATTGTCACTAATGAGATTGTGCTGTTGGTCACTGGAAACAAGAATTACTATTAACCCCCAACTCTATAGGAGGCAGGGGATACAAAAGTAGTCATTATATTCCTCATTGATCAATATTTTTTTTCTTGCTAGTATCATTTCTATCCATTTCAGATGTAAACATCTTCTGCATCTCAGTGATTCATCAATCCATAAAGACTGTAGTTTTTTAATGCCTGAAATGGTGATTCCATTTAGTTTCCCATACTCCTAGATATCTCTGTTGTTTGCAAAAGTTACTTTTTGGCTACAATAGCTATGATTTTATTTTACTATATATACAGTATTATTTTCCTTTAATCAGTATACAAAATCACTCACATAGGTGCAGCACTGTCGTACTTTGTCCTCTTTGATGAAAACCATTGGTAATTCATTTCAACTGGGTAACCTGAATTTCTTTTAGAAGTTGACATACACAAAAAAGAGCGACACTTTTTCTTTTCAAGACTTAGGCAAAGAAGACATTTTGATCATAATTTAGTTTTAAATATAGATTGGTCTGAATAACTCCGCCCAAGAAATTTACTTATCATGAATAGACAATACATATTAACTACAACTGGATCGATGTGTATTGATGCTGCTTGATAAGTGATTCTAATATATTATTTAATATTTTTAACATAAATATTAATTTGTTTTATCAATCAGTCAATTTTGTCTTGTTTATGACAGCAAAGATTTTCTTTATCATGAAGAATATTATTATCTTTCAGCATTTGAGGAAACAATTACGTTTTTATACCTTGCACCCTGAAATGAAGTTATAGCAACCAGTAAAATGTCCCTACTCGCATGAAGCTTCTCATTCTCTTCTTGTACTCCATATCTGTGAATGTAACTACCTTTCTGACCAACTGACTGCCAAAATTTGCAGAAATAAAATCCATGATGTAACAATGCTGCTATAATGATAGTGTGAAGTGTACTCTTGCTGAAACTTACATTTTAAAAAATTCTTTCACAAAATTAACAACAAATGTATTACAATGGCGATAACTTTTTTGCACTTTAAGGTCTGAGGTTACTAATAATTGTTTTACTGTCACAGTAACTAAATGGCTCTGGAAAAAAACAAAATCTGCAGTAATAAATCTATTGTTTATTAATATGTCAAAATACCTCAAATACTTGTATTCACTTAAATAACTGAATATTAATGAGCTTTACCTGCCCTGCTTCAAATTTATTGAGAGGATTAGTTTTGGATGCCATTAGTCTTCTATTCCCTGTGTCCCCTCTCTGACCAAAAACCTGGAGGTAGACATTGGCATCTGTACCTGCCTTGAACTTTTCTCCTGTGTGTACCTCAACTTGATACTTCAGTACTGTAAAGTTTCAAAAATTTACATTAATTTTAGCCCCACTCTTAAAGGAAGTGGTTGTAAATCAACAAAATATAAAAGCCGGTAAAATGAGTTTCTTTATCAACTTATTAAAAAAGAAAACCAATAATAGATTTATAAATTTATGATGAAGGAAAGGACATGTTTACAATTCACCTTTTCTCATTCAGTTGGAACAAAATCAGTTATGCACTGAAATCCACTACACTAATGATTTTCTTGTAATATTGTATGTTTACAACTCCAAATTATGCCATTTTTATGACTCCAACCTGCACAATTTGTTAGTGGATTATATTTTTAAAAATCAATAACAGCAGTAAATTTAAATAAAAAAATTCACATGTATTCACATGTTCTGATGACATATAAAATGCTAAATTTCACTGCTGAGCAAGTACTAAATGTACAACTAAAAACTGTAACAATTGATTTTAGTACACAAGAAATACAAAGATAACTATTCATCATTATTACACCAGTATGCAGTTTGTCATATATATATATATATATATATATATATATATATATATATATATATATATATATATATATATATATATATATTTTTTTTTTTTTTTCCTTTGTGACATATTTCAAGTGAGAAAAAAAAATCTGAACAGAAGGTCAATCTGACACAGCCACTATGAAAAACAAACAATCAATGATGCCGTTATTTTAATGTGCCTAGGTTTATTATATTAGAAATTGGTAAAAAAATCTGACATTTCATTTTCTGCATCCAAAATTAATGTGAACTTTTATCAGATCCATATGTACATGTAATATGAAAAGATTAAATTTTCAAGCTACCCTTTTCACATTAACCTTCATGGTTCTACTTGTGAACTATGTTCCTCTCTCTTGTACATGCAATACTATGGAACATCCTTCAGAGAGATTTGTTCTTCATTTCCAGGAAATTTTAAAACATATATTTCACAAATAAAGAAACCAATTTTTTCTAGTAAAATATGTTGCTTCAATAATACTTACCCAATCATAATACCTTAGGAGAACTATAACTATCTCGCAAATCCAGCCCTCCCAGGCTAAAACTTTTTTCCTAAAAAGCTAAAAGTTATCTGCCCACCTAGCTGGCAGTTAGATAGAGTGATCTCCCCTTGATACTGGGATTGGTGCCAAATTCCACTAATACTACTGGAGAAGAAGATAACTGTGATGAGGCTGGGAGGGTGTATGTGTATTATGATCAGGCAAGTATTATTGAAGAAACATATTTCGGTAGAAAAAATTGGTTTCTTCTTCAAATACGTTACCCAATCATAATACCTTAGGAGAATAGGTAAGAGGTGGAGGGAGTTACATCCCCTTACACTGGAGAGGCCATCTCCGGTCCAGCTTCTAGATAACCCGACTGGAGAATAGTCTCCATCTGTTGGGGAGCGGCTTCAAAAGGGAAAATGTTTCCCTACCACAAATCCAGCGGAAGTCGTGAAGATGCATCCTTATGAAGCTGTCAAACAACTAAGGAAGGTAACCTGTTGTGCCACAGCTATAGGTCCTACCAAGTCAAGCTAAGCCTTTTGGGATGAAAGATCTCGGTGATAAAAACTGGAGAAAGTGGACTCTGACCTCCATCCATGGCATAAATAATGTCAGTTAGGGAACAGTTCCTCACAAATGCAAATGCTTGTGGCAACTGCCCTAACTTCATGAGCCGAAATGCGTAGTAAAATTCATTTGATCGGGGGTTATTTCTCAATATGCTGAGTGAATAACCCATTTTATCCAGGACAAAAGTGCCTGCCCTGATATGTTGTCCTTTCCCTCTATGAGGGGAAAGAAGAGGTGGGATCTTCCGTTATGCACCAGCTCGGTCCTTATCAAGTACCACCTCAGAGCTTGAGCTGGGTCCTGTAGACAAGTTTGAGATGAAGTGTCCAGAGTAGACAGGGATTTCACTACAAAAGCCTGATTCCCCCATGAATGGGAGCCTGTTCTTGGCAATGAAAGCAGGGGCTGTCATGAGTGATACTGACCCATTCTGTCGGAACTGCAAGTAGTTCAGGTCAACTTATAAAGCATGTATTTCGCTGATTCTGCCTGCCGTTACTAGTGCGAGTAGGAAGCAGGTCTTATATGAGAGGTTAACCAATGAAGCTCTCAACAGCGGTTCAAATGGTGTCTTATTCAGCCAAGCTAGCACCCATGATAGATTCCACTTTGGGCACAAAGCCAATGCAATGTTACGCTCATGGTTGATGACATTGTCCTGTTATTGGCGTTGGGATGGGTTAGGGGATATTTGATCCACAAAACCGGTCCGTACATCTAATGTGCAAGAGATAATATCTGAATAGGTTTGCTTTGATCTCGATCTCACTGCAGTGTAGTCAATAAAGGCCTTCCATCTTTTGGCTTATAATGTACAATCAACAGTGGTGTTGACCCTTTGCAATAAGAGCCATATGGCAGAGTCTGCTCACAGTGGATCAGGGCCATCATAGTTGGCATGATGTTGTCCAGTTCATTAAGTTGGGACAAGGTACAGGATATTTGATCCACATAGCCTGTACATATATCTGAAGTGCAAGACAGTAACTGAGGTGGTTTGTTTTCATCTCGATCTTGCTCAATGCCAGGTGATAAAGGCGATTGGGTGTCGAGTCCATGTGGAAAATGGCCTACTGGTTCTGCCAAGACAGGTTTATCATCATGTGGTGGTGAGGGAGGAGTCGCAGCTGTTGCTGACCATTATAGCTTGGATTGCTTCGTGGTTGATGAACAGTGTGTAGTGCGATACCTGTTGAGAAGCAAGTCATTCACCACCATGATGTCAGCTTGTATACTGACAATGTCTTCGTCTCCCTTTAGTACCCCAGTACTGAAGCCCATTGACTTTCAGTCCACGATGTGCAAGTCTGACATGTATTCATAGATTGGCAATCAGAGCAAGCTACACATGTATAGTGGTTGTCAGTCCCTTGTTTCCAATGTTTACAAAGCTTATACTTGGTCCTGCCCATGGTCTAAATCTATAAGACAAAATAGAGCAGACAATATATGCAGGTGTAGCCTGGCACGGATCCTGCTTTATGAACTCAGAGTGTACGTGCAGAGCTACAAACTATGACCATTTAACTGTAACAAGGGTGCACATGGCAGCCAATACAGGTAGAGTATTGGAGCATCGGTAATAATACTTAAAAATTACTTGTAGGAAAGGCCAATTGATTGCCTATACAGGTAAAATCACTGAAGCATCGCTTATAGTAACTACAAAGTGGACGCTATGGCTAAACTAGGTATAGAAAACTTGCCTGTACTGATCTGACCACGGCGGAAACTATACAGCAATATAATTGAGTTTTCTATAGCACACACAATACCTGCATATAAAATAAAGCTACAGCACTGAAGTGTCACTATTGATACTTACAAAGTGGATGCTATAATATCAATTGTAAGACAATGTTATCTGTAGGAAAGGCCAAATGATGGCCTATACAGGTAAAATCAGTAAAGCATCGTGTATATAACTACAAAGTGGATGCAAAGACTAGATTAGTATAGAAAACTTACCTGTATGTATCCAACCATGGCAGAAATTATACAGCAATATTACATTAATTTTCTATATCACACACCAGACCTGCACATATTTAAATACAGCTATTGCAATGTGAGGGGATGCACTAACGAGCCATACATGTACGTACCAAGGGCAGCTAAGTGTGTGAGGATGGTAAAGTGATGATACTAAAAAGACAGAACTTTGTCATCAAAGAAAGAAAGAAAATTTGGAAATTATAGATTTATACTTCCCTTTGAAGCAAAGACTCCTCCAACTTGCTTTAAGGTAGAAAACTTCAAAGACTCCTCCAACTTGCTTTAAGGTAGAAAACTTCAAAGACTCCTCCAACTTGCTTTAAGGTAGAAAACTTGCACAATACTGGTATTGGATTGCAAGGCCTCTCTGTCTGTAGAGAGCGAGCAACTCGGCACGAGCGGAAGTAGTAACTGAAGTATTCACGGGATTTGGTGTCAATCCCTGTATCAAGGGGTGATCGCTCTAACTGCCACCTAGGTGGACAGATAACTTTTAGCTATTTCGCTAAATAGTTTTAGCCTGGGAGGGTTGGATTTGTGAGGTAGTAATACTTCTCCTAAGGTATTATGATCAGGTAACATATTTGAAGAAGAAATGCTTGATTAGCTTCTGAGAGATTTCCAGTTTTCTCATTTTTATTGGCAAAGTTTTATGTGTGAATCATGATGTGTCTCCTCGTGAAATGGGAGCGGGGTTTCATATTATGCTCTCTTTCCCTCTCTTTCTCTATACTATATTTCTGCACATACATTTTAACTCTTCTTTGCCTCCTTTGACAGGGCATTCTCGCCAAAAATCTCTGAAGTCATCAACTTTCAGCCAGGTCTTGGCTTCAAAGTCATACTTGTTTTTTGTTGTCATATTCTCCAGGCTCAGCTAGAATATCATAAACATTTTATATCTTAAAAGAAATTATCACATAAGATGAGTGAAATGATATTTCATATTTTAAATATTACACACATACTGATACCCAGCCAAAGACTCAAAAACACTAAATATGTTTACCTTGCCAAGGCTCAAAAACACCAAACATGTTCAACTTGTTATATGATATTCACATGAAATAATTAATTGGATAAAATGTATAGATTGTGATTGGTTAGTCAGTTGGGTTGTTTTAAGTCCTGGAGGGCTGACTTGGCATTACACTGAGGAATTATTAAAGTTTTAAAGCAACAATTCTGGAGTTGCGTTACATTCCTTGGAACAGTGTAACAAATTTTGGAGGCAATGGTGGGATCTCACTGGAATAATTCATGATTATTGCGGATTGGATTATATCCTATAACTACATTGAATATTCTAAGGAATTCTTGTGAAAATGGAAACTAGAATTCATTGTGCAATATTTAGCCTGTACATGTACTTGGAATGTTTATTCTATTGTGGTGATTTATAAACATTATAGTTGTACTATGAAATATCTTCATGGAAACTGCAGAGCTGGTATAGCATTCCAAGTCAGCAATTTGAACTTTTGTTGCTGTGTATCTACTACATGTGTGTAAATCATGGCATCAAATAGCCCCGATTCTGTTGACATTTTCAAAAGTATAATGGCAAGTATACTGCATCATACTTGCACTGCTAGTCAAATAAGAGTCTCTTGAAAGGACTGATGCTCTACTTGCTGAAAAGAATTTCCAGAAATTCAAGATGAGACCATTTCTTCCTTTTGACTGCTGGGTGTTAAAACCATTTCTGATTTTCTTCAGCAAATTACAAGATCTTCAAATTAGCTCATGTGGTGAACATACTGGATATCAGATTGCCAATTATCATTTAGGACCAACAAGACAACATAAGAAGTCTTCTGGTGGTAACTCCATGTTGATCTGACTTTTCTTTTTGAAGCAGTGACGATAAAAAAAAAAAAAGATGGTTGCCAAGGTGGCCATATTTAGATATCAGGTTGACACTATTTCCATTTAAGACCAACTAGGAATCATAAGAAGTATTTTGGTGAGAGCACAATATCCATACAACAAACCATCTAGAAGAAGTAGTAATAACAAGATTTCCAAGATGGCCATTGTGTGGCCAATATGGAAGTCAGATAGGCACCATTTTCATTTATGACCAACTATATATCATAAAAAGTCTTTCAGTGAAAACCCAATGCTGATATAACCATTCATTCAGAAGAAGTAGGGAAAACAAGATTTTCAGGATGGCCACTGTGGTGGCCATATTAGGTGTCTGAGAAGCACCATTTTCATTTAGGACCAACCAGACATCATAAGAAGTAATTTTGTGAAAACCCAATGTTGATATGACCATCCATTCAGTAGTAGCCATAACAAGATTTTCATGATGGTCACTGTGGCAGCCATATTAGATGTGCAAGCAGCACCATTTTCATTTAGAACCAACTAGAAATCATAATAAGTCTTCTGGTGAAAACCCCATGTCAATATGAATTTCCATTTAGGAGGAGTAGCGATAACAAGATTTTCAAGAAAACCACTGTGGTGGCCATATTGGATACCAGATTGGCACAGTTTTCATTTATGACCAAAAAGTTTCATCATAAGAAGTCTTGTAGTGAAAACCTGATGCTAATATGACCATCCATTCAGGAGGAGCAAAGACAACAAGATTTTAAAAATGGACACTGTGGCAGCCATAATGGACATCAGATTGGCACCATTTTCATTTAGGACCAACTAGACAACATAAGAAGTCTTCTGGTGACAACCTCATGTCAATATGACTTTCCATTCAGGAGGAGTAATGATAAGATTTTCAAGATGGCTGCTGTGGTGACCATATTGGATGTCAGATTGGCACCATTTACATTTATGACCAACTAGACATCCTAAGAAGTCTTTGAGTGAAAATCCTATGTTTAAATGACCATCCATTCAGGAAGAGTAGTGATAAAAAAAATTTCAATATGGCCACTGTGGTGGCCATACTGGATGTCCAAGTGGCACCATTTTCATTTAGGACCAACTAGATATCATAAGAAGTCTTCTGGAAGTAACCCCATTTCAAAATGACTTTCCATTCAGGAGGAGTAGTGATGAGATTTCCAAGATGATTATTGTGGTAGCCATACTGGACATCAGATTGGCACCATTTTTATTTAGGACCAACTAGACATCATAAGAAGTCTTTCAATGAAAACCTGATGTTGATATGAACATCCATTCAGGAGGAGTAGTGATAACAAGATTTTCAAGCTGACCATTGTGGTGGCCATATTAGATGTCCGAGCAGCACCATTTTCATTTAGGACCAACTCAACCATGGAATGAACATGTGTTTAAAGTTTCATGGCAATCTTCCAAGTAGTTTAGGAGGAGAGTGATAACAAAGTTGTGCTAATGGACTGACAGACGATGGATGACTGACAACAGACCATCCCATAAGCTCTTCTGGTCTATGACCAATTAGAGCTAAAAACAGGCAAGTGATGAGTATTTGTCCTTCATTACCCTACATATTTAGATAGAAAAAATGCCAACTTTACTTCATGGTAGCACATTTCAATGCCTTGCCGGGGGAGGGGGGGGATTTCCTTTCTTGTTTGGTTCTGGACTCCAATCCAATTGAAATAATTTTATATTTCTTCGGAGCGCAAGTTTTTATATTTTTTTGCCATCCAAAATTATTTTGCAGAAAATACAGTAATCTATGACTCCATTGTACAGCATAATAATGAGGGAGTACTATACTTAGATCAATGAAGGTGACATCAACTGATGGTCTGATATAAATGTAATTATTATATATTTAGTGGCTGTGGGAAATGGGTGAAGTGAAATTAATGTTGAAGACAATGGACACATTACCTCAGCATCTGATATTAGTACCAGTAGTGATAGCTCAGCCATTCAAGCATCAAGAATGCACAAGACAATACTGCTAATAATCGCAAATAAAATGGTTGACTCAAAAATTACCTTCCCCTGGCTGACATCTCATCCATATCTGATGGCACATAAACATCATTTAACCAATATTTAAAAGCTCCATTGCCAGGATGCTTTGTATCAACTTGGTAAACAAATATTTCTTCATCGTTTTTTTACATAAAGCTGTATACATTTTTTCCATATTTAGTAATGGTGGCATTATTTGATGGAGGATTTGGAATCATTTGTATAAATATGAAAGGGCTTTGAGCATGTTAGTGGAAAGCAAGATATAGCAGTTACTTTTCCACTGGCAGTGCTATCAACAGTTTGTTATGGTTTTGGGTATAGTTTTTTAAAGGTTTTTTTTTTTTTTGGTGTTCAACTTTTTCATTTACATATATATTCCTGACCTTTCATAGATTCTCATCTCACTTAGAATGAATCATTATAAACCTAATACAATTCATTCTATGACATGCTTGCCCCTATGACCTTGGAGGCAAGGTCATATTCATAGTACATTTGTGTTATGGTTTTGGTGAAAGTTTTTTTCATTGGCTTATATATCTTATTCCCTTGATGAATTTCTCACAGCCATAAAAAAAATGTGCATTAAGGTTTCAGTTAAACATTATTCATTTGTATATATTTCCTAAACCACATGATGGATTTTCTTCCTCCTGTGACAGGACAATTATGAAGCTAAGACAATTCATTCTGTGACAGATGCACTTGCACCTTTGACCTTGGTGTCAAGGTCATAGTCATGGAAAATCTGCATTAGAGTTTGGGTCAAAAGTTTTTCATGTGCTTATATTTCCTAAACCCCTGATGGATTTTCTTCATACCTGAGATGAATCATTATGAAACTAATACAATTTGTTCTTCAAAATGCTCACTCAACCTTTTGACCTTGAGCTCAAGGACACAAGTTTTACTTGGGCTCAACATGCAGGCCCTGGCCTTCATATTCAGAAGAAGTTCTGAAAGTTTTTGTTTTTATTTTTAGTAACAGTGGCCATATTTGATGCCAGATTGGCATAATTTATATAAACCTAAAACTCCTTGATGCCAGGATGTTTTCTGTCAAATTTAGTCAGATTCTGTTCATTGTTTTTTTTAAAGTCATTTAAATGATTTTCTATTTTTAGTCATGTGGCCATATTTGATGGCAAATCAGTATCATCTGTATACATTTGAAAGCCATTACTATCAGAATACTGTAAAATTTGCTCAAATTCTGCTCAGTTGTTTCTTGGAAGAAGTTGTTTCAATTTATGCATGTTTCTTATTTTTAGTAATGGCAGTCAAATCTTAGAGTGGATCAGCATCATTTATATAAACTAAAAAAGCCTTTATGCCAGAATGCTTTCCATCAAATATGGTCAAATTCTGTTACGTGGTTTTTGAGAAGAAGTCATTTAAAAGTTGTTATATTTTTAGCAATGGCAGCCAAATCTGATGGCATGTCAGCAACATTTATATCAATTTGAAAGTGCTCTAAGTTTGGATGTTTTCTGTTAAATTTGGTCAAATTCTGTTGAGGAGTTTTTCAGCAGAAGTTGTTTTAAAGTTGTTTCTATTATTAGTACAGGAAACATATTTTGATAGCAGAATGCTTTATGTCAAATTTGGTCAAATTCTGTTGTGCAGTTTATAAGAAGCTGCTTTAAAGTTTTTCAAGTTTTAGTAACTGTGGCCATATTTGAAAGTGGATCAGCACCATATGAATAAGTTTGAAAGACCTCCATGCCAGGATGCTTTCTGTCAGATTTGGTTACATTCTGTTGAATGGTTTTTGAGAAGCTGTTCAAATGTTTTTATAATTTTATTAATGGTAGTCATATTGGATGACAGATTGGCATCCATTGAACAAATTTGAAAGACTTTGATGTCAGAATGCTCCCTGAAAGGTCAAAGTGGTCAAGTGTTAAGTAATTGTAAATAAGAATTGTGAATGGACAACAGACTGCACATGATGGATGAAAGACCATACCATAAACTAGCTTGACATTATGGTCAGATGAGTTAATAAAATTTCATTTCTTGTCAACTGTGCAGCAATTTGAAAGAAACAACCCATGATGGAGGTATGTGTTGGCATTACCAGTATTATATTTCAATTATTATCTGTAGACATTCTTATCTTCAATAAAAACATAAGAAAATTTCACAATAATTTAGGATGAAAGAGAAATACTAGTATGAAACTAATGCAGTATTTGAAAGGAATTTAATATAAATATTTGTGATTGTGGTGAAGTAAGAAGCATGTAGTATTCATAGTAAATGAAATAACAGTTAGGATCTCCTAAAAGTGAGATGGGTTCCTTTTCTGAAAATCTGTAGAAAACACTGAATGCTAGATAATTCGACTGTACCTATCTCTATGCAACTGGAGAAAATGGATTAATAGGACTAACTGTAATTTGATTGCAGGGGCTATTTCATTATTGTGACATGTATCCTGTGGACTTTATGTTTTGTGTTATCACTTGACCTGAACAGTTACGTACACTTAAGATCTCTATGCATGGGAAAACTTTCAGATCAAAATGTAATCTTTCCTAAAAAGCTTGCCTACCCCACAGCACAAAACTGAGGAAACAATTCAGCAATATAAGTAAAAACTATGCTTCTTTTTTGGTGCAGGTAACATGTGAAATGCAAGAAAACTACTGTAATAATGAGGATTACTTTTCCAGTGGTCTGAATGAATACTTTATATAAAAAGAGATCTAGTACAGTTATGATATGGAAGAGAAAAGAGTCTGTGAAATTGTATAAACATGGCTGCTTGCTGTTCCACAGTATAAAACATATGCCAAGTCTGGGTCCATGAGTCAGCAGTTTAGCCCCTAGTTCATATTCACATTTTAGATCCATGTCCGTATATTAGAACTGACCTTAAAACAAATGCAGTCTTAAATGCTGAAAGATTTTTTTAAAAATATGAATACTATGATTAAGCATCCACTGTTCTCAAAAGCAGACAGGAAGTAGAACCAAACATTAATTGCCTACCCCAAGAGGTGGTTGGTAATAAAATTGAAGAAAATCCTCTACCTTTTCTAGATACCAACTTGGTGCCTGGGCATAATTCTGATACCACAATGCCTCTTGCTCTTTGTCATGGAAACCAATTCTAACTTTGTATAGTTCCCCTACATCATCATCAACTTGTACCTGAAAAAGAATGTTGTGTATTTATTTTTTTCCCCATGATATGTAGTGGGTTGAATAGTATACAAAATCTTGTAATTAACACAATAGCAAATGAACAGAAAGGGGTGAATGCCAATAGAAATTATCATCTCTCTGCATCTCAACTTGACAAACTCTCCATCCTGTTGAACTTGGATAAAACCAAAGGTCAAGTGAGGATGATGCAGTTACTGGCTTTGTTCAAATGTAAATCACATCATGTGAATGACAAACCAAATCCAAATGGTCCATTTCCAAAAAAGGATAAGAATTATGGGAAATCATAACCCCAACAAAGTGCTAAATCCAATGTGATGTTGTCAAACCTGAAACTGTCATCAAGCATTATTCTTGCATACATTCTCCCATTATACTTTTCAACTTTGGAAAAGGTTTATTACATTTTCATTAAACTAGGGCCATGTTGCTGGAAATCATGATCCAAATAAAAACCCTGTGTATTGCAGGGTCAAATGTCCATGCTGAATATAAAAAAATTCAAGATTCAATAACAATTTTACCATGTACTGTATTACAATATCTTGGTGTCATTAAATTCTACTTTTAAAATGATGACTTCATAAATTTAAGTAACTCAACAAACAGGAAATTTAAAAATTTTAAACATGACTACAATTTTGTATTGCCATTACATCAACATGCATAATACTGTTGCACATGCATATAATATGGGATTGCAAAATTAATGAATTTCTTAGATTTACCATAATTTTCAGATATAATCCAAAAAAAGAAAGCTCACATTACCTTTATAACATCTAAAGAAAATAAGCATGACATGAAAAATTCAAGACAAAGGAATTATTTATTTACAGGCCAAAAATATCAAAACAACCAAGAATAGGTAGAATACCTACATCAAAAGAATTTGTTTGTCCCTCTTGTAAGTAGAAATTCTCTTCCTCTCCAATTACCACAGGTTGACTGTGTCCTTCTGATCCATAAAGTATCAGTTCTATGGGACAACTGGTTCCCATCCCAGCCTCACTACCAGTGGTTGTGTGGACCTGCCATGGTTTATCTGACACAAAATAACAGTACAAAATATAGACAAGAGATATATAAATAATATATAACAAAAAATAAATAAACAGTCAATAAATAAAAAAATTAAATAAATAGAAAATAAAAAAATTAGTTCTGAATGTGAAATCCACATCACTTTCATTATTTATCTGCTCCTGTTGCAGAAAATATCTGAAAGCAGCATTTTCAAATAGAATAACTATCTGAAGTTTCTCTGAATTGCTTCCACACAAATGAATCTTTGAGGGTTATGAAAAAAAAATGTTCTCTGAGTCTCACAACAATGTATTTTGTACACAATGAAATTAAATTTGCTGGTGAAAGTTTACATGACATTAGAGTGATTAATGGGAAAAATGCTAGTATCTGAATGTAATAATTTATTCTACAAAACTCTGTATGGCTGTTTTTTTTTTGTTGTTGTTTCCTTACCATGAACTTTTTCAACCTCTTCAGGATCCTCTCCCACAAGGATGTCTGTAAGAACCAGCTCCTGATCTATTCCTCCATCTCCATCTCCTTCATCCAACCATCTAAAAACAATCAACAACATGACAGAGATATTTATGACCAACAATGTGTCATTGTCTAGCTCTATCCGTCAACCACCTGTTATAAGCCAGTATTGTCCTGCCAACTATGTGTCACTGCCTAGCTCTATTTGTCAACCACTTGCTAGCAGTGTATACTGTACTGTAGCATGTTTTAAATCTACAAGCCACTGACCAATCTTATTGCAAGTTATATGCAAATAATTTCTTTACTGCATCTACACGGTCAAGCTTGTGTGACCTTCATTTTGTCCAATCTTTGTAACACTGTCACCACTATAAGCCAAATTTTTTTGTTTTTTTACATGGTAACATTTTACAAAGTGAAATATTTTACTTACAGATATACGTATACCAAGCTAATGAGTAGGCACAGTTATTTTAGCTCTGGTGACAGGTTGGTTTTCTGTGGCATACTGACTGTATCTTCTGCAAAATTGCAGCCCACTATTTGAGTCTAAATTTTCCTCCTCTAATTATTATTCTTTATTGTTGACTTCCCTCCAAGCCGCCTCCATACATAGCATTTTTCACTTTTCCCAATCCTTAATAGTGCCCTCTGATTTCATTTTTAATTAAAGGTAAACAGAATCAAAATCGAAGATGGAAAAATTTCCAGATTGAACTGGCTGTATTATAAGCAGTATTTGATTTAGAATTTAATATCCTGTACAGTTTGTACAAGCCTAGTTTGATCTGGGTTAATTCATAAAAACTTCATCTTTAGTAAAAAAAATCTAAAAATCTGAATGAATAAATTAAACTAAATCATAAAATTGTATTGGACAAGATGGGTTTTATCTTCTATATGATTATGTGTATGTGCTAATACTTTGCCAAATTTTCAGTCTTGGGTTTAAGCTCACAATCTGTCGATATGAAGGAATAAAACAACTGCATGTATGTAGTAGCATTTCATGGCACCTCAGCACAACAGCTGTCATATGCTGCCTACTAAAGGTAAAATTTGAAAAATGTAAAAATGGATTACACAGAAATTTAGGAAAATAAACCCTTCCAAATAAATGTAAACAAGAAGTACAACAAGGTTAATTATACAATGTAAAGAAGTTAAAATTCTATAAAATGTGTATAAAATAAAAGATAAGAGTAACATATATAAAATCCTTACTGTATATACTTAATTATAAGATGACTCAACTATAAGTTGACCCCCCCTTGCTATATGGTTGCAAAAAGGTAATTTCTCATTGCCCCCCTATAAATCGGGCTGTAATTTGCAATTCAAATCCATCTTTAACGGGTGACTTGTCATCAGTGAGTCAGAGTTGCACTTTGGGAAAATAAACAAGCCAAATTCACGTTCTGTGGTGCAGTTATTATGTTTCTCTGCAAAGTCTATAACTTTTAACTTGAATGCTCTATCGTAAGCATTACGTTTATCTTTTCCCCATGCTGGTGAAACTGAAGTTTAGCAATTCACAATGTATGATATCCAAGTGACAAGGTACTTGGTAACTGACAGAACACTGATGATTCTGAAACTTGGGCCATTATTTATGGAGACTGAGTTTGGGCTCTGTAAGTGACACTTTGATCATACTGTCTATGAAATCTCATAAAGGATCGCTGCAATTGAACAGGTGCCCATTGTGCAACTTGATCACAGAGAGTAAATTAGCATGCACAGTTAACTAATATAGGACTCTACTTGACACTGAACAAGTCTCAGATTCATGGTTTGATCAAAGGATTGTCGAATGGGATATGTATGTATGTAGTAGCATTTTATGGCACTTCAGCACAATAGTGGCTATATGGTGCCAACTAAAGGTAGAGTTACAAAAATATATAAATGAATTGCTCACACATTTAGGAAGATAAACTTTTCCAAATAAATGTAAAACTCAAGTATGACAAGATAAAATATAAATTGTAAAGGTGTCAAAACTTCTGCCAACTAGGAAAACAAAGTGGGTGCTGCCTTTACAAGCTAAGGGATTATTCTCAGACATGCATAGGGAGTTGTTAAACTGCTCAAAAAAAAGCACCCCCAGTTAAGTGAATATAGGACACTACTTGGCACTGAACAGGTAACAAGTTCATGGCTCAATCAAAGGATTGTCAACTGAGAAAACAAAGTGGGTACTACCTTTACAAACTAAGGGATTATGGTCGGACACACACTGGGAGTTGTTAAATTGTTCAAAAGATAGACCCAAAGTTAACTGAATATGAGATTATACTTGGGCACTGAACATGTATCATGTTTGCAGCTCTATCAAAGCAGTTGTCAACTGAGAAAACAAAGTGGGTATTACCTTTACAAGGTAAGGGCTTATCGTTCCATGTGCACTGGTAGATAACTTAGGAAATATTACTTGGTAATTAGATCTAGCTTATGAAAAAGGTAAATACAAATCCAATCAAGACTTGGACTTAGATATGGCTTGTGAAAGAGGCAAATACAAATCAAATCAAAACTTTTATTGCATCAAACACAAACATTGTTTATACAGCAAACACAAAATATAATGCAAATATGGGTTGTTCAGACTAGCATGAAAATGGAAGCAATATACTTACTAGTAAACACCATACCTGCCATATTCCCAGACAGTGTTGGGGGATTTTGGGGACTCAAAAAGTGTGTTTTGAGGTCTAAAGGGGGGTGAGTGCGCGAGACCTAAGAAAATGATGTCTAATTGGGAATAAGTAATCTTTTCATATAAGCCTATATAAAATTACTGGAAATTAAAATTTGATTACAAATACAGAAAATAACATATATGTTTTCTTTGAAGTATTTAATATACTTACAAACCAAAAATAGTTGTTATACTTATTATAGCATTGTCCAAAATCATCACCACACACGCATGCCCACACTCACATAAATACAAACACACAGACATTACATAAAAAAATATACAGAGTTTCTGTCTTTAAAACCCATTGGACAGTGGAATATTTTCTTAACTAGATGCAGTCTTTGCTGCTCTCAATAGTTCATGGAGGGAGCAGGGGGTTGAAGGTAATTGGCAATTATTTTAAACTGGATGGTACTCTTGTTCAAACTTCCCCGAAAATCTTGTTGAATTTCTCTCAGCATAGAAAATGATCTTTCCACATCTGCATTGATGTGAGGGAGTGGCAAACATGCTTAGGTGGTGTTGATACACTCCAGAATGACTAATGTCTATATGGTGTTTGCAGTGTGTGCAAAATATTAAATGCTTCCCCTTGCTGCTGCACTTCACAAAGTCAAACTCTGCCCAGGAATTCTGAAATTTAGTTTTGCTGCTCATTTTGCAGATGGATTATTTTTTCCTAAATTAAAGCTGCATTTTGACATTTTGCTGTAAAAAATATGAACCATACTAGTACACTATTCTGACTACCGAAATAATCGTGTTTTGCATTTTATATATGGAGTAAAATCCAACTTCAAAGAAGCGTTGCCACTGGTCACAAACTTGCCAATAATCTTTAATAACAATAGCTTAAACATTCTCATTGAAGGCAATGATGTGTAATAACTTTGTTCTTCAACACAGATCTGTGACTATTACTAACTCAAACAAATTGGGTTGTTCCACTTAGTGTACTTTACCTATGCAAATTAGCCTAATGCACTCTCCCACAGCAGTGTTGAAAGGACTTGACATGGCATCATCCTAGCTATTCTCAACCAATTAAGTAATCTGTGAAATGGTGGTTGTTTATCTCCATGACAATGAGCTGAATAACCTGCCCCAAGGATAGTTTTACATGGACTCTAAGCAGGACTGTTTAGGATAGTTTTACATG
This sequence comes from Margaritifera margaritifera, assembly GCA_029931535.1. NCBI lineage: Eukaryota > Metazoa > Mollusca > Bivalvia > Unionida > Margaritiferidae > Margaritifera > Margaritifera margaritifera. The sequence continues at coordinate 881,225 of JAQPZY010001106.1, forward strand.
GACTCTAAGCAGGACTGTTTAGGATAGTTTTACATGGACTCTATGCAGGACTGTTTAGGATAGTTTTACATGGACTCTAAGCATGACTGTTTAGGATAGTTTTACATGGACTCTAAGCAGGACTGTCTAGGATAGTTTTACATGGACTCTAAGCAGGACTGTTTACTGTTATACAGACTATCTGCTTCAGACATGTATAGTAGTGGTCAAAAAATGTGGTTTTTTTTGTGTTTTTTTCCCTATGACCATGTTGTGGGGTTTGGGAGTAAAAAATAATGTTTTTCTAAACATGACCATGTTGTGGGGTTTGGGAGTAAAAAATCGTGTTTTTCTAAACATGACCATGTTGGGGGGTTTGGGAGTAAAAAATCGTGTTTTTCATGTGACATGTTGTGTTATGGCAGGTATGGTAAACACCCAAGGGTAGACAACATGGATGGACACTTTACTTTATGGTGAGTTATATTTAATTTAATATTTTTAAATTATTAAAATCCAAATAAATGTAGATACAAGTATTGTGCAATGAATACCATAATGAAATAGGTAAACACAGTGCATACCATACATGCATTTATGGATGTCAATAGTGGCATGAAAACATAAAAATATTTGCATTTACAGTACTCTGTACATATTGCAAACATCTAGAGTTTCCAATATTATCCCTAGACTTATCAAATTTGTTGTAAGTTGCGCTTATAAAATAACCTCTACTCTGCATGAATTGAATTTTCAGTAGAAAACATCTAGAACCAAAGTTATTCTTCAAAAACCAATTTTCTTTGAGCCACAATGACCTTGACCTTTAATCATAACTTCAACAGGCCTCTTCCACACCTTAAGTGGAAGCCCTTCACAAACTCTGATCAAGCTATGTGGCCTAAAACAAAAATTATTATGCATAAATCATTTTCTTCATTCAGTTTCAGTGACTTTGACCTTTGACTTTTTGACCCCCAAATTTATAGGCTTCTTCCTTACCCCAAATGAACCTATCCACAATGTTTGGTCTGGGCATGTGGTTTATTACTAATGTTATTGTCCAGAAACCACGTTTCTTCTTTCAGTCACAGTGGCTTTGACTTTTGACCTTTAAAACTGATCAGATTCTTTCCAACAATAAGTGCAAGCCATCCACAAAGTTTGGTGACTGTAGATGGTGGATAACTCGAGTTATTGTGTGGAAGCAAAATTGGTAACAGACAGACGGACAAACCGCATCATAACACAATATGCTCCATATTATAGCTGGCATATAAACAATGAAAGAAAATAAAAGAAAAGAAATTCAGAAAATTTTTCATGTTTCTAGTAAAAAGATGAATGGATGAATAAGTAATAGTTTGTGAAATCAATTATTATGTCGCCCTTTGTCCATTTCTCTACTCAGTCAGATATTGCTACACATAAGCAAATACAGGTAAAATGTAATTGTATATAATTCATATTACTGAATATGTATGCCAATGAAAGGGTGTTATCATACCTATGGTAACAACATAAATGTACATCGAAGGAAAATAAGACTTCTTCATGTCATGTATACATTTTGTCAGAATCTTTAAGTTTCAGATTATTTACATAAAGCTTCTTTCATAATTGCATTTATTCACATATGACCTATATAAGGTATGCACAGTAAAGAAAGTGACATTATACTTGTGAATTTCACAGCCTAGGGTTTTCAGGCAGCTGTGGGTGTCATTATTTTTACCCCCCAGCTATTTGTAATCTCCTCTGGCACCAATAATAGTACATTTCAATACCAGTCTGGATGGCCTTTGTTTTGCCATTTTTTGAATATCATCATGCATTAATTCATATATTTGGAACACTGATATGAAAAAAAGAGATGCATATATTGTTATATGTTGTTGCTGGTGTACTGGGGCAGGGGGTGGGGGGCTCAATGTAGAATATAAAGTGATATAGTATCATGATAGCAAAAAAAAATCAGGATTAGATCACAATGCAGAGGAAATTTAAATAGCCTAGATGACTCTGTTGGTAGCTGTTATGAATTTCTGGACCACAAAAATTTCTCCTCCTTTTCCTCAGAGCACAGCAATGAGAGTTCGCATTAGTAATGAAGATTAATGTCAAGCAGTAAAGTTCCTAATGTGTGATTCTAACAATACTAAATTTAGGACAATCTAGAAGAAAATGTTTATTATTTTCTGGCATATCTCATGAACATTTGTTGTTCAGTGACATGATTTTTTAAGACATTTGTTTTAAGTGAACTACAGTGTAATCATAATTGGATAAGGAGAATTTTAGCAATTCTTTCATCTCAGAAGTAGAGTAGAACCTGTCTTAAAAGACCACCACTTCTGCCAAAAAATCATGGTCTCTCAAGACAGGTGGTCTCTCATAATAGGTCACAACACTATAAAATCAATAAATCTGTGCATTGAGAATCTGTTCTCTCAAGATAGATTGTCTCTCATAGCAGTGATTTTCAAGATAGGTTTTACTGTAGAATTTTGGGGCCATTTCTAAACACCTATTCAGATAAGATTTGACACAGTGGAAGGTTTCATTTGGTAACAGATTTTGGCAAGGTGGGACAAGTTTCATTTGGTAACAGATTTTGGCAAGGTGGAAGAAGGTTTCATTAGTAACAGATTTTGGCATGGTGGAAGAAGGTTTAATTTTGTAACCGATTTTGGCAATGTGGGAGAAGGTTTCATTTGTAACAGATTTTGGCAAGGTGGGAGGTTTCATTTAGTAACAGATTTTGGCAAGGTAGGAGAAGGTTTCATTTGGTAACATTTTGGCAAGGTGGGAGAAGGTTTCATTTGGTAACAGATTTTGTTAAGGTGAGAGAAGGTTTCATTTGGTAACAGAATTTGTTAAGGTGAGAGAAGGTTTCATTTGGTAACAGATTTTGTTAAGGTGAGAGAAGGTTTTATTTGATAACAGATTTTGGTAAGAGTTTTGGTATAAGCTGGTCTTGATAAATGGTGTTTGTAGATTTTATCCATCATGCAGTTGTCTATTATATACTTGTTGGATGCTTGGTTGCACCAAGGCCTGCAGGTAACCAGGGAATAGTAACAGGATACATTTTTAAAACGGTAATAAACTTTAATGTTTATACAATCTAATTGATAGTTTCTATCATTTAGTTTATTCTAAGATATCTCTGTATGATGTTGACTTTGTGGCATTGCCCTGCCCCACCAATATGAAAATCATGTACAACTCGACTTCCTTGGATTTGCTTAGGAGAAATGAGGGATTGTTTTCATCTACCCCCATCTCAGGTTAAAACTCTAAAATGTTCTCTAGGCCAATGAATGAATAAGTAATAACTTCCATTTGATTACCGTTCATACTTGAAGACATATTTTCTCTAGACTAATGAATGAATAAGTAATAACTTCCATATGATTACCGTTCATACTTGAAGACATATTTTCTCTAGACTAATGAATGAATAAGTAATAACTTCCATACGATTACTGTTCATACTTGAAGACATATTTTCTCTAGACTAATGAATGAATAAGTAATAACTTCCATATGATTACCTTTCATACCTGAAGACATATTTTCTCTAGACTAATGAATAAATAAGTAATAACTTCCATTTGATTACCTTTCATACTTGAAGACATATCTTGCTACTGCAGTAGGAGATTCCTTGATGATGACTTTATCCAGGAACCAGCCTGAGCCTGGCCCTGCCCCATCGTGGCTGATCTTCACTTTTGTCAGCTTCCCGAGGTCAACTGCCTGTACTTCAAACAGGTCTCTCTGATACATATAAAAAGACAAAGTTTTCATACAAATGTTCATATTTAGCAATTTTCCCAGGAAAGTTACAGTATGTATCTTCTTTGTCATTACAAAAATATGACTGCATCTGTGTGCATTATGTATAAAGTGTGTCAATGTCAGAGGTACCTTTACCTATGGTCACTGAAATACAACAAAGGCAAATAACTAACGTGACACTTTCAGAATAAAATCTAGTGTCTTCATCAGAACTTTAAGTTACTTTTTTACATACGAAGGCAACTTTGTAATTCTTATCAAGTGCTTACAAGTATAGCTTTATGGCAGAGGAATATTACCATCTTTCAAGTCTTCCAGTTAGATGTGAAAATAGGAAATAACAGAATGTAATTCTTCATAATTCATGTTAATACTGAAATTTTAAATGATAATATCAATGCTAATTGCAAACGATGGAAGACTGGCATGGTCATAGCTAGACAACTGACACAATCATTCACTAAGTTCCCAAATTATTCAGCGACATTTTTTAAGATTTTGAGAATATTAAAAGGCCTGGAAAAGCCAGACAATTTTTTCAAGGTTTCCCAGGATTTTGAAAGATTGTGGGAATCATGATGAATCAAACATAATCTGGATAATTCAAGTAAGAATATATAAAGAATGAATATATTACTATTACATCATCAACTATTTCCCTCAAGAGATGCCAATTTCATTGCAGTTTGAGTTTAATTTATGATTGCCTCATCAACTATTTCCCTCAAGAGATGCCAATTTCATTGCCGTTTCAGTTCAATTTATGATTACCTCATCAACTGTTTCCCTCAAGAAATGCCAATTCCATTGCAGTTTCAGTTCAATGTATGATTACCTCATCAACTGTTTCCCTTGACAGATGCTGATTTCATTGCAGTTTGAGTTCAATTTATTATTGGTGGCACTCTACATTTTTGTATTTTGCATAGGTTTAGATTTTTAAAGAACAGGAATTTCCCAGGCTTTCCTCACTGGTTATCCTGGCTATTTAAAAAAGACCTTGTATATTTTAAGAATTGTTAAAAGAACTTTTAATTCCCTTTATTTTGGTGTATGATTGATGGGTGTAATTTGGGTTATAGAGTATACAGCTTGGCCTTACTTCAGATGTGCACCTATCAAAAAACTGCTAGCTTCGCTTGGTCATTTTCACTTCCTGGACTTCAAAGATATATTGTAAAAAAACAAGTTGATAACTTTGTTTACTTTTGATATATTTTGTAATTCATTCATTGCACTTTCAGAAGCTGTTATTGCCTACTCTGGCAAAATTAGTTTTCCCTAGTTTAATAACTGCCTAAGTTAGTGTACTTTGGACTAATTCAGGCTGATTTTTTGAGCATGTGGGAGCGGACATTTTGGTAAGCTGTGTGCTTAGATCATGTACAATTTCCACAAGTACAATATGTAAAGAAATTTCAGCCACAGTACATGAAAGTAGCACAGAGGTATGCCAACATTCTCTCCATTATGCATGTTGCAAATGCAAACAACTTCATCTTACACCTGTCACTCTCTCAGAAGAACATAATATCTGTAGAGCGCCACCATTACCAAGTTGTGAATTTTTCTTTTTACTTTCTGTATGCTTAACTTTTTTGGCTTTCTTTTTAATGGAGTAAAATTTTAAAGATAGTTATCTGTACAATATGAATCCTGTCAGAGTCAATGAAATTCAAGTCTGACCCTTAAAACATGAATCCCGTCAGAGTCAATGAAATTCAAGTCTGACCCTTAAAACATGAATCCCGTCAGAGTCAATGAAATTCAAGTCTGACCCTTAAAACATGAATCCCGTCAGAGTCAATGAAATTCAAGTCTGACCCTTAAAACATGAATCCCGTCAGAGTCAATGAAATTCAAGTCTGACCCTTAAAACATGAATCCCGTCAGAGTCAATGAAATTCAAGTCTGACCCTTAAAACATGAATCCCGTCAGAGTCAATGAAATTCAAGTCTGACCCTTAAAACATGAATCCCGTCAGAGTCAATGAAATTCAAGTCTGACCCTTAAAACATGAATCCCGTCAGAGTCAATGAAATTCAAGTCTGACCCTTAAAACATGAATCCCGTCAGAGTCAATGAAATTCAAGTTTGACCCTTAAAACATGAATCCCGTCAGAGTCAATGAAATTCAAGTCTGACCCTTAAAACATGAATCCCGTCAGAGTCAATGAAATTCAAGTTTGACCGTTAAAACATGAATCCCATCAAAGTCAATGAAATTCAAGTCTGACCCTTTAAACATAAATGAAACTTAAATTCTATCATGATTTGCTCTTGTTTATCACACACTATCACATGACACTCACTGCTCCACTCTCAAATTTGTCAATGTTAGTCTTCGATTCCATGAGTCTCCTCCTTCCGGTGTCTCCCCATTTACCAAAAATTTGGATGAAGACATTGGCATCAGTGCCTGCCTTGAATTCTTGTCCTGTGTAGGTCTCAACCTGATACACCATGGCTAAAAAATACAGGTGAAGTAATATAGTATGAGTGAGGTAATTTTAAATCATGTAGACACTGTTTAATAATTATATAAAACATCTCGATGAAGCCATTGACACTGACTTAAACTCTTGTCTTCTTTAGATATCCACCTGGTAAACCATGGATAAAAATATATGGGAGGTAATGATAACAAATATAAATAAATACTGCCAAGTCTGTGATTGTGTTTTATACAGAAAAATGAGGATGAGAACATTGGTCTTATTGTCTGCCCTAAATTCCTGAAATATGCAGATTTCCAACTAGCGAAACATCCACACAAAGTATGCAGAAGCAAGTGGAAAGAATACATGCATTACTGTCAACCTTTGCTTTTCAATTTTGTGTTGAGACTGTGTTCAACACTATTTGCCAAATGCTCATATCATGAATTTCTGTCCTGAATGTATGCATGCATGTATGTATGTATGTATGTATGTATGTATGTATGTATGTATGCCTAGGGTTTAATGCACATCAGCACAATCCAGGCTATATAGTGCTGGTAAAAAGTTAAGGTTTGCAGATGTAAACATAAAATTTAAAAAACTTTAGAAACATAAAATCTTCTAAATAAACATAAAAAATAGTCCAGCAAGATAAAAGGTAAAGCTGTAACAATTCTTTCAAAGATATATAAAATAGAAAATAAAAGAACAAAATATATAAAATTCTTAAAAGAACAAGGTCAAAATTTGTTGTACAAACTGCAAAAAGTCCAATAACTTTGTTGGGGCATATCATCAAAAATTTTCTCAATTGAGTTCACATCATACAATATCTGTCTCACATGGGGGAAGTTGATACACTCTACAAGAATGTATTCTACTGTCAGTGGACACTGACAAGGTATGAGTTCTGGTCAAGGTTCATCCTTTAGGATGTATGCATGTCCTATATGTAAGCAACACAATACCATTTTATATCTGTGATTTGTTCTGCATGAGGATTGCCACTCTCCAATGATCAGTTTCATGTTACAAACCTTTTTTGTGGAGTTTTCAATCCACACATTTTACCAAGTATATAGAACATACTAGTTTATATAATATTTGAAATCATTATATTCCATTCAGAAACGGGTGTCAGTAGGGTAAAGCTCTGGCAGCTTTATCTGCCATTTCATTACCCTTACACGAGTGTAACTAGACAGCCAACAGTGCAGAATTTTTCCTGATTTCATGAGCAAATCATGTTTTTGTAAGATTTGGGACATTAATGAGTTGTCAAATTTAAGGTTTTGCAAGGCTTTCAGTGTGGAATGGAATCCAAAAAGATGATGACATTTCTCTCTTGTGAGGATGTAGTTGAAAGATCTGAGTATGACTGTAATTTTTTTTGTAGTGAAAATGGAGGCTTTATCTGGTAACCAGCAAGAGATGATGCAATGGGGTGTTGCAACAGTGACAGCAGTGAACAGTTTCAGCAGCTTTATCTACCCTTTCATTACCCTTATACCAATGTAACTAGACAGCCAACAGTACAGAATACTTTTTCCTGATTTCATGAGTAAATCCTGTTTCTGAAAGATTTTGGATAATAATGGGTTGTCAAATTTAAGGTTTTGCAAGGCTTTCAGTACGGAATGGGAATCTGAAAAGATGGCATTTCATTCTTGAGAGGTTTTTGTGTATTTCAATGATTTAAGTATAGATGTAATTTCTGCAGTAACAAAAAGGGTGGCTTTATCTGGTAACCAGATGAGATGGTTCCATTGGATGTTGCATGGGCAACTGCAACCTTGTCTCCATCTTTTGAACCATCTGTATACAACTTTATATGGTCATGATAGGAGGATCTGATTTCACTGAATTTACCTTGAAAAATGAGAGGACTGGTTCACAGATCTGTATGCAAATAATGGATTATGGATTAATAATAGAAAATCCAACCATAAAAACATTGAAAAGGAAAACAAATCCAAACAACATTTCATCACAATACTTGATCTCTCCTGCAAATCTTGCTACAATGTATGGCGTATGACATTGTAAAAATATTGACAGAAAAATCTGTAAAACTGGCAATTACAGCATTGCTAACACTGCCGGAAAGTGTTTGACAATATGCTGACGTAGGTAAGAAATAGCTGTACATACCCTGAAGTTTCTGAGCTCCATTTTTGACAGGCAGCTCCCTCCAGAAATCATTGTAGTTGTCCAGCTTGATCCAGACTTGGCCCTCAAACTCATATTCTCTCCCTTTAGTCACATCTGACATGGTCAGCTGACATAAGAATTTAATAAAAATATTAATTCAAAGCAAACTATCACCATTACAAAAATTCAGTAAGGTGTTTACTTGTAAACATGAATTCGCTTGCTAACAGAAGCACATTTGGAGTAGCTGACAATATACATACTAGTGTGGCAGAAAATACAAAAGTAAATTGGGCCTGAAAATCAGGTGACAATGACTTACTTTTGGTATGGTAGAGTTATGCTCCTTGAGCTGCATCCACATGCCAAGTTTCATGATTGTAGATGAAATATGGTCCAAGATATTGAAGGTGCAATGAACAGATAGATGAATATACAAAAGTCACTTTACTTGAAAATTTTGTCACATTGATCCAGTTCTGGTATGCATCCACATCCCAATATTAATTAGTGCAATTGAAATATTAATGAGTGCAATTGAAATAGGGTTAAGATATTGATGATGCTACAAAAATACCTTAAAATATGTAAGTCACTGAAGTTTGGAAGCTGGGTCACAGTGACCAGATTTGATATGGTTCAGTTAGTCTCCATAAGATGCATCCACATACCAATTCTTGGAAGTGTAGGTAAATTTGGTTCGAATATATTGGGAGTGTAATAAAGAAATAGCTGAAAATACTAAGGTAACTTGAGCTTAAAAATTGGGTCACAAAAACCTAGTTTGGGTATGGCTGAATTAACTTCCTTGAGATTCCAATTTTCATGTATAAGTGAAACAGAGGCGATGATGTTGATAGTGTAATGTAATGAAAATATAGCTGAAAATAAAAGTCTTTCAAGCATGAAAATTGGGTCACATTTATCTAGTTTTGGTATGGTTGTGTTACTCTCCTTGAGATGCATCTACATACCAATTTGTATGAGTGTAGGTGAAATAGGATTCATGGTACTGAGGGTATAACAAATGGAAAACTACAAATTCAAAAGACACTCAAGCATGTGAATTAGGTCACAGTGACCTAATTTTCATATGGTTGATATACTTCTCTTAAGATGCATCCACATACCAATATTCATAACAGTAGGTGAAATAGGGTCTAAGATACTAAGGGTGTAATGAATGAATATCTGAAAATACCACATTCACTAATGAATGAAAATTGGGTCACACTGATGTAGTTTTGGTATGGCTGAGTTACTTTTCCTAAGATATATCAACATATCTGTATTTCATGACTGTAGGTGAAACTGGGTCATAGTGACTTAGTTTATGTATGACTGAGTTACTCTACCTGAGATGCATATACGTGCCAAGTTTCATGTGTATGTGAAATAGGGACCAAAATATTGAGGGTGTAATTAACAGATAGCTAAAAATACAAAGGTCACTCAAGCATGAAAATTATGCCCCAGTGAGGCAGTTTTGGTATGGGTGAGTTATCCTCTCAGAGATGCATCCATATAACAATTTTCATGAGTCTAGGAAAAATATGGTCCAAGATATTGTGGGCATAATGAATGAACCAACAAATGAAATAATGAACAAATGAACACATGAATGACAACCAAAATGCTATATTCCCTCCAGCTTTGTTGGCATGGTGATAAAAAAATTAATAACTTTGTATAACTAAGTTCAATTCGAATGACCTCTAAACAAATATTTTGATGTATGTCATTGTTATTAAAGCAATACTTTGAGAAACATCAAAGAAACTGGATTAAAAACTATTGTCCCAGAAGTGCAGAAAGGTACCAAGTGACATTTTTGTAGCTTTGAGAAAACTGAATCTGAATGCTTAACCTAAGTTGCAATATTCCACTTTTCAGACATTAGCTTGAAATCTCTCTGAAACATGTACAGCTCATGCTCATTATAATGCAGTAGTTGAAATCTCTCTGAAACATGTACAGCTCTCCCTTGTTATAATGCAGTAGTTGAAATCTCTCTGAAACATGTACAGCTCTCCTTTGTTATAATGCAGTAGTTGAAATCTGTTTGCCCTCATTATAATGCAGTAAATCTTTGAAACACATACAGCTCTCCCTCATTATAATGCATAAGTTGAAATCTTTGAAACATGTACAACAATCCCTCTTTATAATGCAGTAGTTGAAATCTCTGAAACATGTACAGCTCTCCCTCATTATATTGCATTAGTTGAAATCTCTGAAACATGTACAGCTCTTGCTCATTATAATGCAGCAGTTGAAATCTCTCTGAAACATGTAGCACTCTCCCTTGTTATAATGCAGTACAGTGGTCCCCCTCTTATAAGGCCACCCCTTCTGCAGCAAGAAAGTGGCCTTATAAGACGGGTGGCCTTTCTAGAGGGGGATCACACAGTTGTGAGTAATAACTACATATAAAGTATACAAGATGTAACTAATTTTTATATATTTAATATTTTCATTTAAAAATCACAGGAATATTATCTGGTTAAGGACTCAATATGATAAAACTAATATCAAAGTTATTTTAAAAAAATATGAATAATCATGAATCGTGGTGCAAAACCAAATTGTCGGTAAATTCTGGGCACAAACATTTGGTTGTAACTATCCCTGTACGTCCGTCGATTCCGTCTTCCCACTCAAATCAGCTGAATGTATATTGACGATGTTTATTTGAATATTTCTGACATAAAATTTCTCAGTAGTTATCAAAAGACTCTCGCTCTTTTCGTTAATTTAATTGCTTTCACTTTTTATTCTAAACTGAGAATGTCTGACGATATTTTGCGACAACTTATTCCTTCGCGGGCAATCATGCGAGAGGCACAGTGTTTACAACGGAAGTGAGTCTGTCACGTGATCGACTTTTTTTCTTCTTCTCCAGTCTGGTACCCGGTTATGTACATTTCATAATCTATTAGAGTGAAGCCAGAAAGGCTAACATACCATTTTACTATCTGGCGACCGGATGTCACGCTGATTTGAGCTGAACAATGCTGTGCTTATCAGCGGTTAGCTTTTGTCATCTTGATAATTATCGGTGGTAATAATAGCCAGTAATTATCAAAGTGACAAAAGCTAACATCTAAGGAACACATGGCAGTAAGGATAATCGGATTACTTACCTCTTTGTAAGGATTAAAGTTACTTTATTGGCATGTTGGAACAAAATGTCAATGTGTTGAATTGAGAAATTAAAAAATATTATCGAGATTTTACTCTGTAAACAACCATTATGTGGCCGCTCGTGAGGGCAAATTTGACCGTTTTTGCACTAAAATGCTGGCCGCTGGTCACGTTAGAGGGGTGGCCGTCCTTGAGGGGTACTTTTGAACACAAACTCGTCGGTGCCAAGGGATTGTGGCCGTATAAAGCGGGTGGCCGCTGGTCAGGGGGGCCGTTCAAGAGGGGGACCACTGTAGTTGAAATCTGTTTTCCCTCATTATAATATAGTAGTTGAAATATCTGAAACATGTACAGCTCTCCCTCATTATAATGCAGTAGTTGAAATCTCTTAAACATGTACAGCTCTCCCTCATTATAATGCAGTAGTTGAAATCCCTCTGAAACGATTACTGCTCTCCCTAATTATAATGCAGTAGCCAAAATCTTTGAAACAAGTACTGCTCTCCTTCATTATAATGCAATAGTTGAAACCTTTGAACGTACAGCACTCCCTCATTATAATGTAGTAGTTGAAATATCTGAAACATGTACAGCTCTCCATCATTATAATGCTGTAGTTTAAATCTCTCTGAAACATATACAGCTCTCCCTTATTATAATTCAGTAGCCTGAATCTCTTAAACATGTTTCCTTGGCACCTTAATGTACCATGTAGTATGTGATACATGGTACCTTCCTGCACAAGTAAATAATGCAGAAGTATGTAATAAAGCAATCACTAAAAAAAAATTCTGTATGAAAGAACCAAGTGGCACTTGGAACCTTCTTTTAAAAGCAGACAATTAAGAAACTACTAAATGTTTTTATGTCAGAAGTCAAATGGCACTTAGTTACTACTAAATGTTTTTGTCAGATTTCAAATAGCACTTAGTTACTATTAAATGTTTTTATGTCGTAAGTCAAATGGCACTTAGTTACTATTAAATGTTTTTATGTCGTAAGTCAAATGGCACTTAGTTACTACTAAATGTTTTTATGTCAGAAGTCAAATGGCACTTAGTTCCATCCTGCTTGAAGCATAATGAGACTTTCTGGACAATTGTTCCAAATTACATAACTGAATTGCTTATATATAATAGTTGCTTAGTAATGATAATGGGTATGGGTGTCATTTTTTTCCCCAAATTACATTACTGAATTACTTATATATAATAGTTGCTTAATAATGATAATGGGTATGGGTGTCATTTTTTTCCCCAAATTACATTACTGAATTACTTATATATAATAGTTGCTTAATAATGATAAGGGATACAGGTGTCATTTTTTTTACCCAAATTACATAACTGAATTGCTTATATATAATAGTTGCTTAGTAATGATAAGGGGTACAGGTGTCATTTTTGTTAGAGAGTAGGAGACAATCTATTCTACAGTACATTTATATACCCAAAACTAAAAAAAAAAAACAATGTCACTTTGTACCTTTCCGCACTAATGGGAAAATACTAGAGAGATATTCACAATAAACATAAATATATTTATCTCTATCGTATACTGACACATGATATAAGTAATTCTGCATATGTAATGTAGCAAGGTCAACCACATCCTTACTTTTGGATGGGGGGTGGGGGTGGGGTGGAGACTGCAATAACCCCAGCCACATCATGCCTCCTGTTCTTATTACACCCTATGCACTGAGTCATAAGCATAACATTGGGTATTAGTGGATAGTGCTGTGTCCCTTGACTACTCTGCAAAGTTTTTGCATTAAAATTGTCTGCATGCTTGGATTTTACAAAATTAAGTTGAACATACATAAGAAATACAACTGAGTAAGTACAAACATACAAAGATTCCTGTACATATGTATTCAAAGCAAAAACATACTTTCTCTAGGTACCAGGAAGGAGCAGATGAGTAATCCTGATCCCATGATTCTTCATGCTCACTGCCATGGAAACCAACTCTGACCTTGTACACTTCACCAACATCAGCTTTGACCTTCACCTGTGGAAAAATAAATGTTCCTCTAGCTAATAAAACACAATGCGTGTATTTTTCTAATGCACAATCCACTGGCATGCAAAATCTTGCCAATTTTAATTTCCACCAACTAAGCAGAAGTTAATCACTTGCAGCAACAATGAAAAAAAAAATGTGGATTAAGACACACATATTTAATGTGAAAAAAAGCTTAAGTTAGGTACTGAGGTTCCATTTCAATGAATCATAATTAAACAAAAAGTGAAAATGAAGTTAATTAAGAAACATGATATTTATAGATTATTCAGATAATATCCAAATGAATGTGTGGCTTTTAGCTTTTAGCTCACCTTTAAAAAGTATATGTGAGCTTATGGCATATCCCTGGCATTGTTGGCATAATCTGCAGTTAATGATGTAGCAGTTTTGGCTGCCAGCTTTTGCCATTATATCTTCATAGAACTTACTCGGGGTATTTTTTGCATCATTCTGAACCATGCCTGGGGAGAATGAGTTACAGTGACATATACTTTTTTGCATAAATTACTTTATTATTAAATGTTAAACCCAATGTAAATGTTAGGTCTTGGACAAATCTCTGGCTGTAGGCACGATATGTTCATGGAGCTTTGTCAGGGTGTTTCTTGCATCACTCTGAACCATGTGAGGGGATTGTAGGTCACAGAAACCTACTTTTTTGACAGCAATAAATGTTGTTTACAGGTTAAACCCCATTGCTGTATTCTTAGAATTTGGTCAGGGTGTTCCTACATCATTCTACACCATAGGTTCTCAAACTATGGGTCATGGCCCACTTGTGGCCATGGCTTGATGCAAGTGATATATTAGCCCCATAGAGAATACGCAGAAGTGGGCCACAGGAGCAAAAAATTTGAAAACCATAGTTCTAAACCATCCCAGGTGAAAATTGGTCACAGCGACCTACTTTTCTTACACAATTATGACTTTTTTATTTACAGGGTAACCACAGTGTAAATGTTTTGTCTTCACAGCAATTTCCAGCTATAGGCATTGTCTGTTCATGGAACTAGATCAGAGTGTTTCTTCTTTCATTCTGAACCATCCTAGGGCATGGAGGTTGGAGTGACATACCTTTCTTACAATAGTGACTGTTGTTTACAGTTTAACCCCAATGTAAAAGTAATGTCTTAATAGCAAATCTCCACCAAGGTGAAAGTCACTCACAGTGACCTGCTTTTGTTATACTAATGTTTTTACTACTAACAGGTTAACCCCAGTGTAAAAGTTTGTTTTCCTGGCATATCTCCAGTTGTAGGCATGGTATCTACATGGAACTTGGTCAGGGTGTTTCTTTCATTATTGTTCCCCTCCTCCAAATGAAAGTAGGTCAAAGTGACTTACTTTTCTTGCACTCATTACTTTGCTGTATGCAGGTTATTCACAGCATTAGGCAAAGACAAACTTATGGGTGAGCTTGGTTATTGCTCCAAACTCTTGTTATACAAAGTAAAAAACAGGAGCATGAGCAGATTGACTTTGATTACAACATTTAAATAGCAATGAACAAGATTACAACAAGGTGTTTAACTGTAACCATGAATCCCCTTGCCAACATGAGCAAATTTGGAGTAGCTGACAATATACAGATTGGTATGGAAGAAAATACAAGTCACTCCAGCCCAAAATTAGATCACAGTGACCTATTTTTGGTATAGCTGAGTTATTCTCCTTGAGATGCATCCATATATCAATTCTCTTAAGTATAGGATCCAAAATATTGAAGATGTAATGAATGGATAGCTGAAGAAAAAAAAGTCACTCAAGTGTGAAAATTAGGTCATCACAAACATGATGTAATGTATATACTCGCGTATAAGCTGATACCAACTGCAAACTGCATGATGTAATGTATATACTCGTGTATAAGCTGATACCAACTGCAAACTGCATAGACCCAGATCTGCCATCGCATAATGCGCTGGCAGATCTGGGTCTATGCAGTTTGTAAGGACTAATCAGTAGAACAAACAACATAGGCCCTGATCTGCCCCACATTATGCAATGGCAGATCAGGGTCTATGTTGTTTGGATTTGGACCCAGCTTATATGTGAGTACATATGGTAGTTCTGGTATGGTTAAGTTTCTCTCCTTGAGATGCATCCACATACCATAACAAAATCTCAGTTGTAAAGGCATCAGATGCCTATATCACCCTTGATTAAAAAGGAATAAGCATTAAATGAAAGTGTTCATCTCGAAGAGTTTGTTTAATACCTCCATTGTGGATAATGCTGAAATCTGCACCAGTTGGAGTCGCATATATAGGAATAGGTTTTGGTAGATAATAATGTATTATTTCAAAATAAATAACAAAAAACTAGATCCTTTTCTCATGTGTTTTATATGTTATGAATTTTGAAGTATTCAAATGTAATTTAGTTTGCTATTAGTCTTATAAAACTTTTCGTAGCGGACCACATAAATTGGAATCAGTGAATTGGCTTGCGTGTGATGGGGTACAAGTTTTAGTCTTATCCACAATGGAGGTGTTACACAAAATTTTGAGATGATGACTGTCACTTTAATGGTTTCTTCCTTTAAAAAAGAGTGACATATTCTTCTTCTGTTCCTACCACTGAGATTTGTATCTACAGGTAAGTAATGTAGTTTTAAACATATGTTATTCATTATATCAGTATCAGCGAGCTATGAATAGTTAAACATGGTTCTCCTAATATCTGTAAAGTCAATTATGTCGCAAGACACTGATCCCAAACAAGCGACTTTGTGTGAAGACAAAACACCACTTCCTCATTTCTGTGTACAATGATAACTTATAATGTGCAGCCAGGTGTGGGACCCATTTTGTTTTGCTTATAGAAAAGGCCAAACATAGGCTCGTATATTCTTAACATAAAAATATATATCACTCATTTCATTGTTGAAAATGGCAGTGTGCTGAAATTTATAGCAGACATTAAGAAATGTGCAAATTTTAATACAAAATGATATATTTTGTAAAAATGTTTTAAACAAAATATTTTCCCACCAAATAACACCACACAAGACGAAATATCGATCAATAAAAATACTGGTAAATGCCTACTGTTGGCAACATTTTAAGAAATAAATACCAATTAGCGCTTTCAATATAATCATTATAAATGTCACATGTCCTCTTCTATTCAAACATGAAAAGAGCCAATCACTGTCATGGCAATGATCGTGAGGACTTTTTAAAAAATCACACACCACAGACAAGTTTTTGCCTTTGGATAATCTGTGGATTGTTCTTCAAAATTTAAAGTGATACATTCAAAAATAAATTGCAAGGAACATAACTCTACAAGGAAGACTGCTTAAGAAGCTGATCAATAGTATAGTTCAATTAAAGTCATTGATGAATGGAATGTAGGTCAGTGACCTACTTTTGACCTGATGATGTAAAACTAAACTGACCAAATGCCCAAAATATTAAATCTAGGTCATTGTGACCTACTTTTGATATGGCAATTAAGTTCTCTCCAAGCTGGACCCGCACAACAAACTTGGAAGTGCCTGAAAAATTGTTCTAAAGCAATGCAAAACTTAACCGAGGTTTGATGGAGTGATGGACTGACAGATGTATAGATGGGCAGAAAGATATGGTTAACATTACATGACCCTTTCATATTTTTTGTGGATCATACAAAAATGGTTTGTGTTCTCTAAAAGAATTTCAAACAGTGGGCATCGTGGTAACAAGAAAGAGGGTGTTAAAACTGACCTGATAGAGCAAACAAAAAACAAAAACTTTAATTTCATACTTTTCACAATAAATTGTAATAAAAATAAGTAAACATTTTTTTTTTTTAAAACAAAGAGAAAAGTCTGAGAAATGCCTATAAATACAAAGAAGTGAAATTTAAATGTACAATCTCTGCATATGCATAGAACCAAAACCAAATATTAACCTATCTACATAAAACAAACTTAAAATGCAATATTTAACCTCAAACTTTTCTCCATTTATTGCAAAAAGGTGAAATTCAAAATGCAAAGTTCCTTCTGACAAGCAATAAACAAAACTTAAAATGTATATTTCAACCTGTTGTCTACATAGAATAAACTACAAATGCAAACATTAAACTAAACAATTTTGAAATAAATTGAGAAATAATCAGTGCTGAATAAGGTCAGGAATATGCTATTTTTCACACAGAAGTGAAACTGAATGCATAGTTACTATCCTATGAGTTATAAATAAAACCTTACACACAAATTTTAACCTGCCCTCTACACAGAGCAAACCTTTTAACACATAACTTAACCTCAAACGTTTTTCCTCAAATTGTGAAAATCAGTAAAATTGGGTAAACAAATATCAAATAGGGTCAGGCACTTGCTAACAAACAGAAATCATTACAATTTAAATATATGGTGCCTTCATATGCCAGCACAGTACAATTTAAATGTATGGTGCCTTTATATGCCAACACAGTACAATTTTAATGTATGGTGCCTTCATATGCCAACACATTACAATTTAAATGTATGGTGCCTTCATATGCCAACACAGATGCAGACACCAACAACAATGGGGGTCATAGCATAAACTGTCCTGTACTTCGAGCTAAAAAATGGATCCATAGTACTAACGTCTTCATATCCGCATGTATCAATACTTACATCAAATGCATCTATTTGTCCCCTGTTGAATCTGAACCCCTCCTGGTCCCCTATTATTATTGGCTCACTCTGCCCCTTTGTACCATAAAGGATCAATTCAACTGCACTTTCTGTCCCTTGTCTGGGATCATCCCCTGTAGTTGTCATCACTCTCCAAAGGTTACCTGTAAAATCCAGGATTCATCTCTGTTTAATATTTAGAAAACTCAAAATACAATGTTTGAATTTTCAAGAATGAGTCCAGAAATGAGGGTTCCATGGAACAACATGTCTTCCTTACAAACTGTAAAATATTCCCTCAACTGCTGCTGCTGACAGTTGTAAAAGTGATACCTCTTGCATATGCTTTGCTGGTGAGACAAAAATATAGTTTTTCAGTATTTTCATTTTATATCCGTAATTTAAAAAAGAGAATAAACTAGAGCTATTAGTGATGGATTCATTATAAAGGGCACCAGTCACAAAAATTTGATTTGTAGGACCTTAAACTGAGAAATTTGTGTGGGGAAACCAAAGATAGAAGAACATTGGCATTCAGGGGCCATGACACATCTAAATGATGATAAGGAATGCTTGAAATCTAACTCCTTCAAGGACTCATCAATACATGTAACACATGTCATATCTCTGTCCAAAATGGAGTAGAGAAGACAAAGCCCATAAAAGACACACTAAGTCTATGAAACAATGTTCACATCAAATTACATTGGAATATGTTGAATTGTTCTTGAGTTATGATTACAAACAACATCCCATATAAAGATATGAAGTTTACTGACAAGGGCCATAACTCTGTCCAAAATAGTGGAGTTGAGACAAAACCCATAAAAGACACATCAATATCTATGAGGGAATGTTGTCACCTAACTCCATCAAAATATGTTGAATGGTTATGAATGAAGATTTTGAATGGTTCTTCAGTTATGCTGATTGTAAGCGACATTCAAATTTTCATATGAAGACAACAATTTGCTTGACAAGGGGCATAACTTTATCCAAAAATGAGACTTAACCCATAAATGGCACATGTAAATCTAGGTGACAATGTTCATACAAACTTGCATCCAAGTATGCTTAATGGTTCTAGAGTTATGCCAATTAAAGATATGTGAAGATATGAAATTAATTGTCAATGAACATAACTCTATACAAAATGGAGTTCACAAGACAAATGAGAATGTACGCATTGAATTTTAAGAGAGTATGTTGAATGTTTCCTGAGCTATGCTATTTACAAGGATCTCTTTAAGTGGAGATTTAAAATTTCACAATTAGACAAGACTTACCAAAGTTGCAGTTTCATTGGGATTTTATGAACTTGTAAATGCCTGAAGGATCACACAAGATGGAATTGGCCATGTGATGAGTCAGTGAGTCGATCCAAGTTCAGTGAGTCAGTATTTGAACTTTATTGCTGTACATAAAGTTCATCGATTTATCAATTTATCAGTTGACTGCTGTGTCCCTCAGACAGTTTGCACACAATGGCAGAGTCTGGACAAATTAATCTGATTAAAGAAAACTGGATTATTGCATGAAATATTGCAAACCTAGCCAAGCAGTGTTTAGCTGATAAGGCCAAAGGTTTCTCCATCACTGTTACAACAGAATGTAATAATTCCTAAGGTTTAACAACAGTGTGAAATGATAACCCTGTAGTGGTGTCACAGCAGTCACTGATAAATTGATGAAGTTTTTGCACAGCAATGGTGGGAAAGTTCTCAAAACATTAGAGTAAGTTCATGTCTTGGGTAGCTACAAATTTTCATCAAAGTTCTGTTATAAAATTACTATAATCCTGAAAAGTAAAATACTTGATAAACTTGCTGACTCTGGACCAATTCACTGACCCATCACTTGGCCAATTCCATCTCATGTGGTCCCAAGGCACTTACAGGGGAAATAAAATTGATGGAAAAAGTGCAATAACTCTATCAAAATTGGATCTGAAACAATGAACCTTTAATAGACACATCTATATTCACCTGTCAAATGGTATCCAATTATGTGTAAGGGTTACAGTGCTTTGATGATTACAAGAAGTGTGAACAGATGGACAGATAGACTGATGGACAGAAAGGATGGATGAAAAGGTGATTACTAAAGGGATTCCACATTATTTAACCTTTATATAAAGAACATCTGTACATAAAGGACATCATTTTATTGTCTCCAGGGTGTCCTTTGTAGAAAGGTTGCAATATACTCAATTTGGAATGATATCTGAAAACTTTTTTAAAAAACTAAAGTGTTTGCAAAACATATCCCTGTGCTCCTCCTGCCTTGTCCTTCCCATCCCAAATCTGTGCCCCTAGGGTCAAGTCCCTGCAGACCCAAAGACCAAATTCAGCTGCATATTTGATTTAATTTTTTTCATTCTGAATAAGTATATATTTAGTTATTGGGTTGAGATCTCAAAAGTGCCTAAACCAATGGTCCCATTAAAACCCCCATTTGACATGTGTTGACACATTTGTCAGTAATCACAAACCATTCTCATATAAGTTAGTCTCATTATTTGGGAGTTATTTTACTTCGTAGAGATTAGCTAAAAAGCAAAAACTGATTTGACAAAAGTGTCGGTTTTAGAGAATCTTACATCCGGATGATGAAGAGTGGATCCCAGGTCAATGAGATAAAGTTTGCATGATCAACTGGGAATAACATTTTAAAAACTCGATGAAATTGGGAATCATGCATGATTTTAACATTTTTGCTGTGGAGATTGGAGTCCATTTACATAGTAATTGTGGCCATTTTTTCAGCCCCTGAGTAACCTAAAGCAATCTGATATGTCAATCATATTCCCTCCACTTCTACGGTGTTATCTGGTGATAACACATGTGAACAAGATCTCAGTGGGAATTAGTCTTTTTAATTTACAGAATATTCTCTGAGAGCCAAATGAAAAAAAAAGCAATAAAGAAATACAATCTAATCTTATTAATGAGACAACTGTTTATCCAAATAAATATCATCCTTACACAATACCAAATTGGAGTCATTTTCTTCAAGGTTACTTAAATTGTTACTTGTTTATTCAGCAGCTGTGTTAATCCAACATTTTTAAAATCAATGGTTTTGTCAGATAAACAGAACTACACGGTATTTACCCTCCACTGGAGATTTGGGTGGCGGTACCATAGTGTCCTCTTTGTCTTCTTTCTCAACCTCTTCCTGTTTGGGCTCTGATACGTTCACAAGGGGTGGAGCTACCTCTGAATCATCTCCTGATCTACTGACAGCAAAGCCAGAATGTAAAGTTCTCTCAATTTGGTGGTCATCTTCTTGTTCATCCAGCCATCTAGAATTAAAGCAATAAATAATATGAAATTAAATTTGGTTGATGATTTATAAATGACAAATTGCTTAGAAGGCTAAATTGGCAACTGATCTTGCAAGAAAGTGTAAACAAACTCACTCAGTGAATTTTATACAAGTCAATAAAGTCACAAGCTGATGCTACATTTGATTCAAATGGTGATATTTTTATTCTTGAACACTGGCTTCTTGCAATAAAAAAAAAAGAACCACAACAAAAAACAACGTGGAAAGCATATCACCCACCTGGTTTAACCTGAGCATGAAGCAAAACTGACAATTTAAATAGAGATCACATATAGTATGCTAAGTTTAAATGTTTGCTAGAATACGTGGGAAGAATCAGAACTTAAAGATATCTAAGAAATGTCATAGATTAATACAGATGAAGTAAAACAGTGAAAATTTGACATGTTAAATGTTGTTTTATGTTAAACCTCATACCAAATTCGATTCCAATCCATAAAGTCCTTCCAAAATTATTTAGTGGAAATGAAATTAGCAATGGACTGACATGACAAAACAGACATGCATGGGTAGCATTCTAAGCCACCGCCATAAATATGGTGGGAACATAAAAAAAGAACATAATGGTCTATTTTCTTTGCTCAGAATTCTAAAAATTACTTGTACTTTTTCTTCCAATTCCTCATACTACGTTAATTCTTTTCTCTCAGGATGTTTGTTAAGGTGACCCCTTATATAGAGGTCACTTTTCTAAAAAAGTAATTTGTATCAAGTCCCTAGAGTGCCCAGTTATACAGGTTAGGCTGTATTTTAACTCACTTGTTGCAGACAAAGATGACCTCTCTTGAATCTGGAGACTGCTGCACCACAACTTTCTCCAGGTACCAGCCATTTCCTGGAAATCAAAGCAGACTCTTTCATCAATTTAAATCAGAAAGGATACACAGCCTATTTATTATCAACCAGCCACCATCTAAATTACCATCTACTTTTCCAGCTGAGCCATCTATTTTAACAACACTGTAAATTTTTCATTTAATTTGTTGCATTGACTTAGCATTGTACATTTTAATTTTCATCTGGCTTCTCGAAAAGATAAAGAGAAGGCTGGATACACAAAATCTACAAATTACCTGTATCTATGATTTTAGTTATAAATAGATCATGCCTTCTTGGCCTAAACTGGTTTCTTTATTGGACAAATTAAGTCACACATTTCTTATTTTATGAGAATGTCATGAAAGGGTATTTGGAAAAAGTACCATATATACTCGTGTATAATACTGTACCAACTGCAAACTGCATAGACCCAGATCTGCCATCGCATAATGCGCCCGCAGATCTGGGTCTATGCAGTTTGTAAGGACTAATCAGTAGAACAAACAAACATGGACTCTGATCTGCTGGCACATCATGCGACGTCAGATCAGGGTCTATGTTTTTTGCATTTGGACTCGGTTTATTTGCGAGTATATACGGTATGTGCCAATCACCATAAAATGTGGTGAAAATGAAAATGAAAATGAAAATTATTTATTGAAACTCATGAGAAGGAAAATCTATTATAATGAATAAGAATAATTTGACTCTCCAGCAAGTTGCAATGAATTCCTTCTATGTACTCAGTCAACAGAGGCTTTACCCTTTGAAATGTCAGGAAAAGTTTGTTCAGACTCCCTTTTTTTACCCTTACTTCTCAAAGTATGCATTAAACTGAGGATAACTTTTAAAATATATTAATTTTCAAATGCAAAATTCCATTTACAGCTATAAATTACCTGAATAGTGAAATATAAAGGGAAACAAATTAGTCTTTCAACACGATACATATAACTCACTTCAACAGTTCATGTTCTGTGTTCTTTTGCTGCACTGGGTGATTACAAATTGTAAGTTGTTTTAAAATGTTTAATTAAAATATCCTGATTAATTAAAAATATGTCCTGAGGACATAATGTTACGAGACAATTATTTGTCCTATTTTTAAATGATGTGATGAGCATGGAAGAATGTTTATTTGTCTTAAAATGAAACATTTCATACAAAGTAAAAGAGACCACAAAGAGCAATGTGATTCAGAATAATGTTAAAGTACAGACTGAGTAATAATTTATTACACACTGAATTCATTTCTGATTCAGAATAACGTTAAAGTACAAACTGAGTAATAATTTATTACACACTGAATTCATTTCTGATTCAGTTTATTACACGCTGAATTCATTTCTGATTCAGAATAATGTTAAAGTGCAAACTGAGTAATAATTTATTACACACTGAATTCATTTCTGATTCAGAATAACGTTAAAGTACAAACTGAGTAATAATTTATTACACACTGAATTCATTTCTGATTCAGAACAATGTTTAAGTACAGACTGAGTAGTAATTTATTACACAGTGACTTCATTTCTGATTCAGAATAATGTTTAAGTACAGACTGAGTAGTAATTTATTACACACCGAATTCGTATCTGATTCAGCATAATGTTAAACTTGAGACTGATTGATAATTTATTACTCATTTAATTCATATCTGATTCAGCATAATGTTAAGTTACAGACTGAGTGATAATTTATTACATGCTGAATTTATACCTGATTCAGCATTATGTTAAATTACAGACTGAGTGAACATTTATTACAGACTGAATTTATATCTGATTCAGCATAATGTTAAGTACAGATTGAGTAATAATTTATTACACAGTGAATTCCTATCTGATTCAGCATAATGTTAAATTAGAGATTGAGTGATAATTTGTTACACACTGAATTTATACCTGATTCAGCAAAACATTAAATTACAGATTGAGTAATAATTTATTACACACTGTGAATTCATATATGACTCAGCAAAATGTTCATGTACAGACTGAGTGATCATTTTTTACACACTGTGAATTCATATCTTATTCAGCATGTTTAAGTACTGACTGAGTGATAATTTATTGCACAGGTTGAATTCATATCTGATTCAGCATAAAGTTTAAGTACAGATTGAACGATAATGTATTACACAATGGTAAAGTATAGACTGAGTTATAATTTATCACATACTGTGAATTCATATCAGTATAAAGTCTATGTACAGATTGTGGAATAATTTATTACACACTGAATTCACATCTGATTCAGTATAAAGTTTTAAGTACAGACTGAGTGATAATTTATTACACACTGTAAATTCATTTATTTCAGTGGGTATCACATTTTTGAATGTTTTAAAGAAATTTACATTTGTTGGTAGTTACATTTTGTTTAGTACTGATGTCCAACCAGTTCTCTGTATAAAATACACACTATTTCACTTTTCAAAATCAGCTTTCAGTATATTTTCATCAGTAAAACGACACAAATTACTTTACCTATTTATTTATCACAAACTATCGCCAAAGTCATTCTTTCATAAGTAATTGGCTGCTTAGGTTATTTCTAAAATTACCCCTAATTTGAGCAATGTCCCTATCCATTGGTTCAGGAACAGTTCTTGTCATCTAACTTTATGCCACTTTGTCATTTGAGTAATTTGTTTTATTTAGACAAGAGGATTTTTTCAATACACTTATTCCTTATATTTTAAAAATGATATATCACTTCAAAATTAAAAACTAATATAGAAATTATATCGTAAATGCTGAACACATTGCTGTCCAATTTTTTTCCAAACTGATTGATCTCAAAGTGATATACATTTAATGTTATTCATAGAGTGAATTCATCTGCCAGACATAATCCTTCCCATTTTTAATTCTTTGATGCATGTATTGTTTTAGTGATACATGATGTCTACTTATAATGAAATAAATGCCTTTATGATTTTCACCTATCAGTTTCCTATTGCACATGTGTGAATCAGGTACATGCTTCCCCTAGCAAAGCAATCTACATAAGACTGAAGCACTGTGATTCATGGCCACAATTTGAAGAAATACATTTGCAAATCATTGTAATAGGGTGGTATATAAACTTACTTTTACAGATACTTAGGATTTAGAAAATGTAGAAGTAAATACAATTTCAAAAATATATGTTTTTTATGAACCCTGTAAAGAACTGGTTTCTGACAAGAACTGGTAGGATTCCAGTAGAGAATAGGGTCCAATTGTCTTCACAGTTTGTTGGGCAATTAAATTTGTGGTTTGCAGTAGCCATGAAATTTAAATACATGAAAATTCATACCCCACAAATAACAGTAAATTCACAGTAAATCAGTGGCCAACATCATGGAAATGATGTGACTGCATTTCTTGCTATTTTGTAATTTCAGATTACCATGCAAAATACAAGTGAAAGAAAATTATAAAAGTAATATTTCTAACCTGACCCTTTAGAGTCATGCCCTATTACAATTTTTTCAACATCTCCCAAGTATACAGCCTCCAACTCAAACACATCCACCTGAAAAATATCGCAGAAAATTTATCAGTATAATAACAAGCTGATGATAGTAGTGTTAATGGCGATAATGTGTATTACTACCACAACTACTGTTGTTTCCACCTCCTGTGAGATCCCTCTCAAGAATGGCCACCCCCCTGATGAGGCCACCATTTTCCACACCAAGGTTGTGCATTTTACTGTTGTGTCCCCCCACCCTGGTGCTTTACCTCTTACATATATATCTTTTCATGGCAGAATGGGTAGAAGGGGTGACCTCATAATAGGGTGACCTCTGCACTACTTTATTTTCATCAAGCTGATTTTAGGCATGCAAATGGACAAAAATGACAACTACTGAACAAATTTCCTTTTTCTATACTATAATATGCACATGATCTCATCATATCAGTCCTTTCATACTAACTTGCTGCCTTTCATAGTACCCTTATATGAAGCACAAGCATTTTTAGCCTTTCTTAGTTGATCATTGCCTGGATTATATTTGTGGCAGTCCTCATCATTGTTGATCTCAACACTCAGGAGATGATGTAACATTACTGGATTCAGGTTTCCTCTGGAGTCAGCCTGAATTATCCTCAGAATAGAAAATGTCCTCTACTGATTCCACCAAGAAGTATAAATTGTTTCCTGCCTGTGGTTAGATTCAGGTTGCTGACTGCCTGCCAGAACTGCTCAAGATTGGTGCTATCTGGGTGAAATTTAGGAAGTTTTTCTTAACATTGACTTTACAGGAATGGCAGAATGCATATTCATGTCCTCTGAACTTGTTTCTAACCAATGAAATTCCTGTTTCTATCCATTATTGAGTTTTGTGTGATATTTTGGTTTAGATTTTGGCGTTTTAGCATTAGAAGATAACAATGCTTAGATATCTTGACAAAATATAAATACGGATGCCAAACTGACTTGTTCTATGCCACTTGAGCTCTTTAGTAATGACTAATCTAACCATAATCCATTATGTTTTTAATACTTTCTGAATGACTTCTGATCACACATAATGTAATCCATCTCAATAAACTTGAAACATCGAAGCCAAACTGACCCTGCCGAAAGAATCCAAGCAATGTTAATTGTTTTATGCTGCTTGAGCTCTTTAGTAATCCAACCATAATCCATTAATGTCTTTAATCTTTTCTGAATTACTACTCATCACACATGTATAATCCAATGATTACAAACTTCAAACATCAAAACCAAACCAATCCTGCTGAAAGAATCCAAGTAATGTTAATTGTTTTCTGCTGCTTGAGCTCTTTAGTAATTCAACCATGATCCATTAACGTCTTTAATCTTTTCTGAATTACTACTGATCACACATGGTATAATCCAAAAATTAATTTTAGGTTATTGTTTGTTGAATTAGTAATTAAAGTGTCATGCTCGCCCTGTGTAAGCCAGTTCAGTCATGTGATCATAGGAAATCTTTACCATAAATATACTACATTGGAAGCAAGAAGTGACAAAAAAAAACAAGATTTCAATGAGTGATGGCTTCCCATGTATGAGACTTCCATTGATAATTATTTCAGTTTATTGATTTAACAAAAGCCAAAGGTGAATTTAAACTTGACAAGTCAAACAAGAGCCTTACAAAATGTCACTGCTTATGAATAGAGTTATTTGAAGCAATAGTCAAACAGGAAAAACACTGCTTATGAATAGAGTTATTTGATGCAATAGTCAAACAGGAAAAACACTGCTTATGAATAGAGTTATTTGATGCAATAGTCAAACAGGAAAAATGAGACAATTGAATAGAGTTATTTGAAGCAATAGTCAAACAGGAAAAACACTGCTTATGAATAGAGTTATTTGAAGCAATAGTCAAACAGGAAAAACACTGCTTATGAATAGAGTTATTTGAAGCAATAGTCAAACAGGAAAAACACTGCTTATGAATAGAGTTATTTGAAGCAATAGTTAAACAGGAAAAACACTGCTTATGAATAGAGTTATTTGATGCAATAGTCAAACAGGAAAAACACTGCTTATGAATAGAGTTATTTGAAGCAATAGTCAAACAGGAAAAACACTGCTTATGAATAGAGTTATTTGAAGCAATAGTCAAACAGGAAAAACACTGCTTATGAATAGAGTTATTTGATGCAATAGTCAAACAGGAAAAATGAGACAATTGAATAGAGTTATTTGAAGCAATAGTCAAACAGGAAAAACACTGCTTATGAATAGAGTTATTTGAAGCAATAGTCAAACAGGAAAAACACTGCTTATGAATAGAGTTATTTGATGCAATAGTCAAACAGGAAAAATGAGAAAATTGAATAGAGTTATTTGAAGCAATAGTCAAACAGGAAAAACACTGCTTATGAATAGAGTTATTTGAAGCAATAGTCAAACAGGAAAAATGAGGCAATTGATCTTTTCTCATTCTAATTAATGATTTGCCAAAATGTAGCTTGCAACTACAAATTTCACCATTCTCATTATCATAATGTACCAACTGAAATAAATTATACCTGATTTACTAGCAAAGAGAATGACAATCAGAATTCTTATTTACAGTAAAACTTGGATAGCACAAAAACTGATAATTCAAATATTTGCAAATTGCATCACCCACATGACTTGCTTAGTCCTGTCTTAAAGACTTTCAGTTGCCTCTAACCTTGAAAACTAAAAAGAAAACCAAAACTTGAAAAAGAGGCCCAAACAGACCCAAGGTCGCTAACCTGGCTGAATATCTGCCTAATAGCTGCATGCAAGACTAACTGGGTCAGTACGATGATTTCTGTAAAAAATGCTTCATATTCTGTTATTGTTTATGAACAACTGTTTAAAGATTTCTATATTTTTAGAATTTTCATCCATATCTTGTTACAGGTCAGCATCATTTGTATAAAACTGAAAGGTCTGTATACCAGGATGCTTTTTGTAAAAAAAAACTGGTTCAATTCTGTTGAGCTTTTTTTGACAAGAAGTCATTTAAAGACTTCTCTATTTTTAGAAGCCATGGCCATATTTGATAGTAGATTAGCACCGTTTGTACAAAATTCAAAAGCCTTCATGTTAGGATGCTGTAAAATCTGGACAAATTCTGTTTTTTTGAGAAGAGGTTATTAAAGGTTTTAACATTTTTAATAACTGTGGCCATATTAGATGGCAGATTGACATCATTCAATCTGAAAGGCATTAATGCCAGGATGTTTTCTGTCAAAATTGTTCTAGTTCTTTTCAATGGTTTTTGCTGAAAAAGTCATTCAATTAGTTTTATATTTTTTGTAATGGTGGCTATATTTGATTGCTGATTGACATAAAAATGTAAATACTTGAAAGGCCTTCTTGCCAAAATACTCTCTGCTAAATTTTTATTTTAATTGTCTGGTGGTTTTTGAGAAGTTGAAAATAGAAAATGTTGATGGATGGACATGGCACAACTGACAATAAATAATGCACAACAACTGCAAGGCCATGCCATAAGTTCACTTGACCCTTCAACTAGGTGAACTTATAAAAGGTATGTATGCCAGAAGGTTTTGTTTAAAATTTGAGCAGTTTATGAGAAAATCATTTAAAGGTTGTTCTGTTGCTAATAATGGTGGACATATCTGATGGCAGATTGGCAACAATTGGAAAGGCTATCATGCCAGAATGGTACCTGAGACATTTATTCAAAACTGGTACTCTATTTTGGAGAAGAAGTAGTTCAAATTTTTTTTTATTTTAAGAAATGGCAGCTATATTTGATTTGGATGAGCATAATTTTCACAACTTTGAGAGACCTTGATGCCTTGATGTGGTTTGTGAACTTTAGTAAAAATCTGTTGATCAATTCTGGAGAAGTTGAAATTAGCAAATGTTGATGGACAATGGACACCATATGACAGACAAAGCACGATATTAAATAACCATACCATAAGCTTACTTGGACTTACAACCAGGTGAACTTACAAAAAATCTGGGCTCATGGCACTTCAAGTTTTAAAAGTTATATTATACCATGTGTATATTTCATCTTTTCAGTAGACTGACCAAATTGTAAGGAAGATTTTAAATCAGAATATGCAAAACCTACTTGATTTTGTTTGAATTTCTCTGTGTTGGAGACAGAATGTTTGAGGAATCTACGACCAGTCATTCCCCGATCTCCGTGCAATTCTATGTAAACATTACTGTTGGTGCCTGCCTTGTGAACATCTCCAACGTGGATAGTGACAATGTAGTTCATTACTGAAAATAAATCATACATTCATCTAGCAATTTTATTAATACAGAAATCTTAAGTATCAGTGAATATGCATTAAGTGTTAAAATTCAAAAATCTTAATTTTTTCCCCTTTAAATACCAGATAGAGCAGTGTCTGAGGTACTGAGCTGATGGTAATTTTAAAAACATGCTTTTTTGTAATTTGGAACTGAAAATGTTATCATCATTATGCTGAAAAGCGGTCAGTGAAATAAAATGTTGGTATGGACAATTAAAAAAAACACACACACACACAAGTGGGCTAAAATACAATGCACAATAATGCACAACATTTTGGTGATACTTAAGCTGGAAACAAATGGTGAAAATACATTTGGTGGAGTGGAATATGATGTCTGATCATATTAATAATTTTATTACACAAACATGACATAGTTAACTTAATTTGTAAAAGTTAAACAAAATACTAGAATATTATTAGGTATTACTGTATCTGTGTTGTCCTTTATCACATATGATGACTTGAACTGGGTTGTATCACCTATTAGACTGACCTGCAGGGACCTGTACTGCTGGCCACATGATAGGAAACTCTTTCCAGCCATCCAGTTTGTTGTCCACCTGAACCCAGTCATTCAGCTCTGACACAAACATGTCTCCTGTGTCAGTATCCTCACAGCTGATCTACAACAGGCAGAACCAAGAGTATGGTACAATATTTATCGCACCCCCTGCAGGGTAATGTGAATGAAGATCTACATAAATAGGGACCTGGTATCACAAAATCAGTGCAATCACTCACAAAGCAGAAGAGCAGATAATTCAGACATGAAGTGATACTCATGCACTCAATAATTCTGCAGATGGTGTGTCTGTGCTAAGGCTATTCTAGTTCCATGTTTCTGAGCTTTTGGCCATGAACACGAGAACCTGTGTAGAAATCCTACATCACACTCATGTAATCTAGCAACAGACAAGAGCGATGTGTGAGCTCCATTAAATTCGAAAGGGAATTTTGTGACTTGCAGAGATCATTAGTTCAATTATTCATCTGTATTACTGGTAATAATTAAACATCAATTCACTAATTTAGTCTCTGTTATATAATTATCTGCCCATACCACTGTTGTCTCTAATGTCAAAACTGTTATTAAATGGAAGATGACAATGGTATGGGGAAAAGTATCATCAACAGAAGCTACATGAGTTAGGTTACCGTATATACTAGCTTTTAAGTCAGGTTCAATGGCAAACAACAGATCCTGACATGCCATTGCATAATGCACCAGAAGATCGGGGTCTATGTTATTTATTCTACTGATTACTCCTAACATACCGTATAGACCCAGATCTGCTGGCACATTATGTAATGGCAGACCTGGGTTTATATAGTTTGCAGTTGGATCTGACTTATAAGTGAGTATATATGGTATGCATACAAATGATTTTATATGAACATAAAAAATCAAGCTACTGACCTCTACAAGTCACACATCTCCATGCATAGTTCATTATCAAATATAGGCCTGGAAAATGCCAACTCATGTTTGAGGCATACAAATACAAACATCACCCATCATAATGACAGCTGTCACTGTCGAAGTGATGTCAGAAATTTTGACTAATTAGTTACTAGTTATTCCCACAGAAGTTATTCTTTTTCTATACAAATTCTTGAAAAGATCACAAACACACAAGGAAAGTTTGGTCAAGGTTTTGTTTCAAACTCTGTACTTACTGTTCTGATGTACCAGTCTTTAGGGACAGTATTATTAGTAAATCTCAAACTCTGTACTTACTGTTCTGATGTACCAGTCTTTAGGGACAGTATTATTAGTAAATCTCAAACTCTGTACTTACTGTTCTAATATACCTGCCTTTGGAGACAGTATTATTAGTAAATTTTAAACTCTGTACTTACTTTTCTGATGTACCAGCCTTTGGAGATAGTATTATTAGTAAATCTTAAACTCTGTACTTACGTTTCTGATGTACCAGCCTTTGGAGACAGTATTATTAGTAAATCTTAAACTCTGTACTTACTGTTCTGATGTACAAGCCTTTGGAGACAGTATTATTAGTAAATCTTAAACTCTGTACTTACTGTTCTAATGTACCAGCCTTTATGGATAGTATTATTAGTAAATCTTAAACTCTGTACTTACTGTTCTGATGTACCAGCCTTTGGAGACAGTATTATTAGTAAATCTTAAACTCTTGTACCAGCCTTTGGAGACAGTATTATTAGTAAATCTTAAACTCTTGTACCAGCCTTTGGAGACAGTATTATTAGTAAATCTTAAACTCTTTACTTACTGTTCTGATGTACCAGCCTTTATGGACAGTATTATTGGCAAATCCAACCCTTATCTTAAGCAACTCTCCAACATCATCCATCAGTTTCACCTGAGGAAAAGAAAAATTAATTAAGGCGTATAGCCCTTCTAACAAGTGGGACAAAAATGAAGTTGTGTTGACTTGATATCACAAATGAGGCACTGATTTGGACCATAAATTAATCCCTTGGCCACTGATGGCATCTGTCAATCAATGAACATATGACAGAGATTCTGATGTGCCAATGACTTAAACAATTCCCAGTTAGATGTAAAACATTACAATTGCCAGTTAGAGTTGAAACATACAATTGCCAGTTAGGGATGAAACATTACAATTGCCAGTTAGGGTTGAAACATACAATTGCCAGTTAGGGTTGAAACATACAATTGCCAGTTAGGGTTGAAACATACAATTGCCAGATAGGTGTGAAACATTACAATTGCCAGTTAGATGTAAAACATTACAATTGCCAGTTAAATGTAAATCATTACAATTGCCAGTTAGGTTTGAAACATACGATTGCCAGTTAGGTTTGAAACATTAAAATTGCCCGATAGGTGTGAAACATTACAATTACTGGTTAGGTTTGAAACATTACAATTGCCAGTTAGATGTGAAACATTACAATTGCCAGTTAGATGTAAAACATTACAATTGCCAGTTAGGTGTGAAACATTGCAATTGCCAGTTAGTGTGAAACATTACAATTGCCAGTTAGGTTTGAAACATTATAATTGCCAGTTAGGTATGAAATATTGCAATTGTAAGTTAGATGTGAAACATTACAATTGCCAGTTAGGATTGAAACATTACATTTGTCAGTCAGATGTGAAACATTACAATGGCCAATTAGGTGTGAAACATTACAATGGCCAGTTAGAATTGAAACATTACAATGGCCAGTTAGGGTTGAAACATACAATTGCCAGTTAGGGTTGAAACATACAATTGCCAGTTAGGGTTGAAACATACAATTGCCAGTTAGGTGTGAAACATTACAATGGCCAGTTAGGGTTGAAACATACATTTGCCAGTTAGGGTTGAAACATACAATTGCCAGTTAGGGTTGAAACATACAATTGCCAGATAGGTGTGAAACATTACAATTGCCAGTTAGATGTAAAACATTACAATTGCCAGTTAAATGTAAATCATTACAATTGCCAGTTAGGTTTGAAACATAGGATTGCCAGTTTGGTTTGAAACATTAAAATTACCAGATAGGTGTGAAACATCACAATTACCGGTTAGGTTTGAAACATTACAATTGCCAGTTAGATATGAAACATTACAATTGCCAGTTAGATGTAAAACATTACAATTGTCAGTTAGGTGTGAAACATTGCAATTGCCAGTTAGTGTGAAACATTACAATTGCCAGTTAGGTTTGAAACATTATAATTGCCAGTTAGGTATGAAATATTGCAATTGTAAGTTAGGTGTGAAACATTACAATTGCCAGTTAGGATTGAAACATTACAATTGCCTGTCAGATGTGAAACATTACATTGGCCAATTAGGTGTGAAACATTACAATGGCCAGTTAGATTTGAAACATTACAATGGCCAGTTAGGTGTGAAACATTACAATGGCCAGTCAGATGTGAAACATTACAATGGCCAGTTAGATGTGAAACATTACAATGGCCAATTAGGTGTGAAACATTACAATGGCCAGTCAGATGTGAAACATTACAATGGCCATTTAGATGTGAAACATTACAATGGCCAGTCAGATGTGAAACATTACAATTGCAAGTTGGATGTGAAACATTATTATGTACTGTATTTGACATAATAACAACACACACCTTAATAAGCACACACCCTTCTGTTTGGTCAAAACTTGCATCAAAATAGCCACTTCTAAATGCATGTGTTTGATCCCTGTATACCTCGTGGGAGGAAAGCAGCTGCTAAAGTCAACATAGAACAACATCATATTTTGATAACCTACCACCATGTATGCCTTATATATCATCACCATCTAACTTTAAGGGTTGAATCTGTCTTAGAAATGGTCTTAAAGTGTTTTAATGGACACAACCATATAAGGGGAGAGAATGAATCTACAAACAACTCTTCCAGTATCAACAAACACTTGATGAGGACAATGAATAGGACTCTGTCAGTGTGTGCTTATTACGATGAACTTTAACCAAATGAAATTTACCCAAATTATAAATAGGGATATCTACGTAGTTTTTAGTAGATATAAGGAAATATTTCACTCATGAAGTGGAAACATTTGTGTTGTCACTTGTGGTGAACATCTGTATTGTCACAATACTAATGTTTCCACTTCATGAGTGAAATATTTCCTTATATCTAATAAAAAAATGTAGATTTTCTTTTTATTATATATTTTACAGGCAAAATCAATTTGCATGGATTTGTTTCTCCATTCTCTGTCAATGCAATTAATGGTAGCATTACTACATCGATAAAAAGAAGTTCCAAAAGTTTAGAATAATTTTAGGACATCAACTGAATACAAATTTAGATTGTACACATAATGCTTCAAATTGTGTATTTGTCAAATTAATGAATCTTTTCATGTGAAAATGAAGAGATTTTTATTTTCAATAAAACATTTCTTGCGTGGATTGATACAGTGAACATTGCTGGGGTGGGGATATTATAGCAACATGATAGAATGCTCCAACAGACTTCAGAGCGTAACATCATTAAACAACAGATTTTAATGATTGTGAATTTACTTGTAAGGATTTTGGCTGCTATTTTTGTTTATTTTTTATTCAGACATGAATTTTGTGATTTGGCAGGTTTGTAGTCTATTTCGGTAACAGACGTTGCACCCAAATTTATATTGTCACTTAATTTCTGTTTGCAATCGACACTAATCAATGCCTGATTTCTCCATCATTTTCAGACATGATTATGATTGTGATGAGAGTTAAAATCGCTACTTAAACAATTTTATTACCATATATAATCAAGAGTTTTTCTTAAAAATGTGTACCATTTGTCATTGAGTGTAACAGGTATACAATGCTGTATGGGTGACACAGAATATCGAATAGCAACAGGTCATGTAAGTTCAGTCACTGACAATTTGCATGATTCATGTGGAAAACTATTTATAAAAAAGTTAATACCTGAAGCCTGTTTTTTGTCGTTTGGGGTTCATTTTCATGCATTCTTGATGGCGCCTTGTCATTGATTACTTAAATGTATACTAGAGGGTCAACAGTCTTTACACACTTTAAGATCTATTCATCCTGATGGGGAGAGAGAGGAAGGGTGGGAGACAGACAGACAGACAGACACACAGAGAGATGGAAAAGAAGAAGAACAAATAAAATGGGCCTAATTATGGAAAAACAGGTCTGAAGAACATACATAAGGGCAGATATACTTCCTCAATGGAAAAAGAAAGTAATTCCAAAAGTGATATCGCTACTGTGGCAATAAAAGTGGCATCACCACTGTGACAATATCATTTTTCTCCCACTGATATAATTCAATATTTCATTATGAAATATATAGTAATTTGTTTTAGCGCACAGTTTGCATTTAAAGTTGAATATGGTAATTGCATTTGAGCTGGTAGTGTTTGAGTGGTTGGATGAATTGGTCACCTATGTAGCTTTCACTATACCATCTTACTTGCATCATTTATGCGACTGAAATAGTGTATACTTGACTTGCTTAAGCCACATTACTGTCAACTCTGCACTAGTGTTACAACACTTGCTAAAATCAAACACACTCTTGGTTAACTGGCATTCAGATGGTTATGCTGAATTTAATTCTCAAAGTTATACTTACAAGGAAGGTGTCTTTTTGACCAATTTGGAATGGGTTTTCACTGCTTGACTTAAGATGCAGTGGCTTACTTTCCCCTTTGTTTCCACAGAAGATAATGACTGGTTCAAGGTCATCTGAGGATCCTTTCTGTCCCCCAGTCACAGTTTCAATTTTCATGGAACCATCTGTAAATGGGAATTTTCCAATTCAATTACTACTGATAAATTTCATGATATGCAAGTTATACTTGTGACTTTGTCTGAGTTTACTGGCAATTCAGCTATGATATTCCATCCTACATTCAGTGATTCTGGTGATTCCACATCCATTCTAGTGCATGTTATCTAGAATTCCAAATGGTATTACCTATGCTAATTTCATGCAGCAGATGGAAAGAACAGGAATGCCAAAGAAATACTTGAATGTGTTATTGTTTGATCAACAAGTAAAATGTATGGACTTGTTTTTACTTTTTTATTTAATAACACTCAATATTTGTCCTTTGATCTATTTATCCAACCATATATTGTATAAACTGATATCAATAGAGTGATTTCAAGAGCCAATTAAAGCTCTTCTTCAGTGTAATGGCTAACAAAGCAGATCTCACCATTAAACCAAAAATGTAGAATCAGTAAAACTAAAGAATGATCTGGACCCAATTTGGGAAAAATATACTATACAATCATCATCCTCAAACAATCATCGCACTTTCTTATTTTCATCTGGTTAAATTTTATTAAATATTTCTGTATTCCATCAAATTTGCTGACCCCAATTATACAGATTGTATGCATTTTATCATAATTTTGTATTAAATATCAGCAAAAATTTCCATCACTCTCTGGTCATGAATCTGTGAATGATCTATCAAGGAAACTCTTTTATGGCTGAATCACAAATATGTGAAGCAAAGAAATGATGTACATACACTAGATGTACATTTCTAACCAAGGTTAAAATTCTCAGACTACATAATTACTGTATGTACTCACGTAAAAGTCGGTTCCAAATGCAAACAACATAGACCATGATCTGCCGTCGCATAATGTGCCGGCAGATCAGGGTCTATGTTGTTTGTTCTACTGATTAATCCTTACAAACTGCATAGACCCAGATCTGCTGTCGCATAATCTGAGTCTATGCAGTTTGCACTTGGTATCGGCTTATATGCAAGTATATACAGTAAAATTATTTACCAAATAAAGAAGTTTGTCTGCATTAAATATAGGTTACAAAAATAAAACATTTGTCAGAATTATGATGTAATTTGTTCTATCAATATCATTTATTACTGAAATGGCATTCTACCCAACTTACTGGAAGATTTTAGACTCAGTATGTGGTCTACAGGTACAGCAACATTACTGTCCAGTACTGTTGTCAGCTGAAGGGTCAGCTCTATCTCTTCTTTCTGGTTTTCCTTGGACCCTATCCATCTGAAAATTTAATTTCAAGTATGAATGATTTACAATAAATCTGCTTAACGTGGTTAAATGCATGCAGCAAATGTATCTAATCAAGAAAGATATTCCTTTAAAATTCCTCTGTTTGTAATAAAGCGGGTTATATTAGATGGTGAAATGATATTAAATGGTCTTAGAACAACAATGATTCATATGAAATTTGCTCACTTTGATCCAGTGGTATTTGATAAGAAATGAAAAACAAGCAAAAGTTGATAAGTGGGTGACTCAATGGAAAGCATACAATGGACATTTTAAAGGGCATATTTTAAGCTCATGTGGTCTTATGGCCAGGTGAGTTTAATAATAATAATAATAATGATACTTTACTTTCAGGGGGATAACTCATTTTGCTAAATATTAGCTAATCTCAATTGAGGTCCTCAGGGACATAAAATATTCTATACATATACACAATATTTATAAAAGAAAAGAAAAATTAATTACACCACTCCCTAATTTTAGTATGCCTATATAACTTGCAAACCTGCTTATAATGCCCTTGGCTAATCTGTAGGTTGTTTTTCAAAGTTAGTGATAAAATCGAAAATAACTGGCAAGTTCCAATAAAATGCACATATTTTTGTCTTTCCTCTCTTTTTTTTCTGTTCATGTTTTCTCTTCCCCAGTCCAGATGTAGTGTTCCATGAATGTGCAAGTGCTGACTATGTTTATTAGTACAAATAATGTGGAGTTGTATATCAGACTATGTTTATTGGTACAAATGACATGGAGTTGTATATCCGACTATGTTTATTGGTACAAATGACATGGAATTGTATATCCAACTATGTTTATTGGTACAAATGACATGGAGTTGTATATATTGCAAAGTACTGTGGATAAAGAAATGTATGGTGACAGTAAATACTGCTAACTTGAAAAATTACCCAGGGCAAACATAATGAAGGGTTTTGCTGTTGTAGTTTATGACTGTTATTTTAGCTATTGAGGTAAAGTTCATTTGTGTTTGCTTACAATTGATACACATGCTGATGCTGAGAGGGAAGCAACTCAAACTATACTGATGCACGAGTACTGCATGTCAACATAATTTATATTAAAAACTGTAATCAATTTAGTAACATTAATTGATATTTTAAGATTTAATATGAATTATTAATATTAAAATCCCTATTACAAATATCTGTTGATCAGTCATGGTCAATAATTTTATGCTTGACTCTAATTTTTTTACACACTAAATAAGATCAAATTAAGTTGGCATGAAGAAACAAGCAGGTAATTTACCATATATACTCGTGTATAAGCATAATGCGCCGGCAGATCAGGGTCTATGTTATTTATTCTACTGATTAGTCCTTACAAACTGCATAGACCCAGATCTGCTGGCACATTATGCGATGGCAGATCTGGGTCAATGCAGTTTGCAGTTGGTATCTAGCCCCCACAGAGAGAGCCTGCTACCCCGACAGGTTTTGGGGGTTATTTCAATGGGAAGTGGTTTCAAGGTAATTTTCCCCCTAATCTCGTTCCACCAGGAAATTCTGCATCTATGGCTCTATTTGAACTGTATCCAATTGTTCTTTCGGCGGTGTTATGGGGAGACAAGTGGACCAAGAAAAGAATCCTGGTGAATTGTGACAATTCTGCAACAGTGGAAATAATTAACAAAGGCCGATCCAAAATACCTCTTATTATGAAATTCGTTCGAAGACTTATATGGTGCGCTGCCAAAGGACAGTTCGTTATTCAGGCTCGACATATTCCTGGTAATGCTAACCTAATAGCAGACGCTCTTTCTCGATTTCAGAACGAGAAGTTCCGGCGCTTGGTACCGCTTGCAGACCAAACTCCAGCTGTATGCCCCCTGGCTTCAGAGTTGATGCTATTTTGACCCAACGTGTGCAGGACCTGTGGTGTTTATCTGTGTCCGATAATACTAGGTCTGTGTACCGAACTGGCATCCAGTGTTTGTTGAATTTTTTGGCCATGTCTGGCGTTGTTGCTAATCTTTATTCTTTACCTGTACTTACAGAGGATGTTCTGATTTATTTTGTCACGTACTGTCACACCGCCGCAGTGCTCCACAATTAAGCTGTACCTTGCAGGAATTAGATTCTATTACCTACATGCAGGTCACAGGAATCCTTTTCAGGAGTCGGACAGGCTACAGTGTATACTTCGTGGGATAAAAAGGAATAACATTTCAAAAATTAAGCCCCGACTTCCTATTACATACAATATTGTGGTGCAGTTATCTGCCATGTTACGTGGGGGAGTTTTTTCGCCGGATGTGGACATGTCCCTGCAGTGCATGTGTCTGGTTGCATTTTTTGGATTCTTGTGATGCGGTGAATTCACAGTTCGATCATTGCAGAGCATTTCCCTCTACAATTACCTTAAGATTCAAGATGTGACATTTTCGAGGGACAAGTCTATGTTCGTACTCTCCTTGCCATCTTCAAAAACGGACCCGTTTCGTGCTGGTGTCAATATTTCATTCTTTCGGAACTTGCGGTTGTGTCCGGTGTCCTGTATGCATCGGTATTTGATTCAACGGCAGCAGAGTGCTTTGGCTGGGGGTCATGGTGCAAATGCTCCTTTATTTGTGGATTCGATGGGACGTCCTTTTCGTAGGGAACTTTTTCTGTCATACTTGAGGATTCTATTGGCGCATCTCTGTTATGATGAACAAAACTTTTCTGGGCATTCATTTCGTATAGGGGCAGCCACGACGGCAGCTAAGGTTGGTATAGAGGACCACTTAATTCAGACTTTAGGGCGGTGGTCATCTTCATGTTATATGCGCTACATCAGAGTTGACCCTAACAAAATTCATTCTGCTCAGGGACAGTTGTGTACATACATTTAGGGTCATGAACTTCTTTTGACATCATTCCTTTCAAATGGACTTTCACATCCAAACCGGCATCCTCTTGGGGGCTCTCATTTGATATATTTTGATATCAAATTCATTTTGGTATTTTCCCCCAATCGGATACTCATCTGCTATACTAAAAACATAAAGGCCATGCCTGTTTAATACAATTCTCATACAGGTTTAAATAGACAAAAAAAATAAGAATACTTTCTTCATGCTGGGATCAGCCTAGCTCTATTCCACTAATCTGGGATCAACCCAGAATACACTCCTATGCGGGGATCGGCCTAGCTTAGATTTACTTAAGATGGGATCAGCCCAGAATACACTATGCTGGGATCAGCCTAGCACATAGCCTACTTAATCTGGGATCAGCCCAGAATACACTCGAATGCTGGGATCAGCCTACCAATACACTACTATGCTGGGATCAGCCTAGCACATAGCCTACTTAATCTGGGATCAGCCCAGAATACACTCGAATGCTGGGATCAGCCTAGCACAAATGTTACTCGAGCTGGGATCAGCCTAGCAGTCTACTTATGCTGGGATCAGCCCAGAATACACTAAATGCTGGGATCAGCCTAGTACAGATTCTACCGGAGCTGGGATCAGCCCAGAATACACCTGAATGACTAAGCACATAGCCCACTTAATCTGGGATCAGCCTAGAATACACTAAAATGCTGGGATCAGCCTAGCACAGATGTTACTTGAGCTGGGATCAGCCTAGCACAGTCTACTTATGCTGGGATCAGCCCAGAATACACTCTAATGCTGGGATCAGCCTAGCACCAATTGGGAATCATCATAGTCTCGTATAGTGTTTCATTCAGATTCTAGCCCATGAGTAGCCCCCACAGAGAGAGCCAAATATTTTATTTGTTTAAGTATTTATGTTATTGTAGTTATACATTTTTGATGTAGTTGAATTGTTGAATCGAGAGAGAGAATGCATATACTCATGTAACCTTTAATTTCTTACAATGCATATATTAAACCTTTCCTCGTATACATCTGTATTTGTGTTGTGCATAAAGAATTATTAATATTAAAATCCCTATTACAAATATCTGTTGATCAGTCATGGTCAATAATTTTATGCTTGACTCTAATTTTTTTACACACTAAATAAGATCAAATTAAGTTGGCATGAAGAAACAAACAGGTAATTTACCATATATACTCGTGTATAAGCATAATGCGCCTGCAGATCAGGGTCTATGTTATTTATTCTACTGATTAGTCCTTACAAACTGCATAGACCCAGATCTGCTGGCACATTATGCAATGGCAGATCTGGGTCAATGCAGTTTGCAGTTGGTATCGGCTTATACACAAGTATATACGGTAACATCTATGGAATGATAAAAGGAAAATTCATATCAGTTGTAATACAATATTCTGTTTCAAACTTGCTTCCTTGAAGAAATCAATTTTTGGAGTAAAATATGTTTTTTGATAATACTTACCTGATAATAATACATTAGGTGTAGAACCACTACATCGCAAATCCAGCCTTTCCAAGTTTATTTTTAGCAAACGAAAGAGCTCAAAGTCTGCCCACGTAGATGCGAGTCAGACAAGAGTGATCTCCCATTGATTAGAGGAATTGGCATTAATTGCATCCATACTTCAGTTACTATTAGAGAGGATATGCATGCTCTGTCAGGTTTTAAAATGTAACTGCAGTGAGGCTGGGAGGGTGTGCCCATATTATGATTGAGTAAGTATTATCAAAAAAACATTTTACATATTTTACTCCAAAAATTGGTTTCTACTTCAAATATGTTACCCAATCATAATACATTAGGAAAATAGGTAAGAGGTGGAGTTACATCCCTTTACCCCAAACAAAGCCCAATCACCAGTCACCTAACAAAAGTGAAGAAGCTTCAAATCTTGTGAGAGATGGGCTAAAGTTAGCATTAAGATATGCCTTGATGCAGCTAATAGGGAAAATCAAACCATTGTTATGGAACTGCAGATATTTCAGAATGACCAATAAGGCATGTATCTCACTGATTCTGCCTACTGTAACCAGAACAACCAGGAAGCAGGTTTTATACAAGAGGTTTTAGACATAGACTTGAAAGGTGCTTCATTCAGCCATGTCAGAACCCACAGTAAATTCTGTTTTGAAAACTGGGTCAAAGCTTTCAGTCAATACAAATCAAAATTCACCAGAAGGTCAGAGAGGTTTTTGTTTTGGCCAATATCCTCCTTTCCATGATGATGAAACTTATCTACGATTGTGGAATGGTAGCCTTTTACAGTGATGGAGGTTAACTTCTTGCCTTCAGAGAGCCAAATGTGAAAGTTAGCTATTTGTGATATTGAGGTTTGTAATGGAGTGATGCATACCTGCCAGAATATGTATATTGTGAAAAGCATGATTGTTGACTCCCAGACCTCCCGACACAATCAGGTTTATAAAAACATGATTTTCAGTAATCTTATGAAAAAACAAGAGTGAGAGAGAGACCTTTCTTGACACTAAAATATATGCATGTAACCTGTGTAAGGAGTAAATAGTTGTGCTTAATGATCATAGAAAACTAACACCACAGGGCAGTTTATACGGTTGATAGTCATGGATGCAATTAAAAGGCAAAGGTTGGCAGAGATAAACAACCACTGCTGTACAGACTACTTAACTGATTGATAAG
Organism: Margaritifera margaritifera; assembly: GCA_029931535.1. Taxonomy (NCBI): domain Eukaryota; kingdom Metazoa; phylum Mollusca; class Bivalvia; order Unionida; family Margaritiferidae; genus Margaritifera; species Margaritifera margaritifera. The sequence continues at coordinate 924,339 of JAQPZY010001106.1, forward strand.
AGCTAGGGTGATTTTGTGTTGATTTCTTCAAGCACTGCTGCAGGAGAGCACACTAGCTAATTTGCATAGGGAAAGTACAGAAAGCAGAACAACCTAACTCATTTAATCTAGGTAAATCAAAGATATGCATGCTGAAGAAATTAAATTTATTACTCTTTGCTGCCTTGAATGATGAATTAAAGATTACTGGCTAGTTTGTGATCAGTGACAATGTTTCTTTGAAGTTGGATTTTACTCCATGTATAAGATGCAAAGCATGATGATTTTGGTAGTTGGAATAGTGTATAAGTGAGATTAATTTTTTAAGGCAAAATGTTGAAATGTAGCTGTGATTCAGGGAATGAAGATCCATCTGTAAAGTGAGCAAAGCCCTGCAAAACTAAATTTCAGAACTAATAGTTGATGGAGTTTGACTTGGTGAAGCTCAGCAGCAAAGGGGAGCATTTTATACTTTTCACATGCAACAAATATCATATCAACATTAGTCATTCTGCGGCAATGTATATGACATCTGTTGATATAGCAACACCAGCCTTGACCAGGGCAAATGCAGAAAAGCATTATCAATGCTCAGAAAAATTTAGGGAGACAGTAGCTCAGTTGGTAGAGCTTCAGATTCATAATCCATCGGTCACAGGTACAACACCCACCCAGTACAGCCTGGGTCAGCTGCCTGGATGTGTTCTTGGGAAAGGCCCTTAGCTCCCATTTCCTTGGCATGACATAGCCAATAATGTGTTAAAAGTGCCATAATTAAAACCAACAAAACCAAACCAAATCAAAACAATTCAACAAGATATTTTGGGAAAGTTTGAACAAATGTACCATCCAGTTTCTAATGAGTACAAAGATGAATAGTAATGACACTTGCATCACCTTCAAACCCTCCAATAAACTACTGAGAGCAGAAAAGTCAGCAAGTTAATACTGTATTTCACTGTCCAATGGATTTTACAGACAAAAACATTTTGTATATTTTGTACTTAATGCTGTGTGGTTGTGATTATGTGTGCACATATATGTGTCTGTGTGTGTACTGATAATATATGACAATGCTAAATCTACAATATTGTTTGTTTGTAACTGTATTAAATGCTTCAATAAAAACATTTTCTACAGTTTGATATAAGTAGATAACTTATTCTCAATAGTACAATGTCACTTATTTAGGTCATGCTCACTGACCCGCCTTGGCATAACACTTTTTGAGTCTCAGAAACCCTCAAAGCCGTCTAGAAGGTTGGCAGGTATGGTAATGTGTATCTGCTTGCACCATTTTAAGAAACTCTTCACTTCCCTTCATAACTCGTGGGTTTTCGTGCCCAAGAGATACTGCATTTGCTTGAGCAGGTGAGGAAAAATCAAGATTTTCATGGGAATTTCTGCTGCTGAGTTTAATAGATTATTTATCCATGATTTTTCCCACTTGAAGGGAGCTATCAGGACAAGATAGCACTCTGATTCCCTCACTTCAGCAAGACTTTGGAATGAGAGGAATTTGATGGAAAGCATACACATCTAGACCATTCCAGTACATGGAAAGAGCATCGACTGCCCAGGCTTTTTGATCTGGGACTGGAGGGACAAAGATGAGTAGCTTAGCATTTCATCTTATTGCAAACAAATTGATGGGTGGTTGATTCCAGAGGGCACATATTTGTCTAAACACCAAGGGTGAAACTGACTATTCAGTTTCAATTAGCTGTTTTCATCAGGACACCACTAGTACGCTGAGAGTTTGCCTGGGATATGGCAGACTTGAATGTGAATTTATTGTTGATGACACAATCAGAGAAAATCCCAAAGCAGAAGGCACAGGTGTAGGGATCTGATGCTTCCTTGTCTGCTGATGTAATTTACTACTGACAGTGGAGTTGTCAGACAAAAGAAAACACTCTATCCAGACAGCATCTCCTGCCATGACTGAAATGCATTCACTATGGCCTTCATCTTCTGGAGACTGATGTATATATAATAAATGGTCCTGAGGGGGCAACACTCTGCTGACTTCCAGAATGAGAATAGGAGGTATGCATCCCAGCCTGCCATGCTGGAATCTGTGCAGATCATGATTCCCATAGGCTGAATCTGCAGGGAATACCCATCATAAGCCAGGTGAGGTTCTCCCATTTGCTGAGATGGGACCTCATATATCCAAAAAAACTGGGATCACTTTATCCAATGGGCACAGCTTTGGTTGCTACTGTAACAAGAGAATCATCTGCAATAGTCTCATAACAGGTGGCTCAAGATGATGAGATCTGCTGTTGCACTGAAGAAACCCAATAGGTGAAGAAATTCCCAGACTGAGATGATATTCTGTGAAAAATGAGAATGTATCATCAAAATTAGTTCAAGGCACATTCTTGATGGCAACAGATCCTGTTCACATGCGTTTTGAACTCCATATGAATGGGTCAAATGTTGGAATGGGATAATATTGGATGATTTGTTTTTGTTTACAAGGAATCCAAGGTGGGTGGAGCAGAAGTGTAACAAGGGATTTCATTTTTTGATCTAGAATATAATTCATCTGGTTCTGTTGCAGTATGTCATCCAGGCAGTTAGAAGTTACGGACATGGAGATGCCTCTGTAGTGCAGCACGACTCTGTCCATAATTCTCTTAAAGACTCAGGGACTGATATTCATACCAAAAGAGAGTGCCCTGAATTGGTATATGTATCAATGAATGTGAACTACTGTCATATACTGGAAGACCTGTGAACTGGAATATGAAGGTACCCATTATGAAGATCCAAACTGAGTGCAAAATCTCCATGCATTGAGAACCTGTCTCAGTGTGTCTATTCTAAACTATGGTGTCTCAATGAAATGTTGAGTGAGCATAGATACATGACAGGCTGAAGCATACCATTGACCTATGGCACCAAGAACAGTCTGGAGTAAAATCTCAGGGAATTTATGTTTTAAACAATATCTACCAATCTTTTGTGAGGAAATTGTATATTTCTTGCTGCAGAATGTTAGTTTTGAATGGGTCCTTCCTGTTTCTCCCCTCCCTCCTCTGAAATTAGGGCTGTGCTCTAGGACAATAGGCCTGTGCAAGGTCTGCCTCATGGGATCCTGTTTCCAAACTTCCTCTACATAACCGTGGAGGAGCAGGTTGAACAACGGTGACCATGGTCTAAGTGTGGCTTTATGTTGTTCCTTTATGGTGTTCCTTAAGAAAGACTGATGTGGAGAGAAAGGCATCTCTTTTCCACAAGTTGCAATTCACTGACACTGTTATGTAACTGGCAAGCATATGTTGTGCTGCTCTTTTCAGAACATGCACCATCCATGATACTGACTCCCAAGCATGACCAGCAGTGTTATTGATGGGCAGGCTGGGTATGTTCAGATTGCTGAAATATAGCCATGGATACAAAGTTGATGTATATATGTTGTAGTGTTTTATGGCATATCAGCACAATTGCAATGACATTTTGAATCAGTTGTTGTGTGTCAAGAAAGGACACCCAGTCCATACAAATCAATGTGTGTTTTGATATTCCCAAGCCTGCAATGTCTCTGTTGATGGTTGAATTCCTGTTTGAAAAACAGGTGTTATGTGTCTTACAAAAATCCAAGTTAAAATTGGGAGTTGTCGTTGCAAAAAGAGAGGTCTGTTGACAATTGGGTCTTGAAGCTGCCTTCTAAACAATGTAATAAATCAGTGAATCGACCAGACTGTGATAGCTGTTTGATAGTCAGCTGGTCTTTCATAGCCAACAGATTGATAGATGTGTAAACTTTGTACACTGCCAACAACAGCATAGGTGGGGGAAGGCAAAACTTGAGCAGCTGAAGCCAGGAAAATTCTATCAATGTGCAAAAGGCTGAGTCTTCTCTTGACATTATTGGATCAAGTATGGAAGACAGCACTGGTGAGACCAAGTCCTCAAACACAGCATTGGTGAGACTAAGTCCTCAAACACAGCATTGGTGAGACTAAGTCCTCAAACACAGCATTGGTGAGACTAAGTCCTCAAACACAGCATTGGTGAGACTAAGTCAGTCTCACCAATGCTGTGTTTGAGGACTTAGTCTCACCAGTGCTGTCTTCCATACTTGATCCAATAATGTCCAGAGAAGACTCAGCCTTTTGCACATTGATAGAATTTTCCTGGCTTCAGCTGCTCAAGTTTTGCCTACCCCCACCTATGCTGTTGTTGGCAATGTACACAGAAGTACAGGGTGACACATATGCTTCCTGGGATGCATGTGATGAAACTGGCAAAGCCAACTATGAATGATTGAGAACTAGACTCAATGTCCTGCCAGACTGGAATTCTGTAATCTCCCAATGTTCAATGAGTGAATCATCAATGATCCAGGAATGGTACTGGGTACCTGGCACTGGAGTGTCACCATGGCCAATGCTTGATCATTATTAAACCATAGCTGGTGCCAGAGCTGTCCTGTGTTCCCTAAGTGAATCATTCATGATCTGGGAATGGTATTCGGCATCCAGATCTGGAACTTGGAAACTCACCATAGCTGATGATTGATCCTACTAGACCCAGTACCAGTGCTAGAGCTGTCCCATGTCAGTCTGCAATTCCACCAGGAGGCCAACACTGCATAGAGGCCATCTGTCTTTCGATGCTCGTTCCAGGAATACCGAAGTCCAAGTCAGAGCCAGTGCTAGGACTAACAATTCTGAATGTCTCTTTCATGAAGCTGGGACTGGGTATGTCACAAAACAAATCACTGTACCCAGTCAAGGGAACTCCATGTGTAGACGGAGTCTGTGCTGAAGCTAGTGCTGACCATAACCAATTCACATCTGATGCTAAAGTCCGGTACTGGCTATCCTGGGACAGATCAGTACTGGGATGTGCAAGTATGTCCATCACTGGTCCAGACAGGCTGCTGTACCAAGCTGGTACTGGCCCTATAGGTACTGCCAAGACGACCTATTTTAGTCGTGGAGGCTGTTAACTGAGGTGGTGTTGGCAGCAATTCTCATGGTATGCGTATCTCTATTGGTGTGTTTCCTCACTCTTTCATCTGCCCAGTTACTCTGTTTGGCCAAGATGATTGTCCATACAATCTCTGACCATCATGTGCATATGTCGCAGATATGACTTGAATTGCACCCCATACAACAATCCTGCATATTGTGTTGACACCTGTAATTATAGAGAGCAAAACAATGGCATATAAAGGTGAATGCAGTCAAGTGTTGCATGAACTTAATGTGAAGAGGACAATAATAACAAACACAAATGTCTAAAATAATTACATAAATGACCTTATGTCATGTGACACTAGGCAATTACTAGACACACTTCATATACCAGGTCAAGTACTAATAATCTGAACTGACGTAAGATAGACCTTAGGGCTGGTAATTAAAAAGGTGCCAACATTTATATCATTAGGCAAAGTTAGACCAATAGAGTATGAATGTTTCATCTCTGATAGAACAGAGCAAGAAATAGAGAGAAATATATAGATGGAGTATGCTTCCCTGTGTAATGAAACTCCTAAAAATCGCTCCAGATATGAAAAGGCACAAGTGGAAAATGGTTTTGCAAGGTCTCTCCAAAAGAATGTGCTTCCTAGCACAAACAGAAGTAGTAACTGAAGTATGGATGGAATTTAGCACTAATACCTCTATACAAGGGGACATCACTCTTGTCTGACTACCACCTATGTGGACAGACAACTTTTAGCACTTTTGTTGCCAAGAACAAGCTTGGGCTGGATTTGTAAGGTAGTGTTTGTACTCCTAATGTATTATGATAGGGTAATGTATTTGAAGAAGAAAGAGCACAACATAATACTGCTGTCAAATTAACACAATGAGTATGCATATAAAATAATTCCTAATAGCATTTCATTAAATGTTGAAAATCAGTTGAACTCATCCCATGTAAGCTGTTTCATAACTCCTTACAATGGTTGGGCTCCCATTGTTGATGCCCTACTAAACTGTAAAATGACTCTTAAAAAGTACACATTACATGTTTGCCCCTGTACGTAACAAATATCATTAAAACAAACTTTGGCTCAGTAGATTATTAAATTTGACTAACATTTACCCTTGCATACACCTGACATTTATAAAAATGTTAAATACCATTCTAATTGGTTGAGTTAATATAGTGCTTCTCCATTTAGATAAAAGACATTAGTCTTGTATATTTGTTACTGAATGTTGTAAATTCCTTTGTTTTACATTCAGGCAAGAGAGAAAGGTTTAAGACGACAATGCTCCAACATGATCCAGTCAACCCATTCCAATGTCAGCATGTGGTCTGAATTGTAATAATAACACACTACAATAATATCTGCCCTTCATATTGACACCACATCAGACTGCAAAAATATCTGCACCTCATATTGACACCACATTCTACTTTATCACTGGTCAATTGCAACAGAAGCATTGATTCACTATCTGATCAGTCACTGTCTGTATGAAACTCAAAGCCTTCCTTGAGGCGACTGCTGAGGAAATTTTAATAAAGTTAGCAATATTTCTCAGAGATTTATATGAGAAGGCATTCATGGGTCTCTGAAAGTCTCTTTTCACTGACACTGACAATCTGCTGTTTCTATGTAGGAATTTTTCTTGCTTGGACACAATGGTATTTACAGATGCAATACACAATAGATATAAAGACTAATATAAATTTGAATCTGTCAATTCGACATTGCTAATTACAAGATAGTTAAATGGCTGACATCAACAGCAGTAGATTTAGCTCCAACTCTAAGTATATGGACAGTTTTACTGCCAAGTATTTTCTTTGTCCCCAAGTTTTGGGACAGTTTTACTGCAAAGTATTTTCTTTGTCCCCATGTTTTGGGACAGTTTTACTACAAAGTATTTTCTTTGTCCCCAAGTTTTGGGACAGTTTTACTGCAAATTATTTTCATTGTCCCCAAACTTTTAGAACATAAGAAAGACAATGTTTTGGCATCCAAAAACAATGGGTAAAGATGGAAACCATATTTGTAAATTAAAAAGATGCAAATAAAATCACAAGTGAATGCTACTTTTAGTACAACTGACATTTTACTTACTTCTCATGAAGGAAGATATGTTCAGTTGCTTCATACTGTGACTTTTTGACAATGATTTTCTCCAGTAGCCATGGTGTGCCAGGACCTTTAGCCACAACAATCTTTTCTAACTGTCCCAAGTCCACAGCTTCAACAATGAATGTATCCACCTGCAATCAATGATTGAATGTTACAAAACTGATAATCAAATTCATTTCCAAACTAATACTGAGAAAACAGTTCCTCAGAGAAAAGATGACCTACTGAGTTCTCTTCTACTGACAATGTATGATTGTTAGTTGTTTATATTCATCATATGAATCTCTGTCGCTGGGCTAAAATTTCTCGTGTCAGCTTACAGGCATGAGAGTATCGAGTTCATAAATAACATTTAGTATAATAACATGACTTACCTGTCCAGTATCAAACTTTTTGGTGCTCTTTAAGCTTCTTGCCAGGTGTCGTCTGCCAGAGTCTGACTTAGAACCATACATGGTGATGAACACATGGGAATTAGTACCAGCATTCACCTCTGCTTCACTAGTGTGTACCATCACAAAGTACTGCAGGACTGGAAAAGAACAAAAAGTGGTTACCTTAGTATCCAAGGGGTTAAAATTAGAGTCATTTGTGCGACAGAATATCATTTTTTAAAATACAGAGGTGGCCCTCCTGATCAGCAGCCACCTGCTTTATATGGCCATAATCCCTTGGCACCAATGAGCTTATGTTCAAAAGTACCCCTATAGGATGGACACCTCTCTAACATGGCCAGTCAAATTTAACCCTCATGAGCAGACACATACTTAGGTTTACAGATGGAAATCTCATGAATATTTGTTGATTTCTAAATACAAAACACAAACATAAGTTCCAACATGCTAAAAGGTACCTAACTTTAATCCATACAAAGAGGTAAGTAATCCAATTATCCTTGCTGCTGTGTGTTCCTTATTTGTTAAATTTTGTCACTTTGACAATGACTGGCTATTATTACCACTGATAATTATCAAAATGACAAAGCTAACAGCTGAGAAGCACATCATCCAGCTCAAGTCAGTGTGATGTCCAGTTGCCATAAAGTAAAAATTGTATTTTAGCTGTCGTGGTTACTTCACCATAGACAACGAAATGTATATAATAGGGTACCAGACTAAAACCAGTTGAGCATGTGACAAGCTCAATTCCTTTGTAAACACAGAACATCAAGCTCCTCACAGCTTATACAGTGAGGAGTATGACAGAGCATTTCATATAATAACTACAAATTGCCAATGAAGGAATAAGTTCTTGCAAAATGTCATCAGACATTTTCACTTAAGAAGGAAAGTGAAAGCAATTAAACAAAAAGATGAAGAGTCCGTTGATCGCTGCTGAGAAATTTGATGTCAGAAGGATTAAAATAAACACTGCCAGTCATACATTCTGCAGCAATGGGAAATGGATGGAGAGTGATAGCTACAGCCAGATGTTTGTACTCTGATTTTATTGACAAGGTGGTCTTGCCCCAAGATTGATGATTATTCATAACTGTTTTAAATAACATTAAAATAAGTTTTATCACACTGATTTCATAACATGCCTGTGATATTTAACTGAAAGTATTGAATATCTCAAAATTATTTACACCTTTCTTACTTTATATCTAAATATTATACACATCTGTGTGATCCCCCCCCCCCCATCTAGAAATACTACCCCTCTTATAAGGCCACTTTCTTCCTGTAGAAGGTGTGGCCTTAAAAGAGGAGGAACATTGAAACTGTCTATAATAACACAAAAATGCTCTTTATGGACAGATGACCTTCATATGGACCAGGGAATTTCTTACAGTTTTATATATTTAATACATGTAAACATATGTATGATTTTTTTTCTTTCTTACATAATCACTCATATTTATATGGATTGTCATTTATATCTGAAGTATGGGTGAGTATGATATTCTTCAAATTCTAATGAACAGACCCCAATTTCAACAACACAAATCTTAAAGTTAAGCTAGATTTATGACATTTGATTGATAAATTTAAAGTCAGACTTAAACTTGAACCAATGAAACTGCTTGAATAAGTTTTAAGTCTGGACTTAAATTCTGTTGGTGAAATCCAGGCCTTATTATGTGCAAGATTTGTGCCTGATTTTACCAGCAGCCATGCAGGTCAATGAGATTCATTCTCTATTTTGAAATGTCTGTTAGAGTGTAACCTTTCTTAAAAGACCAACTATGGAAACCAAGAAAGGTGGTCTCTGAAGACAGGTAGTCCTTTAATTCATGTCTTTTAAGCATCTAAAGCATAAAGAGTACAGTTAAGTTTTGTGGTCATTAAAGCTAGGCAGTATCTTAAGAGACATGGTCTTTAGCACAGGTTTAGACTGACTGTACATTCTCTAATGACCACTAATCCAAAGTCTCCTGGGTCATAATTTGGATGTTTTTTTTAAATATACTATTATTTACTTTCTGTACCAAAAAAATCTGACAAAGGGATTGTGCATTCTTACCTGGGTCGTAAGGTTTCCCATGTATTACAAGTGGTACTTCTTTGCGGATGTCTCCACCCATTTCACCTACCCAACGACTTAAGTCAAACTTCAAAAAGTCCTTGGATTTCTGCTCTTCAAGGATAACCTACAGAATAAAAGTATTAAGAAAAACTTAATTCAGTTTTAAGTTAAAGTTCAACAGTAAACAATGAACAGCAGTGGTTGCATAAATGTGACCATTAGGATAGCATATCAGCAATATGCTTGCTTAACAATTATATGATCCCAGGTTTGATTCACAAGTCTGGCATATGCAAGGATAAGTTGTATTCTATCAATATCATTTATTTTTCTCTTCAGATTTTAATATTGTCTCCATCCCCAAGAACATCTAACACTTAAGAACACCTAATGAGTCATTATGATAATTTTTTTTATAGTATATGAGTTTTAGAGTTTGCGCACAGTCTAAGGAAAATGCAGTTTGGGGCTGTGGCAAAACTAATTTTAATGTATTATTTACTAGCTATTATTACTGCTGTGCTCGGAGTCCATAGGAGAGAGAATGAAAGGTGTGCAGACAATGAAATCTTCTTAGACAGTCTTGCTGTGAGAGACAGTATTCGTAAAAGCCTGTTGGGAGCAACACATTCATCCACATGTAAATGAAATTCTGAGAAAGGATCAGATCTGACTTCTCCTTGTAGGGAACTAGGCCTAGACGAGTCACTGTTTCCAAACAAAGTTGCATGTCCCTCAAAACAACATGTCTCAAGACACAGTGCATCAACCAGTCATCAAAGTACTAGATGATAGGAACTCCAAATGACCTTAAGGTAGCCAGTATTACACCCATCACCCTGATGAAGGCTTTGGATGCTAAAGCTAAGCTGAAGGGAAGAGCCTGAAACTCAAAGATTTCTTGGCCCAGACCAAACTGCAGGGATTTCCTGTGGGACGGAAGAATGGGGATGTGAAGGTAGTCATTTAACCTTATGATGTTCATGACTATGGTGGATGTCTCAATCTTGAAGTGTTCTTCCTGAAGAAACTTGTTTAACAGGATAGATCAAACTTTCCACCTTTTCTTTGAAACCAGTTAGATCCAGGAATAAAATCCCAGACTTTGGATGTTTGTCACCCTCTCTACTGCACCCTTCCTTAGAAAGGTGTACACCTCTTCCCTTGGGGATTTAAATTTGGTCAAATTAAACCTAATGGAGTCCTTGATAGAGGTGAAGAGTCCTGTAAGTGAAGCCAGTAACCCTCTTTTACTGTGGAAAGGAGAGGATGCAGCTCCCTAGGGCCAACTGCTTTCCTCCTTGGGAAGGGAGGAGAGGTCCACAGACTTCCTGCCATGGCCTTCGTAGCCATCCCATCTTAACAAAGATGGGTGAAAGGTATTTTTAAATTGGGATTGACAGTTCTGTTCAAGTCCCTGCTTAAAACACTAAAAAGAGGCCCCTTCTTGACTGGTTTGGCCAGGTCTGGCACTGCGGCCAAAGACTGATGTTGTTGATCCCTCAGATCTTGAGAGGACACTGCGGGGATAAGGCCACCAAATAATGTCTCTGCATCAAGAGGCACTGTCTTCAAAAGGTTCTTGCTTTGCTCCAGTAAGACCTTTGGAGTATCCTGGGCAGAAACTCTACAGACATGAAGAAGCTCTGCAGAGAGCATGTCTTGGCAACAGCCTCTAATAGTTTCTGTAAAGTGTCCTGAGACAGAGATTTTTCCTTTAAGAAGCTGAAAAAGCAGCTGCAAATAGGTTGGCATGGGAGGCTATGGGTAGGGTACAAGCCTTGAGTTCCACAGCCTCTAGAGACTTAATGGAGATATACAGGCCCAGGTTTCCACCAATATCCCCACCTGGGAAGTACCAGAGTCCAGTGTGGGAGGCTTGATGGGCCAAGGACATCCCCTATGCTGCTTGGCCACCTCCTGGCCTTGAAACAATTTCTGTGATAACACCTTGACCATCGCCAAGTGTGGAAGCAACCGAAGGTCAGTTTTAGATTGCATCCCTGAGAGCCTCTCCAAACTGGAGGCATCCTGGTGTCCAAAGACCCAGAAGACTTTGAACACAGATCTGGCAGAAGGAGGCAGTAAACTTCATTATTCATCTTGTCAAAAGTCCAAACTTCCTCTTCCTTCATCTGACCCAATGGGTGGGACAGAGATGGGGATCCCAAGGGAGGGGAAGGACCCCAACAGAATGTGGTTTTCAGGGTTCTAATTTGCATCTACTAAAACTGAGACTTCATCATCCTGCCTTTGCTCTTAAAGCAAGACAGGACTATCCCTTCTAAACTACCTCCTTGGAGATGGGGACTTTCCCAACTTCTTCAATCCAAACTTGTAGGAGGAAACAAAGTTTTGCTGAGTTTCTGTCCACATATTATAACCCCCAGGGTGGAATTTTACTATCCCACAATAATGTACATTTATTCTTGATTATTTTTCCTATTTGTGTAACAATATATCTGGTTCAGATCATGATGGTAGATAAACTGCAGTATAGTGCAGCTATAATTGGCATCTTTCTAGTCCAAGGAAAGATAATGTCAATTTCAGGTCACTAGGTACATTCATGTGGATGAATAGAATCAATGATATGCATTGGTATGTGATAGGGAAATTCCACCAAAGGGAAAGAATTTTAGGTAGGAAAGACATTTCACCAAGTTCCTGTCCACAAATCTCAAAACTATGAATGGGATTTCTCTATCCCACAACAATGCTTAATAATATTTTTCTCTCATTCCTGCTGACAATAATGTAGTTAAAGTCACAATTCTGGATAACCTGGAATATGATGAAAATGTAATAGACATTTTGAATCAAGGGCAAGATGATGTCAATTTCATGTTGTCAGGTGAACTCATGTGCAATTGGTGTATTCCGCATGGCTTCCTCTCATGGGCAAATTTATAATTATATCACAAATGTATAGGAATGAGAGAATAATAAAATACTTCATATGCATCGATGTAGGATCAGAAAATTTTGCCGAAGGGTCAGAATTTTGCATCAGACTGGAGGCTCTGTTGAGTGCCTGATGCAAAATTTTGATCCCGATGGTGGAATATTCCTATCCTACACTGAAGCATATTGAAGAATTTTTTTTCTCACATTTCTGAATGAAAAATGAGGGTCAAAGTCAAAATGGCATATTGTGAATACTAATGTAACTTTCAAACAGCAACACACCCACTGAAAATTTCCTTACCTTAAGATAGAGCGTTAAAAGCACGGTTAACACTGAAAAATTAAGTGTAAACTTTACATGACATTTAAACACATTTTACCTTTCAAAGAACAGTGGTTGAAATGGCTATGGTAATAACAATACACAGCATCCAAATTGTGTACTGCAGATAGCTTGGGCAAAGATATAAATTGTGAACAGGTCAAAAAGTAAAGTCCACTTGTACACATAAGTTTAATCGAGACAGACAAAAAGTAATGAAATAGTCTCTATTCAACTTTGACCTAGAATTTATTTATCCCTCAGAAATAAAAATGAGGAAATTAATTTTTCAAAAATAATAATTACAACAGCAGCTTTTTTGGCTTGAAATTGGACTAAAGACACTGTGTATGTAGCTAGGTTGATCAGTGCAAAATGGTCTATTTGCATAACACTTAACTTCAACCACTGATAGTTTTAATATGTAAGTGTGTTGTAATTAATATTTATCTTGATTATTGTGAAAGAATGTTCAAGTGATAATGGAAATCAAGAAGTTTTTGCTACCTTGTGTGCACTATGCTCACAGTAGAAGGTCAAAATAGCCCACAAGTTGGGAAAAATGTCACGTGTGAGATAGGATAGAGCTATCCTGCACCAGTGTTTTACACTAGAAAACACAATCATACATATATTGGAATGTGTGAAGAATGTATTTCAGATGGCTTTCTTTTTCACAAGGGCAAATGTATCACAAATGTAAAGGAGTGAGAGAATTTGATTTCCTACCTCTTGTATAGACCAGACTGATTCAGCATCATCTTCATATCCAGCTGACACACGTATCTTGTGAATTTCACCAACACCAGGCAAGGAATGATTCTAAGATGAAAAACATAAATCAGGTTGAATTACACATTTTGATTACAGCATGAGTAATATATATAGATACCTGCTTCTGTCATAAAACAGATCAATTCTTCACGCAACAAAATGACTTTTCATTACAAAATGCCATGGGGCAAGCATGAATCTATAAATGATGTTAATATGTCACATGAGTATATGAGAAGTATGCAACAATACAATTAAATTTCTGTCCTTTATCCCTGTTAAATACAAAATGTATTAATATCTAGTCGGAGGTGAAAATGTTTCATTTAATCTATACAGTGAAACCCCGCTATAGCACAATGGTCGGGGTCCACAAAAAGACATCGTGCTATGTACCAAACCGTGCTATAACCAACCAAGTCATTTAGCTGAAGAAAATGATGCATGCACCAAAAAAAGGGGGGGGGGGTATAATAGTGAGCGCAAAACTACAAGCTTCAATGGCACAGTTACCATCTTAAATCAATGCATATTAAACGAGAAATACACATGTAGTGAAAACAGAGAGATTGCACATATAATATTTTACTTTATTCAGAGAACCATGCATTTGTACAGGTATATGTACCTGTCTAATGCAGAGCATGAATAGTTAAAGTATCAACACGTGTACTCACCAACCGATCTCATGGCATGTGTAAGAGTGAATCCATAATAATTCCATCAAAAATATGCACACAGAAGTATAATATTTAGTCATTTTGTCATAGATCATTATATGTTTGAATTCAATGCAAGCCCTGAGGGGGAGGGGGAGGCAATACTACGGACTTCATTGACGCAGTTATAAACTTGTTCCATATTAAACAAGAACTACTTAAAACAGTAATTACACATTTAATATTTATTTTTATGTATACGAAATCGACAACTTAGCGTAAATAGTTAAGAGTGCATGTACTCACCAGTCGAATCTGGTTGTATCCATAATAGTAATTCCATCAAAAATGTGCATAAAGAAGCATAATTTATATTTTAATTTTTTTTTGATAGATCCAGTCGAATCCTTATAATATTTAATTTCTTGTTAATACATTCACACAAACTTGTGAAAAAGTTTTTTTTGGAGGGGGGCTTGCAACATTCATATTTACTTGACTTGTCCAAATGGTCTGATTTCTGACAGAGAATGAAATGCATGATTCAGACATTAGGAATTTCTAAAAAGAAACCTGTATTTAGGCTTGAAAAGTACATGTACTAGAGCTGAAAATTCATGCACTACGTCAAATATACTGTATTGACCTCGTAACCTTGTAATGTACTTGTGATGAGAATTATACAGGTGTGTATACACCTAAACTGCTTGAAGACGGCTTGGGAGTAAACCATTCGATTGTATGGGTACAAAACGAGTTCCATCAAAACAGTTGAGTCATTCTCTAATGGACAGAGGAAAAAATAAATTAAATAAACCCAATATTCGTTGAAACTTTTGTTTATAACTATGACTTTGCTTCACTGCAGAGCAAAAGTGGGGAGCAGAATGTTTGATTATATTAGCCAATCACACCACCCCTACAACTTAAATGGTTCTTTTCCAAACAGTGTTAACACTGCAAGGAGAGTTTCCTGTGTATATGTGAATCTAAAACTAGAAAATAAAAAAGGTTAAGATGAAAGGGGGGAGGTGTTACATGTGCATGACAATGACCAAAACTACTCCTGATAATTCGAGCCATAAACTTGTTTCAGCAGGTGTGTATGACAGTTGATTGAGCAGGCACTGATAGTCAAATGTTTTCCCTTAAAAAGGTAGGTTTTTTTAATTATTTTTTTTAATAATGTTTTTATAAATCATTGCCCCATATTTTGAACAACTTTTAGCAGTGAGATTGACTTTGATGATTCTCCTTTGAGCAACAATTGTACACAGAATGCATTGAAGAAAAACACAAGGAAGACTTACTGGCTTTATTGTTCATGATTCAATAATAATAAGATTAACACTTATCAACTTTTTAATGAGCTGACATCTTTCAAAAATAAGCTAAGATCCAAATGCAGTATTGACTACTGACACATTTTAAATGAATATTCACAAATAAAAACGTTTAACATCTTTATTCATATAAAAAAAGATGCATTCATAAGACACTTTTTTCTTTAAAAATACAATACATCTTGCCAAATTAATGAATCAAACTCGTTTATTTGGAACAAAACTTTACAGAACTTCAAGAAATTTGTGAAATTATTGTAAAATTTTGGGAGCCACGCCACAATCATGTTATATCTGAATTCATATATGATCTCTACCCCAAAATGATAACTAATTTTGTACACAATTTTCGTATTGTGAAATTTTTTTTTTTTTTTTTCACGTACATGTTATATTCGAATTCATGCTATAACAAAGCGTGCTATAGCGGGGTTTCACTGTATATGTATTTTATTATTTTTGTCACATGAGATGGATGTGAGGAACTTCAGGAGACAAACTTCCTGACCTTCCACCATTTGCAAGGAAGTATCATCTTTAAACCTGAACATCTTTGTAACTTTTTCTTACTAAGGCTTTATTTCCCATGTTGTGCAAAAGTAAAAGAAATTAAAATGGGAAAATGTCCCTAAATATATCAAAGACAATGTCTAATAAATGAAAGAGTACTTTCATTTGAATTTAATTTTTCTTTAAGGAGACCATTGTCATAACTTACAAAGAAATGGTCCGTCTTTCCTGGCATAATGGTATCACTGTCTGTGTTCTCCAGCTCAATGGGACCCACAGCACCATTTAAACCATAGACAACAATGGATACAGTCCTTAGCTTCCTGTTAAGGGCAGATCTAGGGAGCTTCTCTGGCCCTGCTGAAGTTATGTGATAGTTCCACACTCCATCTGGAATCAAATTTTAGGGATGAAATCAGAAAATATCATGAGAATGGTCATGCATTAGTACATTTATCTGCTCATGTAAACATAAAGGATCAAGGGACAAATATTTTATAATTGATCTCCCTCTATGTCAGTCTTTTCTCTACAGTTCATACGAAATTAGAAAACGAGTTTACCATTCATTTCATATACATCTTTGTATATAAAAACATGAAGTTGGCCATGGCCTGCATGTTGAGCCTACCAAGCTATATTCTAAATCCAAAGAGGGTGGAATAAAATGGTATTAAAATAAAAAGTAAAAAACTTCAACATTGTGGTTAATCTAGGTTGTGGACAGACATGCATAGAGAATCCAAAGTGATTGCTATGTTGATCTTCTGCCAAGGCTAGACTGTTAACCTGTCCCATCTTTAGCCTAGCTAATTGGTGGTGCCAATATAGTCTCACCAAAGTTGGGACAGGTCAGGGGCTCTGTCATATCACTGTATTTTTGCCAGTAATCTGATTCGTTAAGTTGATCATGTGGGTATAAATATAATCAGCATGACATCACAATGTTGTACATTCTGATATTACAAGTACTTCAGTCATGATATTAATGTTAAACTAATGCATACAATATTAAACAGATTATTTGACATTCATGAGCTCAGCATCACTTCTTTCTTTCATGAAGTTTATAATTTTCTAGGTCTCATGGTATTTCTATGTGTTCATAAAACAATAAAGTACCTGTTTGCTTGCTTATGTTGTATAAGAAAGTCTAGGAATTAACTTTGCTGATTTAAGCTAAAGAATTTAATCTTTCTTTCTTAACTGACCATATATTTACTGTGAATGTATTTGTATCAACTGACATGGTTTGTATGTGTCCTGATATTTGATTTTACTCCATTATATTAGTACTGATTTGGGTCTCAGGAAAGATTAGTGCATACTAATCTTGTTACTCTCAATAAATAAAGTATTGATTATCATTAATATAATTATTATTAATATTATTATTATTAAAAATCATTCTTCTTCTTCTTCAATATGCTTTGAATCATTTAGATGACTGTGGGAGTTAGAATAATATTTTTTACCACGGTTTTAATATACTATCTTCATATACCTCTATCAGAAAACCCCACAACAACAGTTTATTGTTTGGACATGTATCATAGAGAAATCATATTGTTTCAGGAAAAGCTCCTGACCTGTCTACAGTTTTACTTGAGACAGAGGACCATTCAACTGACAAGGCAGGCTCAACAAAATAAATACATGTAACACCAATTTGGTAAGAACAATGGGATTCATGAAAGTACTGAGGAAATCCACACCTCTGAAGGTTTCACTCTCTTCCTTTAACAGCTAGTGTTTCTTTCCACCATTCACTTGGAATTTCTTCTTCTAATGCAAATGTTTATGTATGGTGGGCATTAAGTACATGTATCTTTGTTTTGCTCTGAAAATGTGTTGATCTGAGCATGTGTATGTGTGAGAAAGAGAGAGCATGTTTTTGATAACCTAAGATAAACTTAAGTATAGTTCACAAGCAAAATACAAACCTGTTTTTGACAAGTATTTTTGGCCTGTGGTGACACCCATTGGCAGTTCTGCTAAGGGAGATAACTGGGTGACAAGCTGTCTATCATCACATCCTGTGTCCAACCACCTACAATGAAAAGGTATAATTTAATACTTTGCTTGAATGACAGATTTGTAAATTTAAATTGTATAGTATCAAAACAGACAGACACTTACAATTACCATATTTGCCGGCCTATAAGTCGATGCGGAGTATAAGTCGAATTCGCTAATTTCGTCAATTTTCAATCCTTCATCCATATATAAGTCAATGCGGAGTATAAGACAAAGCTAGATCAACACCTTGGCTTCGTCACTTTCGCTAGTAACTTTTGGTTTCATGAATATCAATGGTATCACTATGCTATTCCAGATTAATTGGGAAAATGATTAAGATGGTCTGTACACGTATTATTTATAGGTATTATTTATTGGTACATTGTACGCAATGATATGAACTCCTGTTGCCAAAAAATAAGTACAACTTGTATTCTTAGAGCAACAGTAACCTCATTATCAAATTATATGTACAATAAAAACTAAAAGAACTCGATTAAGACTTGTTGTTTTTAGTGAATGCGTGTATGTGTGTCTGTGTGTGTGAGAGAGAGAGAAGAGAGAGGATCAAACAATGCTATGTCAGTGTGTAAGAACGTATGCATTCAGAGCAGTTTTTACTTGTAGCTTTTGGAGAGAGAGAGAGAGAGAGAGGTTACAGGACGATTGTAATATGTATTGTTGAGTTACCTGATGATTGTGATCTTACTCATGTACAGGAGCATTACTGTATTCCATTATCAATTAATATCTCTGAATAAACAGTTCATTCTTGTTTTTATATCCATTATTATAAAGAACCAACTGACTTTGCAGTGTTATTTACATTCTAACTATATATGCCTACAGCTTTGGCCAGGTCATTCCAGTTGACACCTGCAGCAGATGTGATCAAATTAGTGAGGCTACCAATTGGGAAATGAGGCTACCCATAGGGTATTGTAATCGATCCTGTAAAGCATGTTAATGTATGCAGGACTGTGTAATGACCTGTAATGCCAGGTCCTTGCTCATGTAAGTTTCTCAACCAGTGACATCTTTTGATCTCGCCGACAGAAGTGTCAGAGCTTTGAATTCATGAGCAAAGATCAAACCTAAATGCCGCCTAACTACAGGAAGTGTACATGCACTTACTGATAAAGGGTAATTTTATTTCGTGGGAATATAGAGTTCATTGTATTTGCAACAAAAAAAAACAACACAGCATGCTAAATGGTAATCTTGGGATTTAAACTAAATGGAGTCTATATGAATATAAAGATTGTGAATATTTAAATATAAATTATATATCTTTGAAACTGAAGGAGTATGGTATGCATTGTTTTAATTTCCATTGACTATTTCATTACTGTTTTCTCTCTTTGACAAAAGCTTCAACTAAAAGGGGTCAATAAGGTACATTAAGCAAAATAGCATGAAGAAGGGCTGAAATCTGTCTGTCTCTCTCTCTTTTATTTTGATCACAAGATGCAATAAGAAAAATGTGCAATGGAATACCCATGTCCATGTCATGGTTATCCGTTTTCTAACTTGTCTATTCTACTACACACATATGTAAGCAAACTTAAACAACATATATTACTAGTGCATGCTGCTTTAGCGCAATTACGTCTGATGTACATGAATTTAATACTGACAAACATGTAAATATTTAGGAATCCTTCTCCATGTCGGGTCCTATATTTTTTTGCACACGATCTCTTCCCAAAAATGATAATTATTTTTGTTACACTATACTTTTTGTACTTGGAATTTTTTATTTTTTTTACGGTAAAGCAATTTCAATGACATAATTCATATATAAGTCAATTCGGAGTAAAAGACGAAGCCCAAACTTCCAGGTCAAAAAGTATTGACTTATAGGCCGGCAAATACGGTAGAATTACAAAACCATATCTGTAGTAGATATGAAGCTACAGATCAAATGAATCAATTTAGATGAACAATTGATAGTATTGACGGTAATTATGCAATCACACATAGATGAAAATTCTTTTTGGAAAATGAAAACAGTAGTAACTTGCCACATTCCATAACTATCATGGGATTATACAATCCAAATGACAGCCTAAAACATTTTATGTTTTTCTCTTTGGATTTGAGAATTTTTTTCAAATTCCGACTCATCTTTCTATGACCACATAACCAATCTACTTACTTGGTAACCACAATTACTCAAATATGGTTCCAGATAAAAGATGACAAAAAATACCTTTCAATTTCAGGTGTCTCCATGTGATTACCTATGGATGTATAACATATATTTTCAATTACTAAAGTAAAAAAAAGATATCAGTGCATGAAATGCTGTAAAATGTGAATAAGAAGTCAATGTGCAGACATAAACATATGGGCTTTCTGGTATTTTCATGTCAAATAGTATGTGCTTATCTGTGCAGAAAAGAAAAAGAAAAGAAAAGTTTAAGATGTAAAATCTGCTCTTTAACAGTTGCTCTATTCGAAATTAAGTGATTAGTGTAACTTTTCATCTGTTTGCCTTGCTCTGTTTCTGCCTGTTTTTCCTTGAATTAATCAGCCACATGTAGTATGCTTTTTAATATGGCTGATATATGTGAATACTGCATATAAGTGCATATGAAAATCAAGGATACATGATCTTTACTAATTTTCAAAATATGTGTATACATTTATCATCCTCATTTACAGTAAGTTACCTCCTGCAGGGAAATATTTTTTCCCAGTGCTCTGCCAGTTTCACTTTGACTATCTCACAATACCAACCCCGACCACGCCCTGTTGTATTGTGACCAATCAGAACATTCTGAATTGAGCCCAGCTCGACACATGTGATGCAGAAATCATCAACCTGGAAAACATTGATGTACTTTTCTTGGAGGCATTTCTCTATGTCGAGTAAAAGGCAAAATGTGAAATATTAAAAGGTTCCAAATTCTGAAAGGCATGATAGCTGAGAAACTTTGATAAGATTTAAATAGATCATATAATACATGTAATCCAGATGTGATACATTTTCAAAGATGTGAAATTAATTACAGTGCTAATTAAAGTGATTGTCTCTTTATAACATACAAGTTCATAATCATGTCAAAAAGAAAGCAGAAATATATGCATGACTTTCAATATTACACTGATGTAGAAAGCAATATCTCTGACATAAGCCAAATCAAATTGGATTATTGCTTCTTGACTTTGGTCTCTTCATCTCTTTCTCACATTTCTCTGTTTCTTTCCCTTTGCTGACTGATTAGAATAAGTAGAAGCATTCAGATATCCATGTCAAAAACTTGTGTGGACCTTAATTTGGTAAATGGTACATCATCCAACTGTATTCAGTAAGTCTAAGTTTAAATAATATCCCTTGGTCTAAGTTTAAATAATATCCCTTGCTTTCATGTTAACACACACCAGCCTATCATTTAGCTTTATCAAGGTTTAAATGTTTTCAATTTTAATCCAATTAAATTGTTGGCACCTTTTCTACCTGTTAGCTTAACTTTAATCTGATTTAATTTGTAAAACCTCTTTTCTCTTTGGTTTTAACTTTATCTGATTAAATTTTCGTATAAATTTTCAAATGTTACCTGTTCTCTCCTAAACATCTCCTTGTTGTTAGATACAGTCAGTGATCTCTGGCTACTGCTTCCCCACTGACCAATCAGATCACAGAACACATCTGCCTCTGTATCTGCACAGGCGAGATCACCAGTTTCAACTGACACTATGTACACCTGCTCTGTAACATTAATTTTCATTCACTTTTGAAAGAACTGTATCAGTTTTTACCACTTAAGTAAACATGTTTAGTCATATATTCTTTTCAAATTGACACTTCTTTCACATCATATAAATATAGACCATTGATCAAAGGATATATATAATACATTTCAAGTAAAACTACATAATTATGTATCATCTTCATTCTGTCTGTAAACACCTTTAACACTGTCATTTCCTTTAATATGACAAGGTAAATGAATAGCAACAGCAATTTAGTATTTTTTAAACATACGTTATATTTGTGGCATAAAACTTTGGTAGATAAGTAATCATTAATATGCCTTGCTTAATACACACAGACCAAACATTCTATGCCCTCTAAAATGTAGTTAGTTTGGGGGGGGGGATAAAACTAATTTTAATTATGCAATTCTTACTCATCGCTATTGTGCAGCTTTCTACTTTATTGTGTCAAAAAATCTTGTCCATTAGATGTGAATACATCCTCCCACAGAGTGGAGAATTGTCAACAAGACAAGGTCCACTCTTGCACTTTCATGCGAATACGAAGAAACAGTAATCTTTTTCATTGACAACAATACGTCAAGACATCAGAGCAGGGTAGGATAAGCAATATCTTTTCCATTGCAAGTGCACAGCCTAATTTGTCAGTTAGGTGGAGAGGCTGATGTATTAAACTGATCAAAACAGAGAAAAATGGAAAGTAATCGCCATTTAAGGGAGATATCCATTTACAAATTGTTGGTGGCCACAAGTTGTGCCACAACTATGGGTTCCAGAGAAAAAATGCCTGCACTTTGTTGTGCTAAGAAGCGGAGGTAGAAGGAGGAGAAGGTAGTATGTGATTGCCAAAATGCTGCTTTCATGACATCCTCCAAGGAACAGTGATTTAGATAGACCATGAGGCAGCAATGGCATAAAAGAGAGGTCTCTATCAGGAAGATACTGAAAAGCTCTTTTGATTGTGGTGACAATCCATAGTGAGATAGTGGAGACTGAAATATCAATGGAGCCCTTAAGAGGAAGAAAAGACATTTCCTATCCTTTCTTTTCCCTTTGAAGGCATTTACATGTGCCTAAGAGCCTATCTTGATCATCTCCAGCACAGATTTGACTGTGGCTTGGAAATGGCAGCTCTATAGCCCTTGATAGTTGATACTGAACATCTTTTGTTCTCAAAAAGACAAAAGACAATCAGCAAAGGAAGAAGGAAGTTAGAGAGGGACAGCAAGGGTCAACGTTTTTCCTACTGCACCAATCACAGAAGATTATCCACCTGGAATCATAGACCTTGGATGCTGAAGCTCTACTGGCCTGAATGATGCAACTGGAAACTTGGCCCAAAAACTTGTTCTGGCAGATAGATCAACCGAGATAAGCCAAGCATGAAGGTGGAGAGTGTGTGGGCTGTTGTGCAGGAGGAAGCCCCTGTGTTGCAAAAGAAAATCCCTCCTGTGAGGTATTGAGATCTATCAACAGGTCTAGAAGATCAATGAACCACAATCATTGGAGCCGCAGTGGGTCACTGAGAATGATACAGGCAGTGGAAGTTCTGACTTTTGCAGAACTTGAGGTAGCAGTTGGAACAGTGGGAAGGCAAACGTGAACAGTCAATCCCACAGGAAGCTGAATGCATCCAATGCCCATGCTCTCTGGTCAGGGACTGGAGAGACATAAAAGGGGAAGTCTCTTATTGAGCCTGGTCACAACCAAGTCCACCAAAGGCTTCCCCATAGTGAGAAAAGGGACTCTATTACAGAGAGGTGAAGAGTCCATTCCACAAGGACTGTTTTGCCTGACCTGGACACTCTGTCTGCTAAAACGTTATTCTTCCACAGAATGTGGCGAACTCAGAGGGTAATGTTCTCTGAGGTGAACCAGCAGAGGAAATTCCAGACCTCCACGCAAGGAGTAAGGGCATGTGTGCCTCCTTGACATTGGAGATACACTATGATAAATGTGTTGTCGGAGGAGACTATGACACATCGAAATTCTCTGTTGATGCACCCTTGCAATGCTAGAAATACGGCTTTCATTTCTAGGTTGTTGATGTGGAGGGGTGATTCATCCAGAGTCAAATGACCCTGGAGAATTACACCCTCCGGCTCTAGATGAGCACCCCAACTGGAATCTGAAGTGTCGGCGAATAGATAGGAGTGCGAATGGGTGCATGCATGCAAACCCCAGTCAGGAATCTGTTCCAATTCATCCACCAGTGCATATGGTGATGAACGTCTGGTCCTCGAGGAATCAGAGCTGATAGAGAATCTCTGTCTGGTTCCCACCTTGCGAGAAGGAGAAACTACAGAGGGTGCATATGGAGATGTCCTAAGGGAACTAGATCCGCAGTGGTATTCAAGGTTCCCAATAGGGATAGGTAAAGGTGAGCAGACAATGATGTTTTTACTTGTAACGCCTCTAGAAGTGCCAGGATTCGATCTATCAGATCCAGTGGAACCTGGACTAAGTTCTAGTTCATGAAGAAGTTCATCCCAATGTAAACAAAGTCCTGAGAAGGAATGAATTCCAACTTCTCAAGGTTGGTTAAAAGACCCAACTGAGTTATCATGGAGTAACAATGGAACAGATCCTGATGGAGGGAATGAACCTGAACGTTGTGGATCAACCAGTCATCGAAATACTGGAGAATCAGGCTACGCAGTAATCAGAGATAGGATGCTTCTGCTCCCATAACTCAGGTAAAGACTCTGGGTGCCAAAGCGATTCCAAATGGCAGAACATGGAATTGAAAATATTTTCCTGGTTCAAGCAAAACCGGAGGTATTTCCAATGATGAGGAAAAATTGGGATGTGCAAATAGGCATCCTTAAGGTCGATGGAGACCACCCAATCTGACAAATGCATCACGTTCTGGATTGAGGAGGTGGTCTCCATTTTGAAACATTCCTAAAAAAAAAAAAAACGGTTTAATGGGAAGAGATTGATTATGATACAAAATTTCCCGCTTTTCTTGGTGACCAAGAAGATTTGGGAGTAGAATGCGGGAGACAGATCATTCAGGACCCTCGACTGCCCCTTTCTGCAAAAGTGTGTGCACCTTTTCCCTTCGTTTGACCAGATTGGGCTGGTGAAAGAACATGGGAATCCTTGATTGAGAGGGTTGTTCCCAAACTGAAGTCGGTAACCCTCGCTTACAATAGAAAGGACCCACACATCATCCGTGATGCTTGACCAAGCCTCCAAAAAGAGGCCTAGACAATCACCTATGGGGACCTTTGGGAAAGGAATGCATGGTAGGAGAGGGTGTGAGTTTCTAGGGCCGCCCCCCGGCGGGGTTGGGCAACTTTCTCCTAGAGGTTGTTCAGCAACTTCCATGCTGAGGACCTGACTGATGTGGAGATCTCATTTGAGGTTGTGCATTGGACTGGGGCTGCATATGTTTAAAGAATTTACCAGGTGGCCACTATGTTTGTGATCCTTCAAATCTTGTGATGCCACTGTTGGGATGAGTCCTCCAAAGAGGCTCTTGGCTTCAACACAGCATCCCTTAGAAGGTCTTTACTATAGTTAAGTAAGACCTTTGAGGAGTCCAGCACAACATCATGGCGAATGTGTAGAAGTTCTGCTGATAAAGCCATTGTGACAGAAGGTGAATGCCAGGATGTCTTGGCCACAGCTTCCAGCATGCGTTGTAATGTGACTGGATTCAGAGCAACCTCCTTCAGCATACTAAACAAAGTATCAGAAAAGAGGTCACCATGTGAAGCTATGGTGACCACAAGCTGGACTTTCTGCTCAATGGCTTCAATTGTTTTAATGGGAAGGCATGCCCAGGCTCCAATTGCAATACCCACTTGGGACGCACCTGCATCCAACTGGGGAGGTTTAATGGACACTTTGTGGAATATACCCAGTAGCTAGAGGCAGAGACCAAAGGTCTCAAAGTAGAGGGAGGAACAGACAACCCTCTATGTCGTTGAGCAAAGTCTTCATCTGTGGAGAACCTCTGTGATTTTTTCTTGATCACTGAGGAATGCAGAAGAAGCAGCAGATCTGGTTGTGGTTGAATCCGAGAGATCTTTTCCAAAATGGAAAGGATCTTCTTGGGCTGTGCACCAGATAATTTCGGGCACAACTCCATGGTAGCAGCTGGTTCATTTATCACCTTATCAAAAAACCAGATCTCCTCCTCTTCATCCAACTGAGAGGAGCTGGTGGGCCTGATAGGAGGTATCAAATGAGCTGTTTCTACCTCGAACTCATTGGAGTCAATGAGTACAGATAACGCATCATCATCTAGAACACTCCAAGCAGGAAAGTGGTTGAACATAACTTTTTCGTTCGGAGAAAGTGACACAGGATCACTCTGCACCATTTCCCGTACTTGTTTGTCATGTAGGGGCTCTATGTGTTCTAAAAGTTCCAGGATGAAGACAAGACTGCTTGTCTTTAATGGATGATTCTATGCCTCCAGTCTTCCTGGTGGATGCCACCAGACGAGAAGGTGATGGCAGGACACAAGCCGTGGCATCACCTCTACTATGGGTCCAGGGTCCAGTAGCCCAAGGGGGCATAAGGGACCAATTACCCTGAGGTGGAGGGCCCAACATCCTGTACGAATTCATTGGGATAATAGGAAAAGGGGGGATACCGATCCTGTCCCCTTCCCTAGTCTGGACCCATTAGGCAGACTCCCTATCCTATACTGGGTATGATAGTAGAGTGGGGAGAGGGGGATCTTGGTCTGATCTCTATCCCCTTACCATGAGGCTTCTATGTGTGACCAGTGTAAATTCGGTGACCAGTATGAGATGACCAGTGGCCGGTATGCGACGAAGTGACTGGTCACCATACACTGACTGGTCACTCTGATGAACTGACTGATGACCAGTGATCGATGTCTGGTGACCAGACATTGACCAGTGACCGGACTGTTCACTGGTGATTGACCAGTCACCAGACACTGATAAGTGACCGGACCTGTCAGTGACAAGTCAGGCAATATAGATATGTCAGAGCCTAGTTCGTCTTCATCACTCATCAAGGTGTGGTGCTGCTCCTCCCATTCAGGAGGGTGTGACACACTACCATGGAAGTGTTGGGTGTGGTGCAGCTTCTCCCTCTTGAGACAGTGCGACATGCTACCTTGAGACAAGCAGTGCACATCCTTCCTCTCAGAAGGCAGCAACACACTATTCTGAGATGAGCAGTGCACTTCTTTCCTCATGGAAGGCAGCATCACGCTACTGTGAACATGAGGGGTCTGCGACCTCTCCTCCCTTTCGGGGGGAGGTGATCTTCTCCCCGAACATTCACTCCCTCCTACAGGAGATTCATTACCTGTCTCCTAGGAGACTGGTCCCGTGGGCTCCTGGGACATGGGAGTTTTCTTCTGAGCTGAAGAACTAGTCTTCTTACAGTATGTTCCTTCCCGAGGCTCTGCAAGAGAAAAACCTGAAAATTCAGAAGATGAGGGGGATTGACGTTTCTTCTGCCCTCTATATGTACGTCTGGAATCTGGGGATTGACGTTTCCTCTGCCCTCTATATGTATGTCTGGAATCTGCTAGATTACCATTAGTCCATTTTGAGCAAAAAGTACAATGATTCTTACATGTACACTTTGAACATTTGAGGCAGTCTGGGTGAGTGTCCCAAGGGCCCTTCTTGTAGCCAATCTTTCCTACAGACTCTCCCGACATTGTTATCTGAAATAAATGCTATCTGAAAGAGAACAATAATAATAACAATACTGTATTATTTTCACACCTGAAACTCACTTGTTTGTATGTACTGCATGCTATATACACCCCAGTGTATTTGCACAAGGTAAACAATTGTACTCTAAATTAAAAATTATCTGAAAGAGAACAATAATAATATTGTATTATTTTCACATGTGAGACACACCTGTTTTTAGGTACTGTGTGCTATATACACCCCAGTGTATTTGCACAATGGTAAACAATGATTCACTAGTGAGGAATTTCCTGTCTTCTCACTCTCCTATTGTTCTTTTAATAAGGAAGATGTTCAATTGTTAACCTTTATTGTTCTTTAGGAGCAATGTAAACACACACAATAACAATGTGACACATCACACGTGATATTAAAATACATTGGTGAAATTAAAAAACCACAGAACTGATGTTTGATTGATTATTTAATTAAGGGAATACAAATTCATATTTAATATAGGTACGGCCCATGTTGCATTATAACTTAACAAACAAGACTTACCCAAGAACCAATTGTATTTTGAAAAATAAGAGGGGTATACCCCTAAAGGGTGGGATACAACATGTACAACATGGTAACGCAAAAGGTCCTTTCCAGACCTAATTACTCAAAAAGGACACTAGATGAAATATCGCTGAAGGGAGAATCGACTGTGTTTTAAACTTGCAACAAGCAATTTTTCTCTGGTCACATTATGAACGACACAACCATTAACATGGTTTCCTTGAAAAAGATGACTGTTTCTGCACAGGCGCAGCAAAGTGCATGAGTGGATAGTGTCTTATTGAAAATTCTCCACTCTGCCGGAGGATGTATTCACGTCAAATAGACAAGATTTTTTGACACAAAAAAGTAGAAAGGTGCGCAATAGCGATGGGTAAGATAGTGCTGCTATTAAAATATAGTTAGTCAACACTTTCTGCTTATGTGAGGTTATGATGGATACTCCAAATATATCCAAATACTGACCTTTCATAGGAGGTATATCAGGTCTGACAGCAGGGAGCTCAAGGAATCCCCCTGGGTTGTCCTCTGTGGATTCCATCCAGTCCTTGTAATCAAAGTGTAGCTCCTCTCCTGTATCCTGGTCCTTCAGTTTTAACTATAAAGGGACATGCAAAGTTGTAAACATAGCAAATGATATAATTTTACAGTAAAAACCTCTCATCGCAGCAATCCTCAAATCAAGACTACTTTCCAACTGCAACCATGTCTTGTTGTTCTCATTTACTTTGAAATTATAAAAGAGCACATTTATCCTCTCAAATCAAACCACCTCTCAATTAAGGTCCCCCTCCCCCCATCTGATAATTGATCTCAGTTGAGAGGTTTTACTATGCTCGGAAAAAGACATGTGATTTGACTCTGGATCCAAATTTATCACATAATGTTATGGCTGTTCCAAAAGGAAAAAAAGGGGAGAGGGTGTCAAAAGGCACCTATTTTTATCATATATGGATGGTAGGGTACTACAGACTGATCTAAGTGTCTCATGTTGACCAATCCAATTAAAATTTGATGGGTGGTGGAGTCATTGAAAAAAGTGCCTTCTGAGACTCCACCCCCAGCCCCTAGATTTATCAAAAAGCATTAAAAGTATTTACTAGCATCATCATATCATGTCATAAAAAAGCACATCATTTCATGACATAACACCTAGTAATAACAACTCAAAGTCTTTGAAATTATGTAATAAACAGAATCTTTAACTTGCACTCGTCAGGTTATATGGCATCATTTACCGTATATACTTGCGTATAAACCTGGTCCAAATGCAAACAACATAGACCCTGATCTGCATTCAAATAATGTGCCAGCAGATCAGGGTCTATATTGTTTGTTCTACTGATTAGTCCATACAAACTGCATAGACCCAGATCTGCCAGCACATTATGTGATGGCAGATCTGGGCTATGCAGTTTGCAGTTGGTATTGGCTTTATACATGAGTATATACGGTATTTATATCATCAATGCAAAGTAAAGTAGCTAAATGAAAAATCTTGAGGACCATTTAGCATATAAAAATTTTCAATACCTTTTGTAGAAACCAGGATGTTCCCCCATGTTTTTCATCAAAGTAGAATCGCACTTTGAAGACCATACCAATCTCATCCACTTTTGCCTGGAAAAGATAAAACAAAATTAGCAGATCCAATAAATATATGATCTGATAATCAGAAAGATACTAGAAATGCATGACTGTTATTTTTTTTTTACTTTACAT
The DNA here is from genome assembly GCA_029931535.1 of Margaritifera margaritifera. Taxonomy (NCBI): domain Eukaryota; kingdom Metazoa; phylum Mollusca; class Bivalvia; order Unionida; family Margaritiferidae; genus Margaritifera; species Margaritifera margaritifera. Next base: position 954,044 of record JAQPZY010001106.1, read on the forward strand.
TATTTCTTGGTATTGCCTGCAGTTTAACATAGGACTGTAATGTGTAAGGCAAAGTCATTATTACTGAGCAAAGAAAACAGTGCCACAATAGGTACCAATGTGAAAACAAGTTAGCTATCAAAGTGATTAAATATATTCCCCTTCTGTGGCTGAATGTTGCCATAGATTTTTAATACAATCAACTTCTTCTGGTACAGTGTCAGTCTTCAATCCCAACAACAACTTTTAGCCTTCTTTAAGAAACAATGTTTTTTTCTGGTAATACCTGTTTTTGTCCTTTCTATAAAACACCTGAAACTAAATTTAATACAGTCAGCAACTGTGAAAATATGTTGCTTCATTGCTGGTGAATAGTTTGATGGCTATGTCATGAAGCACTGCGAAAGTAATATCTTTGGCATAAAGAATTTAAATGTCAATGACAAACATGTGATATATGATATGACTCAAAAAGAATAAAAACTAAATACAGATGACTGAGAGACAGGCAGTACATGTAATAGGAAATTAGACAAAAAAGGGAATCTTTGGCTGTGAAATGCTGCCTATTTTTTATAAATGTAGACATGCTTTCAACATGAGCCTTTCATGTCACTTTCACCTTTTACCTTTTGGGCTTCTTGATTATTGAACAGTCTAATGACAATGCTAATGAAAACTGGAGGTACAACTTTAAACATACTGACAAAAATCGATAATAAATCAGAGCTGTTTTTACAACTGAGAGACAAATGACAAACTCATGTTAGCAAATAACTCAAAAATAACAGCTAAATTTTATCTATCATCTTTGTCACACTTATGACAATATCAGGTGAGACTGAAATCACTGAATAAACCATCTTACCTCCAACTTAACCACCGATCCTGGATTAAGAGAATCCTTCCCATTGATCAGGATTGGGTCAGACTGTCCTTTCAGTCCACAGAGTACAAGGAAGACTTTCTCAGAGGTCCCTGCATCAGTTTGTAAACCAGTCTGAACCCAGATTAACCATCTGCCCTTGGTGCTGACTGGTTTTGTCAGACCTTTAGGAATACTCTCTAGTGCATCTATCAGGTCATTGGAGGGACACATATCTTTTTAAACAGAAAGTGAAAGGAAGGGTTATATGAATTTATATACTCTCCATCATAAAGACCGATATATCAGGGGCAGATCCAGGTTTTTTTCTATTGGGATCCATTATGAAAAAAGGGATTCATTTTCATTGATGATCACCATCTTTCTGTTTTTCAGTGAAATAAGTATTATTTTTTTACTGGAAAAAAGAGCAAGTTTCACTCATCCCCCCCCCAAATTCCCCTCTAGATGTGCTTGCAAACCAGAAAAGCATGCTTAAGTAATTTCTCATAAGAGGGTATTTTTGACAGAACAGACGATATATGAAAAAAGTCATGATATGCTGAGATCAAGATATCAAAAGTCTGATGAAACAAAGAAAAACAAGATTTCACAGACTGAATAATTAAATTAGAGACTTTTACAGATTTAAAATGAAATGCTATGAAAAGAATTTTAGAAGAAAATCACCTGAGACAAAGAATTCCAGAGGCAAGTTTTTATCAGTTCCCAGCCACTTGTGACAATAGAAAACAGTCTCTGACCATGCTCTCTTCCCCTCCACCACCCTCACTTGCTGAACATACCATTTGCTACCTGTTTAAGAAAAAAAGAATTTTTAAAAAAAAATGTACTTCAAATAAAGCATTTTAAAATCATTAACTGTTTGTTATTGTTCATTGGGTATACATACTTAAGCATATTACTAATCTATGGCATTACAAATCCTGTAAATTTTGTAATGTTGCTAAATTTTCAAAAACTGCATGCTCGTGGATATATTTTTATTTCTGATATTCTGTTGCCAACAACACAGTCCTAAACATGACTCTGATTTTTAACCTTTTGACTGAAAGACCATGAACCATGAAAGATTGTCCAGGCAAAATAGTACACCACTCCCTCGATAACTCGTGCCTGGATAACGTGCAAGCTTGCTTACAACGTGGGGTCAGGCGTGGATCCCATTTTTTTTACTAGAAAATACCAAAAAATTGGCCCCTATTAGTTAAACATGAAGAAAATCATGACAGAAATTGATACAAGAAACATTCATATATCGCTCCTTTTATCATCAAAAACGGTGGTTAGTACCTGGAAATCTGAATCAACATCATGAAATTCTTAACTTTTATTAAGAACATATGTTTTGTTAAATTTTCTTTCCAAACAACATTCTCAGTACACTGTAAATAACAATATTCAACAAAATTATGATAAATGAAAATGTCACTAATGCCTACTGGTGGCAACACTTTAATAAATAAATACCAATTAAATAAGTTTTGTCAAGTGAAATTCGTGTTTTAGTTCTATCTTTTAATTCGATTTCAGTGTAGTCATCATAAATGCAATATGTCTGCTTGCATTCAAACATGAAAAATGTCAATCTACCATCACAATTATGTCCGCAAGCATTTCTGTGAGAATCTAATTAAGGGGCAAACATATTTTGGTCTTTTAAGTGCCGACCGAGTTTTGATATCTGACTTACAGAAGTATTTGTTGTATTGTTACACTCAATTAAAACCAGACCTGATTTGTATTATCACATTAATTACGTCTTTTGTATAAAGTCAAATAAAGGGGGTGGAATACAAGAAAAGTTAAAAGGCATCCAAATCTTACCTGCATAAGAGCTAGCGGTCACAGTTTCAGTTGATCAATTGAACACTGGTATAAATATTATTATGTAAGTAATGTAATGAAACTACCTTAAATTAGCCTACTCATTCACAAATGTGATCAAAGATAGCAAACAAAATGAGTACTTGGCAAATAAAAAGCTTTGTTTCACAGATATGGTTCATTACGGACAAGTGAGTTCCAGAGTTTGTAGTGAACTTTAAATTCCTGATGAGAAAAAGTTTCACTATTACTTGCAATGTGCAATGAAATCATTAGATCAATGTTTTACTAATAGAACAATAATATTTAAAAAATCTGACATTTACGGTAGTTTCACGAAATAAATGTCCCTAGTTTTTGAAAAAAAGGAATCTCGTTTTGTAAATCAACAACATCAAAAAGCAGTGACGTATACACAATTTTTTCACATACATGTGATGTTTCTTGGAATAATGTTGTTAACAATTTTTCAAAGGTTGGGTATCTTGAAAATGAAGGTAATTTATACAAAAAAGTGAACAACTTCATTAGAAAGAGCTCTTTATTGACAATTATTCCCAGCGCGATTATAAAACGAGTATTCAGCCTTTAAACAGCCCCATTACACACACACACGCTCAGCCGTTTTCTCAACATCTAGCGGAGATGGCATCCCTTTCTCAAATTTTTGTTGAGGTCCTCGGTAACCTGTGCCCTCACTTATAGTGTGGTCTATAATTCTGGACCCCATTCAGCGTGAGTTATCGAGCGAGAGGTGTAACTGTATGTTCTAAGTCTAATAACAATAAACTGAAGTGATGAGGTCATTAGAATAAAAGACAATCAAAACTTCATGCCAGTCAGACAATGAATGGGAAAAAAATCAGACAGATGAAATGCAAAAGGTAAAACATATTATCAGACCTTTTGTCCCATTTGTACATAGCAGACTAAAACACCTAATGTGTGTGGTGAAAACTCTTTACTCAAGCCCCTGCAAATACAACAGTGGTGAAATCACAAAATAATCATGAAATCTGACCATGATCTTTAAGCCAGAACTTCATTGCCCTATCTTAAAGAGCACTGGAGGAAAAGTGCAGTAAAAGTGGTAAAAAAAATGATCGGTGACCTTGACCTTGAAGAAAAAACTTGTAATGCATGAGATGCCATCAAACTGAGAAACATAAAGTATACCATGGTTCATCTCTCTACCTCAAAAACCTTTTATGAAATAAAGCAGAAAACCAAAAAGAAGCCTTAAATATTGACCTGTGACCTTGACTTTGAGGATAAGACCTCAAACATGCATTGCAGCACATCTTCTAGTGACAATATATATATAGCTATACCAAGTTTAGTTTTAGTTTCATCCCTTCATCTCAAATGGCTCTAAAATTATAGAGTAGAAAGGAAAGTATGATAGAAAAATTCAACATATTACACTATGACAGTTAAGAAAAGTCGCACAAAGTGATACACAACACACTTGCTAATGATGACTTATAAGTATACTAAGTTCCATCCCTTAATCTCAAACAGCTCTAAAGTTACTGAGTCTAAAAGTGTGATGGAAAACATAAAATATTGAGCCATGACCTTGGCCTTAAAGATAGGACCCTTAATATGGTATATGACATACCTTCTAGCGACCATGTGCATGTATACCATATTTCATCCCTTAATCTCAAACAGCTTTAAAGTTATACAGCAGAATGGAAAGTGTGATGGAAAATGGAAAATACTGAGCCGTGACATTGGCCTTGAAGATAATACCCCAATTGTTGTGTGCAACACATCTTCTAGTGATGATGTACATGTATTGCAAATTCACCATTGTCTGTAGGGAACCAATTTCCTGGATTTACAAACCTAGAATTTTAAAGACTCAAAAAACAGTAATCTTTATGTTGAAACAATAGTACCCCTTCCCAAATATGTGGAAACAATAGAACTCCTTCCCAAATCCATGAATTTAAGTACTGATGAAAATGCCATTTGCACAAAACCATGAAAATTGGTGCCCATGAAAATAAATAAATTCACAGTATACCAAGCTTCAACCCTTGATCTTAAATGGCTGTAAAGTTATACAGCAGAAGGGAAAGTGTGATGTAAATTGTTAGATATTGAGCCATGACCTTGACCTTGAAGACAGGCCCCCCACCCAATGTGGTATGAAACACATCTTCTAGCAATGATGTACAAGTATACCAAGTTTCAACTCTTAATCTCAAATGGCTTCAAAGTCACTGAGCTGAATGGAAGTGTAAAGGAAACATAAAATATTAAGCCATGACCTTGACTTTGAAGATACAACCCCTCATGTGGTATGTGACATCAAACAACATTGATTTACTTAATTATTATTTGTACCGGAAAATGTGTCATTTTTGGTTCTGGATTTGCTGCTGCTTTAATGTTATTATTATCCTTCCATGATTAACTGGTTTCCTCTCAAACTAATTATTTATCAAAATCACTTTTTTCTTTTACAAAACTCTACTATAGAATTTCACCCAACATAAGTATTTTATTCCAATCTATTCATTTTAAAAATCAGTTATTAAATGATAACATGTTGACTTACTACCTTGAAAATACATAACACCTAATTAACAGGCAATTCCAGTAAAGTCAGATGGTAAAGTTTTTTTTTATCAGGTCCCAAAATAAGTCTTGTAGGATGATAATACAACCCAGTTGTTGTTGCTTGTATCTTTTTTTCTTAATTCAGGCCTAGGTTTCACATATTTTATTCTAGAAGTATCATGTGCTGATAACACCATGACACAAACCATGTAGTGTGGACCGTGGGGCAGTCATTCAATTATAGGGGTTTTTATAAGTCCAGGATATAAACTTTCACACCTATTTTGTCTTGTGTTTGGTGGCAATAAAGTGTTTAAATAATTGGGAAAATATAATGACCAAACAAGCTTAGTCAGCGACACCTCTTTTGATTGTCTGACAAAGAAACAATGTGTAAACTAGACCTATAGTCCTTTGAATTTTACTTCGTTATGGTGTTCATTTGGTAGTTTTATGGATAAACAAATCAAAGACATGTTGATGATGAATATTTGAGAACTCCCATGACCTATGTCCATTTGCTCTGAGTGTGTGCTGGTCAAAACCTTTGATTTAGCGGACATGTCTGGCAAAAACAGGGGTTTCAAGAACTCTGATATATATATAGCAAAACTTGTGAAATAGAGAACCATGCTACACATATGCCATCTGCAGAATGAATATCTAGCTTATTGATTAAATTATCCAGAAAAAAAAAGAAATTAATGTGTCCTGCCAAGTCTGAACAATCTTTGCTTAATTGCATCTAATCACTATGGTACCTCCATTGCCATCGATTTTAAGTTCAATCTTTTTGAGTCTTCCAACAGAAACTGCTTCCAAGATGAAGATGTCTTCTTGACCTGGTTGCCAAGGTAACCTATTCTTACTAATTGGTGCTGTTAATTCCTTAAATCCTGTGTCACCATGGATACCATGTAAATTGATATAGACAGATCCTTTTTCCATCCTAGCATTCTCCAAGTGTCCTGTTGTGACAGCAAGAACATAGTGTAGGACTGAAACAAAAAATGAGAATAGTTTTTATTGCAAAACATTATAGAAAAAAGAAAAAAATATTCTAGCTAGCCAAAAAGGAAATTATGGTCACAGGGTCAATTATATGGTAATTAATAAGTTTCAACTCCTTGGTAAGATTTTAACAACTGTAGGTTTCTAAACCAATTCACAAACAAGAAATAGCAGTTTTTGACAATGTAATCTTAAAAACATTTAAAATATTTATTCTCCACTTTTTTCCACATGCTTTTGTGGCATTTTGTCTTTTAACAAGATTGATGGTACATACAAAGTGAATTCTTCACAGATTAAATTCTAAGCAACCAAGTGAAGCAGTCTGAGCAATCTGTACTTTGAGTGAATGAAATCAAGCAATTATCAATGTTTCCTACTGTAGACACTAGACAGTGATAAATATATGATCTAACGAGGGATTGATAATGACTAACTTATACACATAGATTAGTTTCTTGATAACCAGATGACCAAATAGATAGCTTGACTGAAAGATAGATAGATTCTTGGATAGAGAGATGCAGGGAAACAAAGAATGATAGACAAATAAAACAGTAAGGGCTGTTCCAGCAAAATATACTTGGGACCCAGGTAAGGTACTTTCAATGTGTAGTCACCCATAGATGCAATTTCGAATTTTGTATCATTTTCATATGAACTCTGTGAGTAACCAGAGTACCCTGGTATATATTTTTTTAAAAAGTGCCTTGATTGAGTACTATGCATATTTAAAAGGAAGAGGCCTGCACACGAACATGGGCTGAGATTAGACTATATGTCCAAGCTATTAATAAGATTACTGAATTGTTTTCATGATACCTATTTAAACAAACTGCACTTTTACCTGGTAAAGATGAAGAGCCTGTCTTTACCACAGGAAGTTCTCGACAAATCTGACCATCCTCTTTATCCAAGGCCAGCCATCGGTCAACATAAAACACTAGTGTATCCTGTGTGTCATCATCTGTAAGTTTTATCTGTAAAGAAAGAGGTGAAAGTGACAAATACCGATACTATATCCACAGCTCCCATTGGCAGTTCCATATTAAGAAGTCAACTGACCCATAAGTTGTCAAATCAAGGAGTCACATTCAGATTTTTAGGAGTTAGTGCTGCTGGTTGAAACTAACTGTGTTAGAGTAATACAGTACATTATTTCCTAGGGTAGTAAAACACACATCACTGCCAAAGATGCAAATGCACTTCTGTCAGTACAAAATGCACTTGTCACTGATCTATGCAGTTCACTTCAAATCATCAAAACAAATAAAGAGGACAGATCTTGATCTGCAAGAACATCATGCACCATCATGTATGCAGTTTGTAGTAGAGTGAGCTAATTATACCTGAGAAATATGGTTTTAAAACACAACTTTCTCCAATACTCATCCAAAGAGATATGGCAATTGACAGACAGTCACACAGTGGAGTAAGGTAGCTAAAAATATTGCTGTTACATAGTGTTTTGTTCAATACTCACCTGGACAGATATTGGCAATTAAACACAGGAAGTAAATAGAAATCCATGTGATCATCAGCAAATCTGGGAAAGACTTGAAACATACCATATATACTCGCATATAAGCCAGGTCCAAACGCAAATAACATAGATCCTGATCTGCTGTCACATAATGCACTGGCAGATCAGGGTCTATGTTGTTTGTTCTACTACTAGTCCTTACAAACTGCATAGACCCAGATCTGCTGGCACATTATGCGACGGCAGATTTGGGTCTATGCAGTTTGCAGTTGGTATCAGCTTATACGCAAGTATATAACATAATCGCCTCTCTTGTGCCTGATATGACTTACCCACAGAATATTTTGTAATCTGGCTGGCAATTGTCAAATTCATTGCAGCCAGAAATGAAAATTTATCTTGAAATACTGCAGGGTATCATCTTCACATACGTAGATAATTGAAGGCCATAAGGGAGATTAGTTTTTGTACTAATTGTGTCACCCTCATAAAATAAAGACTTTGCTATTATTATTATTATTATTATTATTATTATTATTATTACTATTATTATTATTATTCACAGATCAAAACATTCTACCTAAAAACTAAAAAGTTTTCATAGATATAACTTAATTTAATGCAAAATGCAACCAGATCGTTGGCTGGATGGATAAGGGTGACATTATATGTCTCTTCCACATTCGTAGCAGGGCATAACAAAATAACTTAGAAACTCATGGATTTATTATCATCTGTGGAAGAAATTGTCTAAAACAAGTTGAATGAGGAGTGGTAATTGACAAAGACTCTGGATTACATTGGAAAATATTTTATGAGATGGCAAAACAAGACTGGTAATGACAAAAGGTGTGTTCACTTTTACAGGAATACAAGGACATTGGACATGAAAGCTAAATTTGGTGGTTAAAATGGATTATCTACCAAACTGTTAATTTGTAAATAATTTCCAATACATGTATATACATAATAATTGTGAATAGACAAAAATATATCATATATTCGACAGAAAACATATTCTATCTTTCTATTTCTTGGTGCAGATTCAATTTCGGCCTTGGCAAATCTTGCTCCTAGTATAAAGATTGCTCAGTTTTCTAACTTTCATAACGATGATCTAAAATTGAACTGACCCCGAGTACACTGACTTAATTTTCCCATGCATCTTATATTCCATACAACAACATTACTTACATAGTCCACATGCCAGTCTGGGTTCTGTCCACTGTTGTTGTGCTCCAGCCTCACTTTCGTTATCTTTCCGATATCTCCTACATCCATCTGTATTAACAAAAGCAATTTTTCTAAGTAAAATATGTTTCTCCAATAATACTTACCCGATCATAATATCTTAGGGAGAACTACTACTACCTCGCAAATCCAGCCCTCCCAAGCTAAAAACTTTTTAGCTAAAAGCTAAAAGTTATCTGCCCACCTAGATGGCAGTTAGCTAGAGTGATCTCCCCTTGGTACAGGGATTGGCGCTAAATCCCATGCATACTTCAGTTACGACTGGAGCGGGAAGCACGTTCTCTGATAAGGATGCAACTGCAGGGAGGCTGGGAGGGTGTGTGTGTATTATGATCGAGTAAGTATTATCGAAGAACATATTTTACTTAAAAAAATTGGTTTCTTCTTCAAATACGTTACCTGATCATAATACCTTAGGAGAATACGTAAGAGGTGGAGGGAGTTACATTCCCTTACCCCAGAGAGGCCATCTCCAGTCCCCTAAGGTATGTGTGACAGCTTCTAAATGACCTGACTGGAGAATAGACTCCATATGTCAGGGAGTGGTTTCAAAGGGAAACAAATTTCCCCCCCCCGCAAATCAAGCGTAAATTGTGGAGCCGCTTCCAATGAAGCTGTCGACCAACCCAGGAAGGTGACCTGTTGCACCATGGCTAAAGGTCCTACCAGATTGAGCTGAGTCTTTTGGGATGAAAGATCTTGGAGATAAAAGCTGGAGAAAGTGGACTTGGACCTCCATCCCACGGCATGAATGATGTCAGTCAGGGAACAGTTTTGCTCAAATGCAATGCTTGTGGCAACTGCCCTAACTTCCTGAGCCGAAATACATAATAGACTCATATGAGTTGGAGTTATTTCCAGACATGTGGAACAAGTAACCCCTTTAATCCGTGACAAAAGTGCCTGTGCTGATATGTCTTCCTTTCCCTCTCTGAGGGGTAAAAAGAGGCATGATCTCCCTTGATGGACTGGCTCGGTCCTTTTCAGGTACCACTTCAGGGCCCGTACTGGGTCCTGTAGACGACCTTGAGATGAAGTGTCTTAAGTAGCCAGAGATTTCATTACAAAGGTTTGGTTGCCCATGAATGGTAGTCTGTTCTTGGCAGTGAAAGCGGGAGCCAAAATGAGTGATACCGACCAATCTTGTCTGAACTGTAAGTAGTTGGGGTCGACTGATAGCGCAAACCAATGAGGCTTGTGAGAGCGGTTCAAACTGTGTCTTGTTCAGCCATGTGAGTATCCATGATAGATTCCACTTAAGGCATAGCACCAAAGGCTTTGGCCATGTGAAATCAAAGTTAGCCAGGAGATCAGATAGATCTTTGTTTTGTCCCACATCCCCTCTCTTCCATGATGCCCAGCATGTCAGAGATTGTGGAACAATATCCTTTGATGGTGATTGGTGCTAACTGTTTCTCGCCAAAGAGCCATAGTAGGAAGTTAGCTATTGAGGTATTGATGCCTGCGGGGCATAATATTTTTTGGGGGACACCATCAGGTGAGAACTCTCCATTTGCCTTCATAGACTTTTAGAGTGGAGGGCCGTCTTGCTCTACGATTCTCTCCATGACTGGTTGGGAGAACTGTTTGTTCTCGAGGGCTTTTTCAATATGAGCCAGGCATGCAAGTTCAGCAACTCTGGGTTGGGATGAAATGCCAGTCGTCTGGTTGTTTTAGTAGATGTGGAAATATTCTGATTTTTCCTGGGGATTTCCACAGCCAGATTGATCAGGTCATTGATCCATGATTTTTCCCACTTGAGCAGGGTAATCAGGATGAGGCGACACTCTGATTCTCTTGCTTTCTGTATTACCTTTAGGTTCAGAGGTGTTGGCGTATAAGCATAAGCGTTCAGGCTGTTCCAATCTATGGAAAGTGCATCGACTGCCCAGGCCGTCAGAATGGGACTGGTGAGACAAAGGTTGGGAGTTTGGCATTCCACTTGTTGCAAATAGATCCACTATTGGTTGATCCCATAGGGCACATATTCTTGTGAAGACCAATGGGTGAAGAGACCATTCAGTTTGTATTAGTAAATTCATCCGGGACAGCGAGTCCTCTAGTATGTTGAGTCAGCCTGCAATATGACGAACTAGAACGTGGATTTGTCACTGATGACACCACCTGAGAAAGTCCCAAATGAGAACACAAAGATCTGGAGACTTTGTTCACCCCTGCCATTTGAGTCATCGGACAGAACGAGAACTCCCTTTCGATATAGAGCCTCTTGCCACCAATGAAAGGCCTTCAAGATGACTTTCACATCAAAAGATTGATATGCAATTTGCGATCTTGCAGGGGACACACTCCATTGGCTTCCTGGAATGACGGAAGAAGGTGTGCACCCAAGTCCTCTGTGCTCGCATCTATACAGACGAGGATTTCTGGATACACCCAACATGAGCCAGCTGAGGTCGCCCCATCGTCTTCATCTCCAGAGATATAGTGAGAGGTTGGTCCAATGGGCAACGTCTCGGCCTCCATTTGGACAACAGGATCATTTGCCATGGGCACATAAAGAGGCGACCTAAGACGATGAGGTCCGCTGCCACATTGAGCAAGCCCAGCAGGTGGAGAAATTCTCAGGTGGAGAGTTTGTCTTGTATCAGCAAGGAAGCCACCATGGTACTGATTTTCAATGTTCGTTCATGAGGGAGGCATACTCTGTTTACCTGAGTGTAGAACTCCATTGGTCGGATTTGTCCTCATTGACGAGGAAGCTGAGGTCGAGAAGGTGAGTATCCAGTGATCTCATGTCTTGCTCCAATACATAACTTATCTGATGTTTTTGTAGGATGTCGTCCAGGTAGTGTGATGTAGCCACCATGGAGGTGAATCGGACATGGGCCATTACCTGGTCCATCACTCTTGTGAAAACCCATGGGCTGATGTTGAGTCCAAATGGGAGTGCTTGGAACTGGTAAACAATGTCTTTGTAGGCAAATCTCAGGAACTTCCTGGAAGCCGTGTGAATAGGGATATGAAGATAAGCATCTTTTAAGTCCACACTTATTATGTAGTCTCCCTCCTGGATGGCACTGAGAACCCGAAGTGGTGTTTCCATTTTGAACCAAGAGGCGCAAATGAACTGATTGAGTGTGGATAGGTCGATGATGGGATGAAGCGTGGCTGGGATATTTTTGCAGGGAAGGTTGTCTCCTTTGTGGCTTGTCTGCGTATGTCATCGATCTGGCCATTAAACAGGAGGTTCAAGAACAAAGGTTGCGAGCAAAGCTTTGTCTTATGGTGGTCTTTGAGAAAGGTGGAGGGTACAGAGCACAGCACCTCGTTATGCCAGTTGTAGGTTCATAGCTGCTGTGACAGCGTTGGTCAAAGCATGATCAGCAGTTCTATTTAAGACGCGGGCCATTCTGGACACAGATTCCATTGCATTGTCTGTAGAAATCGGGGCCGGTGATGATGAGCTGTGTTCTGCTTGTTGGATGATCGCCATAGATACCAGGTCAGACAGAGAGCCCATGGCCACGACGTTACATACCAACTGTTGGGTGTCATTGAAATGCTTCCAGTCCATGCGTATGAAGTATGGCTTATTCATCCCCACTGTAGCAATGTTGCGGTCGACCGCTGGGGTATCTATATGGAAAGCTGGCATGTGTGTCTTGTAGAATCGCCAGCTAAAATTTGAGGGAAGGCACTGTTGCGTGAAAAAGAGGCAGTTGACACTTGGGTTTTGTAATTGGTGATGTAAGCAGCCCAACAGGTCAGAAACTGTACCAGACTGTGGCAGTAGGTGGAAAGTCAGTTCAGCCTTTTTGGTCAAGAGGTCCACAGATGCAGGGACTTTGGACCAGGTAGATGATGATGAGGGAGGAAGAGGACAGAGCTCTGGTGGCAGAAGGCGGAAAACTTTCTCAATTGAAGCCTTAAAGGCTGAGTCCTCATGCATCATAGTGAGGTCTAACAGAGACAAGCGGGATTTGGAACTGGTTTCATTGTTAGTGGACAAAGGTGGAGACGTTGATGTCTCTTGTACCACCTGCGATGGGGCAGGAGTTGAATTTCGAGGGTGAGAGCTGACCATGCTTGCAGAATGCCCCAAATGAGATGCAGTGACTTCCAGGCATTTGCCAAGTGAAGGTTCCGTATGAGTATCCCTATGCATGCCCTTATGACAGTTCAGTAGACTGGACAGAAGTCATTCTAGTAGCCTGATGTTGTTCAGTTAATAACTCTGAGACGGGGTTCAGGATATCTGATCCTTGTAACTGGTCATTGAATCTGAAGTGCAATATATTCTGTTCTTCTCTTGATCTCTTTGGTTGTAGGTTGACAGCCAGAGCAAACAAAACAAGTAGGGTAGTTGTCTGTCGCTTGTTTCCAAAGTTTACACAATTTACATCAAGTTATGCCCATGGTCTAATCTGTAAGACAAAATAGAGCAGGCAATAGCAGGTATAACCCGCATGCATCCTGCTTAATGACTTGTAGCATGCACATGCAGAGCAACACACTATACCCTTACCTGTAAATGAGTGTAAATACAGGTATAATATTAAAATGTTGCTATTAATACTTACAAAATGAATGTTTGGCAATATCACTGGAATAAAAGTTACCTGTAGGAAAGGTCGATAGACTGCCTATACAGGAAAATCATTGAAGCATTGCCTCTAGTACTTACGAAGTGGACACTATGATAACTATGTAGAAAACTTACCTGTACACATCCACACCTGACGGAAACTATACAGCAAGTGGGTTGTATATCACACACAATTTCAGCACCAACTGTGTACTCAGCGTCGCTATTGATACTTACGAAGTGGATGCAATAATATCAATAAATTATAATGTTACCTGTAGGTAAGGCTGAATGATGGCTTGTACAGGCAGTCAGTATCGCGTCATGTTACCTAACCATGAGGTGGATGCTAAGATTAGGTGAACACAGAAAAATTACCGGTATGTATCCGCCATGCAGAAATTATACAGAAATATTAATAAGTTTTCTAGATTACACACCATACCTGCAAAGGAAGGCTATAGCCATGTGAGGGATGCACTGGCGACCCGTGCAGGTACAGTATGCAAGCACTTATGTGTGTGCAGATGACAAAGTCATAAAAAGACAGAATTTGTCGTCAAAGCAAGAAAGAAAAGTTGTAAAGAGACTGAGTATACTTCCCTTAATAGAGAAAAACTCTTCCAACTTGCTCTCTTGCTGAAAACTTCCAAAGTATTGTTCGGGTATTGCAAAGCCTCTCTGTTGAGTCTCGAGTGTGCTACACTGCACGAGTACTAACTGAAGTATGCATGGGATTTAGTGCCAATCCCTTTACCAAGGGGAGATTACTCTAGCTAACTGCCACCTAGGTGGGCAGATAAATGTTACCTTTTAGCTACAAAGAATTTAGCTTGGAAGGGCTGGATTTGCGAGGTAGTAGTAGTTCTCCCAAAGGTATTATGATCGGGTAACATATTTGAAGAAGAAATGCCAAGAATGCACGATAGCCTTTTTCATGCCTTTCTGATATTTGGAGATGAGATCTACATTTAAATATTTTGTTCCTGACAATTCTTATATAACTAGTAAACTATTTTTCCATTTGTGGAGAGAGAGAGTGAGCAAGTTATACAAAGGAGAACAAAATTTATTTGTCCTTTTCTTCTTGTTATTATAAAAAGTTTCAATCAAGAATATCACCCAGGTCACTGGGGCAAATAAGTGATCATGATATGTTCAAGAATACTATTCTGCAAGATTCAATTTGTAAGGTAAAAATTCATTCTCTTCAGTATCCTCATGCACAAGCGAAGTGCTGATTGTCGAAGAAAACATACTCCACTCTTGTTCACCTTTTCTGTAAGCCCTACTATGTATACAAAAAAATTTGTATGCACATAAAATATTAGCAAATTAAGCAAATAAAGTGAAATTGTGAAAATATTTTTCACAATAAAGTCTAAGATGCAGGGTATTATACGTGTAGTTATATATGTACAATAAAATATTCCAAATATGCCACATTAACTGAGTTCACAAAAATGTCATTACAATATGATTTACAATAACTAATACATGTACCTAATATCAATTTGTATTTTTCCTGATGGTATTCTCTCCTTCACATACAATTTTCTAAAGCTTAGCCTTCAAAGCAGTTTTTGTTGCATTTGTTTAAATTTGCTTGTAATTTCTACTTTTGTACTACAAATCTTCCTAAACATCAAATATTTCCAATACAGAGGGGGATATGGAGGCATATTCTAAAAATAGATTTACATACACAAAAATCAATTACAACATATTATCATATTAAATTCTTCTATCTACTATGTGCTTCCATATCCTCTGGAAAAAGGTTGCCTTATAGAATACATGACAATCTTAAAAAAACCATTTATGAGTAAGAAAATAAATGCAATTACAATCTTGAAGACTTTAACCTTTATAATTTTAGTATTGGCTTTAAAGATTACCCTATGTGAGCTTTCACGTTATGACAAATGATAGCACAAAACCTCACCTCAATGGAACACCATTCTATTTGCAGGTCTAATATCCTAGATCAGGCAGGATGAAATAGATCAAAGGAGGTCAAGTTCCTTGCTGAACGACACTAAAGCATTACAAAAATAATTGTAAATGACAATCCCTAAAGGAGGACTCTTCGCCTGATTACAGGTTCAAGTCCTATTTGAAACAATTATTTAATTTGCAAACACTTTTCAACAAAAATCAATATACCTGAAAAGTGGACTCCTTGCCAGCAGAGAATAAGTCCAATGGGTTACCTTCCTTGCCAAGTTGGAGTCTGTTAGAATGACCATTTGTGCCATAAATGGTGAGATAAACCTGGGCTGTGGTACCAGCATCTTTCAAGTCACTTGTCTTAACCTGGACTGTCCAATGACCCTCTTATACATTATAGACACATGGAGAGAAACAGATAGACATTACAAGAAATAGATCCATCTAACATATAAATTTGAACTGAAAAAATATATTTCACTATTTTTGGAATTTTTGCTGTAATTATCCCCCCCACACACACACACACATCTCCCTCCACCGAGGTTTTCCTGTGTATTCCTCAAATCCCTAGTAAGTGTACATCACACATCCAACATATTGTTTTTTGAGGTAATTACAAGAATGCATATTGTATAGCTAATTATGTTACTTCAAAAAAGTTGGCATCAAAAAGCCACAGCATTCACATTTTAAAAAAATGTATAAACTATATTTAAGACTTTTTTATCTGTTCACATTTAAAGAAAATAATTTAGTAACTTTGGTGTGACTTTATTAGTCAAATACAGATTTAATTCAAGTTATTTGTCCAGCATAATTGTGATATTCATCACAAAACAAAGGGCCCATAAAAAAAATTATGCATCACTGATAAATATTTAGGAGTGAATGTTAATTACTATTTTAACATATATGTACTATAACAAGACACAGCCTAGTCACATAACTCGAAGTTCTCAAATAAGTTGCAATTTAAAATCTGTTGCTTAGTAGAACACTAATTAAGCAATGCAAATAATTCATCTGGTAAGTGAGTGACATTAATATTAATTTGCTAGGTGATATTAAGTAGGTAATTTTAATTTCATTAGATTTTGAAGAATTCTTTACTGTAAATCACAAAAGAGAATAATTATTTACACCATTTGCTTTAATATAAAGAAGGTTGTACAAGCATACAAATTCATCAGTCAAAATATGGCAGTTGTGGAAGCTATTAAAATCTGTATTAATATGCTTCTGAGTGAATTTCTTTCAGCACTGAGAATCAACATCTTATAATAGTTCAATCCTAAATTTGAACATAACCTATATAGCAACCCTTTACATAACCTACAGATAGCAAACATAACAAACATGACCTACAGATAGCAAACATAACCTACAGATAGCAACCATAATCAACAGATAGCAAATATAACAAACATAACCTACAGATAGCAACCATAACCTACAGATAGCAACCATAACCTACAGATGGTAAACATAACCTACAGATAGCAACCATAATCTACAGATAGCAACCATAACCTACAGATAGTAAACATAACCTACAGATAGCAAACATAACCTACAGATTGCAAATATAACCTACAGATAGCAACCATAACCTACAGATAGCAAACATAACCTACATATAGCAAACATAACATGACCTACAGATAGCAAACAGAACCTGCAGATAGAAACCATAACCTACAGATAGCAAACATAACATAACCTACAGATAGCAAACATAACCTACAGATAGCAACCATAACCTACAGATAGCAACCATAACCTACAGATAACAACTATAATCTACAGATAGTAAACATAACCTACAGATACCCAACATAATCTAAAGATAGCAACCATAATCTACAGATAGCAACCCTTTACACTGAACCTACAAATAGCAAACATAACCTACAGACAGCAAATATAACCTACAGATAGCAACACATAACCTACAGATAGTAACCATAACCTACAAATAGCAACCCTTAACATTGAGTACGCATAACCTACAGATAGCAACTATAATCTACAGATAGCAACCCTTAACATTCAGCCTACAGACAGTAAACATAACCTACAGATAGCAACAATAACCTAGAGACAGCAACCATAACCTACAGACAGCAACCCTTAACATTGAGTAAACATAACCTACAGATAGCAACCCTTAACACTGAGCATACAGATAGTCAACGTAACCTACAGATAGCAACCATAACCTACAGATAGCAACAATAACCTACAGATAGCAACCATAAACTACAGATAGCAACTGTAACCTACACATAGCGACCCTTTACATTGAAGCATGTATACTTACGAGACTTTTTGCCAGCTTCTTTGGATGGGAGAGGTTTTTTGGAATCTATGACCTCTGAAAAATTATGAAATACAGTGAACTCAGTTTTATTTATGGTGTATCAATTTTCATGAGTTT
Organism: Margaritifera margaritifera; assembly: GCA_029931535.1. Classification (NCBI taxonomy): domain Eukaryota; kingdom Metazoa; phylum Mollusca; class Bivalvia; order Unionida; family Margaritiferidae; genus Margaritifera; species Margaritifera margaritifera. Next base: position 971,988 of record JAQPZY010001106.1, read on the forward strand.
AATCATTGCTTCAAACCATAAATTTTAAGAAAACAGACCTGTGCACAGGCATATTCATGAAATATAGTCCACCAAAAAGGTCACCTTTCACAAATACACAAAAACTTACAGCAACAAAAATAAACAAGTCCTCAATAATACATCAAGCACAGTGATAAAAGTATTTCTTTATTTTATTTGATGCATATTATTTTACAAATGGAATTTTACTGTGATTTTATCTATGCACATCAATATTATTCTCCAGGTACCATAATTATAACCAACCAAAATGTATACATCATTTCTCATGCAAAACAAAGTATCAATTTCTGCTGAAGGAATCCAGCATATACAGTACCAGGTCAAATGTAACGCAGTCAATAACATTGACATCATAGGAGGTAAACTAATGTCATTGCTATTTCTAAAGAATCTCCTGACATAAATATGAAAGTAAATAGTACTTACACATCTAATAGTTGGTAAATGATCTCTTGGCGCTTGTCATTGCTTATAATCATTTGGTTAGAGAGTCATACAGTCCTCTGGTTAAGATTGATTTAGAGAGTCCCAAATGTCAAGAACAACATGAATGTGATCAGACCTAGATTTGATTTCATGTAGTCTTTTTGCAAGCTTGGATTTAATTGGTAGCCAGATATTTTTAATAATATTGAGGTGATGACCAGGGTAAGGATTCATTGTTTAATAATTTTCAACTGTTTTGTCCTCCTATAAATATACTGACCAGACAATTATCCTCCTGAAAGGTCTATTCCCCATTTGGAAGCTCTTCTGCAATATCTGTCCACAATCGTTCATTAAAAAATTCATATACACTTGTCAGAGTCAATTGTCCCCTCTGCTGAGGTCAGATTTCCAACACCATTGCAGGTAATGTACCCCATAAAATATGGCCAAAGTATTCTTGAATAGCAAGTGTGCAATGCACAGACTTGAACACTCTGGTAGCCATTCTTCATCAGGTTTTCTTGCAACATAAAACTTTAGATCTTTGCCCACAACAACTTTAGCTTCATTGCTAAAAATTACTCTTGACTACTAGTTTTCAATTGTCCATTTATGTCTCTCTTTAAACCACAAAATACACAATGCATGATTCTGCTGAGAAATCATAGTTTGCTTTCTTACAGTGCATCTCCTGAATCCAAACTCTTTAATCTTCTGTTGAAAGTACTTTCAGATGCAAGAACACTGACAGACTCTTTAAAAGCTACAGTTAAAGTCCTGCAAAGATTGTCTACGATTGTCAAAAATTGCAATGAACAAGACGAGAAAGTACATGATCACCCCTTGTGCTCATGATTTCTGGTCTCCTGCATAGTTCTCAATTTCTATGGATTCCCCTTTGTGAACACTTTTCAAACATTTATGAATTATAGTACATGATATTCCAGTTATTTCAGACACTTATTTCTACCACTAAAATTCTGCCTAACTAACTGAATTATCGTGTTTCTGACCATCAGTCAATTCCTTGCTGTGAGGCATCATGTTTTTGTTAACATCACCAGGGAAGTCTAAAAATATCACTTGCTACATTTAAATGTACAATTTCAGAGGTTCATTAGTGCACATATATAAAAAAAAGCTTGCATAATAATTCTTATCCATGCAGTGACCATCTGAAATTAAATTTCACTAAATGACATCAAGTTTTCTTACTCAGGTGGCTACTTATTTTTGACCCATTACTGTTGATAAGGAAACCCAATAAATAAAAAGGTCTTTCTGTTTCTCATTCTCATCCCAACTCTACATGATAATTCCGATTACGGTCTTTATGAAGATACCATTTAACCAAATTGTCATTAAAATTAGATAAAGGGTCACCACCAAATCTCAAATGTATTCATGGATGAATGGACTTGGTGATATGAATGAAAAACTAAACAAAAATGAAACTAGAAATGGACATATGGATGTGGGTAACACTACTCTTTCCCATATTTGTGGTGGGCATTAAAAAAATGAGTCATTTTAAATGAGGTGATGCCATAAATTACTGACATATTTTGGTACCAACTATGCTGGAGAATTCCTTAAATATCTAAAATTAAAAATTAAAAATAAAGACATTTCTGCCTCTTTTTTTTTCACTGGAAGATACCTAAATGTCTTATTCAACAAAATTTACCCCCTCCCCCCCCCCCCAAAGGGTTTTTTGGTACACTATGTCTTGCACTGATGTCTTTTTCAGATGCAGCCTAACACTTATTTGTTTACTATAAGCAAATTACCATTTTCATGTTCAGTAAGTGTATATATATATTCTTTAAGGGCAGGGCTATAAACAGTTTCTATCTTATGACCCAGGGATAAGTCCCCTGGAGGAAGTAAGAGACCCAGACTCCAGTGCTGGTTGAATAAATGACTAATCATGCCAAGAAAGTGTACATATTGTTATTGGGTGAAGGTCTCAATTGTTTTCAAGTTAAGATCCAAGATGTGGGCCTCAGGGGTTAAGAGCAGACAAAGGGATATGATCCAGGGGCATTATTGGTTTAAAGCAAAGTTAACTGTCAACTTATGCAATATTCCAAAGATAAATAAAAAAATAAACACATGCATCATACCAAATATGCTTCGATTTCTATCAAATATGGAGAAATTAGAGGGTAATCTTTGACCTCCCCCACCCCTCCACCCAGCAGGATGGGATTCATGCTCTTGAAAAAAGCAATCCCTACTCCCTGAACATTAAGACTTGCAAGTTTTATCAAATTCATACTTAGTTATGGGCTTGCAATAAAAAGCTAACAATGAGCCAACATGACAGTAGCATTCATATGTCTTGATTTTTATCCAAACAAGGCAAGACAAAAATTATCATTAGGAAATATCTGGCATATAAAAGCCAAGACAAAAATGACACAGACCTATCATCCTGAGTGTTCTTTCTGTTTTGCAGTCATCTTCATGGTCATCTAACCAGCGTCCGCAAGGGAATATAAACTGTGGGGTTGAATGGTCACCACCCTTTTTCTCCTTGATGATGACTTTGTCCAGGAACACTCCGGCACCATGACCTTTACCATCATGGGAGATATCAATGGCAGTCAGCTTATCAAGGGAGACTACTTCAAATTCAAAACTGTCCACCTGAAGCAAAAAGGACACAATACTGCCAACTTTTAGATGTGACAGCAATTTCAAATGTACTTGATTCATGCAGGAAAAACTTAGAAAGAAAAAACTGCTTAATATAATATTTACTACAATCATTATTTTATCTGAATGACATGTACCGCTACATGACAAAGTCAAACAATTGCTACATTCAAAAGTGATTCTAGGAAGTTTTACTTCATCAACACTACAAAGAAAACATTTATAGCATCCTGATAGTCTTTGCATAGTGTTACTATGAAAGCATGACAAAAGCAGATCATACAGTATATAAATGTCAAGTCTTACCATGAAAGAAAAGTTTAATCTATAATGGAACTATGAATACATGCCTGTCCCCTTTGGAACTTGACCATGTTTGTGGTAGACCTGTAGAGGAGTCGTCTGCCACTATCCCCACGTATGCCATGTAGTGTAATGTACATGTTGGCATCAGTTCCGGCTCCCCAGTGGTCTCCAGTAAACACCTGGACTTGGTAATGGCACACTGTGCAGAAAATTATGTATACTTATTTAATGTATGTCTGAGATATCCACATTCCTTTGCTTATTTGCAAATATTAAGGTGGCAAATGGCCAGTTTCTACAATCACCATAAGGTTCCCATTAATTAGGAAGATTTTAAATTCAGAGCTTTACAAATTTTGTTTCCATCCACTTGTTTAGGACGAGAGACTTTGGAAAAGTTACCTATCCTGAGTAATATTTTATTTGTCCCATTTTTGACTTAATAATTTTCTTCATTTTCTAGCATCTAATGTTTGTAATGCTGTCTAAGGGCTGCAATTTTAACTATGTGGGTATTACTGTATTGTACTATATATTATTAGGTACTAGATTATGTACTACAGTGTCATGTAAACCGTCTTTAATGTGTGTTATGTTGTCATATATATCTGCACTTTCTGCTTTTAGAATAACTTTAAAGTAATTAATTGTACTGGTTAAGTTAACTGTTTTTCATGAATACAGCTAAGTTTTATTTGTCAAATTATCAAAAGTAAAATAAATCTTCTTATCTTAAGTGGGGCTCTGGGTGGCTAAGTGGTCTAAGGCACTTGCCTTTACAGATCACTCACACATCTCACCTGTGTCTGCTTGAGTTCAAGTCTCGGCTTGACCAATGTGGGTATGTGAGAAAGCTTGTCAGTAGCTTCCCATGGGTTGGTGGTTCTTCCCGGGGGTCTTCCCGGGTTCTTCCTCCACCAGATATACTGGCTGCCATGTATAGCCTATAAAGTGCTGAAAACTCCACAAAACCAATCTTATCTTAAGTGCCAGTCCCCCCCCCCCCCACTCACTAAACAAAATATGGCACAGAGCAGTCCTGAACTTCTAAAAGGATATTTAATTTGCCTCATTATGTACAGCTGAATACATATCTAGCTGAAAATAATTATCAATTTTATTATATATAATCAAACTGATTTTAATTTTCTTCTCATTATCAAGCTGTTTAATTTAATTCTGGCAGTTATAGGCCTGAGGCATCTAAACCAGCCTAAACTACTTTTTGTATACCAGTGCCATGATTAAACAACAGTTCATATCTCCTCAGGACTTTTAACTCATTTGAAAACTAAACAATTGGTCAGGTTCTGGAATGGTCTTGAATACATGTATGTTGCAAAATTGGAAAAAGAAATTATCTAATACAGGACACTATATAATTTTGTACAGATTTTTTTAATGTCAAGTCTCCCTCTACTTGGAACAAACCAACTGATTACTGATCTGGTGTACATCATCTATGTGCATTATCTACACTATTATCAGTTGACTTATCTGTACTTTGGTGAAACATTTATTTGATTCCAATCTCAATAAATAAAGTAATTCATTGTCTGTGAATGTAGTTTTCAATGTTGTTAGAGAAGTCATATTTGCACTCACTCAGATTCATACCCAGACTTCACATTAATAATAACATGGTTAAAAGGGAGAATGCTGATCTGGAAGAGGACACTACTAAAAAAAAAAGGCGCATCCATCCAAAAAAAAAACAATTTCTGACTTCCAAACCTCCTGACAAAGGCCATGTTTATATAACACTATTTCCAGTAAATCTTATGAAGAAAAACAAAAGAGAGAGGGAGACCTTTGTTGACACCACAATATATACCTGTAGCCTGTATAAACAGTGAACAGTCATGCTTCATGCTCATAGAAAACTATCACCAAGGGGCAGTTTATACCATTGATTATCATAGAGGCCATTAAAAGGTAAAGATGATCAGAGATAAACTACCACCTTTGCACATACTACTTAACTGAATGACAATAGCTAGGGTGATTTTGTGTTGCGAGTCTTTTCAACAATGCAATGGGAGAGCCCATTAGGCTAACTTGCCTAGGTAAAGTACACAAAGAAGAAAAACCCAATTAATTTAAAGGGAAATTATAGAGATACATGTTAAAGGAACAAAAGTTATTACTCTTTATTGGCATAAATGAGAATGTTTAAGCCATCTTTATTAAAGATTACTTGCTAGTTCATGATCAGCTGCAACATTTATTTAAAGTTGGATTTTACTCAATATATAAAATGCAAAACATGATTATGTTGATAGCTTGAATAGTGTGGAAGGTCATTTTTTAAGGCAAAATGTCAAATCACAGCTTTGATTCTGGGGAGCATAAGCCATCTGCAGCAAAAATAAATTTCAGAATTCCTGGTCGATGGAGTTTGACTTTGCAAAGTGCAGTAGCAAGGGGGAACATTTTATCAGTTTGTACAGCACTGTTATTGTAAAACATTTTATCAGTTTGTACAGTACCATTATTGTAAAACATGTTATCAGTTTGTACAGCACTGTTATTGTAAAACATTTTATCAGTTTGTACAGCACTGTTATTCTAAAACATTGTATCAAAGATCTTTTCTACAAGATATAGATGCATCATATGGAAACTAGAGCTATTAACAATGGGTTCATTACAAAAGGCCACACTCACCACAATTTGCTAATTAAGGCCTTAAATGAGAGAAACTTGTATTGGGAAACAAATGTTAGGAGAAGATTGGCATTCAGAGACTCCTCTAAATGATGATGTGGACTGCTTAATATCTAACTCATTCAAGGCCTTGTCAATACAAGCAACATCACATGTAGATATGAAGTTGATTGACAAGGGCCATAAATAGAGCAGACAAGACAAAACACATAAAAAGACACATCTAGGTCTATGAAACAATGTTCATATCAAATTGCATCAAAATATGTTGCATGGTTCTTGAGATATGCTGTTTACAAACAACATCCCATTTAAAGACATGAATTTGACTGACAAGGATCACAGCTGTATTCAAAATAGTGTAGACCTGACAAACAAAATCCATAAAAGGCACATCTGGATCTAACAGACAATGTTTTCACCAAATTCCAGCAGAATATATTGAATGATTCTTGAGCTATGCTGACTGCAAGCAACATTCCAAGTTTCCATGAGACAAGAATTTACTTTACAGGAGGCACAACTCTGTCCAAAATTGAGTAGACAAGACTAAATACATAAAAGCAACATCCAGGTCTATTAGACAATGTTCATATCATCAGAATATGTTGAATGGTTCTTGAGCAATGCCAGTTACAAGCAATGTTCCATGTGACGATAGTAAGTAAATTGTCCAGAGCCCAAAAATGCAGTTGAGACAAAAACCCATGAAAATCACACCGAGATGTATAGACATACGAGACAATGTTCATACCAAATTGCATCTGAATATGTTGAATGGTTCTTGAGTTGTGCCAGTTACAAGCAATATCCCATGTAAAGATATCAAGTTAATTGTCAAAGGCCATAACTCTATCCAAAATAAAGTATATGAGACATAATGAAACCATCTTTGATATTCTTCAGCGATAACAAGATTTTCAAATTAGCTGCTGTGGTGGACATACTGGATGTCAATTTGGCACCATTTTCATTTAGAACCAATAAGGAATCATATGTCTAAACCCCATACTGATATGACTTTCCATTTTGGAGGAGCAATGATAACAAGACTATCAAGATGGATACCATGGTGGCCATATTTGGCATCAGATTGGCACCATTACTATTTAGTATGAACTAGACATCATAAGAAGTCTTTTGGTGAAAGCACAATGCTGATATGACCTGCCATCTAGGAGAAGTAATGATAACATGAGTTTGAAGACAGCCATTGTGGCAGTCATATTAAAAGTTGGATTCGCACTATTTTCATTTCTGATTAATAAGACATCATAAGAAAGTTTTTGGCAAAAACCCCATGCTGATATGACCGTTCATTCAGGAGAAATAGTGATAACAAGATTTTCAAGATGGCCACTGTGGCAGGCATACTGAATGTTTGAATGGCACTATTAGGACCATCCAGATATCATAAGAAGTTGCTTAGTAAAAATCCCATGTTGATACGACCATCAATTCGGAAGGAGTAGTGATAACAATAATTTCAAGATGGCCACTGTGGTGGTCACATTGGACATAAGATCAAAACCATTTTCATTTTGGACCAACTAGACATCATAAGAAGTCTTCTGGTGAAAACCTCATGGCAAAATTACTTTTTGTTCAGAAGGAGTAGTGATAACAAGATTTTCAAGATTTCCACTGTGGTGGCCATAATGGACATCAGATCAAAACCATTTTCATTTAGGACCAACTAAACATCATAAGAAGTCTTCTGGTGAAAACCTCATGGCAAAATTACTTTTTGTTCAGAAGGAGTAGTGATAACAAGATTTTCAAGATGGCCACTGTGGTGGCCATAATGGATGTCAGATCAGCACCATTTTCCTTTAGGATCAACTAGACATCATATGAAGTCTTTTAATGAAAAACCCCATACTGATATGACCATCCATTCAGGAGGAGTAGTGATAAGATTTTCAAGATGGCCACTGTGGCAGCCTTATTGGCTATCAGATCAGCACTATTTTCATTTAGGACCAACTAGACATCATAAGAAGTCTTCTGGTGAAAATTGCATGTCAATACAACTTTCCATTTAGGAGGAGTAGCGATAACAAGATTTTCAAGATGGCCACTATAAGAAGTCTTTTAGTGAAAACCCCATGTTGATATGACCATCCAGTCAGGAGACGTAGTGATAACAAGATGTTCAAGATGGCCACTGTGGCGGCCATATAGGGTGTCCAAGTGGCACCATTTTCATTTAGGACCAACTAGACCATGGGATGAATGTGTGTGTAAAGTTTCATGGCAATCCTCCAAGTAGTTTAAGAGGAGTAGTGATAAAAATATTGTGCTAATGGATAGATAGGCGACGGATGTCAGACAACAGATGATGGACTACGGACAACAAACCATCCCATAATCTCTTCTGGTCCATGACTAGTAGAGCTAAAAAATTAGTTTAATAAGATAAAACCCATAAAGAGGCGCATCTAGGTTTGTGAGACAACTGCATCAGAATATGTTGAATGGTTCTTGAGCTATGCCGATTACAAGGTACATCCCATTTGATGGCCATAACTCGATCTAAAATGGAGTTTATGAGACAAAAACCCATACAAGGCATTTACAGATCTATGTGACAATTTACACACCAAACTGGATCAGAATATGTTGAATGACCCCTGAGCTATGCTAGTTACAAGGATCTGCTGTTGTGGAGATTTAAAATTAAAGGAAAAGGGGCAATAACTCAATCATAATTGGACCTGACATAAAAAAAAAAAAAGTTAAATACCATCTCTGTGTGTAATTGGAAATTCACCTAACTCCCCCCTCCCCCTGCCATCCCCATCCCCAGTTTGTACCCCCCCTTACAACTTTTAAAAACGAACATCAAGGAGATAAAAAATGCACAAAACTTAGTCATTTCATTTATTAATTTATAATTCCTAACCTAATTGTCGCTAGGAGGTCCCCTAGACTGTCATCTTGTTTGTGTTTCAAACAAAGTGGGAGTTTTCAGCGTAAGCATTCAGCTGTTAAATGTCCTTTTCCAGTTCCTGGAAAAGTTCATTTTCAGTGAAGGGGTGAGATTTATTAGACAACATATACATAGAAGGTAACAACTCTGTCACCTGCATCAAATATCTGCAATGCCTAATTTTAATATTTCTCAAAAAAATTGAACAAAATTAAAAGGGTAAGTGTTGTAACTCTTATGTCAACGTGTTCAAAGGATGTAACTCCCAAAGTCATGGAAGTTTATGGAATTATTCGGAGCTTATCGAAGATGATGAACTACATCACCCCTGTTGTCTGAAAAACACAGACTCGCCCATGCAGATATGGTGTTTATATTAATAAAGAAACTTCCATTTGGAATGAAATGCAAACAAAATAAGCCTTAGAGACTCCCTAGTGACAATCAGGTTAGAAATTATAAATTGATGAACAAAATGACCATATTTTGTGCATTTTTTTTACATCCTTGATGCTTTTTGTTTTTAAAATTGGTAGGGAGGTACAAACTGCCAGGGGGGTAGGCGAATACTATACCAAATGGCATCCTATTATATTTATGGGTTACTGAGATTTGATGGTTACAAGAAGTGTGAATGGATGGACAAAAATGGTGATTACTATAGAGGTCCTGTATCTCGATGCTGGGCTCTAATTCATTTGTTTATTTTTCATTACTTCAGGAATGAGCTTTTCATCTGGTTGGAAATATTGTGTTTTATATGCAAAGCTGTTTTTTCTGCAACAATAAATAAAAAAGGATCACTTTTCTACAAAATGTATATGGTATAGCTTCAAAATCTTATCATAAAATTAACACAATTTGTGAACAGTCTTGTAAAAGTGAGCTACCTCCCACTACAAAACACATTACAAATGACTCTGTGTACTGGTTATCAATGTAGTGAAATCAGAGGATGATGATTTTGTTTATTTTTTCTGATGGTAGGAATTATGAAACTGCTGACTACCCTGGAATGTTTCTGATCATAATTTTATGTACAAGACCCTGGAATGTTTCTGATCATAATTTTATGTACAAGACCCTGGAATGTTTCTGATCATAATTTTATGTACAAGACCCTGGAATGTTTCTGATCATACTTTTATGTACAAGACCTTCTGATTTTCTTCCAACCTTGATAGAACCTAGGGTAGAGCCTTTGATTTGCATATGATTGGAGACAACCATTTTACAGCAACAAAGGTTTCATTTTGCTTATACGCTGTAAATGAGAGTTTAAGCATATTGTTTTTCTTATGTCTCCAAAAGTACTTTATGCGAATTTGTGCTCAAATCAGTACTCATTATATATCATTTCAGGTTGTAAATGTTAAAGAAAATGTAATCCCTAATTCACTTCCATCAGTTATTAATGTATAACATACCAGGTGCAGCAAGTTGTCCACTTGGAAGCAGGACGGAAAGTTCTCTGGCAATGTCTCCGTCATCTTTATCACGAGCCAGCCATCGATTAAATGGAAATATAATCTCCTCATCAGTGTCCTTGTCTTTAAACTTGACCTTCACAGAGAATCATTAATTTATTTTGAGATATATATTTTGAATTTACACAATCTTACTTTCTGTACTTTGTATGTGACCTGTCCAGTCAACAGTTAAATTTGCACAACGAAGCTGGTACAAGGCAAAAGTCAACTTAAAATATCGAGCATAAGAAGTAATCACACATTGAAAGATTTATTTGATCCACAAATAGCACTGTGGTAATCATACACAGAAAAAAAATACTATTTGGGCTATTTATAAATCCTCTATGTGTTTTATTTCTATTAAATATGACAAGACAGATGATCACAAACAGAAAGGCAGTCAAAATGAAAGAGAGAGAGAGAGAGAAAGTGAGAGACACAATTAGAAATGTGTTCATAAAACACTAATGCGCTGTCATCCACTTTTTGCATGACACTGCATTCAAATATGCATTAGGAACTGACCTTAAACAGATAATGACCAAAACCAATGAAGCATGAAATTTATGTCACCGTGACCTACTTTTAGTAAGAGGGTTTTGAAGTCACCCACATGCATCTACATAACAAATTACACGACTCAGACTAACAATGCCAGAGAAACTGACCTAAATGCAAAACTTCAATGGAGTTACTGATGCATGAAACTTAAGTCACTGTGACTTTTGGTACCATGGTGTTGTATTTACAAAGATGCATTTACATACCAAGTTGCATGACTCTAAGGCTAAAATACCTGCAAAACGGATCTAAATAACAAATGTAATCAGTCACTGAAGCATGAAATTTAGGTCACAGTGTCCAACTTTTGTACAATGGTGTTGTACTCACCAAGATGCATCCATAAAACAAGTTGCATGACTCTGGGGCCAACAATACTAGAGAAACTGACCTAAATGCAAAACTTAACCATGTCTTGGAGCATAAAATGTAGATCAGAGTGAACTACCTGTGGTACTATGGTGTTGTACCCACCAAGACAGATCTAATTACACCTCTCTCTCGATAACTCACACACAATGGGGTCCAAAAACACAGGCCACAGTATAAGCAAGGGCGCGAGTTACAGAGGACCTCTGAAAAATTAAGATGGGGACGCCATCCGAACTGGATATCGACAATGAGAAGATGAGGGGGTGGGTGGGCTTTTAAATGATTTAATATTTTTTTTATAATCACACAGGGAATAATTGTCAATAAAATGCTTTTCTAATGAAGTTGTTTTCTGTATAAATTACCGTTATTTTCAAGATAACCAACCTTTGAAAGAACATTAAAAACATTACAACAAGAGGGTTTGACATACATCACGTGTACCTCTGAAAACATTGTGTATTAAACATCACTGTTTTTTGCATGTGAATGTGGATATAATTGAATGATATTGTTAATTCAAAGATAAAATAATGTTATCTTTTTTTTAAAAAATAGGGACATTTAATTCATGAAACAACAACTGTCAATATTGAAACTCTAATTTTTTTGTTGTTCTATTAGTAAAATACTGATGCCATGATTTTTATTGCAAGTAATAGTGAAATTTCTGCTCATCATTAAGCAAACCTCTGAGTGCCAATTCAGGAATTTTAAGTTCACTACAAACTTTGGAACTCACTTCTCCATAATGAAATGAATCTGTGAAACAAAGCTTTTCATACACTGAGTACTCTTTTCGCTTGCTGCTCTTGCTATCATTAATCACATTTGAATATTAGTAGGATAAACCACTGATTAATCTTAGATACTTTAATTATGTTACCTACATAATAATATTTATAACGGTGTGCAAATGGTAAATTAAAAGTTGAGCTGACACACTATTGTGACTGCTTACTCTTACACGGGTAGGATTTGCATTTCTTTTAACTATTTTTTTATTATTATTCCACCCCCTTTATTTGATTTGATACAAAATATGTTAAATGACGTGAGGCAGGTCTACTTTCTACATTTCCGCAAATCGGAGATCAAAACACAGTCAGCACTTAATTAGGTTCTCAGAAATGCCTATGAACATAGCTGTGATGGTAGATTTACACTTTTCAAGTTTGAACAGAAGAGGGCATATAGCATTTATGATGATTACACTGAAACTGAAATAAAAGATAGAACTAAAACATGAATTTCATTCAATAAAACTTATTTAATTGATATTTATTTCTTAAAGTGCTGCCACCAGTAGGCATTTCTGACATTTTCATGGATCAAAATGTCTTCAAATATTGTTATTTACAGTGTACTGAGAATTTATCTTTTTTTTTGTATAGAAAACTTTAAAAAATATATGACTTCTTATTAAAAGTTGCAAATTTCATGATGCTGAATCAGATTTCCAGGCAATAACCGCTGTTTTTGATGATAAAACGAGAGATATATCAAAGTTTCATTTACTAGTTTTGATCACAATTTTCTTTACGTTAAAAAAATAAGGGCCAATTCTTTTCGTATTTTCTAGAAAAAAAATGGGATCCATGTCGGACCCCGTGTTACAAGTGGGTTCGTGAGTCATTTGGGTGCGAGTTATCAAGGGAGAGGTGTACTAAGTTGTATGACTGGGACAAACAATACCTGAGAAATGGACCCAAATGCCAACTTAACCAAGGTGTGTCAGACGTATGGACAGATATATGGAGAGATGGGCAAACATGGGTAACACAATATCTCCCTTCCACATTTGTGGCAGCACATACAAATATTTGATAATCTAAAAATAATTTACACAAATTGGATTCTATCTGCTGACTCAATGTGACAATGATTCTAACGACCAGCTATGACCAAAAGCTAATGATATTTATATATAACTATTGTTTTGCTTTTATAAAGTACCTGATTTATGAAATATTTGTTCAGAATTACATTTTCATTAAAAAATATCAGTTCTGTCTTGTTTTTCCAATGTATACTATTCCCATTTAAATTATTAAATTAGCCAAACACAAGACTCAGATATATTCACGGCCATGTATTAATATAATTGTTTGCAAACTGACAGTCCAATTGACAAGTCAATTAAACTCTATATACATAACTATAGCAACAGACAACAAGATATGCTGGATAATATGCCTACCCCTAATTTTTAAAAAGGTTTGGCAAATATTTACAAAGGATATGTGTGTCTGATGATAAATCCATACCCTACATTTTGACAAATTTATTAGTGCAGCCCTCTGTCTCATTTTTGTAGAAATACTGTACCTCAATCAGATGCCAGCCCTCCCACTTATCCGAGTCTTCTTTCATAACCCGAACCTTGTAGATATCCCCAATGTCTCCAACAGAAATCTGGAATACAGCCATATAATGCATGAATACAATTATTACTGTATATACTTGCATATAAGCCGATACCAACTGCAAACTGCATAGACCTGGATCTGCCGTCGCATAATGTGCTGGCAGATCTGGGTCTATGAAGTTTGTAAGGACTAATCATTAGAACAAATAACATAGACCTGATCTGCTGGCACATTATGCGACGGCAGATCAGGGTCTATGTTATTTGCATTTGGACCCGTCTTATACATGAGTATATATGGTATATACATTATTATACTCTTCCTAATTAACCTATATGCATATACACTGAAACATATTTATAGCAAACCTCTCAGGAACCCCAAAATTTATTCTGTTGTATCCATAATTGGCTATATATGCATATTCTATAGACTACAATTCATTGGGTATACAGGATGAACACAATCACTTTGCACTAAATGTGAATTTGTTCTATGTTTATTATTGCCATCTTTTACTGTAGTCACATTTATAACTATATTTTACGATATCCATTATCATAAAGAACATATGCCACCTAATCTTTGATACTACTTATTCATGGGTAAAATGATAATGGCAACGATTGGTTGTCACTACTGGAAATATGCATGCTGTTAAGAACACACAAAGTCACAAAACAATATCTATGTGAAATTTTCCTTTTAAATTAGTCTATGAATACATTACTTATTATATTCATGATTAAAAATTTGCATTTTGCTGATTTATATTAGTAGAATATGGTCAATTTTATTTGAAATAATAATTAATATAATCCATTTCAACATAGTCTAAAAGGTATACCATTCCAGCTTTCTAAAAAAATAATTTACTGAATTAAAAATGGTAACTACGAATCTTGAAAACACAAAAGCTCAGTTATAGTAGATGCCAGTAGACATGAAAATTCCCTGCACAAACTGACCATTTTTGCAAGTCATTGTGGGTAATATTTTACAAGGTATTGTGGGTAAAATTAGTACAATGTTATACTTTCATTAGTTCAGCCCCTCTATCAATGAAACTTTTTCAAAAAGGGAACCTAATACCAGTCATATCCATATTATCTTGCACAAAAATGCCCACAATAATTTGCAAAAATGGCAGATTATACAGGAATTTCCATGTCTACTGTCATATGCTATAAATTATACTTCTAACTGAAACTGACATTCAATTACCTGCTCAAAATTCATTTGGTGAAGTACCGTATATACTCGCATATAATCTGGGTCTAAATGCAAACAACATAGACCCTGATCTTCCATTGCATAATGCACCGGCAGATCAGTGTTTATGTTGTTTGTTCTACTGACTAGTCCTTACAAACTGCATAGACCCAGATCTGCCGGCACATTATGCGACGGCAGATCTGGTTCTATGCAGTTTGCAGTTGATATCTGCTTATACATGAGTATATACGGTATTTTTTCAAAATACTGGAAGGGTATACCTGTAAAACTATGCTAAAATGGACTTTAGCATGATTTTGAAAGTCACATTTCCATTAATCAAGTCAGAATTTGTATGAACTTAGAGGTCTGAGAGCACACAACCTAGATGTTGATACAATCACACAACCTATGTTGATACAATCACACAACCTATGTTGATACAATCACACACAACCTATATGTTGATACAATCACATACAACCTATATGTTGATACAATCACACACAACCTATATGTTGATACAATCACACACAATCTATATGTTGATACAATTACACACAACCTATATGTTGATACAATCACACAACCTATATGTTGATACAATCACATAACCTATATGCTGATACAATCACAGTTGTTTCTTACCTCAAATTCATCTATATTTCCTGGTTCAAATGCAGAGTTGGCATTAGTTGCATAGAGTTTGATGTCATCTGACTTGCCATTGTCACCATACACAGTAATTGTAACCTTCCCTCCATTAGCTGGCTTTGAGTCCTCACTGGTCTTGATCAACACATTGTACTCACCACCTATAATGCAAAAATACATACAAAGATACTATATCTAAAAAAGATTCAATTTACTTGACATCACTCCTTACTACAAAATCTCTTTTAAGTACCAGTTCAGAAATCTAAATCAAATACATTTCACAGAATCTAACTCTAAAAAACTTTGACACTGTTGATGACACTGATGCCATTGCCAGAAATATGACTACCAGATACTGTATCTCACCATGGAGATGACACACAAAAATATCCACAATGGGCACTAAAACTCCATCAATAGTTGCTGAAATGATGAAAATTAGGTTTTGATCCTCTACATAAGATAATAATCGTTTTGATTATCTGCAAAAGATAATAATCAACCTAATAATTGAATTTGTTCTTGCCAGAAAATTATTGAGAAAAAGGTAGGAATCATTCAAAACTTGAGTTTTAGTGCGAGATATTGTCCTTTATTACCTAACCATTTAATCTTACATGGTTGATCTGGCATTCAATACAAATTTTCAATCTGTATTACCACATCAGACACCCAGATTGGAACTATTTAGGTCTTTTCTCTGACATCCTTCTGTTGACATTTTTAGACATACCAAATGAAACTTTTATAAATCCAATTCATTTTAAATTTCATTCCCATTGTAAAGCAACAAATATTTAGAAAGCATAAACAAGGGGATATGTAATAAATACCAGGACATATCCCTATGCCATATCAAACTAATTACAAAACACCTATGCAGTTTTGTGCATAAATATGACCAGGATGCAAAAAGGACTAAACTTCTGTAACCTTATTTTTATTAGCCGAGTGATAAATCCTACTTTGGCAAATCAAATAGTATGTGAATGTAATGAATTCCAATTACATGTATTTGGGTTTATCCACAATTGTAAGAACGAACATTTACAATGGGTAAATGAAACTTTGCTTTCTTCACTGTAGTACACTGTTTTTTTTCATAGCGGTATGCTGGTTTTCTCACTGTAGTACACTGTCTTGTTCATAGTGGTATGCTAGTTCTCTCACTGTAGTACACTGTCTTGTTCATAGTGGTATGCTGGTTTTCCCACTGTAGCACACTGTCTTGTTCATAGTGGTATACTAGTTTTCTCACTGTAGCACACTGTCTTGTTCATAGTGGTATACTAGTTTTCTCACTGTAGTACACTGTCTTGTTCATAGTGGTATACTAGTTTTCTCACTGTAGCACACTGTCTTGTTCATAGTGGTATACTAGTTTTCTCACTGTAGTACACTGTCTTGTTCATAGTGGTATACTAGTTTTCTCACTGTAGTACACTGTCTTGTTCATAGTGGTATACTAGTTTTCTCACTGTAGTACACTGTCTTGTTCATAGTGGTATACTAGTTTTCTCACTGTAATACACTGTCTTGTTCATAGTGGTATGCTGGTTTTCTCACTGTAATACACTTTCTTGTTCATAGTGGTATGCTGGTTTTCTCACTGTAGTACACTGTCTTGTTCATAGTGGTATGCTGCTTTTCTCACTGTAATACACTGTCTTGTTCATAGTGGTATGCTGGTTTTCTCACTGTAGTACATTGTCTTGTTCACTATAGTGCACTAAATGGTACTTATGCACTTCTAGTCCATGCCTAGTGCACAAGGGGGTAATGTTTGGTTTAGGTTCAACAGTATATTAAATTATAAATTGTTAATTTTAAAGTCCAAGACACCCAACCCTGGCACTGTAATGTGTCAGTGGTAGAAGAATTTGATAGTTTCAAATGCATCGTATAAAACAAAACCACTCCCAGTAATTTATATAAGATGCCATGAGTATAACAAACAAATATAGTATATATTAGTCAAGTAATATAGATTGAAAGAACTTGATGCCAGGATGACCTCAATGAACTGTATTGAAACTGATCACTGACAAGTAGTTTTTGATATGTATTTTTATTTTTTTGGGGGGGGGCTAAACTAATTTTAGTTATGCAATACATACCTGTCACTATTGATTGACTTTACTTTTTCATGTCGAAAAATCTTGTCTGTTCGACATGAATACATCCTCCCACAGAGTAGAGAATTGTCAAAAAGACATGTTCCACTCATGCACCTCGCCTGTGCCTGCCCAGAACAGTCATCTTTTTCATCGACAACAATATGCCAGGTCATTAGAGTGGGGTGAAAGGAGGGCATTCAGCGATACCAATGGGTAAGTATTGAATAATTAAAATTAGTTGTACCCCGCAAAAAACTACATTTTAATGACAGCAATATCTTACCCATCGCTATTGTGTGGCTGAATTTGCCACTTAGGTGGGTAGGCTGATGTGTTAAACTGATCAAAAACAGAAAAATGGAAAGTATTCACCATTTGAGGGAGAGATCTACTTTACAAATTGTTGGTGTCCCTCTGGGCCAAATGTTGTGCCACAGCTATGGGTCCCAGAGAAAAAATGCCTGTGCCTTGCTGTGCTAATGAGTGGAGGTAGGAGAAGGTAGTATGGGATCGCCAAATTGCTGCCTTCATGACGTCCTCCAAGAAAGAGTGATTAGATAGACCCATGAGGCAGTGACAGCTTGAACCTCATGGGCTTTTAGTATCATAAAAGAGAGGTCTCTGTCAGTAAGAGACTGATAGGCTCTATTGATTGTGGTGACAATCCACTGTAAGATAGTGGAGGTCAAAATATCAATGGAGCCCTTAAGAGGAAGGAAAAGATGCTTCCTACCCTTTCTTTTCCCTTTGGAGGCATTTAGATAGAAATGCAGTGCCTTAAATGGGCATAAAAGCCTATCTTGATCATCTCCAGCACAGATTTGACTGAGACTGGGAATCTCTATAGGTGATGGGGCTACTGAAGGTAACTGACTTTTGGCTAAAAACCCTGGTTGACAAAGGAGAGAAACGGAAACGTAATTGCCATTAAACCAGAGAAGGCCAGTGTCAACAGACAATGCATCAATCTTTCTGCGTCTTCTTTCAGAGGTCAAAGTGAGTAAAAACACAGTCTTCAGTGTGAGGTTCTGAAAGGAAGCCTCACTCAGTGGTTCATAGGGGGTTTTGGTTAAGGACCATAAAACACAAGATCGATTCCATCTGGGCATAAGAGAGCAGGAGCAGCTCAGAATACTTAATGAGATTAGCAAGGTGAAATCCAAACCGATTGCTGTGCCCTGAGAGAATTTAAGCGTGCTGAAAATGGCAGTTCTAGAGTCCTTGATAGTTGATACTGAACATCTTTTGTTCTCGAATAGGAACAAAAGGAAATCAGCAACAGAAGTTACAGAGGGACAGCTAGGATCAATGTGTGTCCTCCTGCACCAACCACAGAAGATTCTCCTGGCCTGAATGATGCAACTGGCAACCCAGCTTGAACACTGGTTCTGGCAGATAGATCGCCTAAGATGAGCTAAGCATGAAGGTGGAGAATGTGTGGATTGTTGTGTAGGAGGGAACCGCTGTGTTGTGACAGAAGATCCCTCCTGTGAGGTAGATACCTGGGTTGATCTATCAACAGGTCTAGAAAATCGTGAACAATGATCGTTGGGGCCGCAGTGGGGCTATAGGAATGATACAAGCAGTGGAAGTTCTGACCTTTTGCAGAACTTGAGGTAGCAGTTGAAACGGTGGGAAGACATACATGAACAGACAATCCCACTGGAAGCTGAATGAGTCCACTGCCAATGCAATCTGGTCCAGGACTGGAGAGACATAAGAGGGAAGTCTGTTGTTGAGCCTGGTTTCAAACAAGTCCACCAGAGGCTTTCCCCATAGTGACAAAAGGGATTCTGTTATGGAATGGTGAAAAGTCCATTCCATGAGGACTGTTTTGTCTGACCTGGACAGACTGTCCGCTAAAACGTTCTTCTTCCACAGAATGTGGCAAACTCTGAGGGTGATGTTCTCCAAGGTGACCCAGCAGAGGAGGTTCCAGACCTCCATGCAAAGAGAAGGAGCATGTGTGCCCCTTTGACGTTGGTGATGCACAACGATGGATGTGTTGTTGGAAGAGACCATGACACATCGACCCCTTACTCTGTTGATGCATCCTTGCAACACTAGAAATATGGCTTTCATTTCTAGGTTGTTGATGTGGAGGGATGATCTGTCCTGAGTCCAATGACCCAGGAGAATTATGCCCCCTGTCTCTAAATGAGCGCCCTAACTGGAATCTGATGCAACATCGAATAGATAGAAATGGAGGTTGGGTGCAGGCATAGGGACCCCAGTCAGGAATTTGTTCTGATTTATCCACCAATGCGAATGGTGATGAAAGTCTGGTCCTAGAGGAATCAGAGCTGATAGAGAATATCTGTCCGGTTTCCACCTTGCAACAAGGAGAAACTGCAGAAGGGCACATATGGAGAAGTCCTAAGGGAACCAGATCTGCAGTGGCATTCAAGGTTCCCAATAGGGATAGGTAAAGGCAATCAGAAGATGTTTTAACTCGTAGCGGCTCTAGATGTGCCAGGATTCGATCAATCAGATCCAGTGGAACCTGGACTAAGTTCTGGTTCATGAGGAAGTTCATTCCCATGTAAACGAAGTCCTGAGATGTAATGAGTTCCGACTTCTTGAGGTTGGGTAAAAGACCCCAAATGAGTTACTGTGGAATGGAACAGATCCTGATGGAGGAACTGAACCTAAACATTGTGGTTCAACCATTCGTCGTAAAAATACTGGAGAATCAGGGTTTCCACTAATCAGAGGTGAAGACTGTGGGTGCAAAAGCAATTCCAAATGGCAGAACCTGGAGTTGAAAAACTACCTGGTCCAAGCAAAACCAGAGGTATTTTCTATGTAGAAGATAAATCGAGATGTACAAATAGTCATCTTGAAGGTCAATGGAGACTGCCCAATCTGACTGACACATTGCATTTTGGATTGAATAAGTGGTCTCCACCTTGAAATGTTCCTCCAGAATAAACCAATTTAATGGGGATAAATCAATTATGATACAAAATATCAACATTTTCTTGGTGACCAGGAAGATTTGGGAGTATAATACGGGAGACTGATCATTCAGGACCTTCTTAACTGCCTGTTTCTGCACAAGGGTGTGCACCTCTTCCCTTAATTTCACCAGATTGATTAGACTGGTGAAAGAACACGGGGTTCTTGATAGAGGGGGTTGTTCCTGAAACTGAAGTTGGTAACCCTTACTCACAATAGAAAGGACCCACCCATCATCCATGATGCTTGACCAAGCCTCTGAAAAGAGGCCTACATGAGCACCTACAGGGACGTTTGGGAAAGGAATGCACGGTAAGAGAGGGTGTGAGTAGCTAGGGCTGTCCCCTCACCTTCCTTAGGAAAAGAAGGCAGGTTGGACGATTTCCTCCTAGAGGCTGTTCTGTGACTTCCACTCCAAGGACCCGACCGACGAGGAGGAGATCTCATTTGAGGTTGTGCACTGGACTGGGGCTGCATATGTTTGAAGAATTTAGTGGGTGGTCCCTGGGGGCGATTCGCATTAGTACGTTTCCTGGTTAATTGCAATAGGCCAGGAGCAGTTGTGAAGGATCTATGTTGATAAGCCTTCAAATCTTGTGAAGCCACAGTGGGGTCAGTCCTCCAAAGATGGTATCAGCTTCCAACAGAGCAGCCCTTAGAAGGTCTTTACTACGGTTAAGTAAGACCTTCAAGGAGTCCAGCGCAATGTCAAGTCGGATGTGTAGAAGTTCCGCTAATAAAGTAATATTGACAGAAAGTGAATGCCAGAATGTCTTGGTCACAGCTTCCAGCATGCATTGAAATGCGGCTGGGTTCAGAGTGGCCTCCTTCAGCATATTAAAGGAAGTAGCCGAGAAGAGGTCAGCATAGGAAGCTATGGTGACCACAAGCCAAACTTTCTACTCAATGGCTTCAATTATTTGAATGGGAAGGCGTGCCCAGGCTCCAGTTGTAATGCCCACTTGATACGCACCTGCATCCAACTGGGGTTTAATGGGCACTTCAGGGAATGTACCCGGTAACTAGAGGCAGAGACCATAGGTCTCAAGGTAGTGAGAGGAATAGACCACCCTCTACACCATCATGCAAAGTCTTGGTTTGTGGAGAACCTCTGTGATATTTCCTCGATTATAGAGAAATGTGGAAGAAGCAGGAGATCTGGCTGTGGTTGAGTTCAGGAAATCTTTAAATCTTTTCCAAAATGGAAAAGATCTTCTTGGGCTGTGCGCAGATGGTTTCTGGCACAAGTCTGCAGGTAGAAGGCGGTAAACTTCATTTACCACCTTAACAAAAGACCAAATCTCCTCCTCTTCATCCAAAACTGAGAGGAGATGGTGGCCCTGATAGGAAGCATCAAATGAGCTGTTTCTACCTCAAACTCATTGGAGTCGATGAGGATAGATAATACATCATGATCTAGAACACTCTGAGCAGGAGAATGGCTGGGCATTACTATGTCATTTGGAGGAATTGACATAGGATCACTCTGCGCCATTTCCCGTACTTTTTTCATCTTGGTGAGTTGGGACTCTATGTGTTCTAGAAGTTCCAGGATGATGACAAAACTGCTTGTCTTTCGTGGATGATGCTATGCCTCCAGCCTTCCTGGTGGATGACACCTGATGAGGAGGTGATGGCGGAACATGAGCGGCAGCATCATCTCTACTATGGGTCCAGGGTCCAGTAGCCCAATGGATATATGGGAAAAATTACCCTGAGGTGGAGGGCCCCACATCCCATACATATTTAATGGGATAATAGGAAAGGGGGGATACCAATCCAATCCCCTTCTCTAGTCTAAACCTGCTGGGCAGACTCCCAATATTGTACAGGGTATGATGGTAGAGTGGGGAGAGGGGGGATCTTGGTCCGATCCCTACCCCCGTACTATGAGGCCTCTTAGTGATGACGAGTGCAAAGTCAATGACTGGTACAAGATGACCAGTGGCTGGTGGCCAGTGAAGGTATTATATTATCTGATCATCATACACTGCCTGGTCACTTTGATGAACTGACCAGTGCCTGGTGCCTGGTGAATGGCACCCAGTGACCAGTCAAGCAACATAGATATGTCAGAGCTTAATTCGTTTTCAATACTCATCAAAGTGCGGTGCTGCTCCTCCCATTTGGAAGGGCGCAACATGCCACCCTGGAAGTGTTGGGTGTGGTGCTGCTCCTCCCTCTCAGGAGGGTGCAACACAATACCCTGACATGAGCGGTGCACTACCTTCCTCGCGGAAGGAAGCAACACGCTACCCTGAGATGAGCGGTGCACTTCCTTCCTCTTTGATGGAAGGCAACATCATGCTACTGAGAATGTGAGGAGTCTTCGACTTCTCCATTTCAGGAGGAGGCAATCTACTCCTTGAACGTTCATTCCCTCCTACAGGAGGGGCCTTATCGATCTTCAAAGTGACTAGTCTTGGGGCTCAGCAAGAGAAAAACCTGAAAATTCAGATGATGAGGGGGATTGACGTTTCCTCTGCACTCTATGCAAAAAGTACAACAATTCTTATGTGTGCACTTTGAACACGTGAGGCAGTCTGGGTAAGTGTCGCAAGGGCACTTTTTGTGACACACTTACCCCCAGTCTGTCCTAATATTGCTATTTGAAAGAGAATAATAATAATAATAACAATATTGTATTATTTTCACATGTTAAACTCACCTGTTTGTATGTACTGTGTGCTATATACACCCCAGTGTACTTGCACATCGTAAACAATGATTCACTCATCAGGAATTTCCTGTCTTCTCACTCTCCTATTCTTTTTGATAAGGAAGACATTCAGTTGTCAACCTTTTTTGTTCTCTAGGAGGTATGCAGAACACATACAATAACAATGCAATGTGTCATGCATCATATTAAAATACAATAGTGAAATAGAAAAAACACAGAACTGATGTTTAGTTAATTATTTAATTAAAGGATTTACGAATTCCTATTAATTGCAGTAGGGCCTATGTTGCATTATAACTTAAGACACAAGACTTACCTGTGAACCAATTGTATTTTGAAAATAAGAGGGGTATACCCTAAGCCCTAAAGGTTGGGATACAACATGGAGGACCTTCCACAACTAATGACTGAGGTTATCGGCATCAAAACAGAGAATGTGATGGATGAATATAACACTAGATGAAATATTGTTGAATGGAGAACCGAATGTGGTCTTAACTTGCAGCAAGCAATTTTTCTCTGGTCACGTTATAAATGACACAACTATTAACATGTCATCCTTGAAAAAGATGACTGTTCTGTGCAGGCACATGTGAGGTGCATGAGTGGACCATGTCTTATTGACAATTCTCCACTCTGTGGGAGGATATATTCACATCAAATGGGCGAGATTTTTCGACATGAAAAAGTAAAGCCACGCAATAGTGACGGGTAAGATATTGCGGCTATTAAATAATTGTTTCAAGGTGTTTTGGTTTTTTAACAACTGTAGACATATTTGATACCAGATATCAGATTAATATCTTCTGGAAAAAAATAAAATAAAGGTCTAGATTCAAAGATGCTCACTTCCAATTTGGTATTAATTGGTCTAGTAATTAGAAAAAGAGTCATTTAAACGCATTTCTCCTTTAAATATGTTCCCCAATCACATTAACGATAGGAATATAAGCTTGCTACCTCCTGAATCTAGCCCTCCTAAAAAGATGGAAATTGTCTTTTCTGCCTATATCATATAGACCAAGGGCAGTAACTCTTACCCATTACCTCCCCTTGCCACTGCCAAGTGTCACTTGTTTTAAGCTCTCAATTCAGTACAGACAATGTTGTACTATATACCTCTCAAAACTCTTGCAAATATCTCCATGGTTTTCAACCATCTAACCCAGAATTTGGGTTTTTATTGTGTAATAATGATTCTACTGCAGATGGTATATATTATTTTTTAATTTTGACCAACGTTTTGTGAATTTGTCACACTCACAGACTTTGTTTATTCTGACCATATGCTCCAACATGGTATTGCTGATGCATGTTGTGATTTATGTTTTCTCACTCACTGCCTGTTGTTCACTCACTCAGTTAGTAACGGGTGTTGTTTTTGTGACCTATTAACATGTTGAGTTGTTAATTTATTAATTTTTTTCATTGTTCTTGTCATTTCAGTGACACATGATGACAAAATGTCCTAAGTGTAAGAAATTCAAGACAAATGAGGACACACATGATACCTGCCTCGCTTGCATTAAATGTACTTCAATGCTGACATGCAGTGTATGTGCCATATGGTTGGAAGATATCTGGTTGACAGTTCTGTGGAAAAGTGTCAAAAACAGAGAAAAAAAGGGGCAAATCTCACAATGAGTAGACAGATGTGTTAAGTATTCACCCTAAGATGGAATCAATAGCAAGCCTAGTGGGGGATATTGTTGGGTGCCCCACCACCACCACCTAAGATGAGACTTATGAAACCATCGGCTACCATCATATCAGTGGAAGTGGAGGAGCAAGGCGCTGAAGTCTTGCCGTCCTCATGGCCTTCTACACCATCGTTTGAGTTACAGATGCATTGCATGGTACAGGAGGCAACAATGCAGTTAATTGATTCAGGGCAGTTTTTGCCTGTCTGTCTGTCTGTAACATCAATAGATACTTTTGACAGCTTGGAGGAGTGTCTCCCCAATTTTAGGCAGCCCAGTGGGCGTAAGTCCCCCCTCATGTCTAAGCATGGCCTTTGGGCCTGTAAGTCTGGGTGCATGGGGTTTCTACCATATCTTAATGATCCATCATATAATATGATAATATTGCATGATGCCGACCAGTATGTCCAGCTGTCCGGTCATCTGTATCACATGCCTAGTGACCACAGATTTGTCATGCCAGCAACCCATACCACATACAGGCATATGGAGCCACCAAACATGGATAATTATGGGGATGTTACTGGTAGATCTGTCTGTCTCACAATGCCTATGGCATGGCCGGTACCAGAGCCATCCATACCACCAGCCACATCGACAACCATACCAAGCATTCTACCAGCAAACCAGCCGTCTGTACCAGTATGACACATTCATCCTATGAACCCGGCTAACCATATGTTAACAGCCTACCCACAGGGATCATACCATGACAGTTATCGAGACAACGGAAATGATTCTTCCATGCTGCCAGGCATGTTTTTGTGGAGATGGAAGCAGAGCTAAACCAGGATAATACACACAGTGAGTGTAATGATAATCCCGAACAGCTGATGTACTCAGATCCAACGATGGAGAGGACCAAGTTCAGTTTATGGCTGTGGTAGAAGAAATTTACCAGGTGCTGCCGACTTCAGAATGCGCTCCACCCCCTACCACCATGCAGGTCAGTAAGGTCAAGACCTCTGTAGCTCTAGATGAGAAGGATGAGACTCCATCCTTCCATCTGCTTCCACAGTCATAAAAATCGGAGAAATCACTGGCCATCTGGCCGTCAAAATATGCAATGTGGGTAATTCTAAGACTTTCTTTTCAGAAAGCCAAGCACAAGTGACGTTTTCATCACAGTGGTACAAAATGCATTTGGACACTTTTCACACTGAACTCACGGCCTTAGGCAAATATGTGGCAGCTGTCAATATGTCTGCTCCAATTGTATACAAAATTGATAAAAATGTATTTCATGCTTCATTGAGCTAGTACGTAATATTATAGCCACATTTTCAATGTCGACTTGGCCTCATTAGTGATTTTCTGACCTGCCAAAAGATCAGAGAACGAGCACGCCTAGGAGTCAATGGTCAGAATTGCGAGAGTCATTAACAGAGCCATGGTGAAAGTTCTGACTGCCTCTACTAATTTAGACTTGGTACAAGATGACACATGTCTATGTTCCACGTCACTCAAACTGCATCATGCCCTACATTATGGACAACACCATTTGAGTCGCTGTTGCTCTTGGAGGCAAGTTGAGGAAGTTAGGAGACAGACAACTTGGGAACTGCCCTCCAACTTGCCTCAGAGCCTCCACAATCATTTGAGCCCAATCAGTCTCTACTTCAAAGGAGGGACGATTGGAGACAAAAAGAGAAGGGATCATTCTTGAACCAGAATCAGTTTCTCCCCGAAAAAATGTCAGGAGACAACAACCCAACCAGTTTAGGAGGCAATCTTATTGAGGGGGCAAGAAACAGGGTTTCTCTTCCCCCAAGCCTCCTAACTCTTGCTGCTGACTTGCCACCCTGACCACCCACAGACAGCCTACCAATGGATGCCAGACTTCTGCATTTCAACTTTCTATGGCTCACCCTATTTCTGCAAAACTAGTGGGTGATCCAAGTAATTTCAGAACTGAGGATTTCATTTATCCAGCCACCTCCTTTTTCATCCTCTCTTGTCATGATGAACATGTGGTCAGATTCAGAGAAGGATAAAATTATACAGGAGGAGATCTGGTCATTTATCGACAAGCAGACAGTGAAGATTGTTTGAAAACCACAATCTCCAGGGTTTTATTCCAGGCCCTTCCTGCTGCAAAAGGCCAACAGCAAGCTCAGGTCAATCAATGACCTCAGTCGCCTCAATCAATATATAGTTCCACTGAAATTCAAGATGGAGACAGCAAGATCGATCCAACTCTCCATCAGAAGGGACGAGTTTACCATCAGTCTCGATCTGACTGATGCACACTTTCATGTCCCTATCCAATCTGCATCACGAAAATTTCGTTTTTTGTGTACGGAGGGAGTATTTACCAGTTTCGAGTTCTTCCTTTTGGTCTAAACATAAGCCCCTGGACCGTTACAAAAATCATCGAGTCATCATCCTGTTCCAGTTGACTTCATCCACAGCGACGGCGGCTTATTTGGACAACATCCACCAGAAACATGAGAAGTTCTATTCTTGTCAAGTGCAGAAACGATCTCCAATTCCTTTTGAGTCATCTCGGCTTTCCAGTAACTGGGAAAAGTCCGACCTCCATACATCCAAGTGTTTTGGCATCTGGGTATGCAGATTATCACCAATCTCAATCTCGTACACCTTCCCATGTTCACATGGTAAGGATTGACGAACTCATAGTGTCATTGTCAACAGGAACAGGATTACAGCAAGAGAGTTTTTGCAACTCCTTGGATTATTCAATGCGGCATCTGATCGGATCTCATTGGGCTGCTTTTTCATGTGCCCCTAACAGATGACTTTGCTGGCTCAATGGCACCCCTTTTCCAGTCCACTTGATCAAAAGGTCAGGATCATAAATGAGGTACAATCCATCCTTCATCAGTGGTGCAATCATGGCTGGCTCACAACAGGAATTCCTCTGGAAAGGTCCCAACCAGAAGTTACAGAATATACGGATGCCAGTACATATGGTTGGCAAGTCCACCTGTTGCAGGGCTTCAATACAGTCAGCAGCAAGTGGGGGCTGGAGGAAATGCCTCTTCACATCAACCTTCTGGAAAGAACCACCTCTGCGGCAAACAGTCCTAATCATCTTGGACAACTCAGTGGTGCTGACCTACTTCCTCAAATGGGGGTACCAAATCACTCAACCTGTACATTCTGGTTTGGCAGTTTCTGCGTTGGTGCTCCCAACTCAATATCAATATCAATGTACAAATCAGACATATTCCCTGCAGACTCAATGTCCTAGCCAACTCTCTGTCAAGAAAGAGTCATCAATCATCTTTCATCAGATTTGTGAACTTTGGGGGCATCTGATGATTGACCCTTTTGGGACCAGGTGGAATCACAAGTTGCCTACCTTTGTCTCTTCAATTCCAGATCCAGAGCTTGGGCTGTGGATGCACTTTTAATCAGTTGGGAAGGGTTGTGGGCCTTTGCCTACCCACACGTGGTCTTGGTACCGAAAATAATACAGAAGTTGAGGATAGGCTGCCATCGGTGGGCAGTCAGAGAGTCATTATACAGAGAGTCATTCAACAGATACACGAAGAGGAGCAACCATGTAAGATCCTGTCCGTGCCCTCATGCATTACTTTAAGCATACTTACCCAATCACATTACTTTAAAACCCTCCCAACCTCCCCGCCATGTGAGCATTCTCGTTGATATATAGCTCAGCTTAAAACAAGCAACACCTGTTGGTGGCAAAGTGAGGTAATGAGCAAGAGTTACTGCCCTTTGTCTATATCATATAGACAGAAAAGAAAATGTTTGTCGTCGTACATGCCCGAATGGGCGCACACGACGTTAATGCAATCATCATCATCATGTTTGTCCTTTTAGGAGGGCTAGATTTGGAAGGTAGCAAGCTTATATTCCTAATGTTAATGTGATTGGATAAGTATTCTCTGAGAAACATAATTTACTAAAAAAATATGCTTTCTATATGTAGCAGCAGCAGCTATATTTGATGGCAGATTAAAATACTTTGAACAAATTTAATGGTTTTGATACTATAATGGTCACTCTCAAATTTTTATTACACATGTTTTTAGAGAAGAAGTCTTCTTAATGTTTTGCTATTTTTAGTAAATGGTGACCATATTTGATGGAGAACAATTATTATTTGTACAAATCTGAAATGCCTGGATGTCAGGGTGTTCTCTGACAAATTTGCTTGAAAATGAGTGAGCAATTCTGAGAAGTTAAAAATAACAAATAAAAACAAAGTGCATAAATTATTATTATGCAATTTACTGACATTAGTGACTATCCTGTTTACAAATTGTTCATTGGGTAGAGGCAGCTGCTAATAAATAAGAATCCCTCTAAGTGACTGATGCTCTAGTATCTAACAAGAATTTATGGAAAATCACAATACTGGTAAATCCATTTCTTCCTTCCTTTTATCATTTAAACTGTGTAGTACGGAAATCATCTCTGATATTCTTGATAAATAACAATATATCAAATTTGGAAACAACTATAAATGTATTCATCGAACAAGGATAGATAACCACAGTACCTAAAATGACCTCAATGCAAAACTTTACAAAGGTGTGACAGACAGACAAAGGTAATACTATATGCCCCTACCAATTTCATGGTGTGACAGACAGACAAAAGTAATACTATATGCCCCTACAATGTCATGGTGTGACAGACAGACAAAAGTAATACTATATGCCCCTACCAATCTCATGGTGTGACAGACAGACAAAAGTAATACTATATGCCCCTACAATGTCATGGTGTGACAGACAGACAAAAGTAATACTATATGCCCCTACCAATTTCATGGTGTGACAGACAGACAAAGGTAATACTATATGCCCCTACCAATTTCATGGTGTGACAGACAGACAAAGGTAATACTATATGCCCCTACCAATTTCATGGTGTGACAGACAGACAAAGGTAATACTATATGCCCCTACCAATCTCATGGTGTGACAGACAGACAAAGGTAATACTATATGCCCCTACCAATCTCATGGTGTGACAGACAGACAAAGGTAATACTATATGCCTCTACAATCTCATGGTGTGACAGACAGATAAAGGTAATACTATATGCCCCTACCAATCTCATGGTGTGACAGACAGATAAAGGTAATACTATATGCCCCTACAATGTCATGGTGTGACAGACAGATAAAGGTAATACTATATGCCCCTACCAATCTCATGGTGTGACAGACAGATAAAGGTAATACTATATGCCCCTACAATGTCATGGTGTGACAGACAGACAAAGGTAATACTATATGCCCCTACAATGTCATGGTGTGACAGACAGATAAAGGTAATACTATATGCCCCTACAATCTCATGGTGTGACAGACAGATAAAGGTAATACTATATGCCCCTACAATGTCATGGTGTGACAGACAGATAAAGGTAATACTATATGCCCCTACCAATCTCATGGTGTGACAGACAGATAAAGGTAATACTATATGCCCCTACAATGTCATGGTGTGACAGACAGATAAAGGTAATACTATATGCCCCTACAATGTCATGGTGGGGCATATAAATACTTTCTTATATGTTTGAGATAACATGTTCACAACATAAGCACAGTAGAGTACAAAAATCTTTGTCATGGCCCTTGACCCTAAACCTGATAACATGGATATAAAATCAATGAATTTGTCTCAGTATTGTCAAGATATACCCTCATCCTAAGTTTGGTTTAATGCATGATTAATTTTTTAAATAAAAAACTAGTTATCAAACTGGCATCATGCAAGGTATTCTTCAGATATGTTCACAAAATGGGTTTGGTACATATCCATTCATACTTGTTTGCATTATCATGCTCACTAGCCACTGCAGATAAAAAACCCAAGACTTTTGACCTAAAAATCTATGTCAGACTATCAACTTGTTTATTGTTAAACAAAATGCAAATACAAAGTCTGGTTAAAATTACTTCTTATATGTACAAGTCACTGTGTTAATAAGCTCAGTGAAGTACAAAAATTCAAGCAGTGCCCTTTGACTTGAACCCAAGGCCAAATCAGTCTGGTTTTCAAACTTGTTCACAATAGCGTGAACATGTTGGTAGTCAGATCCACACCATTTTAATTCAGGACCAATTAAACACAGCAAGAGGTGTTTAAGTGAAAACCCCATGTCAATGCTACAATTCTTTCAAGAGGACTAGTGGTAACAAGATTTTTGAGACTGCCACAATCATTGCCATGTTAGATATCAGATTAGCACTATTTTCATTTAGGACCTGCTACATATTGTTATATTGTTTTAGTGAAAAACCCACATTAACACAACCATCCATTCAGAAGTAGCCATAATATTTCTGAGATGGCTGCCATTTTAGAAAATATATCAGCATCATTTTGATACAGGTCCATGTACATACTGCAAGATGTCTTTTAGTGAAAACCCCATGCTGATATGACCATCTGTTCAGTAGTAGTCATAACAAGATTTTCAAGATAACTACTGTGGAGGCCATATTGGGAGGTCATAATAACTCCATTTTCATTCACATACAATTAAGCCTCCCACATGGGAGTGCTTTTCTCCCGAGTATAGGGGTGTCTCCCATCTCTCACATCACTCACTGAAATCTCCCACATATGCAAAATTGTTAAATTTTTTCCATTATTTCCATTTTGTTCACATTTTGGTTCCACTGTAGTATATATATAGTAATACTGCCTGTGATCATGTGACTGTGGCTTAAGCAAGGCAAGACAATAAATTTGTTAATTTCACCCTTTGATCCTGTCGGTATGGTCAGCTGGCTTCATTGTTTACAGTTTGTTGAGGTGGATTACACTATGTGTGAGCAGAAGTAATTTTGAAAGGATTAAAGATGTTAATTGATTATGGTTTGGTTACTAAAGAGCTCAATCAGCACAAAACAATAGACATTACTTTCTCTCCACAAGGTATGTTCTGTTTCAGTGCTTAAAGTTGTCGAGATGGATCAAAAAACTGATTTAAACACCACTGACCTTGATTTAATGCTATGTAAACGTGAATGTAAACCAGACTATAGTACATGTCACTAACTGCCATTGTAATCCATGACGCCTGTGGTGAATGGGGTCTTTGTCTTGGTCTATAATACTAGTAAGTGATTATCATTTTCCAGATTTGATTGTCATTATTAAAGAGTGGTGATAGTGATGATAATGATGACAACAAAGGTGTCTGCAAATTAGGCTTAAAGTCACAAAGGGTGTGATGGTATAATGTATGCATTTGTGCTTCATGTGAAGAATCTTAATGACATTAAAACAATATTAGACCCAGACAGTACCAATCTTGAGCAGTTCTGGCAGGCAGACAGCAATCTGAATCTACCCACAGACAGGAAACAATTTAAACTTCTTGGTGGAATCAGTAGAGTTGTACTACATTCTAATGTAGACACTAAAAAGGACATTTTCCATTCTGAGGAAAATTCAGGCTGACTCTAGAGGAAACCTGGATCCAGTAAGATTACATCATCTCCTAAGTGTTAAGATCAACAATGATGAGGACTGCCACCAATATAATCCAGTAATGATCTAAGAAATGCTAAAAATGCTTGTGGTACATATAAGAAGAGTATGAATGGCAACAAGTTACTGTGAAATGACTGACTTGATGAGATGATGTACATATTTTAATATTAAAAAAATGTAAATTTGTTCAATAGTTATTTTTGTCCATTTGCATGCAAAAAATTGGGTTGATAAAAATCCTCCCTCTTTTGAGATCAAAATTACTGACCAAATTTTGGTAACCTCCTGATCTGACCTGACCTGACCTGTCTTTTTGTCACATGCATGCATTCAGTACCAAGAACATAATCAAAGGAAGTCTTCCAGTGAAAATCCCATGTCAATATAACCATCTGTTCTGGAGAAGTAGCAATAAAAAGATTTTCAAGTTAGCCACCATGGTGATTATGTTTGATATCATATTGGCGCCATTTTCATTTAAGACACCCTAGACCTCAGGATGAAACTGTACACCAAGTTTCAAGATCTTCCTCCAAAAAGTAGTTTCAGAGAAGTAGTGATAACAATCAAATGCTAACAGATGAACAGACAACTGAAACAGGCCCATCACATAAGCTCTTCTGGTCTTCAACCAGTCATCTAAAAATCTCAGTCACCTACCAGACTTCTTGGGTTTCTGAACCTCTTTCAAAATTCCAGTCTCTGAAAAAGAGAGAATGAACAAACATAAATGAATATTGCTGAATTAAAGAAATACTGGAAAAATATTTAAAATGTACTTGCAATAATTAGTTCATTAGAATGCTGATGTGCTAAATATTTATAATCGCTACATTTTTGGTTTTACCATTATCAAACATTTGTGGTTTCTAATCTGCTGATCAGTTTAAACAGAAGTGAATTTCTTATGAAGATTCTACTATGTTAATGCCATTATGATTTGGGTTTATAAACAAATTTTCATTTTTTATTGCAAAAAATATTACAAATTTCTATGACAAGGAACATAAATAATAGTCCAATAAACAATCAAATAACAAATATTTTTTCCACTATTCTAATCTTTATTAATTTTTTTCACATCTAGTCCTTCTGTAAAACGCAAACACATCTATTATACATTTTTACTTGGTTTCTACACCTGTAAATTAAAAAACGGGTACCAAAAAACATCTCTCTTTACTGCAATTTCATATAAAAGTAAAGCAGAAACAAGAGTCTCTCAATAAGACTGATGCTCTAAAACTGAAAAGAATGTCCAGGAATTAAAGATAAGACCATTTCTTCTTTTTAACTGCAGAGTCTTGAAACCATCTGTAATATTTTTCAGCAATAACAAGATTTTCAAATAAGCCACTCTGGTAGCCATACTGGATGTAAGATCATCACCATTTTCATTTGGGACCAGCATAGACATCATTACAAGTCTTTTGGTGAAAGCCCCATGTGCATATAACCATCTGTTCAGGAGTAGCAATAACAAGATTTTTAAGATGGCTACCATGGTGGCCATATTGTATGTCAGAACAGCATTATTTTCATTCAGGCCCAACTAGACACCATAAAAAGTCTTCTTGGTAAAAAGTCCATGTTAATAAGACTTTCTATTTAGGATTAGTAATAATAAGATTTTCAAGATGGCTGCCAAGGTGGCCATATTGGATGTCAGATAGGACCATTTTTATTTAGGACCAACTAGACATCATAAAAAGACTTCTCATGAAAACCCCATGTTAATATGACATTCCATTCAGAAGTAGCAATAACAAGATTTTTAAGATAGCTGCCAAGTGTCCATATTGGATGTCAGATTAGCACCGTTTTAAAATAGAACCAACCAGACATCATAAAAAATCTTTTAGTGAAAACCTCATGTTGATACAACTTTCCATTCAAGAGGAGTAGCAATAACAAGATTTTTAAGATAGCCACTGTGGCAGTCAGATTGGTTGTCAGAGCAGCACCATTGTCATAGCCACTGTGGCAGTTGGGTTGGTTGTCAGAGCAGCACCATTTTTATTTAAGACCAACTAGACATCATAATGAGTCTTCTCTAGAAAATCCTATGTTGATACGACTTTTGGTTCAGGAGAAGTAGTAATAACAAAAGTTTCAACATGGCTGCCATCGTGGCCATATTGGACATGAGATCAGTACCATTTTCATTTAGGACCAACTAGACATCATACGAAGTGTTTTAAAGAAAACCCCATGTTGATCTGATCATCATTTCAGGAGAGTTGGAATAACAAGATTTTCAAGATGGCCACTGTAATGGTCATATTTGATGTCTGCTTGGTACCATTTCCATTTAGGATCAACTAGACATCTTAAGAAGTCATGCTGGTGAAAACCCTATGTCAATATAAACATCCATTCAGGAGGGGTACCAATAGCAAGATTTTCAAGATGGCCATATTTGATGTACAAGTGGCATAATTTTCACACTGTTCTTTCTATTTTATTTAGTCCAATTCATTTTATATATTTTTCAAAGACAATGCCAAAAACCTTGTACAAAATTAATATTTCTGAATTTTTCCTGTGATTAAACTGCTCTTAACCATATTCTTCCTGTTACTTCCCCTTCATCCTGTTTTCCTTGTTTGCCAACAAAACATGACTTTCAATGGCATCTATATGTATTCTACTGGATCAACTGTGCACTAAAACCTGTTCATTAACTGTTTAAACCTTGCTGGAGGTAATAATAAGCTTTAAAAACTTTCCCAAGTCGTGGTATTCCTATGCATGAGACACTATAGAAGTGTTTGAGACTATGCTTTGTCCCATCTCTTGTGAAGATGTATTTTGGGGAAATCATATTAGTCCAAACATGAGCATTTCACAGGGTTGCTGGTTTTCATGTGACATGCCATGACTTGGCAGGTATGAAACTACCATAAATAGTCTGGAAAAAAGGTCATATGTAACTGTTCTATTGGTATATGTGGGTTAAGTACCATATTTACATCTTCTTAATGAGTACCAAACTAAACAGCAGAAACCTAAATCTACTGTTCCATTATGTACTATAAATCAGGATCTACACTGTGTGTGAAATTATAAGCAGAATGACAGGCTTAGGTCTTGATCTGTCAGTGTATCATGCAACAGCATATCAGGTTCTACAATGACAGGTTTAGGTCTTGATCTGTCAGTGTATCATGCAACAGTAGATTAGGTTCTACAATGACAGGTTTAGGTCTTGATCTATCAGTGTATCATGCAACAGCAGATAAGGTTCTACAATGACAGGCTTAGGTCTTGATCTGTCAGTGTATCATGCAACAGTAGATCAGGTTCTACAATGATAGACTTAGGTCTTGATCTGTCAGTGTATCATGCAACAATAGATCAGGTTCTACAATGACAGGCTTAGGTCTTGATCTGTCAGTGTATCATGCAACAGTAGATCAGGTTCTCTACAATGACAGGCTTAGGTCTTGATCTGTCAGTGTATCATGCAACAGTAGATCAGGTTCTCTACAATGACAGGCTTAGGTCTTGATCTGTCAGTGTATCATGCAACAGTAGATCAGGTTCTCTACAATGACAGGCTTAGGTCTTGATCTGTCAGTGTATCAAGCAACAGTAGATCAGGTTCTCTACAATGACAGGCTTAGGTTTTGATCTGTCAGTGTATTATGCAACAGTAGATCAGGTTCTCTACAATGACAGGCTTAGGTCTTGATCTGTCAGTGTATCAAGCAACAGTAGATCAGGTTCTCTACAATGACAGGCTTAGGTCTTGATCTGTCAGTGTATCATGCAACAGTAGATCAGGTTCTACAACGAAAGGCTTAGGTCTTGATCTGTCAGTGTATCATGTAACAGCAGATCAGGGTCTACAATATTTACAGTTGCCTGCATGCTATGCAAGAGCAAATACAGCAAAATTGTATTGAATACCAACATAATATCTTTATATCTTGAAGTAGAAGGGATTTTATGAAACTAGGATGGGAGTCACTGAGGGAAGAACTTTATCAGAATCAACAGTTCCCATCAATGTAACTGGACTGAGAAGCCAAACTAGCAGTGGGGAGTCCCAATCTCCCACTTCTTAAGGCACCCCAGTAATAGTCACAGTAAAGAATATCCACAAAATGCAATCTAGTGCAAAAATATTATTGTTGTTTTGAGTACCTAATAAAACAGTGTGACCCCACAAAATTGTATTCCCACAAAATCATCTGTTTACTCCCAAACCATGATATTTTATCCTCTGAATATTTATGATTTTAAAATATATAGAACAAGGCATCAATGAAGCAACTGTATAAAATGTCCATGTGTCAGCAGACAAGGGAAATGTGAATCCACATAAGAATGCAAACAATGACAATTTCAACTTGCCATTCAATCTTGCTATTTTAATTACAAGTGGAAAGTAAAAATATTTTGTGTATTAGGGAGCAACAAAAATTAATATTTTCCCATGACAAGTGAAAAACACAGCCAGAGAATGGAATAAAATGAGAGGACAATTTCTTTTAATGAAAACATAAAAGACAAAACATGGAGTATTTTCTATTCAAACTAGTAAAGTATGAATTGTTCAGTACTGTACTAAGAATTTGATGCTACACTGGTTAATCACTGTTGTACTAAATATATGATTTAAGAATAGCTGATTAAAGTTAATGGGAGTTGGTTTGATGAATAGAAAATGCTACATTCAGTTGTGCAATAGAGTGCAACATAATGGTGGTTGGTAGTAAGCTATAACATATTGGAAAATACAGTAAAAAACATAAATTATCCATGTGATAAATATTGATATATCCATCCTTTTGAATCATTTGGTGACATGAGTGGTGTCTCTTATACAGTGTCTCTTATATAAGAAATGTTCTTGACATTGGTATTATTTGATTTCTTGGAAAAATAAGGTAAATGTTCCACCCACTAATTAGCATCACTCCCTCATTATAATGCTGTTCATGGAGTATACCACCTTACAATAAAGTACACTATACATGTAATTTTATTACTACATAATGAAATGGGATCCATGACCATATCTGCCTTATAAAAGGAACCATTTTATAATAAAGGACTCTATAGTGTGGTAGTGCTGTACTATTTTTTTAATCAGTCTTTTTCTATTGAAGAAATTATGATAACTGACTGAGATGTTTTAAGTGCATTGTGAAAATGTCATGAAAATTGTGCACAAGACCTCAAAGTTACAAAGATTTGAAATTGTATACTGTATTGTTATAGATATTAAAAGCCACATACATGCTTAACTTGGTTCCGGTCCGACCACTTGATGAATCCATAAACAAGGATTCAAAATGCAAATAGGTAATAGGAAAACACCTGGTTTGATGATTAGATTGATCTACAACCATAGGAAATGTCTGTTATGCAATAAATGAGTACAATGGCTTGTTTGAAAGGTCAATTATTCAAGAAAACATCCCATCTTTAAGTGAATATGAATAATTGAACTTTACTGTATTTTCAGTGAGATGAACCCAAGGTTTGCAAAACCTTGTCACAGTGTGAAAAGAATAAATAGGAGAGAAAATATGTGCAACTGAGAAAATATGAAAATACTTATTGACAAAATAATAGCACCTTAAATATAAATTTTGTGCATTTTACTTTAAATGGATACTGTTTGAAAAATGATATCTTAATTTAGTGCACAGATTAAGCAATGATATAGCTGATATTTACTAATTGTGCTTTGCAGTTTATATATTTTATGTAAAAAGCTGATTAGCAGAGCACAAAACTAAATGAAACAATATACAAAACTAGACAAATATTACTTATTCATTTTAAAGCTGAAGCTGAAATATTAAGTTGACCAAATATAATATGACCTTACCAGCTATTTACTGTTATTAAATGTTTTATAAGGTTCAAGCTGTGATTTGCAGAGAAAATTCTTAACTTACCATCAAATGGACTTAGATAAATGATGCTGGAAATGTCTCTAAAACACTTTCTAAATCAAAGTCTAATAATAAGTAAATACACAAAGTATTTAACTAAGTAATCAGTTATAAAAATCATATATCATATTTGATGTAATACCCACACTGGGTTGATCTAAGTGATCAGAAATAAGATAATATATTTAATGAAATACCCACACTGGGTTGAACTAAGTGATCAGAAATAAGATATCATATTTGATGTAATACCCACACTGGATGCTTACAAGGTTATCAATTTCTCATAAACAGCATCTCCATCAGCTCCCTTTCTCTGTGTTGGGAACTCTCCACTCTGAAGGTTCATTCCCTCTTTCCCAATACTTTCCCAATATGATCACTTACAATAAAATTGATACAAAATCTATTTTTGAGATTGATTTACCTCACAAAGTTAAGTATTAATTATACACCAGAAAAGCATGGTACTTGGTTCTGATAAAATTGTCATGTTCTAGGTGGATTTAAGTAGCAACTCCCCCCCCCCAACCAGGTATGCTAGTATTAAAACATGCACTTAGAAGAGATTTTTTTGCAAGTAAAGAGGGGTGTATGCTTTTTATGGCATGTGCAGGCATTTATTTTAATAACTTATTTCATATCCTTGATCACTTAGTACAAATGTATGAATTTAAGCTATAGATTATATGTTAGATCATACATACATACATACATACATACATACATACATACATACATACATACATACATACATACATACAACTATAAATATGTGTATAATGGCATACAAAATGATCTGAGATGAGTCACTATCCAACAATTCAGTGGAAACAATAAATGTTATCTACCAAACAAATTAATTCTAATGACTTAATTGTAATCATCTCCATTTTAACATGGAATAGTTGTGCTCAGCTACTTTTTTTTGAGTAACAAAAATATGCAAAATGAATTCAAATATCAAGTTCTTCTAAGTTGCTGATGTTATCATTAATTGTATTTTGCTTTATAGTTACTTTAAAGTTCTGTACGTAAACAAATATGTAATATTAATAAATGCCATAACAGTGCTTGCAGATCAAAAAACTGTAAACCAGGAAATTTTTGTGATATGATTATATACTAAATATAATATCTCAAATCTTTTTGCAACTAAGTATTTAATAGGTAATATAGTTGTATTGATATGAAGAATCAACTGTGAAATTCTTTTTAAATGGACACAGTAAAATATGACTCACTCAAAATTGAAATGAAAGACATTTATTAGTCTAGGATTGACAACACAAAATTTTCCTGGCTACTACTGATTTCTGCTGTGCTATTTCCCACACAAACACAAATTCCGGTTCAAATATACCAATTTTTAATACAAGTATGTTACCAGTCAAGAGTCGTTGATCTTCATGTACCATCTAGTTCTGAAATTAATCTACAGACTAAAAATTATTTTTTGGTCTTGTCTCAGTATTCTCACAGATTTGACATCCTTTACATTATTTTTTGTCATTTTAATTTACCCCTATAGTTTGGAAACAAAACATTCCTGGATTACAGTTCTTGCTGCAAACCCTGTATCTTAATTTTTAAAAAAATCAGCAATGATAATTTGATGAAATGATAATAATGTAGTAACATGGTAATACAGTAAAACCTGTCTTGAAAGACCACTGCTGTGAGACCACCTGTTTTGAAGAACCAGATTCTCCATGCACAGGTTTATTGATCATATAGTATTATGACCTGTTATGAGAGACCACCTGTCTTGACAGACAATAATTTGTTGGCAGAAGGGGTGGTCTTTCAAGACAGATTCTAATGTATCTGTGCCGTATACAGTGGTCCATCATTATATTGCTGTTCTGGGAAGCCACACAAGTGTACAATGTTCAAAGCAAGGGTTTCCTATACTGAAGTACACACTATACACAGGACTATGTAGATGGTCATATTTTTAATTACAATGTGTTTTAATAAGCCAAGAAATTCAAATTCAACCCAAATCTATTCCATAGAAATAGATACAGGTATTTTACAGGTATTATTGTACTTATTGTAGATGTGATCAAGCTCAAAGGAACATTGTAAATGAAAAATAATGTACAATATTTACAAGAAATGCTAAAAAAATAAACATTTTATCCTGTTAAATTTGTCATGAATGTCAGTTCTATTGACTGGTTAACTGGTTTGGTTGAGTTTGGTGTTTCATGACACAGCAGCACAAGGAGGTAATTTAGTGCCATGGCAAATTTGAGTAAAGTGCTTTGCCCAAGGACACACTATGGCAGCCGATCTGTGTGGACCAGCCCAGATGGTAGGATTTGAGCTTGCACACTTTCAGTCATGAGATAGGCAATGAGGAAAAACTCAACTGACTAGTGCAAATGTAAATTTATAATTAGAGCAACTCTGATGGTTTACAACTGCAA
Organism: Margaritifera margaritifera; assembly: GCA_029931535.1. Classification (NCBI taxonomy): domain Eukaryota; kingdom Metazoa; phylum Mollusca; class Bivalvia; order Unionida; family Margaritiferidae; genus Margaritifera; species Margaritifera margaritifera. The sequence goes on from JAQPZY010001106.1 coordinate 1,012,907, forward strand.
TATTTATTGCGTCCTGAAAAATTTATCAAATAAGACCCTCTGTTTACCCTCGTGCCCCTCCACTTCACCTCAACAATGACATAGGAGTAGGGGTTGGAATGGTAGAGGAGGCAGGGTGTGTGTGTGGTGCAAGCCAAATTTCTCACATGTATATAAAGAATTTTTTAGAAAAATATTTGAACATGGAACATTAATAAAAACAATTTTTAATATTTAATCTTTTGACCTTCTCCCAGAGACCCCTCCTGCACAAAATCAGTTTATGGACAAGCATAGCAAAAAGTTTGTGAATTTCCAATTTCGATTCAGCAGGTAGGAAGGAGATGACTAACAGCCTGATGGGCAGACAGACAGATGGATAGATTGAGGGGGGGTAAGAAAACATTCCTGACTTCTTTGTCAACATTTGTGCAGAACATGTGATTGGAAGGACAGACATGGGAAAATGGATCAAACTTATTCTCCTAGCCTACAGTCATATATTTATCTGATAAAAACCAAGTACACTATATTTTTCAAATCTTTAAGGAATATGTCAGCCTTTAGTGGCAACTCAGCCTTATGGATAATTTAATTTATGAACATTTTTAATTTGTTAAATCACTTCAAAATCATCATAAAAATGAAACAAATGGGTACTTGCACTTTTGTCAAGTATTTATTGACAAAAGAAATTGTTTTAAAACATTTAAATTTATATTGTCTGAAAAGAAATTTGAAATACCGCAGTGAAATGTGAAATTTACAACCCACTAAATAAAACATTTTGAATACAAACATTTCAAAAGTTTTTTTAAAACTCTGAATGAATAAATCATGTTAGCTTCTATATAGATAGACTGTAATGAAATAAATATCTTTTTAATTTTTCCAACAAGGCTGAGTTCATACAAACCATCAGTTTTGAATAAAAAGCACTGATTATAGAATAACACTGGCAGATCATCACACAGGTAGGATTTAAAACCAAAAAATAAAAATATGAATAAACAAAAATCTAGCACTCCTGTTATGGTGTATCATAGTGATTTATTCATGCAACATGCAGGTTATACCATTCACTTCATCTGATTATGAGCCAATCTTTGTAGCAGACATCACTTCACTCACCCTCAGTTGGTGACCCCTGAAGTATGATCTCGGGTTCAGAGGTCATAGATCCTTCCTTTTCAGAGGTTTCCTCACCTTCTGCAACCTCTTCTGTGATAACTACCTGTTTCTCCTCACCATTCTCTTCCTTCAAGCTCGTATTCAACTCAACTGGTAAAACCTCTAAACATGGAAGACAATCGGACATTCAATTGCTCTCGCAATTTTAGTCTGTACATCTGATCTGCTTTATACTCTTTGACAGGTTAATTGTACTTTGATCAAGTTAACTGCTTGCAAATTAATTAATAGCTTGTAAAAGCTGAAAGGATGCTTTTCATTCTACCTAAGTAAAGCACTGGGTATTGTATATTCTGTTCACACATGCTACATGAAATTAAGCATTCTGGAGTATTGCACCGCAAAAAACACAGTCAAAACATTGTTTTGCAATACAATATTTTTTAAATTATTTGAAATACTAGTGATGACAGCTCTGGATAATCCTAAGAAACAAAATAAATCTGATAAGTCACAGTACAAGAGAAAGTACAAAACAATGTTCTGTGAATTCACTAATTTTCATTGGGTACCTTATTTCGTTTATTTCATGGTTGTTACAAACCACGAATTTAAAGATGAAATAAACAATGATCCTTTTGTGGAGACATAAGGACCATTTCCCAAATCCACAATTTCATCTACCGATGAAAATGTCAATTTTTGCCAAAACATGAAAATTGATACCCATGAAAGAAAATGAGTTCAATGTAGTTTTACGACCAATAATCTATTATTGCCTTTTAGATCATTCATTCACATGCTCATCTTTTTTTCAAATGTAAGTCCTTGCTTTACTTCTATTTTGTTATATCTGAGTTTTGATCAAATTAATTTAAAATCTAAACATGGACAGAAATGGAGTTAATCATCAATAGTGCAATCTAGGCAAATGTATCGTTAAATTATGATGAATCTTCATATTCATCAAAATCTTCATTTTCTGAGCATTTTATGTCTATCAAAGATATGATCTGCCAAAAACAAAACTCATCTACAGGCCTACACAAATCTGATGGTACACTATTTAATAACATGTCGGTGTCTAAGTATGTAAAAATTACTTTAGCTTGAGAATTATAATTTCTTGAATCAAAAACAAGATTTTATTGTCAAGCTTCACTGTCGAAATGGAGCGATTCTCCCATTGCTCATTCAAAGATGAAATGACACAAAGTTGTATTTATGTGTGTTTGTGTGTTGTGTGTGTGTGTGTGTGTGTGTGTGTGTGTGAGAGAGAGATGAGGCTGGATGCAATGGCTTTGGATACATCCATTAAAGATAAATAGAGATGAAGACAGACATAAATATTATATATATATATATATATATATATATATATATATATATATATATATATATATATATAATAATTACATCTTATAGATATATTACAGAATGCTAGAAATGGAATGGTACATGGGTCTTTATGTTGATAGGTAAAGAGATACATATAGGTACCTGGTAGAAGCATAGGTAGGTACATAATATGTAGATAAGCAGGTTGTACATGTATGGGTGTGAAGTTTTACTGGTATATCAATATATTGTGATACAGATCTTGCAGGTACATGTAAACATGATATGTTTTTTTATTCCAGTATTTCTATAAATAGTATAGACATACAATTTCTACTTAAGCCTTCATTTGTTTCATTTGAATTTTTTGCCTCTGTCGCTTGTTCTATAACCACCAAAATAGATTTCTGAATGAGACGTCTGCCTAGAAAATGGTTCAACTGCATGTTATATCGTGCCTGTTGCATAACAATGACCTAATGTGGTGGTCTTGGAGCCTTAAATTTTGTATGAGCTGGTGCCAAATAAAATAGCAGCATTTCTGGCTAAAATTCTCCCCAAAAGAATTAAAATGAATTGATAACTATACCATTTGTCGGCAATGTAATGTGGAGGTGAAGTTTGTGGGTGAGACAATAAACTTGACTGCCCAGATTCACCAACATCATCCAATTATAGCCACTAATTTGGTCAGAGTTGAGAAAAAGCCAATTAAATAGAAGTCTCATGTACCTCAGACTCACCCACATGTACCGGTAAGCATGTTTCCAAGTCATTGCTCATTTGAAGAGATTTTAAAGAAATTAAAGAATGAAATACATAATGCAAGATAATGCCCTGTATCATAATATATTGTAATACTAAAATTCTGGCAATACCCAACCCTACATGTAAGCGGGTGGTTTCATATGTATGTATATATTTATGAGAGGTAGGTAGAAAAAAGACAGAGAAGATAGCTGATGATACAATCAGACAGACAGATAAGTAGATCAAAATACAGACAGAAGGACAGACAGGCAGGCATGCAAAGAGATACCAGTACTGTAGAAACAGATAGATTGATAGCTGAAGACTGAGATATATAATCATATTAGATTCATCAATAACAGAGAGATATTGTCTTTACAGTAATATTGAAAAATTGTTAATTTACAAAACAATGACAAATGTCCTACTTACTGCCAACAGTGCCTTTCAAGATGTTAAAAATAGCAAGCAATCAAATTTAGTTCACCAATTTCCAACTAAACAGCAAGCAGGGATGGAGGGTCAGAGCTTGCTTAACAGACTTCATCAGTCAAGTCGGATATAAAAAGTCAATCACTATCTGTCAATTTGTCTGATTGCCTTGGCTATGAGAAAGACAAATTGTATCAAAACAATTTGTATTGTTTAGTTGCCATAATCATGTACAATAATTGACCAGGTACTGAACAATCACAAACTTCTATTTTTTTTAAAAAAAGATACCCAGTGGGCACACCTGGCTGATATCTACCTAACAGCCAAATGCAAGAGTAGTTAGCCAAGAGATCTAGACAAGTAAGATGCTTTCCAGAAAAAAATTCTCCCAATGCTGTTGATCACATATGTTATAAAACAATTGTTTCAAGGTTCCTCTATTTTTTGTAATTTCATCCATATTTGATGGCACATCAACATCACATATTTGAAATGATGATTTCTGGTCAATTCTGTTGACCAGCTTTTTGAGATCAAGTTGTTTAAATGCTTTAATATTTTTGGTAATGGCTGCCATATTTTTTGGTGAATTGGCATCAATTTAAAACAAATTTTAAAACCTTGTATGCCAGGGTGCTTTTTATCAAATTTGATCAAAATCTGTTTAGCAGTATTTGTGAAAAAGTTGTTTCACGGTTTTTCTATTCTTAGTAACAGTGGACCATATCTGATGATGGGTCAGCTTCATTTGTAAAAAGTTTAAAATTCTTCATGCCAGAATGCTTTTTGTCAAATTTGGTCCAATTCTGTTCAGCAGTTTTTGAGAAGAAGTCACTTCAAGTTTTTCAAATCAAATTTAGTCAAATTTCAGCTATGCACTTTTTGAAAAGAAGTCATTTAAAGGTTTTTCTACTTTAGAAATGGCAGATATACTTGATGGCAGATTGGTATCATAGGTATAAATTTGAAAGCCCTTTATGAAAGGATGCTTGCTATCAAATTTCTGTTGAGTGATTTTGGAAAAAAAGTCATGAAAAGGCTTTTCAATTTTTCATAATGGCAGCCATGTTTTATGGTGGATTGATTAATCAAGTTGGTCAAATTATGTTGAGCAGTTTTTCAGAAGTAATTTAACGATTTTGTATTTTTAGTAATGGTGGTCATATTTGATGATGGATCTGCATTATTTTTACAAAAATGAAAGGCCATCATGTCAGGATACTTTCTGTCAAATTTAGGGAAATTCTGTTAAGCAGATTTTGAGAAGTCATTTAAAGGTTCTTTTATTTGTAGTAATGGTGGCCATATTTGATGGCAGATCTGCATTATCTATATAAATCTGAAAAACTTTCAGGATGCTTTCTGTCAAATTTGCTAAAATTTGTTGAGTGGTTTTGAGATGTTGTTTAAAGGTTTTCTCTTTTTTGTAACAGTAGCCATATTGCATGATGGATTAGCATCAACTGAACAAATCTGAAAGGCCTTGATGATGGATCGCTCCCTGTAAAATCGAGCAAAGTGGTCAAGCAGTTTTTATGAAAGGTTGTAAATAATAATTGTGAATGGCCAGGTGAGCTAAACATAAATTTCAAAAGTTCATCACCAATCACTGAACCATGAATACCATAGGTACAAAACAATTATAAAGCTAAAGTCAAACAGATAATAAGATTTTAAAAAGGACCTTGTATTATAGAGTACCAGGTTGAATTAAATAAAATCCAGACCAAATCTTCCATGTTATAAAGTAATATCCTCTTTTACAAAATATTGCAAGGGGCAGTGTGTCACATCATATTCTACTCATGAGGGAAAAAGAGTGGGTCAGTAGCAAGTCACTGTGACCTAATATTCCTTGGGATATTTTACACTGATGCAAGCAACAAGACATTAGGAAACATATATGGAATATAGAATAAGTACAGTACTATTGTACTTCAGGTGGGTGAGCTAAAAATGGTGAACAGCTATTTCGAACAAAAGGACTTTTTAAACACCGTTAATTATTTTTATGAGCCAAGTCCAGGGTTAGGTATTATATACATGTATGTCCCAATAACTTTGGTTAAAAAAAACGAAACAAGGTTATCAGTCAAATATGAACTGTTGCATGGTTGTTTTAATTAAATGGCTTTTGAACACATGGTTACAAGTTTCAAAACAGTTTTCTTACCTTTGTTTGGTGATGTAACATCTGGGAAGCAAATCAATAATAGCAAATCAATAATATCAATGAGACCTAGAAATCATTATAAAAGGAGTACAACAGCAAAACCTTTTTGAGAAAAATTTGTGAGGACAAATTTAACTGTAATATGAAAACTTTCTAAATTGTGCCTTTTCAGAAACACTGGCACACATTTCACATAAACACTACCCAAAAGTCTCGAATAAGAATGAATTTTATGACAATCTATGGATCTGCTAACTGCTATTTTTTTAAATGTCTTTTTCAACTACCATGATAGACTTTGGATATTGTTTCTATCCTTATATGAGTTTACCTTGAAAAAACGAACAGTTTATTTTATTTATCTACTATTTACTGCCACCCTTGAGCACCAAGTATTACAAAAAGGTGGGCTAATCGACTGTATACTCCTGGATGAGGAAATAAGCTTTGTAGCAGTAGCAAGCACTTGCTCTTTTCAAATACTGCAAATGGATCTTTCACTTGTATGGGGGCGGTTGGGGTGGTTTCTACCTGAACAAGGGTTTGACATTTGAGGTCCCCATTCAAAGGATCATGTCTTAACCACAGTGATACTGCATGAGGTGTGAAGACACACTGGCTTCTACCTGCTACTGGGGTTCAAACTCAAAACCTTGGCAGCAGAAGCCAGTGTGCTAACCACAAGGCTACTATCTCGTGGTTCATTCATCAAATTTAATTATGTTATATTGATTAACTTTTCAGAAATTACTTTATATTTGCCTGTAGAGTAATTTGCTTCTGAATTTTAACTGAAAATCAGTTATCATAGAATGGTTCAACTATATTTTACTTTATAATTATTATACTGGTTTTATGAACACATTTCATGAATAGGTCACCTTCTGGATGACAAGATGCTTAAAATGAAAATTCTGAGAGTAATTATCCTGTATATAATAAAGGAAAACAATCTACTATGAAATGTTCATACTATTTTTATTTGACTGTGTGTATCTATACAAAGTAAAGAAGGATAGTTGTAAAAATAAATCCTCACTGAATCGTGTCCAAATGAAGTTATTTTCAGGGATACCACTATCTTGTTTTAATTGATTAACTGAACAAAGAACTGTTTTTTTGTGTGTTTTTTTCGTCTTCTTTTTTTCAGTGGAACTCTGCATGTGTCAATCATGATGCAAACATTACACACAACTTTGACACCTTTATTTATTGATTCTACTTACTGGAAAAGTGGACTCTCCAATATCTGAGAACTGACACTTGAATTTAGACAAGATGATGGTAAAACCCCATGTACGTTCTAATATATATAATTTGGTTAATGTGTGAATTAAGTTGTGGACGTGGTCTTAAAGAAATAAGGGTCACAAAAGATAGATGATCTCAAAATTTAAAATGCAATATGTTTAATAAAATTTGAAACAATATCTTATTTATACAATGTACAATAATCACATATCAATAAAAACACAATTAAAAGATTTAAAAGAAAACTAAAAAATATAAAGGCTTCAAAATCTGATTACCTGTAAATATAAGCAAAAAATACATAGAACTAGATGTGTGTTTGCAAAACATGTAACCCGAAAAATTAAAGTCCAAAGGTTTAAAAAAATGGATAATAACTTTCAAAATCCCTAAAATGGCAAAACAATGTAATAAGGTGATATATATATATATATATATATATATATATATATATATATATATATATATATATATATATATATATATATATATGAGCATTCATACCACATTTTCATTGTCTTGGTCAAATGATTACTATGTAATCATGCCAACATAAAGTCCACCAAGAAAGTATAAGTTCAAAGGTAAAAAAAAAATGATAAAAACATGCAAAAAATTGCACGAATAGCACAAAAATCTAATCAGGTCATCTACATATGCATAGAAAATGGCCACAGAAATCATCTGCACAAATCAAGCAGTTTCTGCTCAACCATGTTAATAATATTTCCACCCAAAACCACCCATCCCCCACAAAAATATACAAGTCCAAAGAGTGAAAAAAGACTATCAGAAACCAAAAAGAGACCCAAGCTGGGCTGATATTGCTCACCTAGCTTACATAACTTAACAGTTTACAATTTGAGTAATCAGCCTACATGTAACTTTTTAAGAACACAAATGTATGTAATGTCAATATACCTGTTTTTGTTTTTTTACCATAGTCTGATAAACATTATTTTCAAAGATAAAGGCATAATTATTATGCAGATGTTTCTCATGAGTGAACTCATCCAAACTCTTGATGATATAAACCTATTTAACAAGTTCTATCAAAATCAGATGAGAAATAGAGTCTTTACATAAGTGAAAAACAGCCAATCAAATGCAAGATCACATCATTAACATGAATAGGTCTCACTTATTACAGAACCTATACAAGACCATCGTGATACAAGCTTATTTACAAGTTTTGAGCAAAATCTGATTAAAATTTGGTCTCTAGAGTGGTAACAAGTTTATATACTAGATTAACTCATAAATGGGCTTATATCTTGTTTATAATCAAACTCATTAAATATCTCAATGACTATTAAACATGTATGATCAAACTGATCAGAAATAGTTTCTTGACTGTTGACAAGCTCATAAAATCAGATGCAAGATCACCTCATTAATATGCATTGATCTCCCTCATAATCATATTCATCTGAGCTTTTGTTGATACGAGCCATGTCTGATCCAAATCCAATCAAAAGTATAGTCTGTAGAGTTGTAACAAGATCAGCCAATCAGATTCATAATCACCTTATTAATATAAAATGTTTCCCGCATCTTGATGATATATGCTTTAGTATTCCAAGTCTGATCAAAATTAAACCAAAAATATGGTTTTCTGAGCGACAGCAAGCTCAGTCAATAAGATACAAGATTATCTGATTAATATGCATGGATCTTGCTCATTGTCTCACTAATGTGAGATTCTGATGTCAGTCCGTATACCAAGTTTGATCAAAATTGGACCAGAAATCTATTCTCCTTGGTGGTATCATACACAGCCAAGCAGATGCAAGATCACCTCATTAAAATGTGTGGATCTCTTTCATTATTTATTTTCACCAGGATCTTGATCAGGTAAGCCTATATTCCAAAAAAACCAGAGGAATGGGGATCAATTTTCTCGAGTAAATATACCTCCCACCTCTCCCTATCCCAATAATACTCCATGATGGAGATGAATCTAAAGTAAAACAAAGCATATAACTCGTCCAAAAATAGTGCAATTTGTCAACATATGTACTGAGTTTCACAGTGACCCATAAAAAGCGGCAAGACAAACTGCAGGGCTAATTGCACTCATTCTACAAGACCAAAAGAGCAATAATTCTATAAAAAAATTGTGTGAGAAAATTGATTTACCAATATGCACATCTTTTGGTGATGATCATAATATTTACCATGTTTCATGTCAATCCATCAAAAACTGCAGGACTACTTGCATTAACAAGATTGTGTTATACAATGTTACAGGACTACTTGCATTAACAAGATTGTGTTATACAATGTTACAGGACTACTTGCATTAACAAGATTGTGTTATACAATGTTACAGGACTACTTGCATTAACAAGATTGTGTTATTCAATGTTACAGGACAAAAAGGTTAATAGTGCTAACAAAAGTCTTGAGATCAAATTGATTTGTTGATATGCACATCTTCAGGCGATGAAAATAATCTTTACCAAGTTTCATGGCAATCCACCAAAACCTGCTGGATTAGTTGCACTAACAAGTGCTATATGGATGGACAGACACAAGGATTAATATACCCCTGCCTAGGAGGCAAATGTAGTCTCCAGAATGGTATCAAGTTCAACCAATCAGATGCAAGATCACCCCATTAATAAGCATGGACCTCACTCATCAAACTCATTTGAGATCTTTATCATATATGCCTAACAACAATTAAGCCACTCTGGCTCTGCCTCCAGAGTAGTAACAAGTGCAGACAATGAAATGCAAGATCACCTTATTACTCTGTGTGGATCCTGCTCATTATAAAACTCATCTGAGATCTTGATAAAACAAACTCATAATCAAATTTCAGTCAAAATCACATCACAAATAGTCTCCTGAGTGGTAACAAGATCAGCCAATCAGATAGAAAATAACCTCACTAATAGGCAATCAGATAGAAAATAAGCTCACTAATAGGCAATCAGATAGAAAATAACCTCACTAATAGGCAATCAGATAGAAAATAACCTCACTAATAGGCAATCAGATAGAAAATAACCTCACTAATAGGCAAAAATCTTGCCAATTATCACATTTATCTGAGATTTTGATCAGATAATCTTGTATTCCAAGTTTAATAAAAATCAGACCAGAATTATGGCCTTCAAACTGGTAATAAGTTCAGCCAATCAGATGCAAGATGACCTCATTAATATGCATCGATCTTGCTTATGAGCAAACCCATGCAAGATCTTAATGACATAAACAACTATTCCAAATATAATCAAAATTAGATCAGAAATATGGTTTCCACAAGCTGAGCCAATCAGATGCAAGTTCACCTAATTATTATACATGGATGTCACTCAATACCTCATTAATAAATGCAGATCTCACTCATTATTAAACTCATCCGATATCATGATTAGAGAAGCTTATATTCTAACTTGGATCAAAATTAGATTAGAAATATGGCCTCCAAAGTGGTAACAAACAACTGTTGATAGACGGATGACACACAATGCACAAAGTATGACAGATGCAGGGTTATACCATAACCACATGGCCTTACAGTCAGGTGAGCTAAAATTCACGTAAATACTGATTAATGAGCATCAAAATCTAATTCAGTCATCTGCATGTTTATTGAAATATGCCCATTAAATTCAAATAGCTTTATGAAGTGGTTTCTGCATATTTTGTGCTAGCAAGCTTGCCTGGGACTACCAAAGGATGATAGGCAGATGAAAAGACAGAAGCAAATCCAGATGCCCCAGCTTTTACTTTATGTGGGAATTTAAAAACTGGTTTTAAACTTGATCATGTCAATTATTGAGAATGAAATTAAAATCTTTATGTACAAAATATTGTAAAAACAAATATGGATTTTTTTTTCTTTTCTTTTTTGTTGTAGCTGTAAACAGGCTTAGAGATGATAAAACTCTGAACTTGAGTTCCCACTCTCAGCCAATCAAAAGAAGCATTTCCAAAATAAAGTCAGTAGTGTCTGACTGATACAAAATCTCAAGCTCAAACTCAGCCTTAAAGATGTCTGATGCCCAGGTCATATTAATATGTGATAAATAACTTTCTTGCCATAATTCTAAGTTTATATGTTTATCAATTTAAAAACAGCATGATTATTAATATTGGTTTTGCCTAAAAAAATATTCACAGCTTCATTTAATAATCTTCCAAGCAGCCAACAATTCAACCAATTTAGAATGCTTACGAGTGGCCGCAAATGTATCAAAATACTCTGAGTGCCAATACCAGCAGATCTGAAGATCATCATCATGAATCCTGCATGTGGCATTTGCATTATGGATCTCTGAGTTCATTTTCTTTTCAGTTTCATTTTAAGCGATTTTAAAGCCTTTTCTGAGAAGGAACATGTCAAGAAATCCCACAATACACTGGCATCATCTAGCAATAAACAAGAGTGATGGATGAGTTCAATTGCTTGGTTATTATCAATTTTAACATATAAAAGAAATACATTTTGGCTACTTGACCTCTTAAAAAATCTAGCAGTATATCTATCAACACTAAGAAAAAGAAAACACTGTCTTTGCATGAGATAGAAATTACTTCAGTAATCACATCAAAAATTTGTTTCTTTAACTTAAAGCACTGTACTAAGTAATACAGCTGTACTTACCATATATACTCATATATAAGTCAGGTCCAAATGCAAACAACATAGACCCTGATCTGCCATCACATAATGCACTGGCAGATCAGGGTCCATGTTGTTTGTTCTACTGATTAGTCCTTACAAACTGCATAGACCCAGATCTGCCGGCACATTATGCAGTTTGTAGTTGGTATCAGCTTATACGCGAGTATATACGGTATACATGTAATTGCAATTATCAGAAATGGCTAAATTTCAAACTTCCAATGAAGTTGCTTCCATCATGATAAGATATATATAAATGACATAAGAAACTGGATGCATCACAAATTGTAAAACTGATTCAGTAGCATTGTGAAAATATTTGTGTCTCACTCTCTTCCAATAAATCTATATCTTACAGTTTCTAAGGCATAAACACAGATACATACAAGATAAATGAATTAAAGTCCTGAGTACAGCTGTATCTATACTCCGCATAGGATATTATTACTACACAATTCATTCCAACAATCTATTTAAAGACAAATCACTCTATTGTTTCTGCACATCCTGATCCATAACCAAAAATTACATCATACTTTATATGTCATGATGTCAGGAAGATGTCATGTATTTTTTTAGCATAGTGTTGTGTTTAAGGATGAGCTGCTGTGGTCAATGAATGCAGTCTTGAAGCAAACTTACTGTGCAGAAACCATTATTTTCTTATTAAATTCACCATGACTGTAACCTTTGACCTTTAGACCCATTTATTACCCTATGTGCAAGCCATCCACAAAGTTTGGTCATGGAACTTAACCTAGAACAAAAATTACTCTGCAAAATCCACTTTTCTTTAAGCTGCAATGGCCTTGATCTTTGACCTTTTTACCCCCAAATCAACTGGCCTCTTCCACACCTTATGAGTAAGCTCTTGAAAACTTTGGTCAAGGTATATGGTCTAGAACTAATGTTATTATGTAAAAAAACATTTTTCTTCTTCAATCACAGTGACCTTGAGCTTTGACCATTTGACTCCAAAATCAACAGGCTTCTTTCTTAACCAAAGTGCAAAAGTCATCTACAAACTTTGGTGAAGGTACATGGCTGAGAATTAATATGTATCTGAAGAAACTATTTTTCATTTGACAGCCAGTGACCTTGACCTTTGAACTTTTGACCCCCAAATCAATAAGTTTCTACTTATACCAACTGCAAGCTATTCACAGTCTATATCAATGATGTTGAATGAAAGTTATTGTGCAGAAATAATTTTTCCTCCACCACTCAATGACCTTGACCTTTGAACCCAAAATCAATTGGTTTTTTTCCTACCCCAAGTGCAAAACATCCACAAAGTTTGGTAATGGTACATGGTCAAGAAGTTATTGTGTGAAGGAAACAAAAGATAAACATCCAGATGGATATACATACAGATGTACATACGGACAACATCATAACATAATATGCTCTGAAATAGAAATATAGTTTGTGACAAAATGTTGGACATCAAGTTGAGTGTAAACTTTATCATTTGGATTTTATATGAAATAAGAACATTCCTGCTTCACAGCACAAAATAGTAAAGATATATATAGCATGTTAGTCCTAGAAAATAGGAATGACATTACAACTGCATGTATGTATGTATGTATGTATGTATGTATGTATGTATGTATGTAATAGGGTTTAATGGCATATCAGCACAATAAAAATGCCATATACAAAAGGTGAAAATGGCAATATAAGTAACTTTTTAAAAAATTGACTTTTGTATGTAAAGACGATAACTTTACATGTTGCAAATGATGGTTGATTTCCATATTTCATTGTGACTTTTCTCTGGAAAGCCACTGACATAACTGATTTTCTCAAATAATTTTAATCAACCAGTTATTATCTCACTATACAGAGGTTTGGGGAAAATTCCAATTGTAGATTTTCAAATATTTCTTTCTATATTGTATGCATTGCTCTCAAAGTCCAAAATTCACAGAAGGAAGATGATTTTGATAATTTTTATACTTTTAATAACCATAATTACCAAAATAGCCACCTGAACAACAGAACCATTCACTTTATATGATGAAAACAGACTCTGTTTAAAAGCACCCAGACTAATATAGGTTTTTGCTTCATTAATCAATATATTACTTTCTGATATTTTCCCTCATCATAAATGGTGCCATGTTAACTTGAAACAAAATTGTTGACATACTAATTTTGTCCCTGTTTTTCACAGAGCAACTCACAAACAACTCACATGCAAAGTTGAAGGAAAATTGCAATTGTAGATCTGAATAGTGTTATTTGCCCTTAAACACCAATAACAATTTGCTAAGAAATTGGAGACTGCAGAACAATTTGAGATTTATTTTTCTGGGTAAAAAAGATCTAATCAAACTAAATCAGCCTGTATATTAACGTTAAGTCAGCCTACTTGTTTAAATAATTTTTTGTAATGCACCTAAACATAAACATCACTAGATATAATCATAGATGACAATACATTGTTTGTACTTTTGATAATCATCTGATGGCATGCAAGCAACTCAGGATCTCATGAATTTTTATGACTTAAAACAAGGGCTGTTATCCAATATGACATTCAGAAATTATTAAAAGTCTGAGAGTATGAGTGCTTAATACTAAAGTTTTGGTCACCTCAACTTTATTTAACCTTTCTAGCAGTTTCTAGAAGACTAAAAACCCACTGAAAAATAGTCATTACCCACTTTCAACAGATGACTTTTTTAACACATCTGGAGAATAAAATTTCTGATTTATTACTGATTTCATTGTTTTAGCAGACAAAAATACAGTGTAAGAGATGTCACTATTGTTATATCATTATGTTCAATGATTAGTAGCTGTAATATATTGGTTCCTGACTCTTTTTGGAGAAACCAGTCTAATAAAAGGAAGAAGAAATAGTCAACATAAAATGACAAAGCAGAAATAACAATAATGACATCTCGATTGTTGAATTTCTTCTGCTAAATTATTGAATCATTTTAAAATCTGAAATTTCCATCTATAAATATATTAAAAAAGTAATTTGTTCAAGATAAGCAATGACTATTTATCAATCAGTCACCAAATTTTCTAGAAAATGCAAGAACAGCTGAATCTTAGTGGTATGACCACAACTTTAGAGTGCAATCTCTCTTTACAAGCCACATTTGGGATTGAAAAGTTTGGCTGAGGGATTGAAAAGTTTGGGTGTGGGATTGAAAAGTTTGGCTGCTTAAGGGAAGAAAACTGCAGGAAAATGAGTGTTGGGGAAAACCAGACAATGGCTGGATATGACAGGTGGTTTGTCTAAGGGAGGTGATCATTATGGGAAGTTGCACTTATAAAGGATATTCACTGAATTTTTCACTATTATTAATGTTAAGATAAATATCTGAATGAACTGGCTATCTTGCAAAACATGCATCTTATATGCATCAGAATTCTAGGTATCTTGGGCATGCACATGCAGTGAACATGCAGCCTAAGTAGGTCTGCTGCAGTTCATCTCTTTTAGCACATTAGCCATAAAATGGCTGCATTGTATTTGACTTTTGAGACAAAATACTAGGTTAGGGTACATCACACAAAATTAATAGCAAAATTAATTAATTTACAGAAGATTCCAAAACTTGTCTGCAATTCTACAAGCACTGTGTTACAAGTGGCAAGATATTATGTTCAATCCAGCAATTATGCAATGAACACTTAAAAGCAAAGCTATAACTGTAAATAATCTTCCATAGTTATGTTCACAAAGAATGCAAAATCTGATAAAAAAATAATGCATGTTCAAATGAATGTTGACAAAATTTTTACAATACTTTGCACAGTTAATGAAATTGAGTATTTTACAAATGCCTACATCTGAAATATACCAACTGTCATGTTTTTCAAAGCACTAATTAAAATGCATTATAAAACAATCACTTCATGCAAAGAAAAGTTCTATTTTAATAAAAAGGAATTATTCCTTCTGAACAATTACATTTTAAATTATGTCCTAATTTTTATTAATTTTAACCATCATAGCTCACGCATAAACTGTTATTTCAAGACAAAGTTCCATATTTACAGTATTTCAAAATTAATAATGTTTGACCAGTACCCTGATAAATTATTGTATAGAAATATTACAGAACCACAAAGTTTATACAATATAAATTCTATTAGGCTACATATAGAAATACTACAGACACAAATGGAACTGTTTTTTTTCTTACACAAAATGAAAAAGCATACATGCTATATTACTTGTATTATCAGTTACTTACAAAATGTCAATAATTTGGGATAAAGTATTCTGATTATTCATGAAATCAAACTATGTCTACAAAATTAATGAAAAAGAATTGTGTTAAAAGAAGATCCTTGACTAATTCCAAAGATCAGAAAATATAAACTAGTACAAATCTCTCTACCACTTTCATAGTACTATATGCTGAAAACTTGGTATAAAATCTATAGAACAAACAGTCTCATGCCATGCACTTGGATCAAAAGAGGCATTTGGTGAAGTTCCGACCCTTGCTATATCAGGCAAAATGACACAAGAGCAAACACCACCGGAAGGTGTGATTAAGAAACGGCAGAGAAAATCAAACTGCAATCACCTACCCTTCACTGTCAGGACTCGTTCTATCTTCCTATCCTCCATGGCGCTATCCAACCATCTGAATTAAGACGAAACTATTAAATAAACGACTCAGCCAGTAAAATACTGTCACACATATGGAATTTTGTGAAGCAGAATTGTTAGTTTCTTAATTCTAACAGTGTATTATTACAGTGACATACAAAAAATGACACAAATCATAGGGAATCAAGCTGTAGGGGAACTAGCTTGGTCTAAATGTTGTCTTCTAACTGTTCATTTCAACAGTTAGCTCTATATATTCTTATACTGAATAAGATTGTAAAGTTCATGCATTTTTATTACCATTCAAATAAATCTGATTGCAGTCCATTTTATCTTGAAAGGACAAATTAAAATGTACTGACAACATTTTGATCCAAAGAATTTTCAGGCATGTTCAGAATTAAACTTTTAAAACAAATTTTTGACTGGTTGAAAATGTTACTGATAAAATTAGTAAATTAATAAGTGTGACCAGGAAGTTATTTCCTCTACATACTGTGCGCAACTAAATAGTCATGCAAACAATTAAGATGACACCCAAGTGGGTCTGATATTGCTCACCTGACTTACAAAACTAAGAAGTTTACCATTTCACTAAGCAGGATTATGTAGTATTGTAAGAACACAACCTATGTAATCTATGTCCCAAACTTTATATCATGTTGATTTGACCTATTTTACACCAGTCTAATACAAATTATTTCCAAAGATGATGGCATAAATAATATGCAGTCTGATACAAATTATTTCCAAAGATAATGGCATAATTAATATGCATAGTCTGATACAAATTATTTCCAAAGATAAAGACATAAATAATATGCATATTCTCTTGCTCCTAACTGAAGTCATCAACAATCTTTACATGTTAAGTTGACAGAAGAAGT
The DNA here is from genome assembly GCA_029931535.1 of Margaritifera margaritifera. Lineage (NCBI taxonomy): Eukaryota > Metazoa > Mollusca > Bivalvia > Unionida > Margaritiferidae > Margaritifera > Margaritifera margaritifera. The sequence continues at coordinate 1,030,078 of JAQPZY010001106.1, forward strand.
TTTAATTTTTGGTCTACATAGACACATGGCTTTCATACAGATTGAAATTATAATTCACACATTTTTTTAAAAAGTCATTGGTTTTCTTTACTTGTGTTAATCAAATCTGGAGCTGTTTTGAGGAGAAAAAGTATATTGGAGATGGGTTTTTCAAATAATAAAAAGCTAAATATATAATATATGAATTTCAAGTAATTTGTGAGCAATTGCACTGAATATATGAAATGCCATGATAAAATAATGCACAATACATGTTATCATGTGATAACATATACAGGACAAATATTTCAGGCCCTTTAACATGGCAATACAAGCAACTGTCAAACTCTATTTCACCAACTATACCAAACTTGCTTCCAAATATTTATGAGTTTCAAATGTGATAAATTCTTTATAAATTTTTCTCTGAAAAGAAATTTTTGAACAAGAAATATGTTCTTACTGGAGCAAAATCAATATAAGAAGAAGAAAAAAAAACAATAACTTGCAAACATATATATATAATTGTGTACAGAAATTCTGATCCTAAATTACAACACTGCACATAGTTGATGCTAGTCGGCAACTGTACATTGTCTCTAACATCAATGCATCTAATCAAATGTTTCATCAGTTACTATCTCTTCTTCCACTCACAAATGATTGGTAATGCACAACAACATTTCTGGTTTGTTGGACTAATCCTGCTTAAGGTGTTTTGCCTAGTGGCATTGGTTTATTTTTGTTGGGAAATAAGAGTAAAGTGATTAACCAAAGATTCTTGGAAAAATATCTTATAGTGGGTTTGGCCCAGCCAAACCATAATGTTGTTCTGTATACGATATACACAAAATATGTCTTCTTCCTCCACTCACAATACATCATCGTAATAGTGTCCCAAGATTGTATTAATTCATTGGTTTTAAAAACTTGATCTTAGAGCTAATTATTTTCTCTACTTGGAGTGTTACTTGTTACATTTTGTTTTTATACTTTTTCTTCAGTTATAAATTACAAATTATTCACTTAATCACTAAGGTGTAGTATTTTGATAATTGTTATAAACTATTGAAATGTATGCATCTTGTATTCTAACATGTATCTGCTTTATCTGGCTTGCATTTTTTTTACAAGAGGAAGAATTGGGGTTCTCAATACCCAATATCATGGGTTACTTTCCTTTTGAGACAGAATAAAGGTATGTTAAAACAGAAACCAAACTGATTACATAGCATACAAATTGAGAACTATTCTGTGATGAATTTCATAAATATGTGCAATATCTTGCTTCTATTAAAATTTAAAGGATATATCTTATTTACTAAGTTTAATAAAAATATACTCCAAGATAGTCACTAAAGTGTTGACAAGTTCATCGAATCAGATCATCTCATCAATATGCACTGATCTTGCCCATAACTTCTATGATCTTGATGATTTAAGTCTATTTAACAAGTTCACTCAAAATCGGATGCGAAATAGTCCCAAGAATGGTGAGAAGTGCAGCCAATCAGATGCAAGATCACCTCAGTAATATTCATGGATCTCGCTCATTAACAAATTAATGTGCAATCTTAATCATCTAAACCTACATTCCAAGTTTGATCAAAATCAGATTGTAAATATGGCTTCCAGAGTGGTAAAAAGCTCAGCCAATCAGATGCAAGATCACCTTATTAATATGCATGGATGTCACTCATAATCAAACAAATCCCAGATTTAGATGATATAAGCATATTCCAAGTCTGATGAAAATTAGATTACAAAATATGGTTTACAGAGAGGTAACAAGCTCTGCCAATCATATACAAGATCACCTCATTAATATGCTTGGATCTTGCTCATTATCAAACTCATCCAAAATCCTGACGATAAAAACTTATATTCCAAGTATGATCAAAATCAAATCAGAAATATGGCTTCCAGAATGGTAATCAGCTGAACAAATCAGATGCAAGATCCCCTCACTAAAAAGCATGTATCTTTTTCATTACTGAACTCATCTAATATCTTGATGATATAAGCCCATATTCCAAGTTTGATCAAAAATTTGGACCAGAAATATGGCCTTCCGAGTCTTAACAATCTCAGCTAATCAGATTCAAGATCCCCTCATTAATATGCATGGATCTCATTCAATATCAAAGTCATCAGAGATTTTGATGATATAAGCCCATATTCCAATTTTGATTGAAACTGGATTAGAAATAATGACTCAGCAGTGGTAAAAAGCAATTGTTGATGGATTGATGATGACAACAGACAAGACACAAAGGATGCAGGGTCATACCATCAGCTCACTGGCCTTATGGCCATGTGAGCTAAAAATTAGTAATGTGATAATCAGCCACTCTAAGATTTCTAAGAAGCAAGTGTCCTATATCCACTTCTCAAGTGGATTTGCTTTTAAGTAATAAAGGAACTTTTATCTTATACATTAATCTCAGTGAAACCTCTAGCACATTTCAGCACGACAAGTATCAAACAAGAATGTATGAACTGTACTGTTTTGGATATTTGTACAACTCACTTGTGACATGGGAAGACATATTCTTCACTAGCTGTCTCAGTTTCCTTGACTGTCACTTTTTCCAAGTACCAGCCCTCGCCACTCGCTGTACCATCATGGCCTATTACACATGTCTGAAGCTTGGCCAGGTCCACTGCCTCCAAAAGGAAGACATCTTTCTAAAATGGGCAATAAATTTGAAATCAAACTTTATTTTTAACTCATCGCACAACAGGTTATAACAAATTATTTTGGCATGCTCATTGGGTGTAATGTTGGCATAGGCTGGTCAGTGAGGTGAAGTAAACCCTGAGTATGGACCCATTGTTATATGGCCAAGCAAGATTTATAAACCTTTAGGTTTCAGTTTGTTGCATGTTCACTGAGTAAAGCAAGCCATATATATCAAGCTCTCTTTTCTCTCGCTGGTTCATCGTACTGCATGACATTTTATAGTTATTGAATAGCCAGGACCGTTTTAAGGCCTGATTTTCAATTAGTCAAACAATCAAAGTTTGTAAAACTTAGTTTACAGAATAGAATGTATAGTATAGCAAAATTTGAAACATACAATTCCCATAAGATCTATGTTACTGAGCAATAGTATAATACACCTGGTCAAACATGGCTTACACAGCTAGGTTTATAAACCTTGCTTTACCATGTGCCAGGTTTATAAACCTTGCTTTACCATGTGCATGGGTTCTAAAACATCAATCTTAGATGAGCAAACATGCATGTTTAAGAACTAGGGATCAAACTTTATACTTTAACTCAGAAGTATAAAATGAATGTGTACCACTGCATGCACTAAGGATCCTGAACTGTAAATTCAGACAGAACTTGTGCTCAGTCTAATTATGATTAACTGTATTGGGTACATTAACACAGAAACTAACTGAAGCAAATATACTAGTAAATAATGAGACTATAACAAAAAAGATACATAAATGCATGTCACCAGTAACTCAAAGTACGTAAATGCATGTCACCAGTACCTCAAGGTACATAAATGCATGTCACCAGTAACTCAAGGTACATAAATGCATGTCACCAATAACTCAAGATACATAAATGCATGTCACCAATAATTCATGTGCCAGTCACAGTGAACATAAATGCATGTCACCAGTAACTCATGGGCCAGTCACTCACAGTGTACATAAATGCATGTCACCAGTAACTCATGGGCCAGTCAGTGTACATAAATGCTTGTCACCAGTAAATCATGAGCCAGCCAGTGTCCATAATTGCATGTCACCAGTAACTCAAGGTCCAGTCACAGTGTACATAAATGCATGTCACCAGTAACTCAAGGGCCAGTCAGAGTGCAAAAAGTAGGTACCCACTTGATAATCTATGATATTCCAGCATCTAATATATATTTTAAAACTGCTAAATGATCAATCTTTTCAATCACTGCATTTTGTTAGAAATATATATCCCACATATTCCAGGATTGATGATTGGTTTGATTTTTCTCAGCTGTGTGTTTCAAAACAATATCAACCAAAACTGTCAGAAGACAGAACTTGTCTGTGAGTAATTGCGGAAGTAATGATCAAAAATTATGAAAGACAGCTTCAAAAGGACATAGTAGGCACATCTTAAAGTTTGCTGAACAAAAATATTTCACCAAATCAAAAATGATAACTACAAACCTTGACAATTTGAGAACCCATTAATTTTGAGCAAGTAAATTAATTTAAATTTCATTTAGACATATGATTTGTAGCAGACAACAGCAAATCCTGAAATTCCTGCACAAACAGGCGATTTTTGCAAGTTCTTGTGGGTAATTGTCTGCAAGGCAGTGTGAGTAAATCATGTACCATGTTTTATTTTAAATATCTAACCCTTATATCAATGAAAATGTTTTCATATGATAACCTTATACCAGTCAGTTTGCAGAAAATTACCCATAATGACTTATAAAGCTTGTGCTGATTGGTACAGAGATTTCTGCTACATTTGCCATAGTCTGCAACAAGTTATACTTCTAAATGAAATTAAAATAAATTTACATGCACAAAACAACAGGACCCCACCCCCTCCATTTGTCAAGGTATGTAGTTGTTATACTGAAGTCGGTGAAATATTTTGTTCACATGGAAATATGTACCTACTTGACCCTGTTGAAAAGAACTTGAGCACACAGACATGTGAACTGAAAAAGATGCTTAATTTTGTGCTGATATGATAAGTACCTATGGAACAATACAGCACAATGCATTTTGAATAGACTGAGACTTCTTTGGCATGATAAACACCAATGGTTCACAGAAGTGGAAGCTGCCTATATTTAGAACAGCAAATATGGAGTGCAATCTGTAAAACAAGCGTGCAAATTATAAAATTTAGTCAAGTCCAGAAAATTACCATGTCCATGAGCAAGAAAATTGAAGAATGTCCAAGAAAACTGTGAATTCAGTATTTTTTGTCATGGAGTAGCAATTATCATAGAACACCAATTGTCTTGGAGTAGCAATTATCATGGATTCTATAGTTGCTACCCAATATAAAATGTCTTTTATTATGGATTCTGTGGTTGCTACCCAACATAAACTGTCTTTATCATCAATGCATTTTCTGTCATTCATGTCCCTGAATTTAAGTACAGACAAAAATATAAATTATTTACTAAACCACAAAAAGTGATGCCATTAAAATTCACAGTAACAAATATTCTTTATGACTCATGCAAGTTACAAGGGTACAATATGAAGAAGAAAACAAACACTTTAACCAACCTGTCCAGTTCTGAACTTCCTGGCATTATTGGACCTGATAAGCTGTCGTTTGCCACTGTCTCCTCTCTCACCATACAGTGTTATGTAGACAGATGCATCAGTCTCAGCATCAATCTCCTTGCCAGTGTACACTGACACAACATACTTCAACACTGAAATACAGGTTATCATATGTGTCAAGCTGTTATGTCAGATTTTAATCACATACATACAGAGTAAAACATAGCCTAAATTTTACTAATACAGTAGAACCTGTCTTATAAGACCACCCCTTCAGCCAAAAAATAATGATCTCTCAAGACAGGTGGTCTCTCATAACAGGTCATAACACTATATAATCAATAAATCTGTGCATGGAGATCCTAGTCTCTCAAGACAGGTGGTCTCTCATAGCAGTGGTCTCTCAAGACAGATTTTATTGTATATCTTTGCTACTTTTATTTTTGCAATTTCATTATTGATAGACAATTACTTTTGAGGAAGGATGTGGTTTTGGTATTAATTTTTCAGAAGGAAACACAAGTGGTTTGGTAATGTTTGGTATTTTATGGCACAGCAACACAAGTACATTATTATGTGCCAAAACAATTCGAGTATGAATGGTTATTCACTGAGAAAAACTGCAGAAATTATGAAAGTAAATTAATAATAATAATAATAATAATAATAATAATTACTTTATTTAAAGAGGGTGACTATATTAGTTGCATGGAACTAATCCTCCTTGTGGCCCTCTATTACATGTATATTTGCATACATAGGACATAGTTGCAGACACAATAAAGAAAGGCACATACAACTCTTAATCCTTTCTACTCTTATCCCAATATACAACTTCATACTGGTAACTAACAAATAAAAAATAAAAAAACCATTAATATTAAGCTAAATATATATATGGATATAATAAACAGAAAATTATGTAAGAATATGCTCCAACTAGGTACACTGTGTATATACAGTAAAAAAAAATAGTGAGATAACAAAGTGGAAGGTTTGAGAATTTATACTTTAAGTTGTAATGTATTTTTCAAATCAAACAGGTTCTACTTTTCATCCATTGAATTAGATTATAATTATATGCATTTATATTTGCTCTTTCTCTAATTTCCTTGGAATTCTGTTCCAAATTGGTGGCCCAATTTTTTTGAAATCTTTTCTTAAAGAGTTCTTTATATGGTTTTGGAATGGAAAGATGGTTAGCTGAAATTGATCTTAAATTGAGAGTGTTGTCTTGTTTTCTAGCATGAAATAGTTCCTTGAGATATAATGGGGCCATATTGTTTGAAACTTTGTGCATAAGTCTAGCCTTTCAAAAAATATTTATTCACTTACTGTTAACATTTTAATATCATTCATTGCATTTGGGATGTTTTCAGCATTATCTAGGATGAGTCTGCAAGCTCTTTTTTTGCAAGCAGAATAATTTGCAAATACTCATCAAAAGTGTTTCCCCAAATAACATTACAGTAGTCAAGGTATGGTTGTATATAGCTTTTGTCATACTTTATCCTGTGCTTAGTTGATATGGTCTTATCTTGTTTAATAACCACAGACATGAATTGATTTTATCACATGTGACTTGACTATATTAATTTCATTGCAAATTGTTATCAACCATTACCCCAAGGATTTTGTCACGGGTAACCATTTGTAGACAAATTTCATTCAACTTAAGATGCAAATTGTTATTTTCAAATTTTGCTCTCTTTTTTGGGGGTAGTAATCTTTAGTCCTGTCTGTGTTTACTTTCATGCCATTTTCCTTACACCAGGAATCTAATCTATATACGGCTTTAGGGATACCTTCAGGTCTGATATTAGCTGTTTGAAATCTGATAGAGTTGTGTCATCTGTATATAGGTCAGTAGATGAAATACAGTTGAATATTTTCAGTGGCAAATCATTTATGGAAATGATGGACTGATCACTGTAGGACTCCACATATAATTGGTTCTTCTTTAGAAAAACTGCCATTTATTTTGTCACACTGTTTTCTCTTTGTTAGATATGATGTAAACCAATCAATCATTGAATTGTCACATTGATAAATGGTGAATTTATTGATAAGAATATCATTATCAACACGGTCAAAAGCTTTTCTAAGATCAACTAGTATGGATCCAACTAATTTCCCTTGCAAAGTGGAAGGAAGAGGTGATCAGGGCAATAGAGTGGTTTTGAGGACCATGAAGATAAATAGAAGTTTGGCAAATTTGAATAAAATTACAAATTCAACACTGCCACTCCCAATTTCAACTTAAACTGTCTTAAGAAGATTAAACTATATTATCAACAACAAGAGAAGAGTTAGATAGACATTTACCATTGCAGCTGTTAATAGAAAAAACAGAGTAAATTGAGGTGGACTAGTGTGGACAGTTGATTCACATTGGAAAAAAAATGACATTTTCCTAAGACCCAGGTTGTAATCAGACTGGATTTATGTATATTTGTTTGAAAAACAAGTGAAGTTTGGACACCCCAAAGTTTAGAGGTCTATCATAGATCGAAAAGATCAGTGATGTTTTGGGCCTGCACTTTGTTTAATTGATTCTGAACATTTGTCAATTTAGAAGGAAATCTGAAATTGGAAAAGCATACTGAAACACTAAATAATAACTTAATAGATTTTACTGTGTGCATCAACTTTCTTACCTATCTTAACATCATCAAATGTGTTGAAATATATCTGGCCACTTACAGTAAATATGCAATTTTTGATTATACCTCGCAAATATTCCTCTCCTGGCTTGTTGACAGGCAGTTCCCTCATAATCTCCAGGTCATCATGGTTTCTTGACAGCCAGCGACCAAAGTGGAACTTTAGCACTTCCTTTGTGGTAAGATCCTGCAATGTGACCTCTTTAACCTTCCATTTGGGGTTCTTGTTCACACCCTTTACAACAAGTTCTAGTCGAATCTTAAACAATTTTCCAACCTTCAGTAAATTGGCCTGCACAAAAATATGGAAAAGATGTCATAATTCGGTGCAATTTACACCATTTTATTTGAAGAACCCTTTATATCAAGAAACTCTGAGTAAGATGCTAAGGACTCAAAAGTAAGAGTCCTTGCTTCAAGGACTTATAGTTTCCAGTACTGGACTCTCAATTTTACAAAATGGTCTACTGTTTTTTTTAATATAATGGTCACCCATTTCTTGGAGAAATGTCACCATGGATTTCATTTTAAAAATCCAACAGGGTACTCAAGTAGTGAAATGTAAGTGTATACTATCAATTCTTTTCATATTCTTACAATATATTTAACAAAAATGGAATGTTCCATGCATTTATCTAATACAAATAAACATCACTATTAAGATCATTTGCATTAAATTATTCATATATGCTGCACATACATTTGACTCATGACGATTTCAAAAGAAAATCAATATCAACCGAGTACAATAAAATAAGATGATTTTCATGGTTCAATTTTTATGACTTCAATGAACTTTGATCAAAAATTGTGCAAATTTAAGCTGTGAGATGAAATGAGGATATATTAATGACAATCACTGCAATATTAAGTATATTTTCTACATTTTTATGCAATATAAGGTGTGAATCACTGAATCACTGACCCTAAATTCATCCTCATTGCCAGCTTGGAAGACCTTTTTTCCTGCGGGAGCCCCCAGGATTATTCGCCCAGAGTTCCCCTTGTTACCATAGGCAACCAGAGCCACATCTGCATCATCCAGTGTCTCTTCAGTGCTGACATGGATGCTCCAATCTCCAGCTGAAAGGAAATGACATCATGCAACATTTTAGCATGAACATATTGAACAATCACAATTATTCAAACCCAGATTATCCAAATTACTGGTTTATCCACTACAATCATGGTATTTTCACTAATTTATTACTTCATCTTCATTACTTGTCATGGGATACATTATCATTCTATGGCAATAAATACTACCTATTACCCAATCCACTAATTTAGGTATCTATAAAAATGTCATTTTTCACAAAACCACAAATAGTTATATACATGAAAATAAATGAATTTAAAGTATTTCAAGATTGTGACTCTTTTTCCCAATTATACAAACTCCCAATTATCCAAACCAACTTTACATTTCCCTATGAGTCTGGATAATCAAGGTTCAACTGTAATTTGAATTTACAGTCAAGTTCTGTCAATCAATCTTCAATTTATTTGAAATGAATCACTGAAAGTCATTCAAGATGAAACCTGTTTATCTGACAATCAGTTTGCATCAGAAATATCAAGATGTGAGTATTTCAGAATGACCAGATTTCTTCTGTAAAATATTGCAAATTACTCAATTTTAGCAAGCATAAAATAATAAACTCATTTTTGTTAAAATGTTATGCTTGCTGAAATTATGTATGAAAACACATAATAACAATGCCAATGTCTATCCGTTTGGATAGTTCTGAAAGTCATTATCTGAAGGATAGATAATAGAAGCCATCATTTCATAAGCACAGATGTCACAGCATATAGCATGCAATCACACTCTACTAAAATTCAAAAGGACAGGTAGGATAAAGGCCAATTTCAGCCCCTAATCAGATCCAGATGAAACTCGTATAAATAAAAGAGGTACATCTCTCAACCTTAAAAATGTATTTAATTTTTATCCAGGACTGCTTTTAATAAAGAAAAGCAACCATTAAAAATCCAATGGTTTTCTCCTTCATTGTGGCACCTATTTTTTTATGCATTAAAAAACAAAAGGAATATGCCGAGTTAGCTGCTCTGATATTTGCTTGTGATGAAGGGCACAACCTTTTACCTTTACATCACTGTGATGAAGGGCACAACCTTTTACCTTTACATCACTGTGATGAAGGGCACAACCTTTTACCTTTACATCACTGTGATGAAGGGCACAACCTTTTACCTTTACATCACTGTGAAGGGCACAACCTTTTACCTTTACATCACTGTGATGAAGGGCACAACCTTTTACCTTTACATCACTGTGAAGGGCACAACCTTTTACCTTTACATCACTGTAACTGCTGGCAAATTACTACACAGCTACCTCATTTTAGTGCACCTGAGTAACTCATCAGAGTCCAAATGCAAACAACATAGACCCTGATCTGCCATTGCATAATGCACCAGCAGATCAGGGTCTATGTTGTTTGTTCTACTGATTAGTCCTTACAAACTGCATAGACCCAGATCTGCTGGCACAATATGCGACGGCAGATCTGGGTCTATGCAGTTTGCAGTTGGTATCGGCCTATACGTGAGTATATACGGTATTCAACAATTTAACTCTGCCCCCAAACAGCTCCTCTCATTGTCATGTCTTTCATTTTTCCAAGCTACCTCAGTGACTTGCACTCTCACTTATGATGCAGTCTATATTTTTGGACCCATTGTGCGCGAGTTATCAAGCGAGAGGTGTATATATCTTTTGCATATGGCCTTGTGAAGTTCCTTTGGGTACAGTAAATAGATCCAAAAAATAAATTCTTCTTTTTCTGTTTTTTTGAAACAATGATTTTATACATCACTTTGCATTAAAAGCAGGCTAAAATTGGTAGTGTACAATATAATCCCTTATTTAATAGATATTTCTTCAAGAACTGTTGCAATCTATATTATTTCTCCATCGTAAAGCCAACTGTTGAACAATATCTAGTCTACAGCTTTCTCTATTGCAGAGGTTACTTTGAAGTTATGTATTAAAATAATTCATCAAATGGAATTAAATGAATAATAATGCGAACAAATATTAACAAGGTTCAATGCTGATTTCAGAACTTTCATGGCTTGTATGGGTGTGTTAATTTTTCTGTTTGTTGGGGACAAACACAAATGAGAACACATGAAATTTGCTTGTGTTAGATGATTACAAAAAGTGTCTGTCAAAAACTTGAACATGTTCTCAACTGTAATGGTAGGTTCTGAAGATGCAGAAATCTGACAAAATCTGATGTTTTGGATGAACACACTCCTATTTAGGAACACAATTAACCGTTCATTTCAGAGTGTTTCATTTTATCATGTGCAATTATGTTGCAGTGGACATGTAGTGATTATGGTATAGCCATAACAAATACTCGTACAAACATGACCCTTATCAAACCTTGTCCTTACCAAAAATATAATGATGTTTAAATATTGTTATTAGCAGTTTCTCATTCCTTTGATGCCATTTATATTGCACATTATTATACAAATTAGTGAATAACTGAAAATATATGAAGACAACCAAATAGTGTCACTCTTCAAACAAATATTGATTATTGTTAGTGCTTTGAGCACATCTGACATTCTTTTCTTTTACATAAGTATCTAAAAATTATCCTGGAAATTAAAACTCTTTATTTTACATAGATGATAACAAAACATACCCATGCAAATAACAATTTGAAACAAATAACTTGACTGCATACACTTGAAAAGTATTTCATATTTATTGCTTATGTTACATGAAATTTCTAGATGTATTATATCCTAATACTCCCTAAATATGTAAAAAAAATAAATTCTACGAATATTTCAAACCTAATATGGTCATATGTATGTATTAGTGTTTAACAGCACATCAGCACAATAATGGCTATATTGTGCCAATTAAAAGTAAATGTCTAAAATTGAAGAACTACACAAAAACAAATGGAAATTAAATCCTTCTAAATAAATGTAAACATGAAGTACTACAAGACAGAATATACAAAATAGAGATGTTAAATATCAGACAATATAAAGGTGAAAAACATTAAATCTTTTAACACATATGATCAACAATTATTATATAAACTACATTCCCTCAAAAAAGTCCAAGATATTCTCTAGTGGTACATTAATATAAAGGTTCTTAACTGAGTTATAATAATAATAATAATAATAATAGTAATAATTTATTTATAAAAGGTAAATTAATGATTACAATACTACTCTCCCTCGAGGCCTTCTGCTCACATCAAAAAACTTTCATCACACAGTGTGCAAATCACTACATTTGACAAAAATATATTCCCCTGCCTGTGGACACTGACAGGGTATGCACTCTGGTCAAGGTTCACCCTTCAGGTAAAATGCCTGAATCAGGAATCCGTGTCTGATACGCAATCAGCACAATTCCACCTCATCTCTGAGATCTGTTTTATATGAGGGATGCCATTCTCCAATGATGGGTTTTATATTCTGCTGCTTGTTCGTGGAGTTTTCATTCTACATAATTGGCCAAGTATGAAGGATATGCTGATTATTATCATATCAATCTTCTATTCAGAAATGAGTGACTGCTAAGCAGCTTTGACTGGCACAAGATCGATGATTTCATAATAATTTGGAAAAATACAACATTTTTACTAAAATTTGTCATTAATAAAATGCTTTGTTAAATATCAAAACTTCAAGTTAGTAAATGATATACAGTGAATTGTTTCAATGCACTGTTGTAAAGCAGATATGAAGTGATATATAAAGATAATTGGCTATTACAAATATTTCATCAGTTTTTCCTAATAACAAAATATCAAACAAAGCTATGTCCTAACATGATGACAAGAACATGCAGAAATTTTGTTTTTAATGATTTCTGAAATAAAATTCTGAAACAAAATAGGACAAGACAAAATTAGTTTCCCTCTCAAATTGTAACCAGAACGATAACTCAGTGATGACTCTACAACAGTTGCAATTTAAAAGATAGTCCAACATTAATCTTTTGTTAACTTTGATTTTGGTAAATTATAAATTGATGAAAAAAGGATAAAACTTGAACAATATTTTCCAAGAACTTTACAGTGTACTCATGATATTATCTGAAATCCATAATTGCAGTTTATGCACACATTCATGACAAATGGGGGTTGAAGGATTTTGTTGTTGTTGTTGTTGTTTTTGTTGTATTTGTTGGTTTTAATGGCACTTTTAACACATTATTGGCTATATCATGCTGAGAAAATGGGAGCTAAGTGGAATTCCCAAACACCAAAGACACAACGAGGCAGCTGACCCGGACTGGCCTAGGCAGGTTTCGAACCCCTGACTCTTGGATTACATGTCCAATGGTCTACCAACTGAACTACAGTGGTTCCCTATAGTGGGACAAATGTTGGCAACTCCCACTTTCCAGGGTATATATCAGAGATTAGCATCTATGAATACTAATCAGACACTAATTCCTTAGCTGGGAATATTACTTAAGTAATGAAGTAAAAGACTTTATAGATGTGATTTCAATTAAACATTTTGTAGGAAACTTTCTTTAACTATTTTTTTTTAAATAGGAACTACGCTTTGAATAATCAGGAGATTACTGACCAAAAGCTTCAACTTTGGGTTGATATATAGGCTAATAATATTTGCTCAACCTCTATTCTGATAAAATTTCCAAAGGAAAATATGCATATATAATTTGTGGGATTTTGAATATACAGAATGGAACGTGTTATTTTTTGCTTGTGTAACAATCTTTGAAAACACAATTATGAGAATCTATTTGCAGCACTACAAAAGATATCAAATACTAATTATTTGCATTGATTTGTCTTTTGTCACCAGATATATTTGATTTGTTTTTTGTCACCAGATTATATTTGATTTGTCTTTTGTCACCAAATTATATTTGATTTGTCTTTTGTCACCATATTATATTTGATTTGTCTTTTGTCACCAAATTATATTTTATTTGTCTTTTGTCACCAAATTATATTTTATTTGTCTTTTGTCACCAAATTATATTTGATTTGTCTTTTGTCACCAAATTATATTTTATTTGTCTTTTGTCACCAAATTATATTTGATTTGTCTTTTGTCACCAAATTATATTTGATTTGTCTTTTGTCACCAGATTATATTTCAGGCTTGATCATAACCACATTTCTTGTTCCAATGTATCTTCCTGTGACACATTCATGAAAAGAAATATAGCAGAAGCAGAGACAAATAATCCCAAACTCATTAGCACTTTTATCACACAAAAAAAGAATAAAATAGGCACAAGTAAACTACCCAGAGCAATATCCATATCATCTTCATCACCCAATAGCATATACAGTATTTCTTCTAAGATGACATCTGGGTGAGCCTAATAAAATCCCTCCCCCCCCAAAAAAAAGAGGAGGGTAGGGGGGCAACCTAATAAATTTGTCAAAAGGTGTGTGTTTGTGTGTGTGTGTGTGTGTGTGTGTCTGGGGAGCTTATTATAAACAATGATGTCCTTTGTAAATATTTGCAAAAAAATGGCCGGTTCCAGGGCTTATCATCAAGTAGGGGTTTATTATTGGAAAAACACGGTAATAGTTGGAGGATTTTGTTTTCAATACTTTATTTGTGTGGTACCAATTTCCCGAGATTCTGTGGTTGGTACAAACAAAACATTTAAAGACTTAATAAATATGTCCTCCTTTCCAACCTGAGGCATAGCCAGGAATTTTAGTACTGACAAAAACGTCTTTTATTGTTACAAAACCATGAAATTAATACCAATGAAAGTAAATGAATGGAGCTAGGATGACACCAACAGGTTTACTGAGTTTTAAAACATAGAATTAGCCAAACACAAGCAAAAGCAATTTATCATGAAAGCAAAAACAGTGGAATATAAGGAAGGTGGGGATGAGGGAAAATATTCTGCAAGCACCAAACTGTTTAGTTAACTATACAAAACAGAATAAATTGATAATGAATACAATATTAAGCAATGCAGTAGTAACATAATCAGCATGCATAAAACTGTAAAATAAACCTGATAAAAATACATCACACATAAAAAATGTCCACAGTATTTAGCAATGTAATACTTACCGTATATACTCGCCTATAAGTTGGGTCCAACTGCAAACAACATAGACCCTGATCTGCCAACACATAATGCACCAGCAGATCAGGGTATTTGTTATTTGTTCTACTGATTAGCCCTAACAAACTTCACAGACCCAGATCTGCTGGTGCATGCAATGGCAGATCTGGGTCAATACAGTTTGCAGTTAGATCTGACTTATAAACAAGTATATACGGTATATACAGTATTGTCTGGCTCATAAAGGAGTATGTGAACTAGCAGACATCATATTCTACAGACATCATTCTACACAATTATCAACACGACTCAAATTCTCTTGCCCCAGTTTCACCAACATGTCTTAAAGTCTAGGATTGCAACATTTGATTGGTCAAACTTCAGTTAGAGTTCAGTTTCATCCAATCAGATTGCAGGACTTAAAGGGAAAATCTGGCCTTCGAAACTAATCCTCTTTTAGTTATTGTACTCATTTTCTATTGTACAATTTTCTAAGGTTTTGCTAATCAGATAATCAAGATATGAGCTGAAATTTAATTATTATTGGTTTTATTCAGGCATTCTGAGACAAACTGAAATAACTCCTTTTCTCTTCCCATGATGTCTGACCAGTATATCTCACTTTTGATAAAAGTTAGGATGTACATGTTTTCATTGCAGTCTACATTCCACAGACTGCTTTTGTTTGTATTTGGTATCTACTAAAATTTTGCACATTAATTTTTATTAAGATGGATATTAAGTAGAACAAATAATTAATAAAAAAGGATTCTTTAATTTAGTGATAAATCAGTTTGTCTTCATATGTAATTTAATACAGAACTGGGAGATATTAACCCACTTTCTCAAAACTGATCTGCAAATTTAAAAAAAAAAAAGAAAAAGAGAAATAGATAAGTTTATTTATTCATTAGAAATGTACAAATACTATTTCAAGCTAGGTAGCTCTACAAGTTTTTATTTGCTTTATTATTTCCATTTCTAAAACCAACATTTTAATCTGGTTCATTTTATCAGCCATTTATTCATGAAATAAAATGGCTAAAAAAAACCATTAATAATAGAATTGAAAAGAAAAAAGTTAATACTGTTAAACTTTACTGTCTACTGTGACAATTATAACTAATATTCACAATGTACCTTGTAACATGACTGTAGAGAGTTCTGAGGTCTGATGTAATTTGACAGTTTAATTATGACTAATACTCACAATGTACCTTGTAACATGACTGTAGAGAATTCTGAAGTCTGATGTAACTTGACAGTTTAAAATAAAGTGATGGTAGAGTTGTTACATTTGTAATAATGGATATAAGATGCTGAATTGTATTTAACAAACCTGCTTAACAGATTTATCAAGGAGAGAAGTACTAACTGGCATAATTAATGTGTCTGGTTATATGTCCTTCACAGCATTAGTTTGTAATGATCGTAGGCAGTATCATTTACATTAAATGAAATTCATCGACAGAAGATGTTCATTTTACATGTATACATTGTTATTTTTTATCAGAGATAAAACAATAGGAAACCAATATAAAGCCAACTTCTCTTGTATTTAAACATAGTTCATAAGTAAGGTCTTTTTGTAAATACATTAATGTTTTATGCATTATTCTTGCACTGAGACCAAATAATGAAAAAAGAAAGGCAATAGGTACAACCCAAAAAGTTGTCCATTCTTTTCCATTGTTTGTTGTATACAAAAGAGGATCTGATAATTTGCAATTGAAATGCAGCTGGCTCATTGACTTGCATTTTGTAATACACAATATACAAATGTGCCTTCTCTCTCTCTCTCTCTCTCTCTCAAATGCACGTTATGGTCTAACTGAGCTCAATACAAATGACAGTGCTAACATGGCAATAACTGGAAGTGCCAGTTATAATATATGTCACATATACACACACTGTGCTCTAAAAGAGAAAATGAAAAACATCCTTTGTGGGAAAAAGTGAGAAATTGAGGACCGATTGTTGGGCCAGTGTTGCTAAAATTTTACAGATATAATAAATAAAGTGAATTCTATCGATTAAGTACATATTATACCTGAGCCCAGATTTTCCCTTTTAAGTTTCAAGTCCAGAAACAAGTTTTGTTGGTGAAATCAAGGCATGGTTGTCAAGTCTTGTAAGTTTTTATCATGTCTTAGTGGCCACACACATTCTCTAAGTAAACATATTTTCCTCACCTCTACACTGTAAAAATTAGTTTGCCTTTTCTGCCAGAAAATAACTGTGAACAAGTCAAATATTGATGCTATCCTGCATGCCACTTATAGACTACAAACAACAGAGCAATGAGTAGGAATAAGCAGTTATAAAAATTAGGAACATTACAAAATTTGGGAATGTCTTACCTTTCATGACTTCATCATCAAAGTTGCCTGATGCTTATTTAAAGAAGAATAGAAAAAGTCAAGATTTGCTACTACAGAAGTAAGTGTCAAATGCCTTAAAATTATTCTTTTCAAAAAATTTGCTACCAATTTAGACTGACTGCAGTATTTGTCTCTGCCACACCAAGGCAAACCACTACCTTCCAACAGCAATGACAGTGTGCTCATACACTAGAGTGTGTCTTCTAAACTAGCCAAATTTAATAAACCGCACTGACAATTGCCTCCTATTTCAGGGATGATCGTTCTTCCCCATTTAAGTCTAAATTGTACAACAAACAGATAGCATGTTCCCATGTAGTAATCATTTAGCAGCCAATATACATTCATGTACATACAAGCTCTTCAGAAGGTCTCAGGTGGCTGAGTGGTCTAAGGCGCTCGCCTTTACAGATCACCGACATCTCACCTCTGTCCGCATGGGATCGAATCTCGGCTCGGCCAATGTGGGCATGTGAGAAAGCTTGCCAGTAGCTTCCCATGGGTTGGTAATTCTTCCCTGGGATTTTCCCAGGTTCTTCCTCCACCAAATATACTGGCCGCCATGTATAGCCTATCATGTGCTGAAAAATGGAGTTAAACCCACAAAAACAAACAAACAAACAAGCTCTTCAGTTACTTTTAACATACATATCACTTTCTGCTACTAGTTGTGTGTACTGAGAATTATGCTATACAGGTACATGGCAAGAGACATCTGGATTGTCAATCTGATGTTTGACAAAGGCAGTCACAACAATGCTCCATCCAAATATACAGTACAGTGTAATAAGTCAAATTCCTAATACACACATGCTTATCTGGAGAGGATGACAAACAAAAGTCCCACTGTACCTGACACCACATATATATGATGATCAATGATTATATTGCTCTCTAGCAACTGAAGATTCACAAGACTGGGGCATCCAATGGACTAAAATTCAACTAAGATATATTTATATAAAAAGAAGTTCTGTCCTATGATCTTTTTTGATCGGTATATTAGTGATGCTTAATTACAAGAGAACATTGATCAATAAATTAGTGATCAATAATTGTTTAATTACAACAGAACACTGATCTGTATATTGGTGATCAGTGATGTTTAATTACAACAGAACGCTTATCTGTAGATTAGATTAGTGGTCAATGATGCTTAATTACAACTGGACATTTATCTGTAGATCAGTGATCAATGATGTTTAATTACAACAGAACACTGATCTGTAGATTAGTGATCTATGATGTTTAATTACAACAGAACACTGATCTGTAGATTAGTGATCTATGATGTTTAATTACAACAGAATATTGATCTGTAGATTAGTGATCAATGAAGTTTAATTGCAACAGAACAATGATCTGTAGATTAGTGATCAATGATGCTTAATTACAACAGAACAATGATCTGTAGATTAGATTAGTGGTCAATGATGCTTTATTACAACAGAACATTTATCTGTACATTAGTGATCAATGATGCTTAATTACAACAGAGGTAAAACTGAACATTTAAATGTTGTAGAAGTATGACAAGGTTCTGGAACTGCCCAGAAATAAGCAAAGCAACCTGAACTACTTAAAGTTGAAAAAAATTCACAGAATTCAGGTGAAGAATATGACAATGCATTCAAGGGCAACATATAATGTACAAAACATGGTCATTATCTCTATGAGGAATTTTTTCCAAGAGAAAAATATGTGAAAGTGAAAACTGAAAATAAATTTTTAATTATTACAGTATGTTCGAAATGAAATGCAAATAAGGATACAAACAAATGTAAGAACATTTTCCAGAATAAATTTCATTTTGAAGATGTATCAAACTAGATTCACATACACCACTCCCTCGATAACGTGCCCAGATAACTCGCGAACCCACTTATAATGCGGGGTCAGGCGTGGATTCCATTTTTTTAATACTAGAAAATGACAAAAACATTGGCCCCTATTTGTACATAGTGAAAAAAATCGCGATCAAAAGTGGTAAATGCAACCTTGATATATCGCTCGTTTTATCATCAAAAACAGTGGTTAGTACCTGGAAATTTGAATCAACGTCCTGAAATTCTCAACTTTAAATAAGAAGTCATATATTTTGTTCAGTTTTCTTTCCAAACAACATTCTCAGTACACTGTAAATAACAATATTCAATGAAATTTCAATCAATGAAAATGTCACTAATGCCTACTGGTGGCAACACTTTAAAAAATAAATACCAGTTTTGTCAAATGAAATTTGTGTTTTAGTTCTATCTTTTAATTCGGTTTCAGTGTAATCATCAAAAATGCAATATGCCCTCTTGTATTCAAACGTGAAAATATCATTCAACCATCACAGCTATGTCCACGAGCATTTCCATGACAACCTAATTAATCTCTTGAATATTACTATGGAATACAATGTTTAGTTGGTAATTTTATTATATAATTATTTTCTACATCAAATATATGTATTCAAATAAATGCCAAGAAACTACATATAATACTGTTTGAAAAAATATGATGATTTTTAATTAATTTTGTTAAAGAAACTAAAACACATGCAATTAAATGTTTTGGTCTAAAATCAAATCAACAGAGGAACTCAATAATTGATAACACTTGCATCAAATCTCAAAAGTGAATGTGATAAATTCCCCATGGAAGAGAAGCATACAAAAATCTATGAGGATATTTTTCCAATATGCCAAGCTATCAAATACTGTATGACTGGTCTGAGCCCTGTACAGGAAGTAAAGCTCTAATCTTGGTGTTAAAGTAGAAAGCAGTCAATGCATACAATTTGACATTTATAATAATACCTGCAAACTGTTGCTGTTTCTTGGGCTCCAGTGGCAGGGCCCTGGGGCTGGAGGTTTGAGATTTTGCCTGTCCCCTCATCTCCTGCATCAACTCCTCTTCAAGCATGGCAGTGCTCTCACTCTTCGGGATACCATCTGAACAGAATGAAGAAAATGTTTCAATCCTTCAATGCTTTAAAGAAAAAATGAATCTTAGGTCAGAGCCAGCGAATGTGTAACACAAACTGAATGTCTGATCTAGAAAGCTAAAAAACAAGAAACAAATGAAGTTGGGGGGAGGAGGTAAAACTAATTTTAGTGATGTAATACTACCTGTTGCTATTACATAGCTTACTCTTTCTGAGGATGGAAATTACCCTCGTCTGTATGATGAGAATTCATGCTCCCAAAGGGTGACTTCCAGAAATTTCTGAAAGTCAATCCTGCGCCACTGGCTCATGCGCAGTCATCATCATCTTTTTTTAAGGATGTAGACTACTAATGGGACATCTGTGCAGGGTGGGAGAAGGGAATCTGGCAATAGCAACAGGTTAAGTATTAAATCATTAAAATTAGTTTTACCCCCCCCAAACCCCCCCCCCCCCCTATATTTTAATACCAGTAGTACAATACCTGTTGCTATTGCATAACTGAATTTGCCAGTTCAGTGGGAGGCTGATGACCATGGAAACTGGTAAAAGAAAGACAAGGAAATGCTCACCCTTATGGTAGAAGTGTCCACTACTGTAAATTGGTATCCACTTAGGCCACTTTTTGTGCCACAACATGATGATGAGCCCTAGAGAAAGTATGCCTTCGCTTTGGTGCAGCAAGGAACAAAAGTATAAGGAGGAGATGGTAGTGCAAGATCACCAGAAATGCAGCTTTCATCACATCCTCCAAAGAGAAACGAGTTAGTTAGGCCCATGAGGTAGCTATGAGGTAGAAATGGTTTGAACCTCATGGGCTTTAATCTCAATGAATGAAAGTCCCTCTTGGTAAGGGACTGATCAGTTCTCTTGATTGTTGTGACAATCCACCTCAAAAGAGTGGAAGCCGAGATATCAGCCAAGCCCTTTAGAGGAAGGAAAGACCCTTCCTACACTTTCTTCTCTCTTTTAAAGGCTGCCAAATAGAAATGTAAAGCCCTAACTGGGCATATAAATTGATCTTGATCATCCCCAGCACAGATATGACTGAGACTGGGGATCTGTATAGGGAGTGGAGCTACTGGCAGAAGCTGGTTTTTTGCTAAAAAAGAACACCCGGGCTGGCAAAGGAAAGAAACTGACTCATAATTGCCGCTGAACCGCAGACAGCCTGGTTCAACGGATAGGGCATGAAGCTCACTCCTTTGTCTTATGGATGCTAAGGAGAGCAAAAAAACAGTCCTGAGGGTAAGGTTCAAAGGAGGTTTTAGTAAAAACCACAAGACACATGAGAGATTCCATCTAGGCATTATAGAGCATGACACTGATATCTGCAGCTCAAAATACCTGATCAAGTCGGCAATGAGAATCTGAACCAATGGCCAGGTCTTCTGAAAATTTGAGAGTGTTGGATAGGGCTGCCCTATAACCCTTGATAGTAGAAACCAAGCATTGTTGCTCTTCAAAAAGGAAGAGAAGAAAATCAGCCAATGCGCTCATAGAGGGACAGCTAGGATTAACACATTTCCTACTGCACCAATTGCAAAAGATTCTCCGCTTGGCATCATAGACCTTGGACAAAGAGCATCACCTGGCCTGAATGATGCACTTGGTAACTTGCTTGAAAACTTGCCCTTGTGGATAGTTTTTTTTGGATGAACTAAGCCTGAAGGTGGAGAATCTGTGGGTTGCTGTGTTGAAAGGAAACCCTGTGCTGCAACAGAAGGTCCCTCCTCAGGGGCAATGTCCAGGGCTGGTCTACCAGCAGGTCGAGAAGATCCCTGAACCACAATCACTGGTGCCCCAGAGGGGCTATCAAAATGAGCTGAGCAGTGGAGGTCCTTACTGTTTGAAGTACTTGTGGGATCATCCTGAAGGCTGGGAAGACATAAGCGAACAGACAATCTCACTTTAGGGTGAAAACGTCCACCACCCAGGCTCTCTGGTCTGGGACTGGGAGCCATAAAAGGGGAGATTGTTGTTTTAGCCTTGTCACAAACAAGTCCACCAAGGGTCTCCCCCAAAGTCTGAACAGGGAATCTTATATGGATTGGTGCAGAGACCATTCTATGACGACTACCATGCCTCTCCTGGACAGGCTGTCTGCCAAAATGTTCTTCTTGCCAAGAAGATGACGAATCCCTTCTGAGGTTGCCCAGCAAAGGAGGTTCCAAACTTTCACATAAAGAGAAGGGTCATGTGTGCCTCCTTGCTACTGGAGGTATGCGACCACTGATGTCGGAGGAGACCATCACACAACAACTTATTTTGTTAACATACCCTTGTAGGGCTAAGAACACTGCCCTCATTTCCAAATCGTTGGTGTGAAGGCTGAGCAGATGAACACCCCACCCAGAACCTGATGCGACCATGAACAGATAGGAGTGGGGTTTAAGGGCACATATGAGGACTCCGGCCTGAAACCGGTCCTGATTTGCCCACCAAATCAGATGATGGTGGAAACCAGGTCATAGAGAAATCTGAGCTGTCAGAGGATCTCTGTGCGGTTTTCAGTTTACCAGAAGGAGAAACTGGAGGGGGCAAAAGTGCAATTTGCCTAGGGGAACCAAGTCCACCATGGAGTTCAAGGTTCCCATAAGGGATAGATATAGAAGAGCCAACAACAAGGTCTGGGCTTTCAGCACCTCCAGCAGGGCCAGGATTCTGTCAACTCTGTCCCATGGGACACAGAGACTAATCCTTTGTTCGTGAGGAATTCATCCCTACGTAGAATGAACCAGCTCCAATTTCTTTAGGTTGGGTAAAAGGCCCAGTCTGGTCACTATGAACTAACAGCAAGTCAGAGCTTGTCTGAGGGACTATGACTGGCCATTGTGGATCAACCAGTCATCAAAATATTGGAGGATAGGGATCCCCAGTGACCTTAAGTGGATGGAAACTACTCCCATGACTCTAGTAAAAGTTCTGGGTGTGGAGGCTGGGCCAAACAGCAGAGCATGAAATTGGAAAACCTCCCTGTCCAAGCAAGGCCAGAGGTACTTCATGTGAGGAAAATAGATAGGGATGTGAAAGTATGCATCCTGGAGGTCAATGGAGACTGCCCAGTCACTGGGTCTTATAGCATTCCTGACTGAGGCTGTGCTCCCCATCTTGAGAGGGTCCTGCTGCAGAAACTTGTTTAAGGTGGAAAGGTTGATAATTAAACAAAACTTTCCACCTTTTTTGGGAACCAGGAAAAAAAAGCTGGAGACTGGTCATTGAACATGCTCTCTTCTGCACGCTTCTGCAAAAGAGAGTGCACCTCTTTGTTTAATCACATTAGATTCAACTAGCGGAACCACATGGGGGTCTATATTAGAGGAGGTAGTTCCTGCACCTGAAGCCAGTATTCTCCATTTATGATTGAGAGGACCCACTCATCGTCCGTTATGCTTGACCAAGCCTCTAAAAAGAGAGATAAAGAGAGATACTAAGGCTTCTATGGAAATCAAAGGAAGAGGGACACACTGCAGGAGCGGGAGTGGGTCACTAGGGCTACCTGCCTCCTTCCTCAGGAAGGGAGAAGGGCCTGCAAACTTCCTCCCTTGGTCTCTCTGGTAACCCCTGTTAGGACATGACTGCCAAGGGGGAGGTCTGAATTGTGACTGCTTTTTGGACTGTGGCTGCATCGATTTGAAGAACTTTACTGATGGCCCCTGGAGGCGGTCAGGGTGACCCTGCTTCTTGACCGATTTTGACGGGCCAGGAATGGATGCAAACGACTGGTGTTGCTGATCCCTCAGGTCCTGGGAAGCCACAAATGGAATTAGACCTCTGAAGAGGGTCTCTGCTTTCAGTGGAGCAGCCCGCAGAAGGTTCTTACTGTGCTCCAGTAAGACCTTGGAAATGTCCAAAGATGCATCCCTGCTGAGGTGGAGAAGGTCTGCTGATAATGACATGGACATGGACAAGGCATGTCGAGATGTCTTGGCCACTGCAAGCGGCTGGTGACAGAGTCCCCATTCAGCAGGCTGAAGGAGGCATCCAAAAAAAGATCAGCATGTGAGGCTATGCTGAGCAGTGACCTAGTGTTAAAGTCTAAGGCCTCCAGTGTCTTGACTGGAAGGCAAGCACAGGTCTGCAAGGAAATACCCACTTGTGATGCTCCGCATTCAAGGTGGAAGGTTCAATGGGAGTGTGCAACTTGCTCTCCTTGGAGTGGCAAGGCAGGAGTGTGAATCCTACAGCTAAAAGTTGAGACCAGAGCTAACAACATGGGGGGTGGACTGACCACCCCTTATGTTGCCTAGCAACTCCTGGCCCTTACAAAACCTTGAGGAAGCTCTTTGACCATGGCTGAGTAGGGGAGCAAGAGGAGATCTGTGCAGGAGGCAGCCCCAGAGAGTCTCTTCAAACTGGAAAGAATTTTTGTGTCCTCTGAGCCTGATCTGTGGGATAAAAATCTGGGGATAGAAGTAGGTAAACTTCATTGACCACCTTATCTAAATTACCAAATCTCTTCTTCCTCCATCGTCTGGAATGATGGTTGGGAGAGGGAAGGGTACCAAAAGGAAGGGGGCAACACCTCAGCCTGTTCTGCGTCAAACTCTTGAGAGTCCATGAGGACTGACAGGATGTCTTTGTCCTGCTCTCACACCTGGGAGGCAGGACTTTTGGCCCAGTGTCAATCTGTTTCAGGGAGACCCAGGGGTAAGGAGAACCTTGTCCTGTAACTCCTTATGTGGAGTGAGGGGACTGTCCCTGGTGGCAGACTTGGCAGGAGGGTGAGAGTACCTCTGAACCTTCCTGGGTCATGTGGGAGAAGAGGACCTGCCCCCTACCTCCTTTTAATCTCCACTTTATATGAGGGTGACGTCGATCCATGGACTGCAACATTGACCTCTCTAGTATGAGATCAAGGCCCTGAAGTCCATGGTTGCATTAAAGGGAAGGACCAGTCACTTCCCTGCACTGGATGACCCCACATCCTGTAGAGATAGAGTGAGATAATAGGAAAGGTGGGGATACTGATCTTATCCCCTTCCCTAGTCTGGTGTCTGAACGCTGACTCCCAGTCCCTAGCAGGATTCAATGGTATTGTGGTGAGGGGGTGGTCTTGACCCAATCCCTATCCCCATACTGAGGGGATCCAATGACCAGTGACCAGTATTCATTGACCGGTGACTATTGCCCAGTAACCAGTGACTGCACCTGTTGATGAGTGACCAGTCACTCACCATTGACAGGTGATCAGTCTCTGCCCTGTGGGAATGGAGAAGGTCCTGCTCCTCCCTCATGGGAGGGCATGACTCACTCTCCATACACATATTTTCTTCCTAGCAAGGGGGCCTTGGACTTAACCCTAACAGGCTCTGCCTGGGTTGGAACAACTGTCAGGGGTCCAAGGGCCTTATATATCGCTGAAGAGACTGATTCCAGATGTTCCTGGGAATGAGGAGTGCCCTTCCAAGCTGAGGAGCTAATCTTCACTCTCTGAGTTCCAAGGGACCTAAATAAGGAACCTGAGTGTTGAAATGAAGAGGTGGAAGGCCCTTCCTCCTCCCCTAATAGGTCACGCTCTCTTAAGACAGATCGCCTGCAAGGAAAATGTCTGAAAACAAGAACAATAATCAAAATGATGATTATAAAGATTATAAAGATAACGATTTGCATGAGACCAAAAAGGTCAACACAATGTATGAACAGCAATACCTTACCTGCTGCAAGGGGTAAAATGATAATGATTGAGTGGTGTGAAACCTGTACTCAAACACTATTTAGAAATCCAATACTATATTTGAGTATGGATGACAATGAAATCAACCAGCAAAACACAAATTTGTACACATTATAGCTCTCCCTGATTATAATGTGCCTTGTTATGACGCGATTCCAGATATAACACGGTACTACTATGGACCCCATGACCAAAATCACATCAATGCATAACAATATGGATTGAAAGAAAACAAGGTGAATCATAGTCTTTTATCTTCATTTCCTTTTCAAAACACCATAATTGACAAAATTTTGATAATGCCCGCTTTACCACTGTTTGGTATATTACGCTATTCTCAATATATTGCAGTTCTGTACATATTGTGGTCTCAATATAACGCGGTTCGGTACATAATGCAGTCGGCATTTATGGACCCTGACTATGGCGTTATAAGAGGAAGAGCTGTATATATACAGAGGAAGTGCAAGTCTGACTCCCTCTAGTTATGATAATGGTTGTGTTTGCTACCTGTGGTCAAGCATGATATGCTAACAGTGGCAATGACTATAGTAAGACCATTAAATGTAATATAATAAAAAGGAATAAATGAGTGTAGTGTTATCACAACTCATAAAAATGAAAGTGAATGGTGTGCTACCTGACTGAACACACAAAAGAATAAATTGCTGGTGTGTGACTGTCCTCCACGAGTCAAAACTCAACATAAGGTATCAATAGAAGAAACATCAATCTAGATGTTCACTAAATAAAACGACTGAAAAGGAGTCACAACCAATTCTGGCTAAAGATGGGAGACAATACCCACCCAAGAGTCCGGAATAATAACAATAATAACAATAAACTGAATGAACAATACGATCACTCCTACTCTGTGGGAGAGGGTGATGCTCCATGGCACTGCTGAAAATCATAAAAACAAATACCTATAAATTCTCATGAGAGCTAATTCGCTCTATCAATACCCTCTCAGCATGCTAAATCCAATTTGCTTTCATCAACCCAATACTATGCTCTCTCAATAACCTGTCAGCATGCTAAATCCAATTTTCTTTAATCAACCCCAATACTGCGCTCTCTCAACAACCTGTTAGCATGCTAAATCCAATCTTCTTTCATTACCCAATACTGTGCTCTCTCAATACCCTGTCAACATGCTAAATCCAATCTTCTTTCATTACCCAATACTGTGCTCTCTCAATACCCTGTCAGCATGCTAAATCCAATCTCCTTTCATCAACCTCAATACTGTGCTCTCTCAATACCCTGTCAGCATGCTAAATCCAATTTTCTTTCATCAACCCAATACTGTGCTCTCTCAATACCCTGTCTGCATGCTAAATCTAATCTCCTTTCAACAACCCCAATACTGCTCTCTCTCTCAATACCCTGTCAGCATGCTAAATCCAATCTCCTTTCATCAACCCCAATACTGCGCTCTCTCAACAACCTGTTAGCATGCTAAATCCAATCTTCTTTCATTACCCAATACTGTGCTCTCTCAATACCCTGTCAGCATGCTAAATCCAATCTTCTTTCATTACCCAATACTGTGCTCTCTCAATACCCTGTCAGCATGCTAAATCCAATCTCCTTTCATCAACCTCAATACTGTGCTCTCTCAATACCCTGTCAGCATGCTAAATCCAATTTTCTTTCATCAACCCAATACTGTGCTCTCTCAATACCCTATCAGCATGCTAAATCTAATCTCCTTTCATCAACCCCAATACTGCTCTCTCTCTCAATACCCTGTCAGCATGCTAAATCCAATCTCCTTTCATCAACCCCAATACTGCGCTCTCTCTCTCTTTCTCAATACCATGTCAGCATGCTAAATCCAATCTTCTTAAAACGAACCCCAATACTGCACTCTCTCAACACCCTGTCAGCATGCTAAATCCAATTTTCTTTCATCAACCCAATACTGTACTCTCTCAATACCTTGTCAGCATGCTAAATCCAATTTTCTTTCATCAACCCCAATACTGCTCTCTCTCTCTCAGCACCCTGTCAGAATGCTAAATCAAGCTACAATCAGAATGGACATTCATTTCCCTTTTCATTTTCAAACTTTTCACAGTATGATATGACAATGCAAAAGGTGTTAATAAGAGTAGGGAACTTGATTATAAATGTGATAGTATCTCAAGCTTAGAATTGTAGTGTCACCAATATATGCTTTAAAAGTGTAAACATGAGTGTTGATTATCATTTAAAGAAAAGAAACAGGGGTTTTAATTTGTAGATATCATAGCATCTGAATTACAGAGCCAGCATGTGGCAAATTGTGTGCATACTCTATGAGATCAAACCCTGAGTACTTTGTGCGCACTGTGTCAGAATAGCAAGCCTGGAAATTTGAATTGACAGTGAACATTGAAAGGATGGGCATGGTCGAGATAATGGCAAGCATGTTCAGGTTGCTTTGATAGTAAATCTGTCATAACAGAGTTCAGAGTTGGTATGCAGGATCGAGTTTTTTGGAAATCTCTCTTGGCTGAATTGACACTTAACTTGTGAAATATAAACAGTAAACCTGCTAATTTGAGTTGATAGTATACCTGTTGAGACTGAGTCCATAGTAAACCTGTCTAGACTGTTGATAGTAAACCAGTGAACCTGGCTGGGTTGTGTTGATGCAAAACCCATCAAGCTTGAGTTGATATTTATTTGTGTTGGTAGTAAACCAATCAAGGTTGAGTTGATATTTATTTGTGTTGGTAGTAAACCAATCAAGGTTGAGTTGATAGTAAACCTGACAAAGTTGAGTTGATAGTGTTATGGGGTTGTGTTTTAGTAATGATTTTCCTGCTTTTTATAAGTGTGCATCTTTAAGTGTACCAAAGAAGACTGGCGAGGATATCAAGGTTTTTCTAATCAACTGGGTTGGTCTATATTGTACCCTTGGAGGGTAACTACATGTAAATGTAACAGTGGTGTCAGAAGTGGGATTGGATCCACGGAAATAAGGAAAAAGGACACAGAATTTGGTAGTACCATGAAAAATATGTGAACTGTTTCTCATGCTTGAAGTTTATGAACTAGCGTAAATTGTGCATCTACAATTATAGTGATCAGTACAAACATTGAGTTTTGGTTATTCTGTATTTGTTCAATGTAATTGCTGCTGTAAGTACAGTTGTTTGTTATAAACCAGACAATTTAGTGAGGACCCTATTTTAGTTCACTGTAGGTGACAAGCAATTTAGTTGGGTCACCACGAACCAATTTTATTGAGGCCTTATCCACAATTAGTATGCTGTTTGTATTCCGAATTCATGACATTTTTTTTTTATAGTTTATAGTGACCAAGTTGCATTGATAGTGAACCTGGCCATCTATGTTTGTATTATCGAAGACTAAGTTGATAGCGAACCTGACAAGGTTTATGGAACACTGGAGTCCATCATACAATTTGTAGCTGATTGTTTTGACTGTAGCTAGATCTAACCTACAAGCCTATAGAACTGTGCTCGTATAAGACTTTTACAAGAATAATAGTATTTTTGTTATTCACAAGATTTACTTAAACACCTAATTATATGGAAATAAAACACATATAAATACTGTAAAACATAAATGCAATCAATTAATGATGGTAGAACTTATGAACAATCATTCAGGATGAAATACAGTAAAATTAGACTTTAATCAATATTTTATCTTTTCCCTGTGTTACATTTTTAACTGACTTATAAAGAAATCAGCATTTCCAACCTATAAGAACTGAATTACTTGTTTTGTGTTTTAAAAAAATGTACTACCACTAAACAGTAAAAGTAATAAACCAATGCAAAAATGGAAGCAAGAAACTACTAACATTTACTGAGTTGATAGAAAACCTGATACAAGATCTAAGTCACAAGTTCTCCTTCAGAGTATCAAGTATCAGTGTAATGTGCTGATCTTTTCCTTGCTAATGAAAGACATATGGATCCTTGTCAACTAAATAAAAACATTCTCATAATAATAAAAACACAAGTATTTTTAGATATTTACACATCTTGCCAATATGATATATAGGTTTCAGCTTAACTATGCTGGTATATGTTGCGATTTAATTTCAGCAAGCCATACATTTCAGAAAATTCTTCACTCTCAATTCTCTCTAGCAAATTGGTATTCTATAGTATCTACACACACCCAGCTTCTATACCTACAGTTCTTACAATTACATTATAAATTCTAGCAATATATGGCCACTATACACTGGCAAAAGTTCATCAACTGCTTGCACCGACCCCAGGTAAGTCTTACTACTGACTCAGTATAATTTCATACTTGGGCACAAACAAATAATGCAACCAATTTACCTTACCAATCACCTTGGTTATGTCCTATCACATTATTGTCATATGATATGGAGACAAGGCCAAAAAACTTTGTGTGACTTCATGACAAATGATGACATCAGGTTACTCTGACCTGGAATTTGTCCTACTGATCTGGTACAGTCTCATATTTAAGGCTGCAATGTTTAACCCATGTGAATGGCTTAATATAGTTTACTACCAATAAATCTATTTAAAAAAATCGGTAACCATGTAAATGGATATGCATGTGTCTGTA
Organism: Margaritifera margaritifera; assembly: GCA_029931535.1. NCBI lineage: Eukaryota > Metazoa > Mollusca > Bivalvia > Unionida > Margaritiferidae > Margaritifera > Margaritifera margaritifera. The sequence continues at coordinate 1,060,628 of JAQPZY010001106.1, forward strand.
AGTGACACAGCAACAACCCATTATAATTAAATTATATATTTCCTCATCTCTGCTTAAGAGGACTGTTTCGGAGGATTTTTCTGTTAATTCTTTTTATTAAAGTATGGATGCTTTTCACATCGAATGTGACATCACTAGGAAAAAACCTTGTTGATGAAAATTATTGTAATTCACATTATATATCAGGCTGACCTACTGATAATGTAAAAAAAAAATCTTTAAACTCTGTTATTTACCTTTGAAAAACATGTTCATTAAGTGAACTTTTGATGTGCAAAACTTTATTTTAAATAAACATCATTTCAAGTTTATAAGCCACAGCACAGTTTCTTAGTCATTGTAGATGATAAAAAAGCATCCTATGTGCATGTCCAGGCAGTACATCCAGTTGCCTTATCGATTTTTCATTATGTACATATATGTAGCAGTACAAAAACAATAACACAACAATCCTAAGGGTGTTTTACCTGAATTGTCAGATACATTCAACAAAGACATATCTTACAAACCAAATCCCATCATAATAAGAAGCAAAAGATGTACAGCAAATGAAACAATCGCAAGTTGAGCTAGATTTGACATGCACCTATCAGCTGTAAGCCTAACATACATATTGGGGTGAAAGGCTGAGTTCCAAATCAGTTTGATTAAACGGCGGTTATTGTATGCCATGTACATGTTTAAAAATGTTTCTAAACATTGCAGCCTTGCTCATATTAGGTTTTTTGTATGACCTTTTTTGGCCAGTGAACACTAAATAAATTGTCTGAGGTGGGGTAATATTATTATACCTCGAATAACTCTTTCACACTGATCTATTCTTTCTAACTTGTAGGCTATGTCTAGAAAATCTTCCCTGACATAATTTGAACCAGAAACATACACTCAAACTTGGCAGCTCTTAAATAATGGAACTACTTACCATCACAGTAATTTAATTATTACATTTCATATTTTATCCCTATACCGAAGGTTCTTTTTACTTATTAAATTTAAATACCTCCTTAATTATATCAAGTAGCTTCTGTTCAATACATTCAATAGTTCTTTAACTTGTCAAATCAAAAATTCATTATCTAGGAAAGTCAGACCTATTAAAGAGATATTATTTTTTTTATGTATATTTTATTTGACTTGATAACTAAACTTAAAGTACCTTTTTCAGTCCGATCATGTTCATATTTAAGTTTATTCTAAATTAAGAATCTAACAGTCTGACTCAGCTTATTTGACATAAACAGATGAAACTATGTTCAAATTGCTGAAATCTGAGATTCATACTGAAAATGATCTGTATAAATTGTGAGAATGAGGCAACATTAATAAAATGTTTGTAATTTTCAAAGAAACGGCTAATCAACAAAAAATACTTTGGAGGTATACAGAAGTTCATATACACTGAGTAATGACTTGGGTAGAAGGTATGGGTTAAAAGAGAACTTTGAGATAGCTAGTACATTAGTAATAGAATCAATTGATAAAATGAGATTTAATTATATTTTGACAGAAAACTATTTTCCTTAAAATAAAGCTGTAAACTGAAAATACTGTACTGTGAAACCTGTTAATAAAGGGCACTTGTAGAACCATGGAATTTTGTTCCTTGTGGACAGGTATCTTCTATGTACAGTTTAAATGTATAAATGAATTAAAAAAATAAAAATGATGTCCCTTATAAGTAGGTGTTCTTTATATGGAGGTATTTCCAATGAAGAACTCATTTTGGTGTACAGGGAAACTCCACTATAATGCAGTAGATTGGGATCCATAACTGCTGACTGCATTATGCACCAAACCGTATTATAGCAAAAATGTTTAAAAAAATTGATGAATGTATTATGTACCAACTGCGGCACGGCAAGAATGATCTAATATTAGATGAGTGCATTATGTACCAAACTGTAGCATTTCAAGAACGATAAAAAATAAGATGAGTGGATTATGCACCAAATCATGGTATATTGAGAATGATAAATAATTTGATGAATACGTTATTTACTTAACTGCAATAGAGCAAGAACAATCGAAAATTTGATGCATGAGTGTGTGTGGGAAAGGGGGGGTAAGCAAAATGCAAGTCAAACATATAGTACTAATTTTTCTACCTGCAGGTTTATATAACAGTTGAATTAAGAAAGCCCAATGCTCGATAAAGTTAATTATTGCTGTGTAAGAACATTATGATCTGTAAGCTATAAGTTTCCTAAACTAAACTGAATTATTTTCATTTATTTGTCAGCAGGGCTGATGTTGTAAGTAGCAGACATCTAAGACAAAAAGTTAGTAGCCATGACATGACCGTATAATATCCAAACAGAAAAAGTATTTTATATTTTGCCATCAGATGATTTCCTCACATGGATAACAACTTCTAGTTAAGTATAAATGCAAGTAAAATTGTTGTTCCCATGGAAGGAGAAGGAAAAGAAAGCCTCACGCATATAGAAAGATGCCATGTTATTCTATGAGATCTACTGAAAAGATAGAGTCTCAAGTGGGAATGATATCTCTCATAAAACTAGGACTATAAGCCAAGTGTAGCTGTAATTTGCATGATAATATAGCTGAAATAAATTTTTACATCCCTCTGTTGTTTATTGCAACTCATTCTCCACTGTTGTGAGGAAAGGAAGCAAACATTTTCCAAAGAAGACATTGAGGAATAAGACAATGCAATTTATGTGCAGTCATTAAATGTTCAATTTCTTTTTCAGTTACAGAGGTTATATTGGATGGCAAAGCTGATCAAGCAGTTAGGAAAATGAGTTGCTAGAGTACTGTTGTAATGGTGGCATAGTGGATATTAGACCGGTGTTATTTATACACACTTAAATGATATTGATGCCAGGATATTAGACTGGTGTTATTTATAATCACTTAAATGATATTGATGCCAGGATATTAGACTGGTGTTATTTGCACACACTTAAATGATATTGATGCCAGAATATTAGACGTGTTATTTATAAACACTTAAATGATCTTGATGCCACGAAGATTTATGTGCAAAATTTAGCAAGAATTGGTCAAGGTATGCAGTTCTTGAGAATTTGTTCAAGTTGTTGTCATCTTAGCAACAGTGGTCATATTGGTTGGTAATCAACATCACCTGCATACAAGCTCAAGACACCTTAATGCCAGGATGCTCAATGTGAACTTGAGTCAAAATTTATCATAATATGTGTTTCCATGATGAAGCTGATGACTGTTTACAGATGTGCAATGCACCATGGATGTCATAAAAAATGACACATTGACATGATGGATACAAGGTCACACCAAAAGCTCATTATAGTCTGTGGAAAGGTAAACTCATGAAAGATTTTCTACAAAGAATAAGTCATTATGTACACAAGTTGAGAAAACACACGTATGTAGAGCAAACTCAGGTCTTATACTCAAAACAGTATTTCAAGGGGCTAATCAAAAGAAACTTGAGGGGCTGGGAAATTGCTGACAAGAAAAGATAAAATCTATAACATGCCTGTAAGAAGTTATTACTGTATAAGAACAGTTATAAACATTTAAATAAAACCATGTGCAGAATTTGTTTATGTTTACAGGCCTGTCCACATGTAAGCTTAGCATCTTTAAACTCCATTCATAGCTATATCTAGTTAAAGTTAAACACCTAATTGGCACTGTGAGTTCTTATGCATTTGCATCAGAGAAGATTTTTATCACACAGTTTCAAATAAATTTTGCATACGGGCACCATCCATGTATATTGTGATTGTGGCAGAATGTCTAGCCCCTAAGGACTCCTGAAATTACTAAAAAGTTTTAAGAAACTTTTAAAAAAATGATTGGTTAGATGCACTAAGCCAGAGAGGTGAATATGAATGCATACTTATAGTTGCTTACATTTTTTGTTACAAGTAATAATACATCAATTTGTATCCCTGGTAGACTACATGCTACATATGCAAACCACATCTGAAGCCACTACAGTATAAAGTTTGTTAAAAAAAGTTTAAAAAGTTTTGGATAGGGGCTGATGGATACATGCATAGTTGTGAAAGAGTAAAGTATATGGTTGAACCTTAGATTTGACAACTATGAAAAGAGATAGTACCAGGTTCCACGGTGACATGTTGCATAATTTTATACATAAGAAAAGATGCTAAACTTGCAAAGTAGATAGACTAATAATTCATAGCAAGGTTGCTTGGATTGGCAATAGGTACTTATGCCTATTCCTGAGTTTGAGTTAGCAGTGCTATCTGCCTTTTGATCCCTCCTTCAATGATGTATTCTAACAGACAATATGGCAGATATTTCAATTTAATATTGATGCCTATATGAGAAAGTTCTCATTATTGTTGATCCAAATGATTTAAAATTTATAAATTTTTCTTGAGGAAACAAGCCTTTTTTCTAATTCCTCAGAGCCAGCATGCATACCTATTGCCAATACACTTGACTTGCTAGAAAAAAAGGAAGGTTAACAACTTATAGCATAGCCTCGAAAGTTTACACAGCCTCACCTGTTCTGGAGGTCTGTACAGATCTGGCCACTTCGGATGACAAATTATAAAGCATCAATAATAATAAGTCACAGTGCACTATGTACAGCAACATATCCAGTATGACCAAACACTGGCATACATAATTGATTGAAAATATCTGATAAATTCATGCTAGCCTTTCTTGCTTTGGCATTCAGTGATTCAAAAGGTTATAATAATCCTTTATGTTTTTAGTTATCTTCTTCATATAGAATCACGTTCAGAATGTTCACCATCCCTACCCAGGTGGAGTAGGAAATGGTAGGCTGGACATTAATTGTGAGTGACATCAAAGCATGTCCCTGTGTAAAGAGATGAGATAAATCACTGGTCTACAGTGGCAGATCCAAATATATTGTTGGGGGCATAAACAAGTAGGCAATGGCTATGTGGAACAAAACCCTAAGTGGGGGCCCAGGGGGTAAAGCCCCCAGAAGCTTGTGCATTGTAAGTGTTTGTAGGGCATAATTTTAACCACATAACTGTAAATAAAAGTTACTCTAGGAAACGTTTGGTTGTTTTGCACTCATTTTTAAGAGGGGGGACATGATGACTCCACCCCACCCCCTTCCCGATCAACCCCTGGTCTATCAAATAGGTACAGTTACATTTGGTGTTGGTATATCAGTATTTTTATTGTTGGTAACCAATAGTTGACAATATTAAATTTGTAAATTAATTCAGTTATTCCATTCCCCTCCATCTACCTGCCCTTTATCAACCTTTTAATTGTCTTTTGAAGTAGCTGTCTTGTATTCAAAAGTAAAGGGCTGGTTCAAAAAGACAATGTAACAAAAATGTTACAGGGCTGTAAAAGTGTAAAAGTTGTGAAAAGTAAAAAGGGGTGGGTGGGGAATCAAAACACTGTCCACCAACTCCTCTTTTGGACATCTATTAATGGTGCCTCCAATGTCTCTATTCTCTATTAGATATTAATTTATTTTGGACATCAATTAATGGTACGTGTCTCTATTCTCTATTAGATATTAATTTCTTCTGAGTGAAGTTGACAGTAAAATTTTTTTTGAATAGCCAATATACTGAAACCCTGTCAATTGAGACAATTTTGTTTTGTCCCCTTTTCTTTCATATGTATTAGTATAGAATCAAGGGATAGATGAAATCACTTCAAAGAGAATAATAGAGAAACTTAGTTACGTGAAATTGCTATGGTAAGTCAAATCCATATTAATGAGGCCTCACTGTACAGTGCATCTTGACTTAGTTACAAGAAATTGCTGTGGTAAGTCAAATCCAAATTAATGAGGCCTCACTGTTAGTTACAAGAAATTGCTATGGTAAGTCAAATCCAAATTAATGAGGCCTCACTATACAGTACATCTTGACTTAGATACAAGAAATTGTTGTGGTAAGTCAAATCCAAATTAATGAGGCCTCACTGTTAGTTACAAGAAATTGCTATGGTAAGTCAAATCCAAATTAATGAGACCTCACTATATAGTACATCTTAACTTAGTTACAAAAAATTGCTATGGTAAGTCAAATCCAAATTAATGAGGCCTCACTGTACAGTGCATCTTAACTTAGTTGCAAGAAATTGTTATGGTAAGTCAAATCCAAATTAATGAAGCCTCACTGTACAGTGCATCTTAACTTAGTTGCAAAAAATTGCTATGGTAAGTCAAATCCAAATTAATGAGGCCTCACTGTACAGTGCATCTTAACTTAGTTACAAGAAATTGCTATGATAAGTCAAATCCAAATTAATGAGGCCTCACTGTACAGTGCATCTTAACTTAGTTACAAGAAATTGCTATGGTAAGTCAAATCCAAATTAATGAGGCCTCATTGTACAGTGCATCTTAACTTAGTTACAAGAAACTGCTATGGTAAGTCAAATCCAAATTAATGAGGTCTCACTGTACAGTACATCTTAACTTAGTTACAAGAAATTGCTATGGTAAATCAAATCCAAATTAATGAGGCTTCACTGTACAGTACATCTTAACTTAGTTAGAAGAAATTGCTATGGTAAGTCAAATCCAAATTAATGAGGCCTCACTGTACAGTACATCTTGAAAAAATTCACCCTTCCACCCCACCCCATGACAAAATCAGCCTTCTATCTGCACAGGTTTTTTTGTTGTTTTATTATAAATATATCATTCTTTATATTTGTTTCTTTGAAATATTGGTGACTTTTATAAATGATTTCTAAGGCTAAGGTTCCTGAAGAATCAACTTTCTCTTCTTCCACTATGATGAATTTCAATGGGCATAGTAGACATTTCTTAAACTTACAATTTTTTTTTTCTTTTTTATCTTTCAGTACGAAAAATAATATTTCTTTTACATGATATTATTCATCAATTATGTAAAACCATTGTGAATTATTGACATGTTTAATGCAGCCGCCTTTTTAGTATAAGCAAATTTAAAATCAGCAATATTTCTATGTGATAAGTCCTAGATTCTTTGTTGGCTGTCTAAATGTCAGTGGAATTATTCAAAGCAACACTAGATGGGTGAGTGGATGGTGTTAAATCTTAAACTTGTATCCAAATTAACTTCTTGGGTCAATGTGGCAGCTGTTGCACCTTACCAATACCTTTGACCTTTTGACCAACTGATAAATGAGAATCTTTCATAACCCAAAGCAATTTGCAATGATTAGCTGTCATCAGATTTCAGTCTGGTCTATCATTGTAGTCTTAAACTTTTTATCCAATCAGAGGGACATGGAGCTCCACAAAAACACTTATTAATTATGTAGTGGTGTTTCCAGAAAAAGAATAATTTATCCTACTCACTCACACTGGTACATCACAAATGTAAAAATGATCTACATTTATTTATTGCAGTTCTAGTTGTAAGAACAAGGGAACTAGATTTGAGTTGATAAAACATATATAACCACTACAGTCAAAAAAGTAAATACTGAATGAGTTTGACAAATTATGGAAAAAAATTCTTGGTAATATGAAAACATAACCAGGCCATCTACACTTGTATGCAAACATGCCTATAAAATTTCATCTGTCTATTTCTAGGGACTTTGTGAAATCACGCTAACAAAGGCTTTCACTCCAAAAAACGTCAGTTAACAAATGGTTGAAAATTAGAAAAACTGCTTTAGTGGCATAAAACTCTGATCAGGTCATTAATATATGCTCATAAACAAACTTGACAAATTTCATTTGTCTATGTCAAGTGGTTTCTGTGCAATTGTGTTAATAAGACTTTCACCAAAAGAAATCAACGTAAAACGTTTGAAAGATTGTGTAAAAAAAAAGGAAACTTGCTTTAATGACCTGAAAATCGAATCTAATCATCTACATATGCATAAATGCATAAAAACCTGCCTAGCAAATTTTATTTGTCTATATCAAGTCCAAAAAATAGAAAAAATGTATTTAAAAAAATGGAAAAATTGCTTTACTGGCCTGAAAATAACAGGTCATCAAATAATCTATCCAGTTGCATTCCTTAAATGTTCTATGTACTGTTAGAGAATACTGTATCACTATACAAATGTACAATGAAAGGATGCTTGGTATATATAAGTGGAATCTTCAAATAATACTTACTTTCTACAATTTCTGGAAAGAGGTAGATATTTTTGACTCCTGTATCAATGGTGGGGTGAACTTTGCCCTCTGGGGTCATGCCTACAAAAAGTCCTCTGTGTGAGTTCATCTGTAAGGTGATGTAGCCTTTGTCTTTATGTTTAGTGACCAAGAATTGTGAATCAGGACCTCTGTCTCCCTGCAGGGAACAAATACAAAATAATGAAAACACTAAAACACTTCCAACCAATCCATTTCCTTCCAAGTTCTATGATGAACAATCATATTTGACTTTATTGTATTCTACAGTTAATATGCCTGCATAGCACACCTTTCTCTAGATAACTAGTGAGCAACAGGGGGCCATAAACATCAACCACAACATAGGTGAGGGTGTAAGATAGAGAAGGAGACTCAAATTTTGGTTAACATTTTTGGAGAAAGGGGGTAGGGTGCTACCAAGATTTGATGATACATGAGAATTATAATCTCCATTGACCTACACAAATATTCATCTAATGGATTTTGATATTTATTAATATCAGATTTGAAGAAGTCAATTAATGTCAATAAATTGGTGACACATTTAATATAGTTCAAGTTGACATGTAGTACTCACAAATTTGTGTATCAGTAACATTGGAGTTGCTTCCCTTTTAACATCAGAACACTTGTTTTCATTGTAAGGAAACACCAATGTACTAATGCTTCATAGCTAGAATTACACTCATTACCCCCGCCCCCCCAGTCAAACCCATCAAGATAGCGATTTTAAATGTCACTTCAATGATAGCACATGACAATGACCGAGTACAACCGGGTGAACCCTATATCGTTTGTACTAATAAAAGCAGTCAGTACACAGCAGTTGCGCAGTCCAGGAACACTGCATTTGGATTTATGAGGAAAAAAAAGACTGAAAAGAAAAACAAAAGATGAAAATGTGTGCATTTTATTAAAACTTACAAGTTTATTTTGAATGTATCACTGCACATTTTAAAGAACAATCCAAATATAAGACAAAAGCAATAACTTATGAGTTTTTTTTTTCCACACATGGATGTTAGCTTGATGTTGGCACTGTTCATGTATTGTAATTGGTTCATACAATTAATCTGCTAAGTAACTTCTGTTATCATGCCAAACGGCCATTAAGTTCACAACAATCGACAAAAAATGAATGTAGCTTAGCCGCTGTGAAAGCTAGGTTCACACAGAAGTGCTAGTGGCATTGCCATTACAGTTGGCTGACTCTTTTCATGTTCAATAGAAGCAATCATGTCACATTTATAATGATCAGACTAAAACCGAATTAAAAACTAAAATTAAAACAAGAATTTTACTTGACAGGACTTCTTTAATTGGCATTTATTTCTTAGTGTTGACCCCAGTAGGCATTTCCTAACATTTTCACTGATCAATATTTTGTCCTATATTGTGTTATTTATTGAGAAATGTTTTTTTTAAAGACAATCTTACAATATATATGCTATATATATATATATATATATATATATATATAAATCAATGGTACAAATATATGATTTACAAATTTCATGAGTTTGATTCCAAATTAAAGTGCATTAACTGAAAAAGTGCAATATATCAAGCTTTCATTTTGAACATAATTTTTAAATGTTAAACAACAGAAGCCTATTTTCTGCATTTTCTATATAAAACAAAATGGTATCCACAACTACCTCCATGTTATAAGCGGGTCTGCAAGTTATCAGGGCATGCTAAAACCAGAGAGCAGTGTATTACTGAAGTCTGATTTAAGAGTTTCACTTTGAAATTGTATGTTACTTTAATATAACAAAACACTAAATTTAAATTTGTTTCATGATGTTGTTGTTGTTATGTTTTTTTATATATAGTACCATCAATGATACTTGTTATAAATTCCAAGACTATAAACAGGCTTTCGGTTCAAACAATGTAACATTTTTTTTTTCAAATATAAAAAAAACTGTGAAATGTCTGTCTATATTTATAAATTTAACATTTACTACAATTTCTCTTTTTTCTTCAGGTGCATTTAGGTAGTCTACTTGTGAAAAATCAACATTTCTGAATGTCTTGAAAAGACGAGATGATTACATTATAATGTCATCTATATGATGACACATTTACATAGGTGCATCAAAGTGCTATGAATTCGGAGAGAGACTGAATGTAAAATGACTTTGTTGATATTTCTGTCTCTTTATTAAAAACTGAAAAGAAAAATGATTATAAAATTTTACTAATCACAATAAAAGTCCTGTGAAAGAAAATGATAAAGTCAACAAAAAGTATACAGGACCATAGGAAAACTTTAGCGATTTATGACTTGCCATAAATCAGCCATGCAAGCTTTTGGTTGTACAAAACCAATGTGATCTCAATAATTGTGTCATACTGAAAAAATTCACTCAACAACATACACTTTTCTTTTTTGTTTGATAAAAGGAGTTTTGATCTTCAACCTGTGCAAATTTGATGCATTCTAAATGCTCATTCAGCTATCATTTTATGGACAATTATTGACTGGGTACTTTTTCCCCATAAATTTAAGTAAAGATCCTAATTTGGTGAAAGATATTTGACTAAAAGTAGCACAAGAAATTGCACACCAACATATCAGTTAATAAGTGATTTTGGACTGTTTGGATCTTTAGTTATGTAAAAATACCTATTTTCAAAAAAGTGAAAATACCCCCAACATTTCATGAGCGATCAAAACTGCTCCTTATACACTGCCTTTTAAATTTGTTCCAGTTTCTAAACTTGATTCATTATCAGTATTGTCAATGTTGCATGTAGTTAAGCAAATATTATCAGACAATTTTTTGTGTATGTTGGAAAAATCACATTAATCATTTAAAATAGTAGAAAATTAAACCACAAATTAATGAATGCATACATTTACATTTACTGTTTCATATCCAAAGAAACATGTATTTGCAATACAACTGATTTTGCAAGTATATATTTTGAAAAGCTGATTGTTGACAGGTGAAATTTATAAAGAGTTGACAGCCTTCAGATAATGAATTTATAATGGGCAAATCACCAAGGTCAACCAACCTACTATCAAATGTCATCCAATTGTTGTTAATTACCAAGTGGCTCAGCTGGACCTGAGATCACTCACTTGGGTGACATCTACCTCATGGTCAAATGCAAGAAACAGTTGGCTACAAAATCTGGTTTCGAAGAATGCCTACTATAAAATTTTCTTCGAATGCTGTTGATTGGTTAAGAAAAAACATGCCTGACTGTTTCTCCATTTTTTTCAATCTACATCCACATTTGAAAACAGATCAGCATCATCTGTACAAGTGTTTTACAAAACATGGCATATCAATTGCATCCATATGATTGTCAATATAACCATTGTATCTAATTATCACACAAAACTTAAAAATGTTGTTGACCATAATACTTACCATATATACTCTCAGTCCAAATGCAAACAACATAGACCCTGATCTGCCATCGCATAATGTGCCGGCAGATCAGAATCTATGTTGCTTGTTCTACTGATTAGTCCTTACAAACTGCATAGACCCAGATCTGCCGGTGCATTATGCGATGGCAGATCTGGGTCTATGCAGTTTGCAGTTGGTACGGGCTTATATGTGAGTATATACAGTAAGTAGGCAAGATAGCAAGACAGAAACTCCTTGCACACCAGGATATAAACTTTAGATCTGTAGTACTATTATCCATAATGTTTAGTTGAATACATCGAATGATGCTGAAGATATGTGACTTTCACAAATATTACTGCACAACTTTAACATTATTTACAATGATGAAACATGTTTTCTGCTGAAGTAGGTGAGAGAGGCAAGAGGAACTCCTAGCATATCAGCATATAAACTTTAGACCCACGGAAAAAACATTACACCAAAGTTTTAGTTTAATCCAGCAGTAAATGTAGAACATATGTAACTTTCAAAAACTTCAACACAAAACTTAAGCTTTATTTACAATGATGAACCATGATTTCTGCTTAAAGAGGCAAGACAAGCAAGACTGAAACCTATAGCATATCAGAGTATAATCTTTAGACTCACAGTAATATTATCCTAAAGTTTCAGTTGAATGCACACACAAATGTAGAAGATATATGACTCTCCAAAACTATAATGCAAAACTTTAACATTCTTCAACTTGATGCTTAAGCAGGTTAAACAGGCAACACAGGAATTCCTAGCATATCCAGTGTTCTCCCGAGGGCCTTTTACCGTAGCGGGCCCACTACGCTATCATTTCAAACTCCGATAACCCCGACGCTTTAGAACCTGCCACTAAGCTATGCTCTTGTGCCGCTACGCTTTGATGTTTCCCACTACCCTTATAAAATTAATCTGTTAAACAAACATCCTGTCACCTAATTCAAAGCCCCACTCAAATGACACCTGTTCTTACCTCTTCTGGGGTATTTTATTAAGATAATCCAGGATAATTGCTCACTCACTTAACCATTATCCATTGTGCACGACCTTTGGTGAGGGTTTCGTCTGCACCTAGTCACGTGATTGGCCAGCAACAATGGAGTCTACTGGTAGTGTGTTATATATATGTCAGTCGTTTTCATTAACAGCCAAAGCAGTTACACCGATTAAATTAAAAATTATTGTGAAAAATGAACACACCACCTTCCAAGAAACGAAAAATCACCCAGCGCCCGGCTAGCCCGATGTTGGCCTGGTAACGACAATCAGAAATTAGCGTCACGAATAGTGGCAGTGATTCTGATTCCGATAGCACCAGCATGAATTCCAAAAAGAATGATATCAAGAAACGAAGGACGGGATTTAATAATGAATGGAAGACGTTATTCCCTTGGGTGGAAATTGCTGGATCGGATAGTAAGTTTTCCATATTGCTAACTTAAGTGAGTGCTGCCCTATTAATTTCTCTTTTCTATCTATCCAAGTAATAAACGGAACAATTTTTATCTTCCAGTTTTACCTCGTTTGAAAAGATATAAATAAAAAGTATTCCTTTATAAATATAACTAAAATAATTTCATCCATATTCTTACTTATTATTCAGTGAAGTCATGACCTCAAAAGTTTATTCCACCCGGTCTATATCAAATTCTTGAAAATAAGACTATGTAATTACATATATATTTTGCAGGTATGCTGTGTAAATTGTGCCGGAAGAATTTTTCCATGGTAATTAACTTAATTAGGATTCAGGTATATTTGTCTCTTTTTTCTACATCCATTAATAAATTTTATGTTCCATTTTTTTCAGATTGTGAAAGGTCATTCTCCTCAATGAATAAAATTAAGAGTGTTTTAAGGAACAGGTTGTCACAGAGGTTACTGAACTACCTGATAACAATCAGTACTGAAGGACAACCCTTAAAAGACTTTAATTGTGATGTTGCAGTCAGTTTATATGGTGAAATGAAGAAAAGACGAATATCATTTATTTAAATTAAAAAATAAATGAGATATGCATTGTTGTTACTGTTATAACCTAGGTAAATAAAAGATACTATGTAAATATATGCACTTCTTTTTATTTCATTGATATTAATTTGTTTCACTTTTATGACGTTAACGCACGCTTTGTAAAACATTTTATGACCCAAACACGCCTACCCCGATACTATCAAAAATTTCTGGGGAGATCGCTGATATCACAGTATAAACTTTAGACCTATAGTGATATTATCAACAAGTTTCACTTGAATACAGCAACTGATGTAGAAGCTATGTGACTTTCAAAAGCTTCAATGCAAAACTTTAACACTGTTGAAGCTGCGACCACCTCCAGCAGAAAATTTACTACTATATGTCACCATACTTGCACAGGTGAGACAAAAATAAAAGGCCTTTATACCAGGATGATTTCTGTCAAATTTAGCTGAAATCTGTTCAAAAGTTTTTTTGTTTTTTTTTAAAATAAGTAATTTTTGTATCTTTAGTAATAGTGGTCATATCAGCTGGCAAATCATGATCATTTGTAAAGATCTGAAAGGACATGCCAGGATGCTTTCTGTCAAATTTGGTCAATTCTATGAAGGGTTTTTTGAGAGCAACTCATTTTTAAGTTTTCCTATTTGTTTTTAATGGCAGATATATTTGATGGCAGAGGGGCATAATTTGTACAAGTCTGCTGTCTGTCAAACTAAGTCAAATTCTGTCTGGAGATTTTTGAGAAAAAAATAATTTTAAGGTTTTACTATTTTTAGTAAAGGCAGCCATATTTGATGGAGGATCAGCATCATCTGACAAACTTAGAAGACTTTTATCTCCGCATGCTTTCGGTAGAACTTGGTCAAATTCTGTTGAGCTATTTTTGAGAAGTTGTACAAGGGTTATAGATATCATTTGTACAAACTTGAAAGGCCTTAATGCCAGGATGCTTTCAAATTTGGTCAATTTCTGTTCAGTAATTTTGAAAAGAAGTCATTGAAAGTTTTTTCTATTTTAGTAAAGATGGCCATATCTGATGGCAGATTGGCATTATTTTGAACAAAGTTTAAAGGCATTCATGTCAAAATGCTCTCTGCCACATTTAGTTCACAATATGTCTATAGGTTTCTGACAAGTTGAAAACAGCAAAAGGTGATGGACAGACAAATAACAATGGACTACATACGACAGGTGCATATCCATACAATAAGCTCATTTAGCCTTATAACCAGGTGAGCTATTAATCTGAATTGACCGGTGATCAATCTCAATATGGGCTATGTGTGAATCATGAACTAATTACATCTGGGGTACTAAACTTGTCTGATTATGAAGTAGCCTGGTTTACCGATGGGCTGACATCTAGGTAAATTTCACTAAATAATATGCAAATTCACATTGTTCTACCACTACCACATATCATCCAATGTGTGTGAAATTTTCACTATGAACAAAAAATTATTCTCTAATCAAACAGTGAAATTTTCACAGAATATATTTGATTTTATAGAAGACACTATGCTAACTAGAGCTACTGGTGATGGCTGCATTGCAAAGGGTCCGACTCTATACAATTCATTTGGCAGGGCCTTGAATAGAGGAACTTGTGTTGGGAAACCCAAGTTAGGAGAATGAGCATTCAGCAGCCATAACTTCTTTAAATGAAGACACAGAATGTTGAAAATTTGTTCATTTACGGTTTCATCAATATAAATCTACATAAATGTAGCTGAAATTCAACAATCCTTGGTAAAGTTAAGTCATTAGAACGGGCAATCAGAAACCGTAAATCTTCTAAATAATTATGTGGAATGCTGGAAATTAAGCTTAGTCAAGGTATCATCAATATAAAGATGCAAACCAAATTTGCTTGAAATCCAATAATCTTTGGTAAAAAAAAAATGCTGCAACAACAAAAGTCAGAAGGAGAGGCAATCAGGGACATAACTCTTCTAAATTATAAAGTGGAATTTCGGAAATGAAACTCATTCAAGGTCTTATGAATATAAAGCTGCATGCCAGATTTGGTTGAAATCAAAGACTCTCTGGTCAAGAAATGCTGCAGAAACCAAAGTCAGGAGGACAGAAAATCAGGGAACATAATGCCCATCAATTATGTCATGAAATGCTAGAAATAAAAAATGTAATTCAAGGTCTTATCAATATAAAGGTGGATGCTAAATCTTGTTGAAATCCAAAAATTCTCAGAAAAGTTATGATGCAGAAAACAAAGTTAGAAAGATTTGAAATTAGTGACTATAGGAGCTATATGATGTCACTGAATGCTGGAAATCAAATTCATTCAAGGTCTCATCAATATAATGCCACATGCCAAAATCCAACAACCCCAGGCAAAGTTATGCTGTCGGAACCAATGGGCAATCAGGGGGAAGAACTCCAGAAAATAATTATGTAGAATGCAAAAAAGTACACTCATTTAAGATCTCATCAACATGGAGTTGCATGTCAAATTTGGTTGAAATCCAACAATCCTTGGTCAAGTTAAGCTGTGGAAACTAAAGTTAGGAGGACAAGCAATCAGGGGCCATAACTCCTCTAAAATAGTGACAATGAAGATTGGAAATCTAAATCTCTGATGTGTCATCAGTATCTAGCTTCATACCAAATTAGGTTAAAATCCAACAATTCCCAGTAAAGTTATCTTGCAAAAAACCAAATTGTTGACAGATGACTGGAAAGACAGCTGGATGGATACTGACAGACTGATGGATGAATGGACAACATGATTGCTAATGAGCATGCACAGTTATCCCTGCTTTTACAATTTGTCAATTTGCACAAATAAAAAAAAAATCTTGATGAAAAAGTAATAATATCAGTCATCTGATAGAAACCATTCTCTAATGAGGTTCTGGCTTACGTCACCAACACCACTCACCATACAGTCTATTTTTCCATCCATCAACCTGATGTAGTTTCCTGGATTTGCAATGCTTTCAAACATACGGACACTTCCAGATGCCCCAACCTTGTGTACCCTGAACTGAGCTGCAGGGCCGGCATGTCTGCCCAGACCTGACAATGTATTGCCTTCCTTGTCAATGTTGATGGCCTGGAAGGCAGATGTGCACAGCATGATCACACCTCTGTGACGGAAAGTCCCCTAGGTAAATAGAAAAGATTTTATGTTTGAAAGATCATAATTGGATACATGCATGTATGCCTACCAGTAAAAAAAATAGTTTTTCCTAATATTATAATGATAATATTATTTTAATGCTTTTGAATTCTGACCGCAACCCCATAACCATATCTTAAAAACAATCCAAGAGACCTTGGTACAACTCTTAACTCTTTATTGGCTAAGTATGAAATTTTTCATGCTTGAGATATGAAAAAATTTGAAAAAATAATCAAGTGGACTGTAAAATATAAATTATATAAGATATTATTACTCAATTTTATTCAATATTTTTAAAAATCTTATGCTGAGAACAAAAGATTAAACATTTACATGTCATTGTTGTCCCACTTTCAATTTAAATCAATAGAATTGACCTTTCACCCTCTTGGCTAATAAAGAATTTTGTATCTTTAATAACCCTTCATGAACCAAATCTAAAGTTTGCAATCCACTACTGGAAACAGGAAATAAAGCCATTATTAAAAAAAACTTAAATAAAAAGAAGTTAACTTGTCTTATTATTACTGCCATGTCTTATTTCTCTTTTCTGCTGCAAATGAGATGAATAATTTCATGCAATGCTATTGTTTGATCCACTCCCATGAGTATGATATAAAACAACAAAAAGCAGTCACTGAAGCATGAAAATGAGACCACTGTTACCTAATTCTGATCTCAGTAAAATGGTAAACCTCAAAACAAATATATCCATGAAACTTCATGGCTGTCCATGAAACAGTATCCAAGATATGAAAGCAAATACCAGCTCTTGAACACATTACAAAAGTAACGACAACCAACTGAAAAGTGATGTCTAAACCTCCCTATCTGCCAATGCAAGCAAAGCCAACATGAGATATTCTTACCTTGCAGTAAACAAAGAACCTTCGTGTGGGATCTTTGTCAAGGATTCCTCTGACCTCTCCTGGCTTGCCATCATGGTTGATCGTGATGAACTGCAGTGGGTTTTTCACAGACTCTAGCATGACAGTCCGATCTTGCTGAACACGAACACGGAACTCACCATAGGGGCCTCCTTTACCCTGGAATTCACAATTTATTATGAGGATCATATAGGATTTGTGAAATTCAAATGTTTGCTTGAATATTGGAAAGATTTTGAACTCAAAGGCAGAGCTTGAGGCATATCAACTGTATCATATGATAGCAGGAGGCAGCTGTCATCTAATATGTGAGGTAGGGATATTCTGCTATATGCTGTTTAACGATGATTTTTTCCTGCAATAGCCCCAAGGAGAATGCTCTCAGTAAGCATTCAGGCAAATGTAAAAACTGCATACATAATCCATGCATCATGCAAATTATATCCCCATTATGGCAAGTCAGATAAAGCTGTACAGTCTAGCCTTGTTTATTTGACTTCTATTCATCAGGGCATTGCTTTATTTTGACATCAAGAGTGGGATCAAATACTCCAATGCTGACTTAAATTTACATTTACATGACTACAGAAAATACTGCAATGCTGACTTAAATTTACATTTACATGACTACAGAAAATACTGTAATGCTGACTTAAATTTACATTTACATGACTACAGAAAATACTGCAATGCTGACTTAAATTTACATTTACGTAACTATATGTAAGGTAATTATTATGCAAGAAATTCAGTAAAAACTGGCAGCAAGTACAGCACTTTCTCATTAAAATGCTGTCCATGACATCCATGGAGTATACTGTCTTATAATGAAATACATGATATATTTTACTTCTACATAACGAAATAGGATCTATGACCATACTCGCCTTATAACAGAAATTGTATTATAATGAAGGGCCTTATAGTGAGAGAGTGCTGAACAAGAATTTAACATGAAGGAAGAGGAGTGTACTATGCCTAATAAATTCCAGCAACACCTTCCTTGGCAATCCCATACAAAAGATACACAAATCTTTCACAAATGCTACCAATCTGTATCTCCCATGACTTGAAAAAATAAGAAAAAGCTATATAAACAGATTTTCCATCTTTTACTGTCGTTTTCTTCATTGTATCCAAGATAGTTTGCCATCTTTGATGATGGCACTTACTGCAGTATAAAATGGTGTTTGGTGTTTTGGTTCTTTAGGCACAGCAACACAAGTACATTGTTTAGTGCTAAAGCAATTGGATTAAATAAAGTTCTTTGCCCAATGACACAAGCTGATAAGATATACAGGATAGAAATCTCTTGTCTTCATTGTTCCTAATGACATTCATTACCACAACAAGTCTGGAGCTAGTTCATATCATTTGACAAGAACAGGATAGAGGTTGCAAGATTTATGACAGATGAGCTACCATGTATACTCGTGTGTAAGCCGGTACCAGCTTTAAACTGCATAGACATAGAGCTGCCGGCGCATTATGCTACGGCAGATCTGGGTCTATACAGTTTGTAAGGACTAATAAGTAGAACAAACAGCATAGTCCCTGATCTGCCGCCGCATTATGCACCGGCAGATCAGGGTATATGTTGTTTGACATTCCAAGGTCTGTGATGTCTCTGTCAACAGCTGGGATTTCTGTGAAACACCAGCATGTATGTCTTGTCAGAAGCCACATTAAAGTTAGATGGGAATCATGGCTGTGAAAAGTAGGACTTGGGTCCTTGAGCTACCTTTCAAAACAATGTATGATGTCAGCAGCTCATCCAGACTGGGAAAGTTGTTTAAATGATGGCTCATCTTTCTTAGTTAAGAGATTGATGGATTCTGGAATTCTGTAAGAGGCCACTGATGGAGTGGGAGGAGGCTGAACTCTAGTCTAGAGCAAAAAGCCAGAAGACTTCTTCCATCAATGCACAGAAGACTAAATCTTTTCTTGAACTTGTCAGATTGTGCAAGAAAGATGGCAGTGAGCATCAATTTTCTAACTCAGATTAGTGGGGTGATAGCAAAACCTCCAGCGATCTGTGCTATGACTGAGCTAGAGACAGTGAACAATGCTGGGAGTCTGTCTATGCTGTGATATGGTTATGTCCTTGTGTTCACACTGCATGTCATTGATGTCCAAGACTGGTACTGGTGTCCAAGATCTAGGAGTCAACATAGCTGGTACTGGGTCACGATCATGCTGGGACCAGTGATGGACCTGTCTGGTGCCAGTCTGTGATACTTCCATGGGTCAAGTACCAGATTGTATGGTATGGTTCACCTAATCTGGTGCCAGTTATGCTGGGCATACAGGGAAGAGCCAGGGCTGGAACTGGCATGACTGGGTGCCAGATGCTGTATGTGTCTGGGTACCAGGACTGGGTAGATCAGAAAAACAAATCACTGTACCCTGACCAAGTAGTCAAATGTGTAGGTCAAGGCTGTGCCAGAGCTGGAGGGACCAGCTAGGGAATATCTCTGACTGGTCTAGTAACGTGTCACCATAACATGTATGTATTTGCCAGATAGGTTGTGCCATGATTGCATGTTCCACTTGTGACAGCAGGGGTGATGGCAGGGCTGTAACTGTGAGAAAAGGCAGTGATGGCAGAGATTGCTGAATTTTCTTCTGCATGGGTTATCTTTCCACCTGCAGAGATTCAAACATCAGAAAACTGGTGATGTGACAATACTGATTGTATCCACATCATTATGCATGCATTTCTTGGTTCTCTCATTTGTCTAGCTTATTTACAAAAAAGTAAAGTACACCTCTCCCTCGATAACTTATGTGCAACAGGGTCCAAAATCATAGACTGCTGCATAAGCAAGGGCATGAGTTACTGAGGGACCTCTGAAAAATTAAGAAAGCAATGAACATAATGTGAAGAGCAGAGGGGGGGAGGGAGGGTGCCTGTTAAGTTGATGAATCCTCATTTAATAATCACATTGGGAATAATTTTCAATAAATAGCTTTTCCTAATGAAGTTCTTCCTTTATCTGTATAAATTACCTTTATTTTCAATATATCCAATCTCTAAAAGATCATTTAAAACACTACTTCAAGTAGTTTCAACACACATCACATGTGTACCAGCAAAAACATTATGTATTGTGTCACTGCTTTTTGCATGTCAATTTGGATACATTCTAGTGTTACTGTAGATTAAGAAAAAAGAAGATTCTTTATTTCAAAAATGAGTGACAGTAATTAAGAGAAACAACAATGTCAAAACTCAATTTTTTAAAATTTATATTATTAAAATGCTGATGCTGTGATTTCATTGCAAGGTATAGCAAAATGTATGCTCATGCTTGAGCAAACTTCTGAGTGCCAATTTGGGAATTTTAAGTTCACTATAAACTTTGGAACTCGCTTCTCCATAATAAATCCTATCTGTGAAACTAAGCTATTCATGCACCTAGTACACCTTTCACTTGGTTCCTTTGCTATCATTGATCACATCTGCAAATGAGTATGATAAACTACTGATTCAGGTTAGATACTTTAATTATGTCACATGTGCTTAGTGTTCTCAGTGTTCAATTAGTCAATTGCAACGAGTTGACTTAACACACAACTGCAATCGCTAGCTCATATGCAGGTTGGATTTGCATGCCTTTTACTTTTTTTTATTCTACCCCCATTACTTGATTTGATGCAAAAGACTAATTAACGTGATAATACAATGCAGGTCAACTTTTAATAGACTGTAACATTGCAACCAACACTTCCGCAAGTCGGAGATCCAAACACAGTCGGTACTTAATTAGGTTCTCATGGAAACGCTTACAGGCATGGCTGTGACAGTCGATTGACACTTTTCTTGTTTGAATATAAGAGGGCATATCACATTTATGACATTTACACTGGAAACAAATTAAAAGATAAAACTAAAACACGAATTTCACTTGACAAAACTTATTTAACTGGTATTTATTTCTTAAAGTGTTGCCATCAGCAGGTATTACTAACATTTAAATTGATCAAAATTTCATCATATATTGTTATTTACAGTGACTTGAAAAAAAATGTATATCGAAAATTTAACAAAATATATGACTTCTTTTTAAAAGTTGTGAATTTCATGATATTGATTAAAATTTCTGAGCACTAATCACCATTTTCGACTATAAAACAAGTGATATATCAAGGTTTCATTTACCAATTTTGATCATGATTTTATTCAGTTGTAATAAAAAGGGGTCTATTTTGGAGTCATTTTCTAGAAAAAAAAATGGAATCAACGCCTGACCCCGCATTATAAGCGGGTTAGCAAGTTATCTAGGTGAGTTATCAAGAGAGAGGTGTACTGAGTTGATTTGTAAGTAATATAGACTATCGGGCAGGCAATTAAAATGGCATCAATTAGCTTATTGTAGAAAAGTTCAACAACTGAAGTGCAAACAAGCAAAGTCAAGGAACTGATGCTCCCAGCTTTTCATTGGTCTCATCAATATCAAGTTGCCTATAAAATTTGGTTTAAATCCAATAATATATATTGGAGTTATTATGCAGAAATGAAAGTGCGTTGTTCTGACAATCAAGGGCTATAATGCTACTAAACAATGCAGAATGTTGACAATTAAATTCAGCCAAGGTCTCATGAAAATCAAGCTGTAGAACAAATTTGGTTGAAATCCAATAACTAAGGGAGGAATTGTGCAGAAACAAAGTGGGTAACAATCGAACTAATCCAAGGTTTCATAAATACCAAGCTGCAAACCAAATTTGGCTGAAATTCAATAATACACATGGGATTTATTGTGCAGAAAAAAAGGGGTTGGTCTAAGAATCAGGGGCTATAACTCTGCCAAACAATGATGTAAAAGGCTGGCAACTGAATTCCGCTATTATCAATATCAAGCAGCAAACCAAATTTGGCTGTAATTCAGGTATAACAGTTACTGTATAGAAATAAAAGTGAGTTGGTCTGACAATTTGGGGCTATAACTGCTAAAAGATGACAATCAAACTCATTTAAGGTCTCATCAATACCGGACAGCATATCAAATTTGTTTCAAAAATAAGAATAATTAAGGGATTGTGTATAAACGAAAGTGGGTGGGCCTGACAATCTGGGGCTATAACTCTATAACCAATGATATACAAAGCTGACAATCAAACTCAGTCAAGGTCTTATCAATACCAAGCTACTAACAAAATTTGGTTGAAATCCAATCATGATTAAGGGAGTTATTATGCGGAAACAAAAGTGGGATGGATGGATGGATGGACAGACAGACCCAATTTTCTATGAAAGCAGGGGACAAATATTCATCTACAATGAAGACAGATCGACATTTATATAGAAAAACAGATAGAGTATACATTCCAAAGTTAAGGAAATTCCAAGGAATCAGCTAACTGATGAAAAAGAACAAAGCAGATTGGTATTTGTGAGGCCTGGAAAAAAGCATGCTGACCAGATATGAGTGCAAGTAGTAACTGACAATTTACAGGATTTGGCACAAATCCTTCTATCCAAGGGGAGACCATTCTAGTCAGACTTCCACCTCAGCAAGCAGATGACCTTTTAGTACTTTTGTTGATAAAACAATCCAAAAGACACGATGAATGTCTTTTATATCTTTGGAGGGCTTGATTTGCGAGATAGTGGATGTACTCCAAACATATTTTGATCAGGTAATATATCAGAAGAAGAAATGGTCTCAACCTAGTATTGCTTAAATCTCCCGATTTAATTCTTTCTCTTAATAGTGTAAATACTGAATTTATAAAAACTTCAAAACAACTAATATTAGTGCATCAAAACTTACAAGCCTTTTAGTGCAGAATACTTTTAGTCTATGTCAAATGCAAGGAAATAAATATATTAAATAAAATATTAAATAAATATGTTGGCACTGAGTATCTTAGTCCACCAAGGGAGGAGTGCCAATTATGCTAAAATTTGTCATACACTAATATTAGTAGACATAGTGAACCTACTTCGATTCTTGTATATGACCAGACTTACCAATCCTGATATGCGTCCATTGTCAATGACAAGATAATTGTCAGGATAAGCCACACTACAAAACATGGGTCTGGTTGGCTTCTTTGGAACCACCTCAAAGACAGCTGGAAAATACAAATTCATACACTGAATGAAAAAATATACTGAAAAATATTGATTTTATGATTCAACAAATTTTGTGAATCAATATTTCTTAGCTTTTTAGGGGTTTTGTAGAATAGGATAAAGGTTTTAAAATATTTCATTATATATATATATGTAACTATATATATGAAAGAAAAACATGAGTACTTTACAGAATCATTTTTTGTGTGTTTTGCTTGTGTAATCATCCTTTGTAGTTTTGTGCCCTTGAGAAAGGAATTGGTAAAAATTCTGAAAGTGCTTGGTTTGATTTCACACCAGCTTTGTACTTTTGTATATACAATCTTTCCTGACCAACACAATCTTATGATCCAGTGCAATTTGGAAAGACTGTTTATATATATATATATATATATATATATAATATATATATATATATATATATATATATATATATATATATATATATATATATATATTATATATATATATATATATATATATATATATATAATACTGCTGACAGACTCTTTAAGGGGCACATGTATAAGAATCCATTTATCAAACCAAGTTAAAATGAGTGGAGGCAGATCAGAAAAGGCATAGATTTGCAATAAAAAACTAAGTAGGGACCTATTGCTCAACACACAGTTGTTAATGTTTACATGTTTAGAGATACAGCTTACTCTGATTGTCTTTCTCTCTGCCCAGACCATCTACAGACCCATCTGCAAGAAGCCGGAAACACTTCCCTGTCACTATGGAGTAAAACTTCAAAAGGCTACCCTTCTCAAACTTCCATTTCTCATAATCCCACTGTTAAAAGATAAATTTGTTTTGGATGTAATCATGCTAGAGAAAAGAACAAGGTGACATGTAAAATAAGTCCATGAATTAAAACATCAAAGTCTAAGAATTAATATATATTAAGCACATTAGAATTGTCTTGGAATCACAGTCTATATTAGTATCTGTAACCAGCTGCAGTCTTGGTATCACAGTCTATATTAGTATATGTAACCAGCTACAGTCTTGGTATCACAGTCTATATTAGTATATGTAACCAGCTACAGTCTTGGTGTCACAGTCTATATTAGTATCTGTAACCAGCTACAGTCCTGGTGTCACAGTCTATATTAGTATATGTAACCAGCTACAGTCTTGGTGTCACAGTCCATATTAGTATCTGTAACCAGCTACAGTCTTGGTGTCACAGTCTATATTAGTATCTGCAACCAGCTACAGTCTTGGAATCACAGTCTATATTAGTATCTGTAACCAGCTACAGTCTTGGTGTCACAGTCTATATTAGTATCTGTAACCAGCTACAGTCTTGGTGTCACAGTCTATATTAGTATCTGTAACCAGCTACAGTCTTGGTGTCACAGTCTATATTAGTATCTGTAACAAGCTACAGTCTTGGTGTCACAGTCTATATTAGTATCTGTAACCAGCTACATTCTTGGTGTCACAGTCTATATTAGTGTCTGTAGCCAGCTACTTATAAACCCTACATACATAATTCATTGAAAGTAAGGCAAAAAATCTTGAATGATGAAACACATTCTTAATCACAAGTCAGAGAACACATTACAAATGTTGCCATCTATTGTAAACTTGACTTGATCTAGTAATGGGTATGAGTTTCAGTGGCATGTGAAAACAACTTTACCACCATGCGCACTGTTACTCTAATTTCCTCCAACAAAACAAAAACTCCATATCACCATCTGTAATGCTTAACATTACGGAATAGAGACAATGTGACATGATATAAAGATACTGTAAAATTTCAATTATAGGGAATAGAGACAATGTGACATGATATAAAGATACTGTAAAATGTCAATTATAGGGAATAGAGACAATGTGACATGATATAAAGATACTGTAAAATGTCAATTATAGGGAATAGAGACAATGTGACATGATATAAAGATACTGTAAATTGTCAATTATAGGGAATAGAGACAATGTGACATGATATAAAGATACTGTAAAATGTCAATTATATGGAAGTCACTTCTCCAGACTTTTCAATCATTTAGACCAATGGAGTGTCCCTCAGATACACAATTTATTATGTATCAATTTTTCAGTAATCTGGACAATCAATTATTAGGTCTAAATGAAAAACTTTGTTTGCCCTTTTCCGACCAACCTACCACAAACCCAGCAACGCAGAAATTTATACTGTGGTCTGGCACTGGAATTTGTTTCCCCCGATACAACTATGACTTTTAGTCTAGACCTTATCGTGATCATCTGGGTGCTTAAGTTTTTTCAATGCTGAATAAGACATTTAGGAAGGTGTATGCTGTGTGTAAAACCAATGCTGACAAGCACAGGAAGTGGAGGTCCCACTATATGTTACAGTGAAGAAGCAACATGGTACCGATGTAAAAGTCTAGTTTGGGTGATTGCTCAATAAGAGATCTGGGTAAGCATTTGGAAGCCTGTTTTAGGGCCCAATATTAATGATGATGCTGACTATGCCGTATATGAAAGTTCCCTTACCATAAGGTTGAAGACTGGAAATGACACAGTCCTATAAATGTATCAAGCCAATTATGAAGACACTGAGTACACAATACACAAATTTAATTTTAAAAAAAACAAACTTTGAAGTACTTAAAATCACAGCAAATGTTTCGGATCCAGTGGGGAAAAAAATGTGGCTGAAAACCAGGCAAGCTAAAAGATGAGGCAGGGTGCATTTCACTCAATTTCTCTCATTTTTCCTAAAGTGAAATTTTACATCACCCTGTTTATAATGATTCCATTAATACTGTGATTTTAGTCAAATAGAGATAATGAAAAAGGATTAAAAAAAAAAACTCTTTGTTTCAACTTTGTACACATGGGATTATTTGAAATCTTGAATTTCAAGAAAAAATGTGCAATTCCTACACTTTTACTTAGACCTAAAGTATTATTACTGAAATATAATTTTTAATATCTACTGAATTCAAAATGCAAATTTAACTGATAAATGCTAAGTAAGAAAAATATTAAAAAATCTCAATTTTAGGATGAAAATTTGAGATGTTGATTAATTCAATGGAATCATTTAGTAGATCAAAATAAAATACAGTACATTAATGACCACTAAAAAGATTTTTAAAATGCAATATGTGACATAAGTAGTGCATATTTTTCTAACTTTCTTTAAGTGTTCTGACAATGACACAGCTCATTTCTTCTTGATCTCCGCATTGGAGTCTGATGTTTAGTAAGTAAATGAGAAATATACAAATCTGCATCTTTATAATGACTTATTTATTTTGTAAAGATAGAGATTTTTTTCCCCTACTTTACTTTACTGATTTCATCAAGAATATTTGTCTAGTTATAACTGATCTTGTATCTAGTCATGCTAAACTCATTATGGTTTTGTTTTAATTCTTATTTTTTTTATTTTGTATTTTTGGTTTGCCTGATTGAAATGTTGTTTTTCTTGTATTGAGCCAACACTAGCTAGAACTCACAATTTTCAGAGTGCTTAAAAAGACTGGCTGGTGATCCATGTGGACATACAATACACTGCTCACCTTGTAGCTTTGCTGCAATTTCCAAAGCAAACTAGCATGCTATGTAGCATAACTGAGGATCAGAGAGTACCTGAGTATCTGGCATGTAATACAACATGCTAAAATACCAAATATGATACTCATACATTTGAACAGAAGTTAGAAAAAAAAATTAAGCTACCGACCTACCCAGTCCTAACAGGGTGGGTTGATAAAGATCAAAAATATAATTTTTTAATTAAGGCCTTGGCACAAAATTCATATCTCTCAATGGGACCAGGTAATTGACGTTTTACTATAATAAATACAGTAAACATTTCTCCTTATGTTCCGATACAGAGACATGCATGAACTAATAATATACTTCGAAAGTGAAAGGCATAAGGAGATGGAGACAGCAATTTACTCACATTTCTCTTCTCCAGAACATCATCCATGTACTCATCTTGAACTTTCAATTCTCGTACAATCTTTCCATCATCTTCTCCTTCATCTAGCCACCTATAGTAAACAGAACTCATAAAATATTCACCAATCATAGATTTATAACTTCAATGATCAAACATCTTCCTGTTCATCCAAAGCAAGTGAAGCATGAAATATGAGTTGCAATGACCAACTTTTGTGATGAGAGTACTCACCACTCCAAACTATTGCCAAGGACCTAAGAAAAAAGAATGGTTGAGATGCAGTGATGCTATACATATGTATATGCTTTTATATGTACAGATGCCGATACCAATCCTGGGGGTAGTACAATAACTCTCATCTAACCTTTAATTGTTCTGAATCTTTTAATGCATTTTTCCAATTTATTATATAATCCCAAAACAAAAAGTTCTTGAAAAAATTAGATTGAGATATTATGTTTAAAAAAATGTAGGCACAACAGATGAATTAAATAATTTCCCAAAAAAAAAATTCTTTAGAAAAAATGAAATCAATGATCTAAACTGTAATGAATTAATGAATATGGTTCACATAGACACCCCCTCTCTCTATGAACCTTTTAATTCTGGGGCCCATGATTCACATGGGATTTTACATTTTGCTTAATGAATATAAATGCACAGGTTGATATCAATCCATTCATGCAAACAGGAAGAGGAGCATTTCAAATTATAGTACAAGCTAATGTACAGTAGTGCAGGCAGATATCTATGAAGAGGAGTGTGAAATGGGGTGGAATTCTATAAAGTTGTACTTCTATCTACCTCACTGTCAGTATGATTCCATCAAAATTATTAATGCTATCAACTCTTCACCTAAATTCAAAATCTTTCAACAGAAAAATTTCCAAGAGAGATGTGTCCAGCATGGAATATAATAGTCTACAGTAAATATATTTTGCAACAAATACTTTACTTTTCTAGCTTTTGCTTAAGAATTGTTATAAATTCAGGACTTACTTTACAATGACAATTCAGGATTTACTTCCACTGCACTACTGTAGGCTTTTGGCAGGGCATATATTAGACACTTTTAAAATGGGCAAAACTGCAAACACTATGTCTGACCTTTTGTAATATTCATCTTAGGTGAGACACAAATTAATTCTTTCTAAAACTTTCTCACATACAATTCTAGCTGTAAGTTATGGCACAACTTTACCCAACTCTCTGTACATTTCTATGGGTAAGAAAGATGTATTGGCCAAACTGTAGAATAATCAGGTAAATAATTTGAACCACATCTTTTTACATAACAAATAGTGACAAGCAGAATGTTTTTTCTTTTCTGTTGACCTACTTTCCACAGTAGAAGACATATTCTTCATGTGGTTTTGCACGGGGTTCTCGAACTATGACCTTTTCCATGAACCAGCCTTCACCTATAAAGTAAACAAATATTTAATTAGCATTGAAAGCAAAAGAAGCATGGATTGACATATATGTTGCTGTATAAAAAAGCACCCTATTTACCCCCCCAAAACCCCCACCCCTGAAATGTGTCTACAGGACACGGATGCCCTTGCCCCTTTTGCTTGAATGAGTGCTGCAAAAAGAAAAGATAAATAACATTGGCAGAATGTATGCACGGTACATGTGAATATGCAAAAGAACACTTACAATGGATAAAAAAAGAAATGGGCAAACCTCTAGAAAATCATTGGAGCATGACAACAGAACATATTTAGCTGATGTTAATAATATCTGCCAAGTTTCAGGACAATTCATCAGAAGCTGTGGGACTATTTGCACACACAAGAATTATCACATACAGTACATACTTTTAACACCAAAGGGGCATAACTCTGAAAAACAGGTCAAAACACAATTGCAGAATGATATGCATGTGTTGATCTCATATCCATTATGTCAGCCAAGTTTCAAGTCAATACATTAAAAGCTGTGGGACTTGTTGCACAGACAAAAATTATCATATACAACAGGGGTCCCCAACCTTTTGTGCCTACGGGCACGTTTGTGAGCTTATGAGAGAGTGGCCGGCATATACCAATTAACTTGACCCATTTTTAAAAATTTTTATTATTCATTTTAACCTCTTCCGCAGGCACAAAAAAAACCCCCTTGGCAGGTGCCATGGCGCCTGCGGGCACCGCGTTGGGGACCACCGATATACAATGTATATATTTTACACCAAAAAGGGGAATAGCTATAAAATCAATGCATCAGTGTGATGAAAGAATATGTACATGTTTGTTCCACGTCGATAATATCTTCCAAGTTTTAGTGCGATTCATCAAAAGCTAAGGATGATAAGTATTGTCCCTGTTTTGTTCTTTAGCCAAGAGGCCTTAGCAATTAGAGTTAGAATTTTAACAATATTTATAAGTGATTCAGCATGAATAAAGATTACACGCTTAAAGAAAGGAACCTTCCATCCCTTCAGAAAGAGACTGAGGTAATGAAAGTAAATGTTTTGGTTTGAGAGGATGATAAATATTGTCCCTGTTTGACTTTTGACCCCAACCTCAATAGGGTTCTTCCTTATCCCAAGTGCAAGCCATCCACAAAGTTTGGTAACTATAGATGGTGGAAAACTTGAATTATTGTGCAGAAACCATTTGTTTTCTTTCAATCACAGTGACCCTGACATTTGAACTTTAGAACCAGAATCAATAGGGTTCTTCATTATCCCAAATGCAAGCCATTCATAAAGTTCAGTAACTATAGATGGTGGAAAACGTGAGTTATTGTGCAGAGACCATTTTTCTTCTTTCAGTCACAGTGACCTTGACCTTTGAGCTTTTGACCCAAGATTGATAGGGTTCTTTCTTACCCCAAGTTCAAGCCATCCACAAAGTTTGGTAACTCTAAATATTGGACAACTCGAGTTATTGTGCGGAAACAAAATTGTTAACAGACAGATAGACAACAGACAGATCGAAAACATCATAACATAATACACTCTGCCGTATGGCAGGTGTATAAAAATAACTAATTCAAAAATGTTTCAGTTAAAGATGAAAAATCTGAAAATCTGAAACGAAATCTAACTTATGCAGCTTTTATGGAAAATTTTGAAAGAATTAAAACATGAATAAATTAGGGCAGCTATATATGTCACTTTACATTGTAATGAGATTACATATCATAAAGTCTTGGTTATGCAATGTTGTCATGACATTAACACAATTATGTGACCAAAGTAGTTCACAATGACCATGATTTCCATCCAAATTCTTTCATCAGTATATGACAGAGAATACTGAAGAGGGGGGTGGGGGTGCATTTTAACTGGGCACCTATAATAACACTAACCAGGGCCAGTGCCATCATGGCCAATGATTATCCTTCTCAGACGTCCAAGAGTCACTGCTTCCAAAGTAAAGTGGTCCACCTGGATTTAAAAAATAAAATTATTAAATATACTTGCTGCTGTCATTAATAATACAGTACTTTAGCAAAATTAAATGTTTACAAATTCATTATATGCAGAATATATGTCCCATGAAATTTTACAGTACTAATTCTAGTAGAAACTATTAGAATACAAATATTATGTCAGTAATGATTGATGACTCATCATATTTTTCCTCTCCCTTTCAATGAAAACCTGGTTAAGATTTCAGTGTATTTAATCTTCACTTACAACAATTACATGTAATTCAACTACACTTACCATTTGACCTTTGCCAAGTGACATGAGACTTGGCAACCCAAATATATATATTTTTTTCTGTTAAGGTTGCCACTTTTATAAAATGAATACTTACTGTACAGCTCTAAATGACATGATCATTACATTATGATATCATTGATATGATGTCACTTGCTACCTAAATGTATTGTATCACTATAAACTCGGGGATAGATTAGACGTAAAATGATGTGGTTGCGACTTTTGTCTCTTATCAAATAATGAAAAAAAATGCTTAAACAATTTTAATATTTTTCAATAAAAGTCCTGTGAAAGATAAATGAGACCTTGGGAAATCTTTAGCAATTTATGACCTGCCATAAATTGGTCATGCAATTTTTGCTGCAGAAAACCAATGTGATCTCAATAAATGTGTTGTACTGAAATAATTCATTCACCAACATAAACTTTTTTTGTGTATTTGATAAGAGGAGTCTATGATCTTCAACCTATGCAAAGTTTTGATGAATTTTTAAATATTTATTCAGTTATTATTTTATGGACAATTAGTGACAAACTACTTTTTCGCATACTTTTGTATGTCATGACCCTTACCGGAAGATAGATATTCAACAAAGAACAGCACAAGAAAATGCACACCAATCTATACATTTTGAAGTGATTTTAGCTTGCATAAACTTTTAGCTCTCATATTTTCTGTATGTCTTCAGACAGTTATGGATACCAAAATTTGTTTACCAAAATAATTTTGTCATGCCTTGTGATTTTCAGACATTGTTTTTAAAAAAATGTATTTATGCACTTATGTGTTTGGACACAATATTATTTAAGCACTTTATGCACAATTATAGTTCTACAATAATAAGGCCAGAGAGACATGTTAATACTATTTTAGAAAGAGAAGGAAGGGCTTGCTTATCACTGGAAATAGCCTCAACAAGTTACATGTATGATTCAAATTGTCAAAAATTGGGAGAACCACACTTCATTATGCATTAGGTTACTGATACTGATATAATAAATAACATTTTAAAAGTATATTACTCACCAGAAGAGAAAAATATCGCAATTGTAAGTAGAGAAATGGTGACATTCGCTCATGTAAATATACCCCCGCCTCTCCTGCATCCCACCCTATCACATGATGGATATGAATCCATAGTAAAAAAAAGCGCATAACTCTTCTGAACACAGTGTGAGTACAATGATTGTCAACATGCATATTTTCAGATGATGACCATAATATGTACTAAATTTCACAGCCATCCAGTAACAACTTCAAGAGCAGCTGTATTCACAAAATGATGTCATACATTGCATCCATAAATTGCGGGAGTAAAGTGATTTGTTGATATGCTTCATCTGTAGGTGATGATCATAATATTTACCAAGTTTCATGACAATCCATCAAAAACTGCATTAGGCCACAAGAAAAAAAAGGCAATAACTCTAGCAAAAATCGCAGGAACAAAGTGATTTGTCTGCATATGCATCTTCAGGTGGTGAACATAATATTTACCAAGTTTCATGGCTATCCATCAAAAACTGCAGCACTAGTGCACTAACGAGATTGTGTCATAATTAAGTTAGAAGACAATAGCGGCAATAACTCTAACAAAAATTGCAGGAGCCAAGTGATTTGTCGATATGTACATCTTCAGGTGATGACAATAATATTTACCAAGTTTCATGTCAATCCATCAAAAACTGTAGGATTACCATAATCACGGTAAGTCTTGGGACACTCTTAATTATTTTAAAAAGTAATTTTTTTATGACCTATTAAAGTTGGGACACAAAATTATAGCAATTTTTTCATGTACTATAAGTCTTGGGACACCTTAGACATTTTTGTTCTACTAATCAATTGATGTATTTTATTGATTGTAACGACATTTTAAAAAACGAAAAAATGATTTTGTGGTTGTCAAGGGACTATCATTATGGATAATTACATGGAAATGTTATAAATTAATATAATTTGTTTTAAAAGTCAATAAGCCAATAAATATATTTAATTTTCCTCTGTTTTATTATCATTTCTACCTAATTCAAGCATGTATAATTTTATCGGACAATGACAAGAATAGAGTATTAGGGCCTAGCAGGATATTGTACCCATATATAACTTCTCCCTTTTGTGCTCTAGTTCTCAGTTTATGAGTTATTGCATTAAAATTGTCAAAAGTCACCAGTAATTACACTGTTTTGCCTTGAAAATGTAAATACCTAACACATTAAAATGTAGTACCAGTATGACAACAACGAAAATAGTGTTTGATTCAATGCTCGCATTTAGTGAGCTTGTTTACATCATGATGTCACTGTATGTACATTGAAGATTTTAACTTGCACTAAATGAAGTACATTCCTTAGTTTCGAATCATAGGCACCACTGCACTAAACTTCATCAATATCTCTAAAATACAATAAAGAAGTTTCAGAAATAATACTTTGAAAATAATTGTAATACCGCAAAAACTCTGAGGTAGTTTGCTTTGATGTAAGCAACCTTAAATAAGTACCTATCTACTCGGCTGTGGTAATCGTGCTAATATTATGGAGTAAAAGGCAATTACACATCAAAGAATTATACCAGTGATGGATTCTAAGTCAGTGCATGATAAAGAATTTAAAAGAAAAAAAAACTGGTTAGCACCACACATCCCTTAAGAAATTCACCAATCAATCTAATATCAGTTTTGGGGGTCAATTAATTTATTACTGCTATTATGCATGGCTTCTTGTCCTTCCCAATCCACTTTAGATTTTAAAACAGTTAATTGGCATGGACTAATGTTGTAGAACAAATGGGTACCGGCATTACCGCCATACAAAATTCCCTCTTTACCCAAGCCAGTTTCAGGGTTTAAACAATTAACTGGCCTAGATTGCTGTCAGAAGACAAAGACAAATCTGCCAATGATAAACAAAAGGAAATGCCAAAACAATCAACTGGCCAAAAACAAAAGTGGAATGAATAATGTGTGGAAAATTATGATTTTGTGTTAAGCCTAAACACAAAACCAAAATGGATTGATGATGATCTTTAAAATCGATCTATATTCCGAATTTTAACATATATTATGATCATTCTTTAATGAATATATGAGTTATGTGAATAAATGCTGGTTATATGCCTTATAAAATTAAACGCGTGTCTTTTCATATAGATTACATCACTTTGTAGGATTGCTTATATCACTGAAATAAGATAACTCTTGATCGCGTGGATCAAAGGAAAAAAAATAGCAATGGACATCTAGCTAAAATGTGATCTGGAAGAATGTGATTTGGTAAAAACGATGAATGAAGCAAAATCTGCATCTATTAATTTTGGAAATAAACAAAGATATAAGTGACGCTATGCACAATTTGTACTGTGTAAGTTCTGTACACTATACAGTACAAGTCTCCCGGTAAACCCTAAGTGGCCCGTGAATTATGAAGTCTACTGTATATTTACCTTTATTTTATTTCATGTTGGGGAAATCAGAAAATATACACATGCAAAATAATAACATAAAAACAATCATAGTAGTTTATAACACTTTATTGATGTGGTAACTGAACAAGAGCCGGTCACGGCTGTGTGACACATGGCGATCTTGCCAATTATTGTCATACATTTTTTGTGTCTATAAGTGTTGGGACACCAACAATGATATATTTTTTATGTGCATATAAGTCTTGGGACATGAAAAAAAATAATTAGTTTTTCATGTCACAAGACTTACTGTGATTATGGTATCTGCATTCACGACAATGTGTCATACACTGCTACAAGATAAAAAGGGTAATAACTCTAACAAAAATGACACACGCAAAGTAATTTGTAAATATGTGCATCTTCAGGTGATGAACATACCATTTATCAAGTTTCATGTCAATCTATCAAAAACTGGGGGACTGGCTGTGTTCACAAGTGCAGGATGTAAGGATGGATGGACAAATGGATTACTATATACCCCAATACCAAGTTTTGGTACCAGACCACACAAACTGGGACTGGTTCATTGGTTTTGGTTTTGTAACATTAAGGACTGACCTTCTGCTCTCCCACCTAGTAATTAAATACACTACTGCTTTAACTATCTGGAAAATTACAATGAAGATTCATCCTATCATACCTATTTTCATCTTATTTTTATTAAATGATCTATTTGAGTTATATTTATGCAAATTTTCATGGGCGATAGATGATGGTAAGACAATAAAACAAAAGCAAATTCCTTTGCTTCACATGTAAAGTTGTTTTTCTCAATATGCTGGCATTTTCTTGTGACTGAAATTTGGTCCATTTGTATTTGTTTTTGAACATTGAATAAAATTTGTATGCATGTTTTGGGACAGAAAAAAAACTTTCTCACAGTCCAAAAACATACAGAATACAGTAAAGAAAAATATCAATTTTTCAAGATATTAAATACTAAGTCTTTAACATTTCATGAGTGATCATCTTTAAAAAAAAAACATTAGTGAAAATAGAATGTCTTGCATGATTTAATGCTCTATATATGGCCTTCAAAACACTCTGATAAAGATATTAACATTGCTAACAATAATGTTGCCAACATTGCTAACAATAATGTTGCCAACATTGCTAACAATAATGTTGCCACCTCCATACTGTATTTGAGTGATACCTCTTGTCTTACTATCTGCTAAAGCTGAGAATATAAACAGAAGTTCAAAGAATGGCCATAAAAGTGATATTTGCATTGAGCCACTCACCTGACCCTTTCTGAAATAAATTCAAAGAAAGGCCATAAAACTAATATTTGGATTGAGCAACTCACCTGACCCTTTCTGAAATAAATTCAAAAGACAGGCCATAAAACTGATATTTGGATTGAGCCACTCACCTGACCCATTCTGAAATAAATTCAAAGAAAGGCCATAAAACTGATGTTTGGATTGAGCAACCCACCTGACCCTTTCTGAAATAAATTCAAAAGAAAGGCCATAAAACTGATATTTGGATTGAACCACTCACCTGACCCTTTCTGAAATAAATTCAAAAGAAAGGCCATAAAACTAATATTTGGATTGAGCAACTCACCTGACCCTTTCTGAAATAAATTCAAAAGAAAGGCCATAAAACTGATATTTGGATTGAGCCACTCACCTGACCCTTTCTGAAATAAATTCAAAGAAAGGCCATAAACTAATCTTTGGATTGAGCCACTCACCTGACCCTTTCTGAAATAAATGCCCTTGTTCTCTGTGTACAGTTGTCGTACTCCTGAATCTCCACGGTCTCCATAAATTGTGATGTAAACATTGGCATCTGTACCACCTCCCCATACATCCCCTGTATGCACTTCAATCTCATATTTCATGACTGGAACAGAAATATAAAGGCATAGCTTTATATTCTCAATAATTTTGTACATGAACTGTACATATATGTCAAATATTCAGGCCATAAATAACCCAAGATAAATTTAATGTAAAACTGGTAAATATCGCACACAGTAAAACACAGAAATCACGTTGTTTGATACATTAAACATGGCAAGGAATGAGACAGAATACACAAATAAAATTATCAAACTGATTATCACCACAGACTCTGTATTTTTTTGTTTAATGTCTATAATTTATAATAATACAACCACTATTACTATGACCACCACTACTACTTCTACTAAAACTAAATTTCATCTCAAGAATGCAACTCAGTCGCAAATAACTAGTCTGCCCTGAGGCCTTAAAAGAATCAATGCATAAAGCCTGTACATGACAATTCTTTCAACATGAAATAATATGTATTTAAATGGTAATATACAGCAACATGTTCTAAGAAAAGAAACTGACATTCTTAACATATCAGTTTCTTCTCATTGTACACATGCACATGCACTCATATACACACATGTGCACAAATTTGTGCATACAAAGAACAAATATGTGCACTTTCAGGTCTCACCTACAACACCACTGCAGATCTAGTAACACATGACTAACAATGCTTGTGACCTAGACTTCTGAACCTTCAACCACTCCATTCCTATGCCAATATATGAAAAATCTGATAACAATTTATATGGAAACAGAAGATACAGTCCCTTCATATACCCCAAAAAATTAAACAATATTCACCATGTGAACTTGACCTTTAATGCCTGGGTCTATCATCCCCAAGGATGTTTTATGTATGCTTGTGAATCTGGTTAAGTCAAATGCCAATCTATAGACATAACTTTTTTTGCCCCAAAATATAAAAACTGATCTCTGTAACCATGACCCTTGACCTCTTGACCTCCACACAAGTAGCGATATTTATATCCCATGGTAAACATTTTTACTTTGCCTGATGTTAATTGATTCATGGCAATAATAGATAGTACTGCCAGATCCCAAAACTTTTCTCTTTGACCAAACACCTAAAATAATGTAATTGTTCCCTATGACCTTGACCTTCAAGCTCCTTCCCATCAATCTCTAGGGATATTCCTTTCCATCTGATGCTTTTTTTGTGCAATGTCTGATGATAAGCCCCCGATTAAAACAGGAGATACTGCCCTTTAAAAAAACTGTAACCATTCAATGTTGGCAAAACAAAAATGATGAATACACAAGGTAGGAACTTAATTACAATAAGGTCTACTTTTGCAGATAATATTCAAATAACTTAGCTTTAAAGTTATGTATATTGGTCTCAATCTAATATTCACAGAGAGTTCATTCCAAAATAATAAACAGATAATGATGCAATATGATGTAAGACTATAAATCTATTGATGCCTCAAAAAAAGAAGCTGTATTTATACTAGGCTTCATGTTAGGGAGAAGTGACTGAGAAAACTGACCTAAATCTGTTGTAAATATACATATTGGTGCAATTGTAGATACTCTATGTATTCCTTTCAGTGTCTCTCCACCCATTTTTATTAAAATTTACCAATTGTGGGACCCAATTCTTATGTTTTTAGAAAATGGCTAACTTTTTTTACAATTGTGTCCAAGGTTGAATTCATGACTTACCAGGCAGTACAGCCTCCCCTCTGCGTACAGCGGGAAGTTCCCTGCAAATCTCTTGATCATCTTCATCCCGGGCCAGCCATCTCTTACATGGGAACACTAACTCCTCATCAGTGTCCATGTCCCTCATTCTCACCTAAAATATACTGCCATTATTAAAATAAAATTCAGAAAATGTATACCCTACACAGAAACTTTCTTTAAGAACAGAACTTGCATTCTTGAAGTGTTCATCTTGTCTTGGTTCCCTAATTAAAAATCTCTTAACAAGTTACAAAATGCAACTTTTAAAACATTTTTAAAATATTTTCTTTGATCGAGACCCCTTGATACTGCAACTAGGACCTTCATTCTTTAATCTGTAAGTCAAGAGGTGCCACAGTTCTAAAAATTATGGGATACATTGCTTCAAGATCATTGGAACCTCATTACTGTATTAAATGTCCATATACTCTTACATTACTTTTCTGTCAGTTTTTGTTGAAAACGTAATAAGATTTTATTATGAGGTACATTCAAGTGATATATATTTCAACTTGTTATATACTTTAAACATAGTCCCATTCATTTTGCATTACCGTCTAAACTTGCTTATAAGTCAGGTCCAACTGTAAACCTACTTAGACCCAGATCTGCCATCGCTGAATGCACTGGCAGATCTGGGTCTATGCAGTTTATTAAAAGTAATCAGTATAACAAACAACACAGACCCTGATCTGCCAGCACATTATGCGATGGCAGATCAAGGTCTATGTTGTTTCCAGTCAGAACAGACTTATAAGTGAATATACATGGTAAGTGTAACTATTAAATATATTCCCATATTGAATGTATATAAGGTCATATTGTAGTCAAACTTTTGCACACACCATTGGTAAACATGTGACATAGGATTATTTTAGTTTACAGAAAACATAACATCTGAAGATGCTGCTTGCAGTGTTATCAAAATCACAATATTTTTGATTTTATTGAAATTATCAATGTGATTCCTATATTGGCAGTATTGTGACCAATGAATGTGGATAACAGAGAGGGCAGTGGTTATTAACTGTGTAACAATCTCGGTTTCAATTTCACTGATAAGAAAATGAAATCACAAAAATCGGTTGAACTGTTAATCGAAAGGCTAGAGACATATTTTGTGAAAACAAGAGTTGATTTTGTATCACAAAACCACATATCCCATTCTTGAAAGCATTAGAAAATGTACAAAATAATGACAATGTATATTACTTACAGAAGTGTAGATGCTTCGACAAATAGAGAAAGTACTAGTATTGTTGCTGCCATGAAAACTTTACTGGCAGTGCAATGCAAGCAATAGCTCCATTTATGTCAACACTATTATATGATGTCACAAGGAAGTAATCATGAATGGGATTTATTAATTGCAAATATACGATGGTGAGGTGTTTTAAATTCATTCATGTAGAGATGAAAAAATTAGTTTTTAAGCTATAATATTGTGTTTCAATTATAATTACAATGATGATGTACAAAATAAGGTTTATATCTGTTTTTCATTTAAAATATATAATAAATAAGTTTTTGAATTAGTACTTAAAAATATTTGTGTGGACTGAATTGTTTTGGTGGGTCGATTCACAAGCTCAATGGTCACAGCCAAAAGAAATGTCAATAACCCACACATATAGCTAGAACCTGAAATTTTAAGACAGGCAGACAAAATCTGTTGTCTATAAAAAAAAAACTTGGATACAAATCCAAAATCCATTTCACCATTTATTATTGTCATTGTTTGATATCTTGAGATTATTTTCACATGTACCATGTTGATAAAATAAAAACCTGATAAAAGGGGAAGCACACAACTTGTCCAAACATGTTTTCTTTCTAAAATATTTTTATACATGCAAGAATTTATTTCTCCAATCTGTTGGGTTCTGACTTACATCTGTATGGAGCTGTCTGACTTTCAGTGCAAGCATTATTAAACAGGCACAAAACAGTGTTCTGCTAAACTCAGTGTCTTACCTGCATCTGTGTGTTCGTTCGTTCGTTTGATTAACGACGTGTGCGGCCATTAGGCCATTTACGTCGAATCTGTGTGTTGATGCATTTCCAGTATATATACCTCTATCAAAGATTATACTGACATTCACTTCCATGCAATTTTGAGCAAACTGCTGTAATCCCGAGTGCAGTAATTAGGTTGATAAGGTTAATTATTCACTGTTATGATGGCCCAGGTGGTTTTTGAATTAAATGAACAAGGGGATAGCAGATATGTACTCTCAGATATGGTCTCAATTGACCTGAAAACATCTATCCTTAAGACAATTCATGCAAAGCAGATTTATCTCCACACATGACAAAGTGTCACTTTGGACAGATATGATGAAAATGAGCTTTGAGAAAGCAGGACTTATCTACTGATTGTTTTTATAGCAATTAGTCATATGTATAAAACATTTAGTAATAACAATGTGCTCCTGTGTTATATTTGCTCAATGGACAAGTGAACTAAGGGTAATCAACAGAATAAACAATACAGTGAAAACCATTTTTTTTTAAAATCATGAAATGACTCAAGTTTAATCAGACACTGTAATTGCTTTCACATCTATTCAGTATGGAATAGTGTCTAACCAGAATAATACAGTGCTTTTGTGATCCATACATTATGTTGGATATTTTCATGCGCACTTAAAAATGGCACAAACTGTTAATGACACTTGAACTTTACTGCTGTCATGTTTCTTTGATACATTTATTACTTAAGCATCAGTCATTATATTAGTACAGAGCTTTCAAGTTCATGAAATTCTACATGCAAATTAAATCGTAAACAACAAGTTTTCATTGTTCCTCATCTTTCATAAACATAACATGATATATATTTCTCAGCATTATAAATACCATTGGTATTCAAAGAAATAAATCAGTCATATTTCATTGTGACTTTAAATTTGTGATCTAGCTTATCTACAAAAACCACACAAATTGGTGCCCCTCAAATAATACAGAATGACACAGTGCCCATGTATAAAGTCAACAATTCTGGACCTATTGGGAGTGAACATTATAACAGATTTTCTATACATACCTCATCACAAAGCCAGCCTGGGAAATCCCCAGAATTGTCATGTGCAATCCGGATCTTGTATGCCTCACCCACATTTCCTACTGATACCTGGAAAAAGAAATTATTAGTTCTCATGTTAAAACATAAAAGTAAGATATATTTTCCAAACTGTTCAAAATCTTGGTCTGTTTATGCTTTTTTGAGACATATGAATCAGTCAAGAAATCATATTTAGTAAAAAATTACAATGTGATAAAATTTTACCTCCAAGTTTGTAGTACCGGTTGATCACAATGATCCCTCAACAGAACTGCCTCTCCAAGGATTCAATGGGGACTCACAGGAATTAGTTGGTTTCGTTTTTTTATACTGATGGCCTAAGAGGGGACTCTCGTGGGGTGGCTGATTTGTAAAAGCGGGGAGGAAGTCAATCAAAATCATTAAATGATATAAGGAAGGAAATTTTGTAAGGGTGGTGAAAACTAGCCATCCCCCTTTTAATTCCCATAAATGGTCAATTCAGCAGTGTTTGAATTCAAGATTGCTACATAGGAATAACATATATTTTAGATATTACATAATTTGTCCAATAATATTACATAATTTGTCCAATAAAATACATATATATACCATGTATTTACCATTATATCTTTTATTCATTTAATTCACTATTATTTTTCTCCTATGTAATTTGTCCACTTACCAAGATACATTATATATCATATTTGTTGTTGTATAAGCCTGTACTTTTGTCTCTGCCATTCAACTTATACTCCACTTCGACTAATACAGCCACTAATGTTCTGCCATAACATTTGTACATAAAAATGATGTAAATGAATGGTTCAATATACAGTACAATATGACTGTAAAAAAAATGATGTACCATATATACTCGGGTATAATACAGAACCAACTGCAAACTGCACAGACCCAGATCTGCCATCGCATAATGCACAGGCATATCAGGGTCTATGTTGTTTGCATTTGGACCTGGCTTATATGCGAGTACATACGGTAAATGAATGGTTCAATTTTATTTAGAAGACTGTGATTATGTCCATAGTTACAAAAATACATGTAACAAATGTATTAGCTTTGAACTTTAATTAACACCATCAATGTACCTCAAGTACAACAAAGACTTTAATTAACACTATCAATGTACCTCAAGTACAACAAAGACTTTATTTAACACCATCAATGTACCTCAAGTACAACAAAGACTTTATTTAACACCATCAATGTACCTCAAGTACAACAAAGACTTTATTTAACACCATCAATGTACCTCAAGTACAACAAAGACTTTATTTAACACCATCAATGTACCTCAAGTACAACAAAGACTTTAATTAACACCATCAATGTACCTCGAGTACAATAAAGACTTTATTTAACACCATCAATGTACCTCAAGTACAACAAAGACTTTATTTAACACCATCAATGTACCTCAAGTACAATAAAAACTTTATTTAACACCATCAATGTACCTCAAGTACAACAAAGACTTTAACACCATCAATGTACCTCAAGTACAGCAAAGACTTTAATTAACACCATCAATGTACCTCAAGTACAACAAAGACTTTATTTAACACCATCAATGTACCTCAAGTACAACAAAGACTTTATTTAACACCATGTACCTCAAGTACAACAAAGACTCTATTTAACACCATCAATGTACCTCAAGTACAACAAAGACTTTAATTAACACCATCAATGTACCTCAAGTACAACAAAGACTTTATTTAACACCATCAATGTACCTCAAGTACAGCAAAGACTTTATTTAGCACCATCAATGTACCTCAAGTACAGCAAAGACTTTATTTAACACCATCAATGTACCTCAAGTACAACAAAGACTTTAATTAACACCATCAATGTACCTGAAGTATGACAAAGACTTTTACTATTTACTGGATCGGACATGAAAATGGTTTGGTGGGTGGTGTCATCTAGACATTGATTATTAATAGAAGGAACTTTGTCAATTTAATACTCCATATATGGTTCCGCTTTACAGTTATTATGTACCTCTGAAAGAGGGACAGGTATAAGGTGAGGTTGTTTGCATTGGCAACATGCATAATAGAGAGAATGTTGGCATACCTCTATGCTACTTTCATGTACTGTGACTGAAATTTATTTACAAGTGGTAATTATGGAAATCATGCACTATCTAAAGCATACTGCTGATCAAAATGGCTGCTCACATGTGCTGAAAAATGAGCTTGAACTAGCCCAAGGTACCGGTACATTTTACTTT
Source organism: Margaritifera margaritifera (assembly GCA_029931535.1). Classification (NCBI taxonomy): domain Eukaryota; kingdom Metazoa; phylum Mollusca; class Bivalvia; order Unionida; family Margaritiferidae; genus Margaritifera; species Margaritifera margaritifera. Next base: position 1,104,088 of record JAQPZY010001106.1, read on the forward strand.
AGCCGGTATTAAAATAGGGAAAATTAATTTTGCCAGAGTTGGCAATACCAGCTTCTGAAAGTGCAATAAATGAATTATAAAATACATAACAAGTCAAGTTATTGGCTAGTATTCTTCCAATTTACCTTTGAAGTCCAGGAAGTGAAAATAACCAAGCGGAGCTAGCAGCCTTTTCATAGGTGCACATTTGAAATAAGGCCAAGCTGTATACTCACCAACCCAAATTATACCCATCAATCATACACAAAAATAAAGGGAATTATAAGGTCTTTTAATAATACCTAAGATATACATGGTCTTTTTTAAATAACCAGGATTATCTGTGAGGAAAATCGGGGAAATTCTTTATCTTTACAAATAAGACCCTCTGCAAATTATGAAACTGTATAGCGGAACCTATAAGAATTAAGGAGTGGAAAATAAAATATAGACCCCTTCAACTTATACTCCACAATGACTTATTACTCCAAAAACTATGGTATAATTGTATATTGTTAAAAGTCAGGTACCAGGTAATGTTGCTTAATGCTCGTACAGATAAAAAGATACTTCTCTGAACTCACATTAAACTCATCTATATGTCCTGCCTGAAAGTGTTGCCCATCTCCTTGTCCCAGAGTTATGGGCCCTGAGTTGCCCTTGCTGCCATACACTGTCATGGTGACCTGGGCTCTGGTGCTAGCAGATGGCATAGCATTTGTCTGCACCCATACTTTCCAGCGTCCCTCTACAGAGAAAATATAGGTCTTAAAAATTCATTGCATTTGCTTACATTATGAATGCCTAAATTATACATTAAACTTGATGTTAATGAGACACCTAGTGAGTAGCTTTGGAACTTTACATATCTTGCAGACTACCCACTGAATAAATAGCAAAAGTTACAAGTCAAATTTATCATGATAATTGATTTTTTTCCAACAAATAACAGACATTCTGAAAGTCCATAGAAAAACTAATTGAGGATTTTGGACACAAGGAAATCTTAGCTATAATGGCCTAAATTCAAAATCATGATGTCAGTAGAAAAATACTGATATTAGAAAAAACTTAAAAGATTTCAACTTTGTCAAAGATTAATTATGTGAATGCTTAACCTGTATTTTTTTTCTTCTAAATATATGGATATTATATAAATAAATGGATATATGGATTTGGGACATTATATTATTAGCACTATACTACTGTTTTTACAAACCAAGAAAGACGTCAAAGTGAAAACAATGTTTCCAAGATAATAATGAATCAGTATTTATGTATATTTACTTGTTTTTGCAAGCCTGTCCTTCCTGCTCTGTAGGCGACTCTGCAGATTCTCTACGTCTGACATTCTACTTCTTAGCCTTGAACCAGGTGTTTGGGAGTAGGTGAGTGACATTGGCTTGAATTCTTCTAATGGCGCTGCCACTAGTGCATCCGGGCCATCAATCAGTGCTTTGATACCAGTAATCTAATTGAAGTATACTTTTTACTTTTAAAAATGTTAAGCAAACACAGGATGACTCTTTTTTTCTCATCACGATAAATTTTATTGAAACTGGACAAAATTTCATAGTGCAACCAAGCTATGAACAAGAAAGTCGCCAATAGTTGCATGGCCTGAACGCAAATCATGATGTATATGTCACAGTGATGCGTGAAGTACTCCTCATAAAACAAGTACATACCAAGTCACGTGACTCTACCAAGGTACATGCAATAGTGTCTGAGAAAATGACCTAAATACAAACTCTAATCTCAGTATTGATGTTAGATGTGGAGACTTCAAGGCAGTCGTCATCAATCCATAAGCCTGAAATGCTATGCAACACGGTCAAAAATATTATGAACACTAAAACAAAAATACATGCACAGTAATTTAATGAAGTTTTCTATTTCATTTACTGCTGTGCAAATGTTTATACAGTCACAAAGCTATCTGTAGGATTCAAAGATGGAAGTCCATGGGAGTAGTGAGTTTATCTGAGCCAAAAGCTGTATCATGATATCACCAATTTTTAGGATATTATCGCAATAATATCACAATGTTGATACTATGTGAGACCAATTAAATTTGCCAATCAAAGTATGTTTCATTTGCCATTTTGACATATCTAACATCAACAAAACTTGATGAATTTATTATAAATAAATACCCAAAAGATTCTAAGAAAATACATTTTTAATTCAGAACAATTACATATGCCATATTAGTGACGAGTCATTTTCTACAAAGACACATGCATGGCCAAGTGTCAAGGTGAAGGTTATAGTTCACAGAAAATTTCATTTTTTTTTTTTTCTCACACTGACCACTTTTTATAGACTGTTACTATTTATATCTGACAAACATGTATGGATTGAAATGTACTCACTTTAAAGACACAGATGAGACTGTATCAGGCTCTGTATTACAATTGAAAATGAATTTACCTGTATCAGGAGGGTGGTGGGTTATTGAGATAAAGCTATTTAAAGGTTTTTCTATTTTTAGCAATACCCTATATCATAATTTGTCCTATAAAGATGGGTTATGGGAAAATATACCTTTAGTATTAAAATCTATTCCATTTACACGTTATGAAGAAAACAGAATAAATTAAAATTAAACACTAAGCACTTAAAGTCTACACTAAAGAACCTTAAGGCCAACACTGAAGCAAAATTTAGCACTTAGCACTTAAATTCTATAGTCAGCCAACATTTGGATATTTGAAATAAAAGGATTTGTTAATACATTGGGTTTTGCACAGATTATTAAGATAGTGTGTAGTGACAGGCAATTGGAGAGACAGTCTGGTTCTTTGTACAGCATTATGTATACTAAATCAAACAAGACTGATGAATGACCATTTGCTTGTTAAGTTAGATGTATAAAAGGTCGGGTATAAAAGGACAAGGAAGCATACTCCTAACTAAATTATATACTATTAAACCTATAATAAAACAATACTTGTGAATTATTTTATCAGAAATCTTTTAATGAAAAGCATTGCACATTTTTTTGAACAATTAAAATTTAATTTTTTCGTGCACAAACCATTTTTTTCTTTCAGTTATAGTAACCTTGACCTATGATCCTTCTGAACCCAAAATAAATAAGACTTCTTTCTTACCTCAAGTGCATGCCATCCACAAAGTTTGGTCCAGGTCTTTGATGTAGAACTAATGTTATTATGTAGAATTTCTTTTTAATTTTTCTTCTATCAGTAACAGTGACCTTACATTTTGACCTTGTGACCTTAAACTCAATAGACTTCTTCCTTACCCCAATTGCAAGTGATCTACAAAGTTTGGTCCAGGTATGTGATGTAGAACTAATGTCATTGTGCAGAAACCATTTTCTTCTTTCAGTCATAGTGACACTGACCTCTGATCTTTTGACTTATAGATCATTAGGCTTTTTCTTTACCCCATGTGCAAGCCATCCACAAAGTTTGGTCCACATCTGTGATGTAAAACTAGCATTATTGTGCAGAAGCATTCTTCTTTCAGTCACAGTTACCCTGACCTTTGACCTTTTGACCCCCAAATCGACAGGCTTCTTCCTTGCCCCTGGTGTAAGGCATGTACAAAGTTTGATCTAGGTTTGTGAAGTAGAACTAATGTTATTGTGTTCAAACCATTTTTCCTTTTCAAGTCACTTTGACCTCTTGACCCCTATATCGATAGAGTTCTTCCTTACCCCAAGTGCAAACCACCCACAAAGTTTACTAAATGTAGATGGTTGAGAACTTGAGTTATTGTGCAGAAACAAAATAGGCAACAGATGGATGGACAATATCATATAACATAATACACTCTGCCTTATTGTGGGCATATAAAAATCATCATGATGTGGGCAAAAAAATAATTTGTTAAAGTTTTTGATTTGTTCAAATTTTTAATGTTGCAGGCAAAAGAAAGCTTTATGCTGGGACTGAAAAAGCTATTTAAATGATGCAATGTATTCAGTGATTGATATTTGAGTTTGGCCAAAATATGTGTGGTTCTGGTTACACTGAAGAAAAAAAGTTGTTTTAAGTACAAATATTATTGTAAAAAAAATTCTGGACTGATTTCAATGAAGCATAAACGAGAAAACAAGCATCAATCACATCCTGAATTTATCTTCAATTATAGTTACATCCCTTTGATTGTTGACTTTTTTTATATTTCTGTTCCCAGATTTATTTATTTGATTTGTTCCAAAACTTTTGTAAGGTTGGCAGGAAAAAATAGGGTCAGTCGAGTAACCAGAACCATACATATTTTTTTATTTGGCCTTATCAATGTTTTACTTATTTTTGAGTTTTTAAATTCGTCAAATTTGAGAAAAAGGCTTTTTGTAATGCACTGAAAACCATTCTTATGGTTCATAAGGTGTAAGAGAGAAATATACAATACTTCCTCACAATATAAGTGGACTGTCTTATAGGTGGGGTCACTTTATATTGAGGTATTTTATACATAATACTGTTAAATAATGAAATGGGGTCCATGACCAACCCACCTTATATTGAGGTATTTTATACATAATACTGTTAAATAATGAAATGGGGTCCATGACCAACCCACCTTATATTGAGGCATACCTGTCAACTTGAACGGGAATCCCGTAATTTGTACAGTTTTGGGGGGGATTTTGCATTGTACGGCCGTACAGGCATTTTGTACGGTTTTTTAATATTTATAAAAAAAAAAAAAAATCGCAGCGATTTTCGCCAAGATCGGGATTTGACGGGGATTTTTATTTTCTTCATGAGATACAATGAGAACAGAACATGAATCGCTTGAACCAACTATCAGATTACCCGAAATATTGATGTCTTTCACATGCCGATTTGAGTTTTATTTCTTTATTTAAGCATGGAATTCTGCCCCATTACTGGTAGACTGCAAATCAGGTTATCAGTAGGCGTAGTACCGTATTTACGGCATGTTTTCGGAACATCAGAAAACGCAGCCAAACATGTATTAGAGCCACGATTGTATGTGTATTTTCCAAAAGAACCGCCATATTAGTAATCTATCAATCCACGGTTTAATCCTCTGCTAATCAGTGATCATTAAAATCTATCTACAAATGCACGCAAGCGTTATTATAGTGTAATTAAGATATGAATACAAACTAAATAAAAAGATTTTGGAATTATGATTCTGAAGATATTTATAAGAGAAACATTTTAGTATCGAGAGTAGAAATACATGTATGAATGCTAGTCTTAAAGTAACAAGAGTGAGAGGCTCCATATGGGGGTTTGTGTTGTTTGCAAGCCTAGGAAGGGTAAAAATAACAAGCAAGTTGCAATATACGAGTCAGCGTGATTAATATGTTGATATTTTTTAAATAAATGTGATCTATATGTTGTGGTTCTCTCTTCTGTTTTTTTTTTTTGTTTTTTTTTTCCCCACCTAGCCGAGGGTAACTTCAAAGTAAGCAGAGATTTGTCGACTCGAAACAATCGACCACTAAAAGATTGTTTTGATGCAAGTCGGCAAATTCAAGGTGTCTAGGTGATAATTGTTAATAACATAACTTGTGGGATTTCTTTCACAGGTGTGTTTGGAAATAAAAGGCAGCCATCTGGATGTCGTTAAAAGAGCATTCGATGTACCGAACATATAGCACCCACAATCAATATTTATCATCTACAAAGAGGTTTATTACCTGTATAACAATAACTATGTTTAACCTGTGGTACATAATGCCTCAGGGATAATGGGTTTGTTTTGTTTTTCATACCTGTCAACTTGTACGGGAATCCCGTCATTTGTACGGTTTTTTGGGGTCTGGTGTACAGGTTTTTGTCTCAGGAGGTTGACAGGTATGATTGAGGTATTTTATACATAATACTGTTAAATAATGAAATGGGATCCATGACCAACCCACCTTATATTGAGGTATTTTATACATAATATGGCTAAATAATGAAATGGGATCCATTAATACACCAACCTTATATTGAGGTATTTTATACATACAGTAATACTGTTAAATAATGAAATGGGATCCATTAATACACCCACCTTATATTGAGGTATTTTATACATACAGTAATACTTTTAAATAATGAAATGGGATCATGAACTACCAACCTCACACTGAGATATTGTATACATAATACTATTAAATAATGAAATGGGATCCATGAATACACCCACCTTATATTGAGTCACCTTATAGTGAGGGAGTTCTGCACCTCTATTAGCTTGTATATAACACATGCACAACTGCAAACATGCAGACCCAGATCTGACCTCACATAATGCATTGACACATCAGGGTCTACACTCGCTTTGGTCACCAGGCTCAATTCAGCTTTCATTGCCATATAATTCCAATGTATATGAATGGCTGTAAATGTGATTGGTTGTAAATGGTCACATGATACTAATCTGGATTCTTTTACACATTGGTAAATTCTGGGGACTACTTTCAGTTCCCAATCCCAATCCAGTTTCTAATGTATTTTCGGTCAAACTTTGTATTAACTCTTTACACCAACCACCCCCAATGCCTGTGACTTCACATGACATTTTGCAACCCCAGATAAAATCTCCAAAAAGAAGTTCAAACACTGTATTCATACAGTCTTTCCTATGCAATGGAAAGCCAAACCAAGGCCTGAGGAAAAAAACAAAGTGAAATAAAAATAAGGCACCCCAAATTTTGGGGTGCTATACGGTGCTGTAAGCATTTACTAAGATAAATATAAGTGAGAGAAGAAAACTAAAGATACAAATTTCACATCTTCAAGGTATTATACCAGTCTTGAAGAATGTTGTAAAATCAAGATAGTTGTATATTAGCCTAATATCATTTTTGCTGTCATGCACATTAAGACATCATAATCTTGATGATGTCAATGCTTTGCTGAGGGGATGGGATCAAAATGTATCCACTTGATGTAAACAAACCACAAAGGGATGATTTTTGAATGTTTCACCTTAACTAATATCTGCAAGTTCTCTATGCATATACAGCGCCGGGTAGACCCAGACACTGGTCTACACTACTTGCTCTACTATGCAATGGAAGAGCTGGGTCTACACTGTACACAGATAGTTGTGCCTTACACATGGGTGAATATATTATAATTCTCAACTATAGTATGCTTGAGATTAGCTAATACTGGTGTTTTTCCTCAAAAATTTCATCAAAATAGTATTTATGTTTGAGTAATAAACACAATATACATCAATCAAATAGGTTACCATTTTCTCTTCACAAAGTAAAAACATGTGGATGCAAAGTTGAGTGCTATTAAAACAGCATTTGACAGTCTCTATAAAATTTACATTGCTAATCGGCAGCCATTTTGCGGTATCACAGACTGGTTCTTTACTTCTCATTCACTTCACATGAAAAGTCAAAACTTGATTCCAGTTCAACACTATGTATGAAACCAGTCTAAGAAGAATCACACTACAAAAATGGCAAATAATTACCATTGTAAAATCTTGTAGAGACAATCAAACACTGCTTTAGTATCACTAAACTTAGCACTTATATGTTTTTACTTTGCGGATAGAAAATGGTAACCTACTATAAACAGTTTTTTAAGGTATTGAATGTCCCAGTAATAGCAAGTCTCTAAGTGCTGGTATATAAGTCGACATCAAGAAAGGACATAGATGATAACCTTTTTAACAACTGCTGGAAATATTAGACATTATTAAGATAAAAGTGTCAAATTAATCCATCCAGTCATTCGGAACTTACTTAGCAGGAAGGGAAAATTGAATTCTTGGTACAAAAGCTTCAATTGAACATGGCCAATAACTCTTATAATTATTGATGGGAAAAAAGTTTAAAAATCAAATTTGACTAAGCCATTATAATTATAAATCTCTGTACCGATCAATTAAAAATTGGGTATACATTAAGGCGGATAAATGAGATGCACTGACAAAAGGTAACATTTTGAACCTTTCCACAGTACAATGTATATGGTGAGCCATAAGGACAAGTGAATGAGAGGGTCATTGATTTTTTATAAATCTTAAGGTACAAAAAAAAATCTTTCATACACTGAAATGCATAAAATTTATCTAATTATTTCTGGAATTTCAAAAATCAAAGTTACATACACACCTGCCCTCTGAAACAGTAAATGCGGATATACACTGTTTGCCAAACTTAAGATTCTAACCATCATGAAATTTAAACCTGAATTGAAAAGCAATGTCCTGATTGTTATAATGTCAACCAAAATAATCTTTCTTACAAAAAGCTCTGAGATTATATGATATAATGTTAAGATGAAATTTTAGAATATATAAAAAAATTGCTATAAGTCTTTAATGTCGTAAGCCATGTAGGACTCAAATCACTTATTGTTAAATGGTATGAATAGCACACTCTTTATGGGGGAACAATGGATATAATATTTCTAGATTGGGCGACTGGCTAAATAAAATCAACATGAAATTTTTCTTTTTCAATTTTCCAAGACTTTGATCAGTGCTTTCAATGTCTCCATCAGAACAAAATTATCTTCTGCCTACCTGGTGCAAGAAAGTTGATTAAGGTAGCTTTTACTGTACCCTGCTTTTACAACATTAATCTTGACATAATGCCATGAAGCACACCATTTTGATTGTTCAAAAAGAATGCACTATCTTCAGTGAAAATAATACATGTGTTGTGTACTGAGCCATCTAGTGCACAAAATAGTCTTCTTTTACTTTTTTCTTCTCAAACATTAAGACTGAAATCAACATAAAATGAATTATAGGTCTGAGCCCTATGCAACTAGGTCTGAGCCCTATGCAACTAGGTCTGAGCCCTATGCAACTAGAGTTAAGAACTATTCACACTGAGTGCATCATAAATGGCCCCCACTCATCAAAATTTGCTCTGTAGGACCTTAAACAGAGGAACTTGTGATGGGAAACTAAAGTTAAGAGAATGGACAATCAGGGACATAACTCCTCTAAAACATGACGTGGAATTGTGAAAATCCAACTCATTCAAGCTCTCATCAATATAAAGGTGCATGATAAATCTGGAAATTCTACATTCCTTTTTAAAGTTATGCTGTGGAATGCAAAGAATGACAGGCAATCAGGGACCATAACTCTTTTAATGATAATGTGGAATGCTGCAAATAAAATTAATTCCAGATCTTATTAGCATAAGTACAACAATCATTGGTAAAATAATGCTGCAGAAACTAAAAACAGGAGGATGGGAAATCAGGGTGCATAATGCCTGAAAGTTATGTTGTGAAATGCTGGAATTCACTCAAAGTCTCATCAATATGAAGTCCCATACCAAATTTGATTGAAAACCAACAAACCATGACAAAGTTATGCTGCTGAAACCAATGTTAGATGGACATTCAATAAGTGGGGCATAAATCCTGTAAATGATGTCATGAAACACTGGAATTCAAACTTATTCAAGGTCTCATCAATATAAAACCCAAATTTGATTGAGATCCAACAAACCTTGTAAAAGTTATGCCGCTGAAACCAAAGTCAGGACCATGGGCAATCAAACTTTTGCAAATGATGACATGGAATGCTGGAAATTAAATCATTCAAGATCTCATTAATTTAATGCTACATATCAAATCTGATTGAAATCCACAAAACCTTGGAAAAGATATGCTGCAACAATCAAAGTTGGGAGGACTGGCAATTAGGTGGCATAACTCTTGTAAATGTAGTCTTGGAATACTGGAAAGTGAACTCATTCAAGGTCTTATCAATACAAAGCTCCTAACCAAATCAGGTTGAAATCCAACAAAACTTGGTAAAGTTATGCTGCAGAAACCAATGTCAGGAGGGCAGGCAATCTGGGAGCATAACTCCTGTAAACAATGTCTCTGAATGCTGGAAATTGAACCCATTCAAGTTTCTCATCAATGTAGAGATGCATGCAAAATTTGGTTAAAGTCCAATAATCACTGGGAAAGTTAAGCTGCAGAAATTAAATTTAGGGGTATAGGCTATAAGGGGACATAACTCCTTTAAATTATGACAGTGAAGGCTTGACATTAAAATTCTTTGGAGTTCTCATCAATATAAAGTTGCATACCAACTTTGGTTCAAATAAAAAAAAATCCCCTAAAGTTATCCAGTGGAAACCAAATTGTTGCTGGATGGATGGACAGCCAGATGGACAAATGAACATGATTACTATAGGCTTCTGCTGATTTCATCAAATGGAGTCCTAATAACATATGCTGCTGAAAATTAATCATTATCTGATTTTAAAAAATATATTACCTCATTACAGTGAATCCTTGAATTTCAAACTCTTGACCTCATAATTAATAACCTTCTTGCAACTAGATAAATTGGTAGACAAGCCCTTAACATAAGAACACTAGACCATACCTACATTCCGTGGGATCCACATCACAGGTAACGATGGAAAAAACTAAGTCTGTAATTATTTAATCAATTAACATGTTATATTTTTTGTGCAGCCTACAACCCATGCCAGTTAATATGAGACCACTCTCACCTTCATATGACCTTCGTAGTTAGGTAATTTGGTTAACTGTGTATTATACTGCAGATTATACACGCCTCAACAAGAAAAAAATATACTTTAAACAAAAACCTAAAATAAAATTTTTACATTCACTTCTCATACATTCAACTTACTGGTTTTCCATCAATTGTATAGAGCCGCTGGACTGCAAACCCAAACATACCACTTAAGTCATCAAGAATTTGTTCAAAAGTCTGTGCTGTCCTTCTGTTTAGCAAAAAGATGTGCTTATCTGTGGGGTCCCCATTTCTCATCACATGAAGTTTCTTGGGATGTTTTTCCATATATGCACGGGACAAATCATACTCAGGACGAGGTCTTCCTCTAATACCAGCACTTTTAAGATTTTCATTTTCACGTAACAACAAATTTAATCTCCTCTGTCCACTATCAGGACGACCAAGATGCCAGGCATGTCTTGCCACAACTTTAGAAAGATCCAACCCTCTAACTCGGCGTTTATATGTTGAACAGATATAACTCGCATCATCAGTGAGGTCTTCCAAATTAGTAATCTTGTTCCTTCCAGTCGGTGTGTATACAGAACGTACTCCAAATGGAAGCTGAGGCATCCGTCGTGAAAGATCCCTTAGCATAATGTCCAGTTTTCTATACTTTTTGGGATGGATCACAATTTTTATTGGTGGAAATTGATAGTTATCATCTTGATAGAAATTACAGGACTTGGAGTAAACTGGTGCTGTAAGTGAACTCCGAATTTCTTCTCTTTCTGGTGAATGACGTAAATTGACCATACTTTTGTGCTTTGGTTTTTTGTCTGTAGGAACCTTTGGTGCTCGAGGGAGCCTTGCTCCCTTTCCAGGAGGCAGAGGAGGCTTCCCTTTTGGTGAGGAAGTTTCATTGTCAGGGGCTTGCCGTTTACGGTCTTTTTTGGAACGTTCCGCCTTCCTCTTCCTATCTACAGTTGCCATAGTCATAAACTAATGCGACTTTGTCATGAAATCATTTTGTTGGATCTGAAAACAAAACTGTGTGAGAATTATTTATAGGCTTATAAGTAAGTTCTATATACACTGAAACCTGTCTTAGTGGTTGCCTCCATGTAAACAACACCAGTCTACAAACGATAACGTTGTTATTCTATTTTCTTAATTTCACATACCATATATACTTGTGTATAAGCCGGGTCTATGTAGTTTGCAGTTGGTATATCTGCTTATACGCAAGTATATATACAGTACATATTTAAATAGCAGACACCAATCTTCAAAGGCCAAAAAACTATACCTCTCACAGTTGGTTATCACATGGGCAAACAATGTGCATATACCAAGTTGGTGAGCTTCCAGTCAGCAGTATAGGATGAGATGGAGTTATGAACATATTGATGAATGTATGGACAGATTGATGGATTCTTGCTAAAGCAAGGGGATAATAATTATATAGCTGTTACAGAGATATACATGTATATTACTTATCTGATGAACCTCATTCAAGATGTATCCAATAGCTATGGGAGATAAATTGTAAAAATGTAGACAAGGCAGACAAACATTTTTACCTTAATAATATACTACATATTTATAGCAGATTTCCATATAATACAATACTCTCAGTACAGTACATGTATTCCAATTTTAGTATGCTTTCGTAATAAGCTACATTCCTGAAGTACAGACATGTTTCTCAGGATGAAAATCTTAAGGGTACATATATTGCATCACATACCTAATATTAAAGCCATGTGTTATGACTTTAAAGATAGCATTTTTATTGTATGTATCCGCATCATAATAATATCCTATTTTAAAATCATCAATTCATACATTAGGTGGGTTTCAGTCGCCAAATGGTACAACATGTCCTTACAAATAGAAAACTGAGGTACACCAGGTGTCTGAATCATATAGGGGGACATTTGTACAGAACATGCTGAAATCACCTTAGAGACTATTCAATTCCAGTATTCAACTTGCCCTCCATTACCTTCAAAAGATTCATTAAAAATTCATTCACTCATAAAATTTGCTCTGAATGAATTCTATCATGATCTCCATTGAAATCTATGAATATGGTGAAATACATATAAATATAATTTTTTTGTATGTATGAAAGTATGTAAGTCACATTGTGGCTAAAACTATTGATATCAATTTGTGATTTAAGGTTTGAATTCTATCTGGATAAAATTATCATTGACAAAGTTTAAAACTATTGATATCAATTTGTGATTTAAGGTTTGAATTCTATCTGGATAAAATTATCAGTGACAAAGTTTAACTTGCAAGATTTCAAACTTGTGATTCTTTCAATGCTATGGCATTTTTAAAGTTACTTATATGAAAATATTTCATGAATACATGCATTTCTTTTTTAAGTAACATTTACTGAAGTCCATTTTTTCTTCACAATCAACATGTGATCACAAATATTGTTTTTACTGGATAATAAAATAAGAAGAAGGTTCCTTGACAATTTTGCACAAACATATGTACAGCAAGCTGCTTCTAAAATGTCCACTCAGCAGCTTTTTTTATAAAAGCAGTTAGTTTCACCTTTATTTCATAGAAGCTTCACACAAAATTTCAATGTAATGGGGAACTTAAATTCTCTAAAGTTATAGGGGAGATGAAAATTTGTTGGATAATAGTTCAGATAACCAGAAACATGATATTATTATAATTATTGACCTTTGCTGAGGTGAATATGAAGTTTTATGAACTGGTAAACCTCATATTGACTGATGCAAAGCAGAGGTCAATGCTACTGTTCAAAAACTTTATATTCACTGAAACAAAGGTCTGTAATTATTTTATTGCATGATTTAGTGCCAAAGCTTGACATTTATATCTTGCTTCAGAATAGTGCAAAATGCCATTTCAACAGCATGACACCACAAAAAATGCATTAAAAGTCAATGATGTCACAACAGTGCAATATGACAAAATATCCTAAATTGCATGACATCATGTCAGCCAACCAAAAAGCATTTCTCAAAGGAAAAACATAATAAAATGAATTATAGTAGTTTGGGGACGTGAACCAAACATCTGGATGATAGGGATCTGGATAATTAAGGCTGCGGACACTAGAAATTAAAATGCTTCCTTCAATTTTTTTAAATATCTGTGTTACTTAATATTAATTTACAATATAAATTCCCTTGATCAGAGCTGCAGTGGCTCACTGGTTAGCATGCCTGACTCATGACCAAAAGGGTGCAGGTTCAAATCCTGCCATCGGAATAGCCCAGGTCGGCTTTTGTGGTGTGTCCCTGGACAAGACACATTACTCCAACTGCCTCACTAAATAACCTTAAAGTGTTGCTGTGCCATAAAACAACAAACCAGACAATCAAATCCAGGAATGATTAACCTGAACAAAGGTAGACTGAAATGATACAATTTGAAAGGAGAAAATATCAGACACTATCGGCACCAAAAAAAATGCCATAATTAGATGTGCATAACATGCACTGAACTGCAAACAGCATTGATGCAAATCTGCTGGCAGATAATGTGCAGTCAGATAAAGGTCTGCACTGTTCACTTGAAATGATTTAAGAATTGAACATCATATTTGATAGGATTCATGAAGTCATGAAGCTTGAAAAATTGATAACATTGTATGAACAGCTGTAGCGAAGCAAACGCAGTTCATGTATAGTGTGCAATTGATATGAACAGCTGTAGCGAAGCGAAGGCAGTTTATGTATAGTGTGTGATTGATATGAACAGCTGTAGCGAAGTGAAGGCAGTTCTTGTATAGTGTGCAATTGATTTTCAAGCGAAGACCATTCATGTATAGTGTGCAATTGATTTTCAAGCGAAGACCATTCATGTATAGTGTGCAATTGATATGAACAGCTGTAGCGAAGTGAAGGCAGTTTATGTATAGTGTGCGATTGATATGAACAGCTGTAGTGAAGTGAAGGCAGTTCTTGTATAGTGTGCAATTGATTTTCAAGCGAAGACCATTCATGTATAGTGTGCAATTGATTTTCAAGCGAAGGCCATTCATGTATAGTGTGCAAATGATTTTCAAGCGAAGGCCATTCATGTATAGTGTGCAACTGATTTTCAAGCGAAGGTCATTCATGTATAGTATGCAACTGATTTTCAAGCGAAGGCCATTCATGTACAATATGCAATTGATTTTCAAGCGAAGGCCATTCATGTACAATATGTAATTGATTTTCAAGCGAAGGCCATTCATGTATAGTATGCAATTGATTTTCAAGCGAAGGCCATTCATGTATAGTGTGCAATTGATTTTCAAGTGAAGGCCATTCATGTATAGTGTGCAATTGATTTTCAAGCGAAGACCATTCATGTAAGGTGTGCAATTGATTTTCAAGCGAAGACCATTCATGTAAGGTGTGCAATTGATTTTCAAGCGAAGACCATTTATGTATAGTGTGCAATTGATTTTCAAGCGAAGGCCATTTATGTATAGTGTGCAACGTATTTTCAAGCGAAGGCCATTCATGTATAGTATGCAACTGATTTTCAAGCGAAGGCCATTCATGTACAATATGCAATTGATTTTCAAGCGAAGGCCATTCATGTATAGTGTGCAATTGATTTTCAAGCAAAGGCCATTCATGTATAGTGTGCAAATGATTTTCAAGCGAAGGCCATTCATGTATAGTGTGCAATTGATTTTCAAGCAAAGGCCATTCATGTATAGTATGGAACTGATTTTTAAACAAAGGCCATTCATGTATAGTATGCAATTGATTTTCAAGCGAAGGCCATTCATGTATAGTGTGCAATTGATTTTCAAGCTTCATGACTTCAAGAATCCTGTAAAATATGAAGTTCAATTCTTGTAATTACAAATAGTCAAAAAAAATAACAATGAATGTCAAGAAATAAATAACAGAACTATGTTTTAACCACCGATTACAAATATCGTCAAAGCGCATGAATACATCAGTAGTTCCTTTCTAGTGTTATGAACTAAAAACTTCTAGTTTTCTGCATCACATAAGTTCAATGTGTTGTCCTACTTTGCTTACTGGTACTCCAATTTAGTAGCCAACAAGTGAATGGCCTATTTTTTATTCATATGTTCCAAGAATGTATTTTAACATTCCGCAGATATAATTAAAATACAAATTTCTTAACATAAAAAGCAGGCTTCCCCTTGTGTATTAAAAATACAAAAAAGAAAACAAAATTTATGTATGTATGTAGCTGACAGTATCTTGTCTGTTTTTTTTGTAAAAATGATAGCAAAACTGTTCCAAATTATGAAAAAAAATTGTAACTGTAGGAAATTGTTGTCCTTGTAAAATCAAAACTTTCTGACTGATAAAGTACATTTAAAACATTTGGGCTTACATAAATAATCGAAGTCACATTTTCAGATTTGGTAAATTGGTGATGTCGTTTTTGGAGTTATATAAATAGTGCACAGAGAAGCTGTTTATATATATTCTAACAACTAGAGCTGTTACGGTAGAAGCTGATGACCCCATGTAAACTTGAGTGTGACAAAGGTCTATGGCTGTTACTACAGAAGCTGCTGACTCCACGTAGGCCCCCAGCAGTTACTGTAGAAGCTGATGACCCAATGTAACCATGAGTGTGATGAAGGCCTGTATCCCAGAGGAAGAAATGTTCTTTATTTTTTTAACAAAGTGTTAAACAAAATACCTTAGAGTATGTTACATTCAGAGTCATTGATTTAATTATTAACTTTTCATCCAAAAAACTTACAATTAACTTCTGATATATGAAGCATAATGCAGAGCCAATAATAGTCTTTTATATTCTTTAAAGAAATAACACAGTGCTAGACAACACAAGTTACATCTAAGTTTAATATTTCAAGTCCTAATTGTCCTTTCTGATATCATGAAAAAGTGAGAGAAAAAAAAGAAAATGTAACAACATTATTTAAAACTGTTGAATGCAGAAGGATTGATTTACTAAATTTTTCAAGGTGTTAAGTACACTAGCATGATTAAACAGGTCAGCTATAAGCGGGATATGAACTTATCTGATAACAGATTTTGTTTGAAACAACTGACCAAGCATGAAGTTAGACTCCATTCAAAACATTTATTGTCAAAATTATGTACAGTACACACGTAACAAAGAATAATACAAAGTAAATAATCAAACAATATTTTTTTTCCCCTCTTCTTTATGTTTGTTTTGTTTTGTTAAGGACCCATGGTCACTTTCAACATTTACTTATTCTTCTCCTGATGGTCATGACTACACATACGTTAAATTCATTTGTACTTGTAGGGTACCACACTTTTCGTGGATTCTTGCTACAAACCATGAATGTAAATAACGAGCATAAAATGTTTTGCCTATAAATGTAAATTCTGCCAGAGGGCTATCAGCAAATTTAAGAAACATCCAAATGTAATTTTTTTTGTAAGCAAATTAAGCTAGTGAAAAAAATACCTGTGCAGTATTTATGTGTACCAGTAGGTAATATTTGTCTGATTCTTCACCTCCATAGTATTGGCCCCTTCCTCCCAACCACCATTTACTATGGTTTACTGGTGCAAATGTCTGTGATATGTCACTGAGTTTGACTTTTGACAAACATACCAGGCCTCATCTAGGATCCCAAACCTTCATTCATCTAATCATCCTCATCAAACAACATACCATCACTTTGGGATGACAGAGTTCATGGTACAAGTAAAAACTGATTATTAACAGACAGATGGAGAGACGGAAATTTACTGACCACTGTTAAGTGCTCATACAGAATGACTGGGTAGATAATACTAATATGTGTAAACAGGAATTATACATCTTGCCAGCTCGTCTGCCTGATACAGATACATTTTCATTTCAAATGACCCTGACTCTGTTCAAGAGGCAGATCAGGGAGGGTAAAAGCATATGGATACGAAAAGACAAAGCTTTCTGATTCAAGATTCAAATGTAAAAGCATATGGATACGAAAAGACAAAGCTTTCTGATTCTACAGTTCAAATATGTATATTTTGAACTCTGTTCCATCTCCCAGGGACCCCTAGGGAGGGGTCCAAAAATTATACCCCTTTGGCAGAAGAACATCACATGGGCAATGTATGTAGCAAGTTTGGTGAATTTCCCATTGATGGGTTAGGAGATTGAGATGTGAAAAGACAGATGGATGAACAGATGAATGGTATCATTATATATCAATGCAAATACATTAGGATATACCAATTTACCCAAAACTTCTCCATTGTTGATACTAATGTCATCACTACCACTGCCATCACCACAACAGGAATGAGTGGTATTTATTTCCTGTATCAAAATGGTGGAGGAAAAAACCCACCACCATGTAAATTCTTAGTCTCATACTTATGTAATTGTGCAAGTTATCAAATATCTGTTTTATAACCATTTCATTATTACTTTGTCAACAATACTATTCAATTCAAAATTTATGGGAGTAATAAGGTTAGGAAATGTTGGTTGTTTTTTTAACAGCATTTTCAACACTGCAATGGCTAAGTCATACAGTGGAAATGGGAGCTATGTGCCTTTCCCCAAGGACAAGTTGATGCACTCAACTAGGGCTGGGCAGGTTTATAACCTGCAACCCTGGATTATGAGTCCAGTGCTCTGCCAACTAAACCACCATGGCTTGATGCAATGGAAGTCTGATGAAATGTTCCTCTTTTTAGAATTATTGGTCCTAATGTGCAGCAAGAAACAACAAGAAAGTAAATGTGATAAAAACTCTAAAATGTCATGGCATATGTCACTAATAAGTTATTCTTGTTCAACCTATTACTGAGGTTTGCTACCTTCTGAGGAAGGTTTATGTTTAAGATATAAAAAAATCAATGCCTTCTTAAGTATACAGATAAAGCTTATATTGATAATAGCAATTAGTAAAGACTGCCAATTAGTAAAGACTGCCAATTAGTAAAGACTGCCTGTTCTGATAAATGCATGTGCCAAAAGTTTTACCCCAAAAATGATTCTACATTTTATGCAAAGGAAAACATTTCCACGTGTTTGTATTAGTTTATTTTACACATCAAGTCAGTTTTTTTATTAACAATAAACACAGACTGAATCAGTTTTACTTTCAATTTACATGTATCTCTTTTCTACCCGTCTCTCTAAGCTTATTGCAAGCAAGGTATAACTAAAATATTTGTTCTTATATTTTTAAAATATATATAGAAATCTTTGTAGCTAATTTTTGTAGTAGTCTTGTATTCAAGGCATACTCAATTTGGAATTTTTATTTCATGATAACTATTTTGCAGTTTTAGGTCCCTGTGACCTTGACTCACCAAAATTACCAAATGGTTTTGTCAAAATGAATACATCAGTGACGTAGCTAGAGTACATACAATGTGCATGCAGCAAATATTTTAAAGCTGAGAAAATTTGATAATTCTACTCTTGTTTGACTGAAAATTCTTTGGGCATTGTTAATGCATGTGCTTATACAGGAACTGAAGAATGAAACTTAAGTTATCAAATGGAAACCACTGATGAGAGTGCAGTTATCAAGGTTTTGACCTTAACCTTGTGACCTTGAACTACAGTAGGTCCTGTATGTATGTATGTATGTAATTATGAATGTATGTATGAATGTATGTATGTATGTATGTATGTATGTATGTATATATAGAGATCCTGAAATTTTAATGGCTCCAGCCAAACATTTTTACATGAAAATTAACTATAAAAACGTTCAAAGGAGATATAAAAAGTTGTGACAAAAGAGAAAACTTTGATAGACTTCATTATTAAATGTATGGGAAAATGTGTCATTTTCAGTTCCAGATTTGCTGCTAGTTTAGTTTTAGTATTATCCTTCCATAATTAACCGGTTTCCTCTCAAACTACATGTAACTATTTATAAAAATCATTTTTTCTTTCAGAAAACTATACTATAGAATTTCACACAACAACAGTATTTTAGTCCACTCAACTGTTTTTAGAATTAATTATTAATTGAAAACAAGCTGACTTAATACCTCGAAAATACATAATGCCTAATTAACATGCATTTCCAGTAAAGTCAGATGGTGAAGTTTCATTTGATCAGGTACCCAAATAAATCTTGGAGGATGGTAATAATAGTTAGTTGTTGTTGCTAGTATCTTTTTTCTTAATTCAAGCCTAGGCTTTGCATATTTTGCTCTAAAGATATCATGCTGACACTCCTCAGCACAAACCACATATTCTAAGTGAATGATCTAATGTCTATTAGTACTGCAATGGACAGTCATTTTCGTTTCACTAAAGCTAAAGTTCTGCTTTTAAATGTAAGCAGGCTTTGTAATGCCATATAGCGTCTTAGTTTTTGGTCACATGATCCCGCCTGTTGGGCACATATAAAAGCCAACTGTTGTTGTGATGGTGGTGTGGTGTGAAGTGATGGAATAAGCCAAAACTAGAACTAAGATGTCCCTTCAAGTGAAGCAGTACAAGCGACCCAGCCAAAGCAATCACATTTGACAGTAGATTGCCAAACAGGATAAGCCAGACTTAAGGATCTTAAAAGGTTAAGGACTAGGTCTTTTGTCGACCAGAACAAGGGAGCTTCAAGGTCTGTTAAGAAAGCATAGGGATCTTGTTAACCAGTATCTGAATACAGATTGTTACTGAAGATCCATCTTCTCTCATTTCTTCGATTTCTTCATCTCTGTTCATCTCTCTGTTGATCTTAGAGTGACAACTCAGACCACGACCTAGCTGATAACTCAGACCACAACCAGTTGGCGACCCAGTTGATGACTTGGACTATGATCTATTGGGCGACCCAGAATACGGTCCAGTCGGCAACTCACAGAACAACACAGTCAACAACAGAAGCGACACTGTTATAGATCCAGAGAATTATCAAGCTGGTGATTAGGTGGAGAGCTGAAGACGGGAATACAACAAATCCCGCTGGGGCAGAGATCTGTCACATTCTAGAGCGCCAGACCTCAGACAGATACAGCAGGGTTTCACTCCAACATAAATACCTATCCCAAAGAATCAGAGAGAATGATACTTGGGATGATGTAGCCAAGTGATTTCCGCTACAGTACTGACTCTGGGTCTATCATTAAATTATAGGGTTTTTTTATAAGCCCAGGAGATAAGCTGAGACACCTCTTTCATCTTGTGTTTTATGGTTATTGAGTGTTTAAATAATTGGGAAAACATACTGACCAAACAAGCTTAGTTAATAACACCTATACTGATTGTTGGACAAAGAAACAGTTTAAATTAGACCTAGCCACTAATGAATTAAGCTTAGTCTGCAAGATCTTTATTGACTGTCCGACAAAGAAACAATCTGTAAACAAGACCAAGTGAACACTAAATTTTACTTAGTTAAGGTGTTTATTTGGCAGTTTAATGGATAAAAAAATCAAAGGCAAGTTGATATAATGATATTTGAGAACTCCTATGACTGATGTCCAGTTGCTTGTCTCTGTTTTGTGTTTGCCTTTGACAAAGACTCATTAGGAGTCGAAAGCGCTTAGGCTAGTTAAAAACTAGTTTTGCACTGTTCGTTGTCAGTTTGTTGCATTTATCTTATTCAATCCCAGCCACACACGATCCCTTGCTGGATCCAATGCTCTTGAAAGGACTGTTATTCGCCATATGACTTGTATATACATATACATATATATATATATATATATATATATATATATATATATATATATATATATATATATATATATATATATATATATAAATAAATAAAGAGTACAAATTATATGGCGAATAACAGTCCTTTTATATATATATAAATTTGTTCAAAGCCTGGAATTAGGTCAAAACACTTTGGTCCTCTGCATGATATGCACAAAAAACACTTTGAATTATTTTTACCCAACTTTGTTGGGCTGATGGCAGCATAACATAGATATATAGTTTACCTGTTTTAAACCGTTTTTTAATTTGGTCTTCTTTCTTTCTTCTATTGTTTATCCTTTGGGGTTTTTTTTGTTTCCTCTTCGTTTAAACATGTATGAGTCAAGGATTTTTCTTGGCTTTTGTGGTTGGTGTTTGTTTTGTGGATGTGTTTATTCCCCCGACGAAGAACTTGTTTAGCTCAAAATGTTGGGAAACTGTTTTGTATTTGTGCCATTATAAAATTTTATATATATATATCATCAGTATTTTAAATTCTGATAGACCCAACTCTTCTATCAGAAAAATTTTATTTAAAAAAAATCCCTGCACTTCTATACTTACACATACAATCATAATCATTCCTATTGCTTTCAAACTAAAATTCCCCAACACCACTTGACGTAAGTCTATTATAATCAATACTATTATGAAAATTCCTCTACATATATAATTTGATTGTAGTGAAAAGAAAAAAAGTTCCTTGTTTCGAGTCATAAAAACCATACAAGCCACTTGTCACTAATCTGTACAAGCTATATAAGGCAAGGTAATGTTTGGAATTATAGCGCTTTTTCCCAACTTTCAACTCAATCTTTCTTTCACCAATATTTAATTTAAATATGTACTTACAAACATCATAATATATCCTAATTTTAAATCCTATGATACTTGTTTAAATTTTCAGAAAATGTTTTTATCTAGGACCTAAGTGTTCTTGCGATCACCTGACCATAAAAAGAACTGTCACAAGAGTGCAATAGCTTCAACAATATCTCTGTGTAAACAAGGATAGTCATTACTACCTTTGTTTTAATCCTTTGTTTCTCACTATTAGAGAATTTGGCAGTTGAACCAAACAAGTACCTTATGTGTCAATATGTGAGTCACACTGAAATGTGACACTGGCTTCATGTATAAACTGAAGGAATGCACAAGAATTATCAGACAAATAGTCTTTAATACATTTTTACAAATTTATGAGAGATAGTTTTAAATCTCTTTATTGAATAAGAGAACCAAGTAAGCCTGGGATTGTTCATCTGGCCAATATCTGTCAAATAGCCAAATGCAAGAGCAGTTGGCCAAAGAATCTGGAACAGCTGGATGCTTTCCCTAGAAATGTCTCCAAATGCTGTTGATTGCATATGCTATGAAACAAATATTTCAAGAATATTCCAGTTTTTATACCATCATCCATATATAATGGCATATCAACATCATTTGTCAAATACTGAAAGACCTCTCTGCTATTATGCTTCAAGTCAAAGTTGGTCAAATTTTGCAAAGCAGTTTTTTTACATAAAGTTGTAAATGGTTTTCTATTTTTAGTAATGGCATCATATATATAAATGTAAAAGACCTTCAAGGTAGGAGCTTTCTGTCAAATTTGGTCACATTCTAATCAGCAGCTTTTTAGAACAAGCTATTATGTCTGTCTATTTTAGTAGCAGCAGCCATATTTGATAGCAGATTGGTATTATTTGCACAAACTAAAAAGTCCTACATATCAAAATAGTTTGTCAAATTTTGTCAAATTCTATTAAGTAGTTTTTTAAAAGTCATTTAAAAGACTTTTTATTTTTAATAATGGTGGCCATATTTAACAGAGAATAAGCAATATATTTTTTTTAAATCTCGAAGCCCTTTATACCAAAATGTCTTTTTAAAATCAAATTTGGTCAAATTCTTACAAGCACTTTCTAAGAAGAAGTCATTTTAAGTTTTTTTTCTTATTTTTAGCAACAGTAGACATTTCTGACAGTAGATCAGCATCATTACATAAAAGCGATAGGCCTTTCTATCAGTATGCTTTCTGTCAAATTTGGTCAAATTCTCACAGTGGAGTGGTTTTTAACAAAAGTAATTTAAAGACTTTTCCATTTTTAGTAATGGTGGCCATATTTTATGGTAGATTGGCATCATTTGTAAAACTTTGAAAGCCATCCATGCCAGGATACTTTTTGTCAAATTTGGTCAAATTCTGTTATGCGGTTTTTGAAAATTTATTTCAAGATTTTTCTAGTTTTAGTAATGGTGGCCATATTTAATGGTAGACCAGCATCATTTTGAACAAATTTGAGAGACCTTCATGCCAAGATACTTTCTGTCAAATGTGGTCAAATAATGCTAAGCAGTTGTTGAGAAGAAGTAATTTCAAGATTTTCTATTTTTAGTAACTGTGACCATATTTGATGGTAAATTTGCACCATCTGAATAAATTTGCTAGGATGCTCTTTCAACCATTTTTTCAAATTTTGTTGAGCAGTTTTTGAGAAGAAATCTTTTAAAGGTTTCGATTTTTTTCATAATGGTAACCATATTTTAATAGCAGTTTAGCATCTTTTGAATAAATTGTAAAGAATTTGTTATACCAGGATGCTTTCTATCCAATTTGGACAAATTAAGTTGATGGAAAAAGTGATGAGGTGTTGGAAATAGCATTTGTGAACAGACAACAGAAGACAACCTTTAATTTTTATATTTTGTTTATCATATAAAGTCAAAATAAGTATTACACTTTGTACATTGACTCTATGGATCATTTTATAAGATTCACTCTCAGGGTTTATTCTAGAACTGAAAATTTAGAGGGGAAATTCAAAACTCAATTTGAAAAAATGGGAAATTCTAAATACAGAAGGGATTCAATGAAAATATAATGATAGGGATCAAAAATATGAGGTGCAATTTTCAAGTTTTGGTTACATTTTTGCTGTGATGTTTAGAAATAAGCATTAATTTTGCAATTGTGTATCCTAGAATACACCCTGCAATCTGAAGTAATTTTTACATATAGGAATATGTACAAAGTAATGGTGCTATTGTTAGTATTACTTTATACACTGGGAAATATAAATTTCATGTGATAATCAATTCTGCAGGCAGTTTGTTACTTGCTTACTGACAATGATCACTCTTGAATAGACACAGAAAGAATCATTATTCATTGAAAATATATATAATGAAAATGATCTGAAATGAAAATAAAGAAAATTTATTAACAGAAGTCATCCTAAGACATATACTGTAGTCAAAACATTAATAATTTGAATCACAGGTTAACTGAATTCAAATTAATTTAAATACAAAGTTAAAAATGCCTGGGCTCCCATTTAAACAGATATGCTGATCCCTACCGTATGTAGAGTATGTAATTGTTGAATCCAATAAAGTTCTCTATCTTTCCGATTAATGTTGCTACTAGAAAGCTCAGGAAAAGATGGGATAATTTCTATTATCTGATACTGAACACAATTTATGTTGTGGTCAGGTTGGTTAAAGTGTTTAGACACTGGGGTCTCCTTCTTATTTTGGATATCCCTGAGAATAATTCTCACTTGGAATTCCCTTTGAGTCTCACCTACATATTGTTTGCCACAGAAATGACAAATGAGTAAGTAATTAACATTACGTGTGGTACAATGACCTCTTAACTTTGGCTGCAACAATAGGTTGTAATAATACAACCAATGTCACATGACCCAAAAAGCGGCTGCGCTGGGGGCTAGGGGTATATAAACTTCTCACCAACAAGACATGGTGATCAGTTTAAAAAAGGAATCAAAAAGACCAATTCCCTTTGATGAGTTACAAAGATAACGAAACCAGTTGGGGACTGGGGGTGACTAGACCACCCCAGCAGATGGAAAGTAATGACTCCACATCCTATCAGGCAGTACCTTCTTTGAATTTAAATTCAAAATCCAAGTGTTTTGAAGTACAGTGCTCCCTTGATTACCCACCCAGTGTAGAACAAGTATGAAAATGGTGGGTGATCGAGGGTGGTAGATGATCAAGGTTCATCTGACAAACAGACAGACAGACAGATAGACACAGGTAAATTCAACCAATGGATCATAAAAAATGATGCAGAGATTTATAAAATGAATTTTACTTAAATTAAGTTTCTCACACATTTACAGAAAAATATAAGATGATTTTATTTTACTCAAACTTGCACAGGCTTTCTTTTAATTAATCTAAATGAACTCATGGTGATCTTTGTTGCAGACATTAAGGTACTCGGGTTATTATCGTGAATGGTCTTGAGGGCAGTTAGCTGAGACAGTGACTGGCAGTAAGTAGGTTTTTTAGTGCCGAGGCAATTGAAGTAAAGTGCCTTGCCTGAGAACACACCACGGTAGGTGGGGAATAAAAGAGCGAATCAATTGGTACATTCAAATTTATTGGCAGTACCTAAGGGTGGCAAGAGACGGAGGGGGGCTAGAAATCTGGGGAGTAATGTATTTAAAGGAAGTTTTTTTTATCAATTTTGTACTGTTACTGTTTCAATTATAAGTTTAAAGAAAACAAAATTAATATTGTTTATGAAAATGGCATTTTTCCATTTGTATAAAGATACTAACAAAAATTATGTGCATTACTAGCAGCTGAAACTTTCCGATCAGTTCGAGTTCACCAATGAAATTATTCATATACTGTATATGGTACATATAATAGTGTACTTTATCAGCTTGAACACTGTAAGAGTCTCTCTTCTTCAAAGTGTCTTTTTGATGAATTACTGTTTATTTATTTATTTTCATGGGTATAAATTTTTGCATTTTTGTGAAAAATTACATTTTTATTGGTATCTAAATTAATGTACATGTACTGTGAAACAGGTTCTACTGGCTTCACAGATTGATAATGCTTGGTGGGCCTTTAACTCCATGGTCTGTAGAAATTATGAAGTGAAAAAAAATCGGTACCCACAAATTAAAGTGAAATCACAATGGTTTTGGTCCTTATAAAATCAATTTTTATATATACAGATGACAACTCACTGGTTTACGAAGAGAGTTATGAAAAAACATGCAGGCAGTGGGGGGCAAAAGGATAAATCAAAATATATCCCAAAGGCAAAATGTAGATACATGTATAATAATAATAATAATAATATCCTGCCATGAATAAATACAGTTTTATTACAGTAAAGGCAACAATGTCAGGGAAGGGAATGCTACAAAGTGGGTCCTGATTTAATGACAGCAATAATAGATAACTGCAAACAAATTATGATGTTGACTATCCGCAGTGTTACAATGGAGATATACTTCAGAATCCTGATGCAGACAAACATACAACAGTTACTGCTTTTGCAAAACAACTTAAGGTTGTAGGTAGGAACATTCATACCCCCTCATCTTTTTTTGTTGAAGTAATAAAAGTTTTCTCTATAAAAGAAAAATGCAGTGAATGTACCCTGTATATTCAAATATTTTGTTTATTTCACCCCACGCCACCCCCGAGAAACAAAAACATCCATCAACACTCCCTCCTCATTAGTCTGTGGCAATCCACTTCATAACTTAGTTTCGCAGGAATGTCTTTCTTCCAAGAATATCTTTGTAAATTATTTTATCACCAATACATCTGACCTTGAACTTCTTAAATTTTAAGCTGAAGCTCGCATACAATGCCACAAATGTTGGCATAACTGACAAGTGTGGATCATATACCCTTGGTTTGTGGAATGGGTCGGTGTGAATTTACATAAATTTAAAATAACTCAGAAGTTGTATGTCTCACATACCCGAGAATCAATATATACGATTAATGATTCAAGTGTCAACATATATCAGACTGGGACCTCTGGATATTGCCCTCGGGTCTTTCCCTTAACCGATGAATTGAGCCCATTGATCAAAACATATAAACTATTGAGATCCACTGTATAACCATATACACTTACTAGGCAAGGGCTGAGCAAATCCCATAGCCCGACGTCCCAGACTATTCATTTTTGAAGTCGGGCAAGTAAAATTTTCCAAGTAGCTAGTCTGGGACAAGTGCTTTTTAAAAAAGTTGGGCAAGTCCTTATTTTCGTGCTTTAATCACTATATCTACCTTTATTTGGCCAATCATGCCCTCCAGGCGTACTGAATACTTGATTCTACCACTCTTCATGTATACATTTACATCCTGGCACAGGTTGGAAATTCACCCAGTGTATTTGTCAGTGGAACTGACATATTGAGGATTGAACCAATCAAGTCTCATGACATGTCTGGACCGCACAAGGCCTGTCCAGCACAATATATTGAGAACTTTACCCCAGACACTGCTATCAACTGCTGGCTTAGTGCTGGTAGCAGACATGTACATGGACATTTTTTCAAATCCATCAGCTAAAACATATATACATGAACATGAAGAAGCCAAATGCATAACAACCAATGTTGTTGAAAAATTAAGTTCTTTTAAGAAATAATTATGTTGTATATTATTTCGTTTGTTTTTTATTATGGATTAAATACATACATCTCATCAAATCTCGGCAAGTGATTACCATTTTGGGACAAGTGAAAAGGTGGGACAAGTGAAGAGTAAGGTGGGACAAGTGAAAAGTAAGGTGGGACAAGTGAAAAGTAAGGTGGGACAAGTGAATTTTCTGAAACCACTTGTCCTGGACTAGTGGATGAAACAACATTGGCTCAGCCCTGTGGGCATGAACAAATGTATACATGCAACTGAAAATGACCCCTAGGGGTTCATTCCAATCCCTGGGTCATAATATAGAAACTATTGAGATCCCCACCATATAACCATATTGACATATACTGGACATAAAAAGATGAATTTATACACATAACTGTAAACAACTGAGATCCCCACCCAAAAACCATGAAATACACTTACTAGGCATGAAAAGACAGATTTATACATGCAACTGACTTTTACCCCCAAGCTCATCCCTTCCCTCTGGAACTTAGAATGAGCAGAATGTGTCAAATTTATTTCAGCAAAATATAAAAATTATGTTCATTTCTGTTGTGTCTGCTCAAATTCTCAGGGACCAAGTTAAAAGAATGATAATGATTACGTCAAGTTCATGAAGACAGATTGCAACAAAAACTGTAGCCAATGGTTTCACAGCACATGTGTGCTGGATTTAAACAAAGAAATCTTTGTTTGTAAATGATGTAAGTAATTTAAACACCAAGAAGAAAAAACGTATGTGTTCAAGTAAATAGAAGCAAAACTTTTTCAATATTCATTACTTCATGAACTTTTCTATATCCTATATAAAAAAAAGATTGGTCTCCAACACAGCAAAATCCTCCATTCACTGGAAACTGAGATAAATGAAAATAATTACAAGATAATAATCATGGAGAGAGAGAGAGAGAGAGAGAGAGAGAGAGAGAGAGAGAGAGAGAGAGAGAGAGAGAGAGAGAGAGCTCAGGGATTTAGGTTATAACAGGAAAATGTAGCGGTGAAGGGGAGCTGTGGAACTCTATTGTGTATATAAATGTCATATTTATGTACACAGAGAAGTCCTCCTTTTCCTCAACCTCAATCCCTCCCGTTCTTACTCAAATCCCCATGAGAAAGAGAGACTCTTCTGACTGAATAACTACCATTACTGTCAACTTATGTCAAGTAAATGAGCTGATCGATTCATAGGGAATAACAACTGGCCTACTGCTAACTTGATATATTGTTGGCCTTCGAAAACCTGTCCAGCAATAGCAACTTAAGTCTATCATACTCGTAGATAACAAAAGTTATGGAAGCACCTGTTACCGTGTCGTTTTAAACTTACCTTCCAGAATAAAATATATTTTTTGCAGTGAATCTACAAGTCAGCATAAGAAAGCCTACCTTTATGTATTCAACAGAAAGTAAACACTCCTGGTTGACACTTTTTATCACGTTGACTGCGAGTATTAGCGTGGTCGCGTTTCCAGTCACGTGACGTAGCTCAGCAGTGTTTGTTTTTCATTTATATTACTATTATTTCACCTTTCTCATCCCTATTTGTTACTTGTTTACTTTATCAATATAGATTTATTTAAATCAATTCATTATTTTGACTTAGACGATTTAAAAGTTCGACAAAATTGTACAAATAGTTGACGTGATATTTCGAGACTTGAAAACGAGAAAGCGTTGTAGCAACAAAATGGCGGCATTGACAACAAGTGGAGCAATGGTAGTTGCTTCGCTACCGGTATTCATATTTTTGTATAGTAGTTTGCCAAACCTTTACATTGAAATACTCTTTTAAAAATTATCAACAATTCTGTTATGTAGAGTGACAAGGTTAATGATTAAACGAACAAAAGAGTTTCAATTAAAATAGTCGAAAATAGGTGACACCAGCCGTGGGACTGCACATAGAATATTTCACGAGGGTAAACTGAACCAGCCACTGTTACTTTAGTTTGCATCTTTCTTTGAAAGTTCAGGCTGGAGTGCTGTTCATTAAGTTGACCAGATATGGGTCGTCACTAATATCTGCCTAGTTCTACTAGATTGTATTTGCTTTGTAAAAATGCTTTTCATAACAACAAATGTAATTTTTATTTTTAGCAGGTATGAAGACTAGAATAATGTAAAACAATAACTCCATGGCTTGCTTATCTAACTGTCCAATGATCCTTCAATCATATATGATTTACAAAACAGTAATTTCTATCATGCAGTAACTAGTTAAAAAAATACAAAGTATCAGAATAATGCAGTTTTGACTTAAATAGTTTAGGCAAGATTTGACATTGGGTTTTTTTTTTTTTTTGGGGGGGGGGGTTAAACATTTGTACCAGCTCTCCAAATCTGAGTGCAGAGCTTTATCCACTTCACACCCCAGGCTAAATTTGTATGTGCAGGAGCACAAACAGGGTGCAGTCTGCAACCATCTATTTTGAACACTGTTAGGTCCCATATGATGAATGTTTGCAAGTATTGAGACTAAGATACAATATCAAAATGATGGAAACTGCATTTTTTTCTTCAGAAAAATGAAGGGAGGCTGAAGCTAGCTAGTCTTCTTGGTTGGAAGCCATTTGATGAAGAAGAACATTTACAACAAAGTATTCATTTAGACTACCTGTATGAAGTTCTAACATTTGCTGCAGAAAAAGGGTTTCCCTGGGGGCAAGTTGCTCATGTGGTGAAGTTAGCAGAGAGTTTGCTTCAAAACATTAAAGGTAGGCACCACTGTCATATATAAAAAAAAATGGAAAATATTAAAATTTATCTGTATTTTTGACATTCAGTTGCAAAAAATGAACCAATCAACATCATAAGTATTGTTTTTAATTACAGTTGCTAAAACTTGTTAAATGTTTTATTTTTATTTTGACTGTCATTGTTATATTTACTTCAGGGGTAGAAACATTTTGAAAATCCATTGTTGTCCCTGGGCAAGCAGCTTTGACAAACTGGTTGCCCAGAAGATTTTTCTATCTGTCCAGTACATTACTGCTCTTGCTCATAAAATTGCAGTAATAAAAATTATATATATATACGACTGCACAATCTAGTTACATGTACTAGTAAAATCATGTGGTTGTCCACATTATTTGACTTCATTTCATCAAGACAGTCATAATTAGCAGTGTAAATAGTTACCATTATAATATATCTTCACAGAATTACGACAGAGTAATTGTCTTTTCAAGTTGTTCATATCTAGCAATAAGATAAGGGTACTCTGCATGATGTAAAGGAATTGAAAACAACTACAAACTCATCATATATCTGTGTAAGAATGGTGGCTAAAGAAAACATAATCTTTGAGTAAGGATTTGTTCCTGGTGTCTTCTCTTTGGACAGTTGTTTTGCAATACCCTAATTAGTGCCAGAAAACAAAACAAACAAAAAAAAACCCACGCTTGTTACAGTGAGTTTAACATCTGGCATTAGCTACCCCTGAATTGCCAGGTGATGGCAGGAAGTAGGATTATTATGCATGATCAAATCTACCAGGTATGTATCAAATCCTTAGTAAACATTAACACCTGGCATAAATAACACCTAGCAGATCCTTGGGATGCCCATATAAAATGATTCTTCTTCATAGTAATCAGACTCAATATAAACCATAGCCACACAAATCTAGATACCCAACTGGGCTGTGACTGTGATGCACATTTATTTGTCCCAGGATGCCGGGCAATTGATTTTTCTACCCCTGTACTTGTATTAAGATATTTTTTTATAAGTAATGATTTTCATTTAGAGCATACTTGACAGCTTTGAGTGGCTATTACAATAATTTCCATTCGTTTCAGAAAGTGGTATTAAAGTAGTTTTACTATAACTACATCGCACTTTAGCAGGTGATTCCTCTGGCATGTTTGATATTTTCATTGTGCAAGCACAGGTTTGGGGGCATCAGACTTCACAATTTAAAACATATTTATTTTTGTTGAAAACAAACAATCACTCATACCGTAGCTGATCCTACTAAATCGGTGTACTATTACAGGCTGCATCCTCCAAAATGCGGTTGTCCCTATACCTTTTTAATGTTAGATGAAATAAAAACATTGGTTAGACTTCCATTGAATTTCACAACAGCCTAACATGATCTCATATTTTTATACCATGTTTGTATTTAATTTGTTTGTTTATTAAAGAGATATAACACAATTTACCCATTGGATGATCATTTTTATATAAATATAATCATTTGTAATAAAAATGATTGGTAATCAACCCTTTAAGATTAAAATAAGGTATTTATCTCTCTGACGAGTTTGGATGGTACCTTAAACACAAAAAGTGATAAATTTAGTGATAATGATGATTTACCAATATAATGGTACTAAATGTAAACTGAACCAGTTCATGTTGGTAGAAGTTTTAAAGAACTACATGTTTGTAAATAGTTCCTCGTAACCAGTCAGTATCACATATGCTCATGCCTATATGATATAATTGAAGTGCAATGTCTTAAGTCACACAGAGACGTAATTTTCTTACATTTTTAAAGAAAATTGTGAAAATGAAGCTTGATTGAGGTCTTCCTTATGTAAAGCTTCATACCAAATTATCCTTTAAAAGTTCATGAGCAGAAATTAAATTTGTGAGGGATAGGACAGTACATCATGTGACAAGACAGGCAATCATTGGTGACACTTTAAGCCCCTGCATAGATATGGTGGCAGGGGTACACAAATGTTTGATGTTAATATGGTTCAAGTACTTAGCAATAGAAGGAAATCATGGACTAATCAAGAGACACTAATTGGTTTTGGAAAGACTTAATAATGTATTTCTTTTTTCAGCTGGCACACTGACAGAGTCAATAGAATTCTACAAGGATAAATCTCCTGAGCTTGCTGACATCCTAGGAGAAAGGAACTACAAAATTTTCACAGACTTCATATTTAACATTATTCTCCCCCACTTCAAACTGTATAAATATGCCCTGACAAAAGACCGTACATTTCAGTGTCCTAATATTGTTATGGAAGTTAGGCCTGTGGATCCCCCAGCACCATTAAAAGAAGCAAAGGCACTCAAAGTGTGGGAGTATGAGCAACAAATTCAGCAGATTGAGAAAAAAGAGGCAGAAAGGACAGATGAAAAATTAAAAGAAAAGAGTGAGATAGTGGAACGAAGTGAGAACAAAATAAAACTAACTTTAAATAAGGTCGATAGCAGGGCAGGGAAACCAGTCACAAAAGAGGTATACTTATTTTTGTTTGACAATGGTTTTGTATTTCTTTTGCATAAGTAGCAGCAGCAGTAAATTATTCTCTTCCATCTTATGTTTAAGGAAAAATTTGATAGAATTAAAGGCATACTTGCCATATTCCCTGACAGTGTTGGGGGGGTTTTGAGACTCAAAAAGTGTATTTTGAGGTCCCAAGGGGGGTCAGTGTGCGTGACCCCCCAAAAGCGACGTCATCCAAATGAGAATAAGCTATCTTTTTTAATCAGCCTATAGCAAATAACTGGAAATTCAAATCTGAATTACACAAAATACCATCTGTTTTCTCTGAAGCATTTAATATACTTACAAACAAAAGAATGGTAGACTTAGCATTGTCAAATAACATTACCACACACATATGTACAGATGGTCACAACCTCTCAGACATTAAATAAAAAAATACACCATGTTACTGTCTTTAAAATCCATTGGACAGTGGAATGTACTTTTAATTACATGCAGACTTTGCTGCTTTCAATAGTTCAGTACAGTTGTAGTTGGTTTGAAGGTAATACAAGTGTCATTTGTGTTCATCTTTGAACTCATTAGAGATTGAAGGGTGCTGTTGGTCAATCTTCCCCGAAGATCTTGTTGAATATTTCTAAGCATAGAAAATGATCTTCCTTCATCTGCATTGAGGTGAGGGAGTGTCAAACATGCAATGGCCACGCAAGTCAGATTATCACTTTTCCAACTACCTAAATTGATTGATTGCTTTTGGGATTAACGATGTGTGCGGCAATTCGGCCATTATGTCAGTACTACCGATATAATCATGTTTTGTATTTTATATATGGAGTAAAATTCCGACTTCAGAGAAACGTTGCCACTGATCACAAACTTTAATAAAGATGGCTTCAACATTCTCATTCAATGCAGTCAGTGATTTGTAATAACATTTGTTCTTCAACACGAATATCTTTGATGTACTTAACTTCAGACAAATTGGATTGTTCCACTTAGTGAACTTTACCTATGCAAATTAACCTAATGGGCTCTCCCTCAGCAGTGCTCAAAAGATTTGACACGACACATCACCCCGGCTATTGTGAGCCAATTAAGTAAATCTCTGAAAGGTGGCTGTTTATCTCTGACCACCTTACCTTTTATTTGCCTCTATAACAGCTGTATAAATTGCCCCAAGGATAGTTTTACATGAGCTCTGAGCAGGACTTTTCACTGTTTACACATACACAGATTATGGGCATATATCATGATGATCAAGAAATATAAGTTTTTTCTTTTTTTTCTTTCTTTTTTGTGTGAAATTTTTTTTGTAGCTAAGATTGCTGAAAATCGTGTTTTTCTAAACACGTGTCGGGGGCTTTGGGAGTCCAAAATCATGTTTTTCGCATGACATGTCATGTTATGGCATGTATGTACAGTTTATTTTGTCTAATCAACTGTGTTGTTTTCCACCCAGATGGAAAAAGGTTCATATCATCATTTGACAGTATTATGCAGATAATCATTTACTCAGAAATGTTTTTATGATAGTCACTTTATATATTTTAAACAAAATCACAAATTGATTTGGTTAAATATTGGAAATGTAAATTGCAAAGAAGCAAATACACACACAACAAATACAAACAGAAAATGAACAAAATAAGAGCAAGAAAAACCAACTGAATTGGTTGAATGTGTGCAGAAAAGACATCATAGTTTAAACTAGATTAAGACAAATAAAGTAGAATTATTTCCAATATTTATGAAGATTTTACTTTAACAGTAAATGACTCAAAAACACTTCTCAACATACATGTAATCAGGAACATCCTACTAAAAATAACAAGTTTAACTACTCTATTCAGCTTCATGCAGCTTCTGGGTTTGGACACAAACAAGTTCAAAGTAAGATAAAAGTCCATCATGCATGCAATGTAAGTGACTGTGACCACCTTTTTAAGTGAATGATCTACTTGTCACTGAGGAGCTTAAGTCATGCGTCGTAAGAATCGTATGAACTACCCCACTAGAAGTCATACTAAAGACTCACAGTCACTCTTTTGTATCATTATACACGTTCCTTTTCAGTTATTCTACAGTTCAGCCAAAACTTTAGAGTTTAAAATACTAGTATTGAGTTTATGGTATTACTATCATAGTATTATTTTCAATAAAGTTGTGACCTATTTTTGTGGGATTACCAAAGTCACAAGAATCATCTCAAGACGGCATATCTCCCTGGTCCATTGCTTATGTTAAGACTCCTTTGAAAGTACCCTGTGGTCCAGCAATATCCCTCTGTTTCTTTCATACCTGGGGGCAGGGGGGATAATAAATTAAATCTGTATGTAGGGGTTTTCAAGTGTTATATTGATTGGATTCCTATGCAAATAGAGGAACTTTATGATCCTGTCCAAGTAAGTGTTATGCATAATGTTACACAACTCTATATCATTAGGGACAGAGACTTCAAACCTTAAACCATAATTAGGGTGAGTGGTTTGTAGATGTGAATTATAGTCTAATACTCAATGCACCCCTGTATGAGGCGAGACAAGCCATTGGCCTGGGTTTGGGACAGAGATTGGGGAGAACTGACAGAAGTATTGGGTACAGCCACTTTGATGCAGATTTGTGGTTGTGAAGAATTTCCAAATTAGATTTATTCACTACAGATATATGTTCTTCTGAACTGCAGTGTATATGTATGAAAAATAAAATCAACAATAACTGCTTTTTGGCTTTCCAACAAATGTTATGAATGTATTATATTTGAACCATTACTTAATTTTCTCAATGAAAGAAATAACATTGTTTGTAGAGTAATAATATATTCTTGAATTCCAGATGAAGATTTGTGAATGAAATGAACAAGTCACAGGAATAAAAATGCTACCAACATTCTCATGCTTATTATCCCCTTGCCCTTTCCAACAAAGTTGGGAGAGATATAGCATTTTCCCCTTTCATTCATTTGTTACACTTTCAGTATGTTGCACCCTATTTCACCTACACTTATGAAAATTAGCATGTGGTTTGATCTCCAGGAGAGAAACTCAACCATAGCAAAATTTGGCCACTGTTACCTAATTTTCACACTTCATCAACAGTTGCATTTTCACCCATTCATTCATTATGCCGTCAATATCTTGGACCCTATTTCACCTACACTCATGAAGATTGGCATCTGGATACATTTCAGAAAGAGTAACTCAACCATACCAGCAGCAGGTCATTGTTACCCAATTTTCAGGTTTGAGTGACTTTTGTATTTTCAGTTATCCATCCATTACCCCCTCAATATTTTTGGACCCTATTTCACATACACTTATGAAAATGTGTACATAAATAGATCTCAAGGAGAGTAACTGGGCCATACCAAAAGTACTTCACTGTGACCTAATTTTCATGCTAGAGCGACTTTGGTATTTTCAACTAACTTTTCCTTGCACATACAATATCTTCGACATATTTCAACTACACATGAAAAGTTATATGTAGATATATCTGAACAGTAGTAACTCATCCATACCAAAATTGGGTCATTGTAACCCAATTTGCATGCTTAGTAACTAGTATATGTTCAACTATTCATTCACAACACTCTTAATATATTGGACCCCATTTTACCTACACTCTTGAAAATTTATATTTGGATACATCTCGATGAGAGTAAATCATTGATACAAAAACTAGGTCACTGTGAACTAATTTTTGCACTTGTGTGATGTTTGTATTTTCAGTCCTATGTTTGTTATATCCTTTTGATCTTTACCCCTACCACAGGGATTCTTCTGCCATTTTCGAAAACATGGCCCAGGGTCCATGGAATTGGAAATTTTTACACATGAAAGGTAAAATTGGGTATTTTGGAATTTTGTTATACACTGGTAATTTACAATAATTTACCAAAGCAAATATTATTAAACATTTAAACAATTCAGTAGCCTAGGTTACTTTAACTCTTTCAATCACTTGCTACACTCATTATAGTAATTTCTAGGCAAACTGCCTCAGATTTGTTTAAAGTTCTGATTTGGAATTTTTAAGACTCAAAATTGGAAAAATGGACAGTTTGGCATTGGGAATGGGGCCAAATTTTAGTTTGAAAACAGGCCCAGAAAAAATCCCTATACTACATCAAGACTAATCAAGCTTTGTTTCAACCCTACACTGATGAAATTTTGATAATGCATCATAATGAGTAGCAACATTTCCTTCCTCTCCACCACATGGTGGCTTAGTCATTAAGTTACTCACATCTAGTAGGCAAAGGGTTCAAATCTTGTCCAGACCAGCCTGAATCAGCTGTCATATCACTTTGCAA
Organism: Margaritifera margaritifera; assembly: GCA_029931535.1. Taxonomy (NCBI): domain Eukaryota; kingdom Metazoa; phylum Mollusca; class Bivalvia; order Unionida; family Margaritiferidae; genus Margaritifera; species Margaritifera margaritifera. The sequence goes on from JAQPZY010001106.1 coordinate 1,141,095, forward strand.
GGCTCTTAACTCCTATTGCTTCTGCATAAATCCTCCATACCAGTCTGTATATTGTAAATTTCTCCAAATATGCTCCTGTTGACAAGGGTGTTCATGTTTACAAGTAAACACCTTGTTTCATTTTAGGTCTTGCAAGAGATTATGAAAGAAGTGATTGGTTCCTATTCAGAGGCATTTAGAGAGAGAATACAAGCAGATATAGCTGATGTTCAGGAGGACTTAGAATTTAAGCTTGAGATGACCTCTTTACCAAGACCTCAGCTTCTAGGTAATTACAGTATCCACTAGTGTCCTGTATGTACCCCATTATAATACACACCAAACAGTATAATAGCATAGACCCAGACCTGCCATTATATAATACAATGGAAGATCAGTGACTTTGAGATCATACAACTCTGAGCTTGAGTGAGAGATTGAATTTCCCCTATCAATCGATCAGAAATGAGCTTTCAAAAGTAATGCAATTTGTGATTGGTCAAAACAAATCTCATGGTCAAAACAAATCTCAAGCTCACAAGTTTTATGATTGCCCCGCCAAGGTGTAGAATGTTTGTTTCAGATTACGAGCAAAATGAAAAGTATAGATCATGATTTGCCAGCAATTTATGTGACAACAGATGTGGGTCTAAGCTGTTCTTAGTTGGGCATGCGAGCCATTGTCTTCTAACCTGATATAGATATATCTCTGAAAACAAAGTATAACATTACTGGAAAATTTTCATTATTAAATTTATTCAAACTTTACTCGATTTAATGTTACCTTTTATAACGATGCCAACACATACACAGTGATCTCTAGGCCTTCCATGACTTCACAGGGGTAACAAGAGTTTAACTTTTTTATAGGGACTGCTTTTTATTTAGCAATATTTAATTGGGTTTTTTTAATGGCACTTTGGACACATTGTTGGCTGTATCATGCTAAGGAAATTGAATCTAAATACCTTTTCCATGTACACACTGAGGCAGCCAACACAGGCAAGGAAAGTAAAAAACATTGATGTTAATCTTTGGCATATCAAGACAGACACACACACAGATTCTAAAGTGATAGCTATGTTAAGCTTCCACGAAGGTATGCTTGAAACTAAAACAAGCACTCCACAGTAGGCAGTTTCTTGTCTGCACATCAGTACATCTGACTTGCAAAATCAGAATAGGAAGCCATGGTAACTCAGTTGGAAGAACATCAGACTTGTAATCCAGGGATCACGTTTGATACCCATCCAGGCCAGCCCAGGTTGACTGCCTCAATGTGTCCTTGGGAAAAGCACTTAGTTCCCAATACCTCGGCATGATATAGCCAATAATGTTTGAAGTGACATTAAAACCAACAAGAAAACACAAACTTTTTCACATAACAAGAATCTTAAAGCTGATTTATAGGTCAGCACCTGATAATGCTACAGGCGATTTATTGGCTAGCATCTCAAAATGCTACAGGCAATTTATAAGCCTGCATCTGAGGATGCTACAGGTGATTTATAGGTCAGCACCTGATAATGCTACAGGTGATTTATAGGTCAGCACCTGATAATGCTACATGTGATTTATAGGTCAGCACCTGATAATGCTACAGGTGATTTATAGGTCAGCACCTGATAATGCTACAGGCGATTTATAGGCTAACATCTCAGAATGCTACAGGTGATTTATAAGCCAGCATCTGAGGATGCTATAGGTGATTTACAGGCTAGCATCTGAGAATGCTACAGGTGATTAACAGTTTGTGCTTGTAAAAAGTTTACAACATCCAAAATGAAAAGTAATTGATTTGTTTATATGATACATCCATGCAAAGTTTGTAACAAAAGCAAGAGGAAAAATTACTAAAAATTAGTATACCAACCCCATCAGCAGAACTCTGGCTATAAAAAACTCAGTTTGTAATATCTATTGACTTCACATAAATGTGCACTTTTTTTATTCATATATGAGCAGTCTTCAATATTTTATAATAAAAAAATTCAGTATTTTTACAATAAAAAAACAAAACAATCTGATTATCAAGGAAACAAATTTCAGACTATAGAGACCATGAAGGTCTTGGCACAACAATATAAAATGTAGAAATGATTTGAGATTTCCAGTAAAATAAATGATATTAGCATAATTTGAGAGGTTATAAGAAATTTACTAATGATGGCCTGTTGAAATCTGCTTATGTTGAACTTGAACAACTTAAAACCTAATTTCAGGTCCCCCTCCACGTTACAATCTAAAGCCGAAGAGTCCAGTAGCTCAGCAGAAACCAGACAAAGATCAAAAGTCTCCTAAGCAATCACAGTCAAGAGGATCATCAAGATCAAGCAAGAAAAAGTAGTTACATTGAGTAAATCAGTAAAAGTGAGCTTTGTTGCCCACTTTTGAAATTTTGGACTACTGCCAATACTAGTTTCATTTTGGTTAACTACCAGAAGAAATTTATAATAGATTTATTTTAACCGATATAATTGGTTTTTACAACTGAGATCACTGTGCATTTCATCAGATTATAAAATAATTTTACACAGCACTCAATTTTATGTTTTTCATTTTTCACAAGTGTCAAATTATGTTACTGAATCATTATATTGCCTTGAGTGGTTTTCTTACAAAATTCCTGCATTAAAAGTTTGTTCAATGGTTGTGTTGCTTGGTTCTTTCATTTTTGTTTTGATTGCTGCACCAAGTTGTACTTTGGCAAGGCCACAAGTGGAGAGACATCAAAATTTTCTTTTATGTAAAAACAAGGGACAGTCAAAAACTTCAATATGAAACCCATAACTTCTTTCATTTTTCTTCACATTTTATCATGTATTAATTTCATATACTTCTAGCATATTCTCCATTTCAATAACATGAAATCAGCATTGCTGTGGTCATCAGAGGTTTAATTTGGTGATGAACCCCTTATTTTGAATAAATTGAAAGTTCATGATTGTTAATTACAATATGCTTAAGAAAATTGGAATGAGCATTAATGACAATAATGAAATTAAGAAAAACCAATGATGTTGTCATAGTGCCATGATCAGCAAAAATTGTGTCAGAGGTATACACCATCATATTTTGCAGTCAAAATGGAGAAGCCTTCTTTTCTGGAACAATGAGCCAACACAATATACTGCACTTGATCAGGTAAAACAAAACAAGAAACTTTTAAGTTGCAACAAAAAGTATCCAATGCAAATTGTATGTCCAAGTAAAAAGTATATTTGTGGTATGGGAGATTCATGAAAGAAGACAAAGAACATCATACTTTGTACAAATTGAAAGCAAAGTTAGGAGTTTGCAGTCAATCAGGGGCCACAACTCTCTGAATAATGTGGAACACTTGAAATTAAAATAATTCAAGGTCTCATCGATATAAAGCTACATACCAAATTTGACTGAAATACAACAAAGTTTAGTAAAGTCATTTTGCAGAAACCAAACGCTGGAGGATGGGCAATCAGGGGCCATAACTTCTGTATATGATGTCGTGGAACACTGAAAATCAAACTTGCTTAAGGTTTCAGGACTCTAAAAGACATATACCAAAATATGGCTGAAAACCAACAGATTTTGGTCAAGTTGGCTTGCAGAAACCAAAGTCAGAAGGATGAGCAATCAGGGAAACAAAACTCTTCTAAACAAAACTAAACTAATATAAGGCACATAAAGTCAATGAGACAATATTCATATCAAATGCTGAATGGCTCTGGGGCTATGCTGGTTACAAGCTATTTCCCACATGTAGATATGAAGTTAACTATCATGTGCCATAACTCTATCCTTATGAAGCTGTCAAGACAAAAGCCGTAAAAGGCACATCTATGTCTTTAAATGATGTACACACCAAACTGCATCAGAATATGTCAGATTGGTTCCTGAGTGAGGATGGCAACAAGGTTCCACTGTTGTGGAGATTTAATATTGATGGAAAAAGGGAAATAACTTGCCAAAACGAGACTTGAGAAGATGAAAAATGTTGAAAGGCACATCTACATGTAATAGGCAATTCACCTACCAAATGGCATCCAATTATGTGCAAGGGTCACAGTGCTATGCTGGTTACAAGCAACAGCCGACTTGTCGAGGGCCATAACTCTATTCAAAATGGAGTTTGAGACAATGCCAATAAAGGACTCACAGTACTAAATATATGGAAGAACAGGAACCAGTCTTGAAATGGGTGAAGATAAAATAGAGTATATATGCGTTGGGCTGGCCAGGATTGATTGATAATGAAAGTAAAAGTTTAGTGAAAAGAATCTTTTGAGAGTTTATCCTAGTTGTAACTGAAAAAATAGAGACCATGTTTTAGTGATGGAATTTCAGTCCTTTTACAGACCCGAGTTTGGAAAACACATTTCTGAAATTAGCACCTAACTCTTAGGTGCAGAATTGAAATCCTGTTTCAAACACATATAGGTCCAGAAAATGCCGTGGCTCGTATTGTTTTCTCTACACAGAAGCTGTCATCAAGGATATGTCTATACTGATAAATATAGGTTTGATCATGAGCATTCAGAAATTTAAAGTTATTGAATTTTTAATATGGTATTTGCAGAGGTTTACTATGGGAGCTGAATTAGTACCAGAGTCCTAAAAGGAACATATAGGTCTATGAGACAATGTACACACCAATTGCATCAGAATATGTTGAGATGTAATATTGATGGAAAAAATGCAATAGCTCCATCAAAACTGAACCAGAGAAAACGAAACCTTTAAAACACGTATCTACATCTAACAGGCCGACATTCATATGGGTTGCAGAGCTATTCTAGTTACAAGCAACTTCCCATAAGATAAAATTGTCACAGGCTACAACTCTATTTAAAATGGAGTTTAAAGGGAAAAAAAAACATGAAAGGCACATATAGGTATACGAGACAATGTACACGCCAAATTGCATCCGAATATGCTGAATGGTTCCTGAGCTATGCTGGTGAAAAGGATCTGCTGTACTGGAGATGTAATGTTGATGGAAAAAGGGCAATAGCTCCCCAATGAAGGAAAGAGTCACAACATATCTTGAGAAAGCGATCTTAATCATCACTTTTGACAACAGAGGAGCATCTTGGCACACGGTGTGCTGTGATCAAATGATCAACATAAAATACTACTCTAAGGTACACGTATGAAAATAATTAAGTGCAAAAAGTAAAATATAGACATTAATGTGCATTAATGATGCACCTATATTTATAGGTTTTGAGAAATATGGTTGGGTACAAAATAGATATCATACTCTGCCTGGAAAATATAATGGTTGTGCCCTAGTCTACTGTGTATTGTCAGTTGCTACATGTGTGGCCATAGAATTAGCTACATGCTAAAAAGCTTATCTCTTGGTAAAGGAATCGATGCCAAAGCAAGCTTAATTTTACATTCAGAATTATGCATGTGCATTTTGCTGAATTTATGTAATTAAAGGAGTTTAATTAATGATTTGCTTTATATCACTGGAAAATGTAGCACTCACAAAAATATGTAGGAGCTTGCAATCTCAACGTGCATTTTCCACAAATCACATTTTGTGAGTATGCGATCATTCAATTTCAAGCCCTGTCATATTTAGATTTTACATCTTGCTTCAGTCAATATCAATATTTTCATCAAAGGCAGTAAAAGATATTCAAAATCACTTTTTAGTTTTAAAATTTAACACATGGAAACCTCTGCAATCTTGAAAAAAGTTGAGGAAATCGTCCAAATTTCTTCCAAGATAAGGCAACACTCCTTTAAGGAATATTCAAGATTTTATTACTTTTTAATCCCCGTTGATTGCTGGATGTTCTGTGAAAAATATCATTGTTACTAACCAAGCAATAAGCTATTCAAAAATTGCAATTTTAGGAAGAAATTTTGAGATGTTTAGTGAAACTTGGGCCAGCCCTACAACATGTACAACCAGAACTTAAAAAGCATCAAAAGTTAATTTCAATCCCACAATACCAAACTTTGGTGAAAATTTGTCATAATGACTAAACTTTGGATATAATGCTAGACAGATGTGATTTAGAATATAAATTTCTATCCAATGATTCTTATTTCTGCATATAAATCAAAAGTTCATGTAAAGTTTTTATGTAGCATCATCAATGCAACAAAATTATTTAAACATTGGTTGCTGATGAAAATGTTGGTTTTGCGAAATGAAAGTATTCATTTTGTATCTTTGTATATTGAAAAGCAAAACCCTATGTCTGACTATTTCAAGAAAGTACAAAATTGCACAAATGTTTGGTTTTTATGTTGCTTTATTAATGTTTCAATAGGAATTTCACCAGCCTATATATATATTCTAAGCTGTCAAGTGCTAACCTTCAAAAGTATATTTACACATTATATATACCACAAATCATGTATTTTTCAGGGAATTTCTCTTTTTGGTAATTTATAAGATGGGTTAAGGTTGCACATGCCTCTGTTGCATGGTTTAACTATTATTTAGGATGAGTTGACCAAAGTTTTAATGGCATTGACAAATTCAATCAAAATATCACAGATCTCTGCTGTCCCCACATGCCAAATAGTTTTTCCAAAGAGTTTCATATAATGATGTATAATTCTTTAAAGAACAAATTTTGAATGAAAAGCAACACAGAATCATTAATGGTTGACACTTACAGTCCCCAAATAAAAATGAAAGCCTAAAATTTCTGTATCAATATTCAAATCTGAAATCAAAGTACTCTGGGTCAAAAGTATGCACTCTCACGTAGCCATCTTCACCACCACTGCTGTAGCTGAAATCAGAAAGATTTAAATATCAGCAGAAAGTATCTTTACCTTAATGTAATCATTTACTATTTAAATAATTGAGCATATATCTTCTATTAGATATATTTATTAATGTGGTCCAACTGCAACAAAGACATCATGAAATCAGTAATTGGGATGAATATTCCAACAAATGGGACATTTTGGACCCTTACACTATCTAGTTCATTGAGTTATCAGCAAAGTTTCAGAATATTTTTCAACTTTATATTAGGTTCTGCTTAATGCAGAGACTTCAAAATGTAACAGAGACTTAACTGAAGAACAAGCAAGGCCTGAAAATAGTGGTGGTCCAAGGTGCTGGACCTGCAATTTTCATCATTGGACCTAATAGCTCAATGTGTCAAAAGTCTGTCCAAGAAATGGAAGTTAAAAGTATTCATCTCAGAGTTGTTACTTCAGTGAGTGTAAAATGTTGTCAGAGATATCTGAAAAAGTTCGTTCCAATTAATGTTACTTATGTTTTGCTGTCTACAAGACAGTCAGACTGGGGCATCGTGTATAGAATAGAGTACGAGTCTGTGCTATTCTTGCATCTGGATTGGAGTACCAGTCCACAAGCATTAAAAAACCCACATAACCTTAAGTCTAAGCTTGTTCAAAGAGTCTATCCATCTTATTACTTGGAAACAGAACATTCCAGTCTTTCACCTGAAGCCATATTCAGTGAGACTTGAAATACATGCTGCAAAAGATATGTGAATATTGTGTGACTGGTACTCAAATCATGGGATTGAATTAGCTACTAACTAGAACACTGAAATGCGAACCGACCTTTGCACATGGTTCTGCTCCAAGGGACATGACTGAAAATCAAGATGAGTCATGTGTTTATGTAACTCTGGCCACTCATCCAGTGGCAAATCCGAAAAGCTGAAGGAAGCAAAAATGAGGAAAATTGCTCTCCAATAAAACAGAATAAGCCAAACAAGGATGCAAAGTTTGGCGCACATTTAAATAACACTTGAAGAAAAAAATATTGTCCATATATGATGGGGGAGATTGGAAAACTATTGTGTTCTAACTGTTTGAAATTTCCTGATTTGGGTGATAGATCAAGCAACCTTTACTGTGTTACATACCACTTAAAGGTTGACCCAATTCATGCTCATGCAAGAAGCAAAGAACATTTGTAACTGTGCTTTTGTATTGAATCTGATGTTCCTCAGGCCTAATTCAGACCTGTTAATATGAATGTCGGACTTGGCTCCATCAGAGAGTGACAGGTCCTAGACCTGCCATTCACAGACACTATTTTCAAGCCCTGACAAGTTTTAATTCTTTTACCTTTCTAATGATATTTATATTAAAAATGTTATTAATTTTTCAATTTAAATTTAGAATTGTATATTTTATATTTGTTGATAATTTCATGAACAATGAAGCAAAAGTCTTCGAGTTAAAGTAGACTACAATGTCATAGTTAAAACAAACTCTCCTGCACGTACTGGTCCACAAACTGAAGGAGGACTATAATAGCATAGTTAAAATGTAAGCTCTCATACTGATCCATAAACTGCATGCAAAATCTACTTTCTCTATATCTGCCTTTAAAGGAGGGAAAAAAAGGAGAAATGTGTTAATGGAACCTGGATCCTCCACCACAGTGCCAGAAAAAAGTACCTAAACACAAACTTAAGGTTGACAAGGGTAACACTATATGCCCCTATAACAGTAGTGAAAAAGGTAATCCAATGCATAAAATCTGTCTTTTCTATCAACATCACTTTATTGACATCAATTGATAATTATGTTTAAAATATTGAAAAGTGACTACTGTAAAAACATTTATGAGTACAAAATTATCTGCATAATACCTTCAACTGATGATACAAACCTTTTTCCATCCGGGTGGAAAGCAACACTGTTGATTGGACCAAAATGACCTTTTACCCTACCAAATTCTTCCTCAAACACAAGATGGAAGAATTTAGCATCAAACTTCCCTATCCTTGTTGATGTTGTGGTAACATCCATAGCTTCTTGTCCTCCACCAAGTACAACCTGGATAAAAATAAATGAACATGGGGGGATGTATATCTCTCTCATTCCAGAAATACTGGGTCTCAAGCAATGTCTAACGAGTATCTTCCATGCTGAACACAAAGCATGACCAATAAATACCCACCTAGTGTGAAATCTCCTACTGAATTTTCTGGATGTTTTCAGACCCTGTTTGTTTTTGAACACCAAAAATGATTTGCCAGGATAACTTTCTAATGCCTTGTAATTTTCAGAAGATGTTTTTTCTGACAATAATTGTCTTCCTGAAATTGTGTTTTCAGTCACCAATCCATCATAAAACTTTACTTGACTCCAAATCTTACTGGAAAATATTCTGTCGAATGAAAAGGGTGCATTTGCACATTTAAAGTAACATTTCAAAGTCTGAAGTAACTTATATTACTTGAAATGCTGAGTAAAGATTCATGATGGAGAAGCCAAGTGTCTCATTCTAAAGTAAAAGTCTCAGTGTGTTTGCTGGTAATTAACAGAAATGAAGTTCGCTTCAACTGGTCAACAAGAAAAATTTAATATAATAAAGAAACTTGCCAATAACCAGAATAATTTTAAATCCTTTGCTCCACTTGTCATGAAAAATTCTTTTTGTCTTTTTGTTATGACCACTATTTTGTGCTGGCTGCCACATGATAGTGTCTCTGTCTAAAAATAAGGCTCAGAATGGAGATCAATTACATGTATATATATGATAGCGAATGCACATCAATGTCAGGAAGATTTCAGCAGATGTGTTATTATGTTACATTTATTTTCCTTCAAAAACTAATAAATACTGAGTTTCGGGCCTAAAATTCATAAATTTTTTCCAGTAAAAGAAAGTGAATTTTTTTGTAAATTATGTTTCATTGAGAATACTTACCTGATCACATTAACATCAGGAAATAAACTCTGATACTTCCCGAATCCAGCAATCCCGTAAGGCGAAAATTACATCTTACCCACCACCTCACTAGGTGGCTACCCATCAACCAGATGTTTACCAGTTTCAGCTGAGCTATACATCAATGAGGATGCTAGTATCTGTGGGGATGGGTGGAAGGGTTTAATAGTAATATGGTTGGGTAAGTATTCAACATAATTAAAAAAAAATTTACTTTCTCCACTGAATACATTCCCCAAACACATTAATGTTAGGAGAATAGGTAATAGGAGGAGGAAATGCATGAGCATTCAACCTTTATCATGGAAACCCATTAAGGTAAGAATTGCTGGATTCCCTATATGAAGGATAAATCACTCTCCTAAGATGAAGAAAGCATAACTGACAGTCACGTAACCCATGACAATAGTACCTGGATAAAAGAAAAGAGCGACTTTTCTTTACCAAGCAAAACTTTCTGGGCAAATATAGCACAAGTGCTGAACTCTCACTCCTGATGAGGTTCTGCTAATGTCAAACTGCTCTGGTGGTCATCTAGGCTGCAGCCACCAGACCTACCAGATAAAAATTTTGTTTCTGCTGAAGCTAGATCATGCAGATAAAGATTGAGAAGGTTGACTGCGCATGCCAGCCAGTGGAAAATATTATATCTCGGATCAAAATGTTATGTTTGAATGTGAGGCTTGCAGAAATCACTCCAATCTCATCAGCCAAGATCTTTATGAGGAATATCTGATATTTTGAGATCATAGCCTATGCCAAACGTATTAACGATTTAAGCCACAATGCTAGGACTTGAGGGCTTATATCATCTTTCCCGGCTTTCACTGGAAGACAGAGATGTTGGGTCCCACAATTGTGCACTTCAAGTAGTGCTTAAGAGCATGGACTGGGTCTTGCATCACGAGCTCTCTTGACATATCAATCAAGGGGGGGAAATGGATGACTACTCTTTGATTGTCAACTGACAGCAACCTTTACTTAGCTATAAAGCCCAGTTGCATCATTAGGACCACTATGAACTGGCAACATTTCAGGTCAACTAAAAGGGCCAGCAGGGTGAGTGAGTTGTGAGTTATAAGCAAACATGTTTTGTATGATGGCAGCTTCAGCAAAGTCCTAGTTAACGGTTTGAACTGATCTGAATTGAGCCATGTTCGAACCCATGTCAGATTCCATTTACAAAACAAAGAGAGAGATTTTGGTCTATTTAGGTCATAACAGACTTGCAGGTCTGATATCCTTATCATAACCAATATCACCTCTACCTGAACGTGTCAGTGATCATGGAACAGTAGCTTTTGATGGTAATAGGGGCTAACCTTTCTCCTCAAAATGTAGTTCTTGGGTCAGGTAAAACTAATTTTAATTATATAAATACTTGCCTAGCACTAATGTGTAGCTTAACCTTTTCCAATATGGACAAAACAATTGTTCATGCCAGTGTAGCATACTCCCATTCTAGAAAAGTTCTCGAGTTTGTACATCATAGACCCAGTCTGACTCCACATCATAGGCCCATGTGCAGTAGGGCTCTTCATTCTTTTCTAGCACCTTGACTACTGAAGGACATCAGAGCAGGGTGGTGGAGGAAATCTGACAGTGAAATGTAAGTATTGCATAATTAAAATTAGTTTTACCCAAACTACATTTTATTATCAGCAATACGTTACCTGAATTTGTCAGTAAAGAGAGAGACTGATGCCCTCCAAAAATTACTCACATTGTAGCAGAGCCAATCCACTGCTGTTATACAGCAGCAGTCTGGGTCACTGTTTGTGCCACAACTATTGGACCCAGGGAAAAAATATCCTTGCTTTGATTCATTAAGGACAGAAGGTAAAAAGAGGAGAAGGTCGTATGCGATCGCCAAACACAGCAATCATGACATCCTCCAATAAACAGTGATTACAATAGGCCCATGAGGTTGCAATAGCTCTAACCTCACGAGTTTTGATTCTCATGAATGAAAGATACCTCTCAGTAAGGGACCAATAAGCTCTCTTGATAGTGAGTGTAATCCACCTAGAGACAGTGGATGTTGAAATATCGGTGAAGCTTTTTAACAGAAGGAAAAGACGTTTCCTACCCTTCCTTCTCCCTTTTGAAGTTGCTAAATAGAACCAAAGTGCCCTAACTGGGCAAAGCAGTCTATCTTGATTGTCCCCAGTGCAGATAAGACTGATACTGGGAATCTTGATAGGAGATGGAAGTACCAAAGATAGTTGGTTTCTAGCTAGAAAACCCATCTGACAGAGGAGAGTAACAGACTTATAATTACCATTGAATCGTAAACACCACTCCATTATAGAGAAGGCAAGAAGCTTGCTTCTTGTCATCACTGAAACTAAAGCAAGCAGAAAGACACTTTTAAGTATAAGATTCTCAAATAAGGCCTCACCCAACGGTTCATAAGGGGGTTTGGATAAGGACCACAAAACGTACAAGAGATTCCACCTCTGTATAAGCAAACAAGACACCAGTCTATGAAGCTCAAAATACCTTAAATCTGCCATATGAGGATCTAAGCCAATGGCTAGACCCTTGGAAAATATGAGCATGTTTGAAAGGACTGTCCTATAACCTTTGATAGTGGAGACAGAGCATGCTTTCTCCTCAAAAAAGGAAGAGTAGAAAATCTGCTACTGTAGTAATAGAGAGACAGCTAGGATTGATGTGTTTCCTAGTGCACCAATCGCAGAAGATTCTCCACTTTGCATAATACACCTTAGAGGTAGATTGTCTCCTGGCATGGATGTTACAATTGGCAACCTAGTTTGAAAACCTTGCCTGGTGGATAGATCGCTTGAGATGAACCAAGTGTGAAGGTGGAGAATCTGAGGGCTGTTTTGAAGAAGTGACCCCCTGTGCTGCGACAGTAAGTTCTTTCACTGAGGTAACAACCTGGGTTGGTCAATCAATAGGCTGAGCAGGTGGGTGAACCACGACCACTGAGGCCACAGAGGGGCTATCAGAATGATTGAGCAGTGGAAGTCCTGACCTGTTGGAGAACCTGCAGAATCAACTTAAAGGGTGGGAATGCATAAGCGAACAGCTGAACCCACCTGAAGCTGAAAGTGTCCACTGCCCAGACTTCTTGGTCTAGGACTAGTGAGACACAAATGGAAACCTTGTTGTTCAGTTTTGTAGCGATCAAGTCCACCAGAGGCCTCCCCCACATACTGAACAGTGACTCAGCTACTGCCTGATGCAGAGACCATTCTATGAGAATGACCTTTCCTGTTCTGAACAAACTGTCGGCAAGAATATTTTCTTGCCAGGAATGTGGCAAACATGGAGGGTAGTACCCTCTCTGCCCAGGGTAGAAGGTTCCAGGCCTCTACACAAAGAGAAGAAGTACGAGTGCCTCTTTGGTGTCTGAGATATGCAATCACTGACATGTTGTCTGAGATCGTCATGCTGAACGGGTCATAGGTGAAGCCTCTCTAGGGGAACCAGGTCAAGGTCCCCATGAAGGAAAGGTAAAGTCAGGCTGACAATGAAGTCTTGACCTGAATAGTGCTCAAAAGAGCAAAGATTTTGTCTATCCTTTCTGGGGGTACACGGACTTGCCCCAGATAGGTGAGGAGGTTAATTCCTATGTAGATGAAGTCCTGAGATGGAATGAGCTCTGATTTCTCTAGGTTCAGCACAAGTCTGAGTTATGTCACTGTAGACCAGCAGTAGGACAAATGCTTCAGGAGGGACTCTTTGTTGCTGTTGTGTAGCAGCCAGTCGTTGAAGTACTGTAGCAGGGGGATCACCCGAGAGTGGAAGTGACCAGCCAGAAAAATCCAGGGGTAGAAGGCTGGGAACCAGCTGTTGTGTACCCTCTCTACTGTACCCTTCTGCAGAAAGGTGTGCACCTCTTCCTTTAATTCAGAGAAGTGTGGCTGGTGAAATAGGATGGTGGTGCTTGCAAGAAAATGAAGTTCCTTGAATCGAAGGCATAAGCCAGAGCTCTGAAAAGAAGGCTAATCAGGCACCTACTGGTGTAGAAGGATGAGGAATACACTGCAGGAGAGTTATAGAGTCCCTAGTAGGACTGCCCCCCCCCCCCCTCCAACTTGGGAAACGGGGGAGAAGCCCTCAGGCTTCTTTGACCTGCCTTTCCAGCCTCTCTGTCACGTGGATGAAGGTTAAGGAGGGGGCCTGAAAAAGGGTTGCTTACTGGATTGTAGCAGTTGCATCACCTTTTGAAACTTAGATTGCCCAAAGGACCGGTCCAGATGGGACCGCTTCCTGGTCAGTTTCGATAGACCAGAGGCCAAAGCAAGGGACCAATGTTGATGATCCTTCACATCCTGGAAGCAAGAGGGATAAGACCACCGAATTGGATATCTGCCTCCAGATGGGCAGCCCTACGTAGGTTCTTGCTATAATCTTGTAAGACCTTTGATGTGTCCAGTGCAACATCCCTGAGGATGTGGAGTAACTCCACCGAAAGCACCATGGCCATGGACAGTAAGTGTCTGGACATCTTGGCAACAGCTTCTAATAAGCATTGCAGAATGACAGGAGATATAGTTTGCTCCTTCAAGAGATTGAAGGAAGCAGCTGAGAAATGATCAGCATTTGAGGCTACAGTAACAATCAATTCAATTGTCTCTAACATCATAATAGGGAGGCAGGCCCATGACTCCGTTGAAATTCCCACTTGCAAAACTTTTTTGTCGGGGGGGGGGGGGGGGGGGGGGGGGGGTGTTTGATGGGCATGGCAGGGGAGTGTACTTTATAACTAGGTGCTAAGACCTAGTATTCCCTGAACCTAAAAGTTTAGGGCATAAATTGGGAGGGGTAGAAGAGGTGAATAGGGGGTACAAACACAAAATGATTTAAGGGTGAAAGCACTGAGACACATAGCTGAAATTTTGCACAAATACGGCTAAAATGTTTCTTGATCAAATACCAAATTCATTATGCGACATTAATGCCCACATGGTCAAACAACCTCTGTTATGAGGGCACAATTATCACATTTTGCAATTTGTCTTAAGTTTGAGCCTCAGATACAGCTTAACAATGTACTTGATTCATATGAGATTAATTTGGTACAATCCCCTGTCAGCATAGTTTTCAAATAAAATTATATTTGGTGTTTGTGATGTGTTTTTTATTTCATGGAAATCAGAGATGGTCACCCGGGAATATTTTTGGATTTGGGGTGATTTGGTATGAACTGACCATATGTTTGGTTAAATCTATAATTAATATATTTGTTTGAAGAAAAAAAAGAAAGTTATATTAGTGGCATCATTCAAGGTCAGATATATCCACAAATTGGGTTTAATAAAAATGAATTTATACTTGATTGTATTATCATGCTCACAAGCCAGTACAGCTAAAAACCTAATTCAAGACCTTTTTGACCTTAAAATCAATGTCAGATTGCTATCAACTTGCTTACTGGAATGCAAGTAAATATAAAGTCTGGTCAAAATTCACCTCAAGAGTAGCAATAACAACATTTTTAAGAAGCCACCATGGTGCTCATAATGGCTGTCAAATCAGCACCATTTTCATTTGGGACCAACTAGACATCATAAGTAGTCTTTTAGTGAAAATCCCATGTTGATATGACCATCCATTCAGGATGAGGAGCAATAACAAGATTTTCAAGATGTCTGATCAAGACCATTTTCATTTAGGACCAATTTGACATTATAATGGTCTTTTTGGTGAAAACTTTATGTTAATATGAAAATCTAATGACAATCTTAAAATGGCCATTTGGATTCAGATCAGCACCATTTCATTTAGAACAAATTAGACATCATAAGAAGTCTTTTAGTAAAAACTGTATGTCAATACAACCATTCATTCTGAAGCAGTAGCAGTAAGATTTTCAAGATGGTTGTCGTGGTGGCCATATTGCATGTACAAGCAGCACCATTTTCCTTTGGACCAACTAGACCTTCAGACAAATGTGTGCATAAAGTTTCATGGCACTTCTCCAAGTAGTTTAGGACAATTCTGAACAGTTTAGAAGTGTGGTGTAATGCTGCGAAGGCAATATTATGTTAAACTCAAAATAGTGTAACGTACACTTTGCCCTTAATGACCTTCAGTCCAGTTTCAGAAATTGCAGCTCCCAAACCACATGAAGGTCAATTACTTCTTGCTAGATCCCTCAATTTGATGTAATCTTTAGTCTTTTTTTAAATTCAACAATCGCCTTTCCTGCTATTTTTCCAAGCATGGTCAAGTATCTAAATATTGCCTTCAGCACGTTTTTATTTGCTGAACAACATTTCCTGACTGTGCTACAACATAAAAGCTCAAGCTTGATCATGTGGGTGTTTTGCATGAACAATTAAAGTGCCTTCGCTATCCCCTGTATATCTAATCTTGTTTCCTGACGAACTCGACTGAGTATAATGTGAAAACCCCGATCTGGACAGAACCTGTGCAAGCCAACATCCAGAGTTTACTGCAACTATCATATTTTCATAATTTTTGCTGCTGTTCCACAAGTACATAATTTAAGGTTTGTTTCAGTAAGCCTTAGTGAAATCATAAGGGTTGGTAGGTCTTAGCCCAAGTGCAAGCCATCCACAAAATTTGGTCCAGGTATGTGATGTACAACTAATGTTAATGTGCAGAAACCATTTTTCTTCTTTCAGTCAGTGACCATGACCTTTGACCTTTTGACCACAAATCAATGAGATTCTTCCTTACCCCAAGTACAAGCCATCCGTAAAGTATGGTAACTGTAGAAGATGCAGAACAAGAAATATTGCGTGGAAACAAAATTGGTAACAGATAGATGGATGGACATCATAACATACATGCATGTAAAAATTGACATTTTTACATAGCAAAGAGTCCAAGCAGGCCAAAATCATTTAAAAATGTATAGGCTGGTGTATACTTTCCTGCGCTACTCGTAGTTGAATATAAATTCCCATGTAAGGGTCATCACATGGAAAAGTGAGAAAAAGTACCCTGTCACCAATTGTCCATAAAATAAAAGCTCAGTGAGTGTTTAAAAATTCATAAAATTTCAACAGGTTGAAAAGTATAGACTCCTCTTATCAAATGCACTAAAAAAAACGTACATGTTGGTGAATGAATTTTTGTATGTATATCACATATATTGTGATCACATTTGTTTTCTGCAACAGAAAGCCTGCATGGACAATGCATGGCAGGTCGTAAATTCCTTAAGATTCCTGAAGGTCTCACATACTTTTTGTTGACTTTATAAGTTTCTTTCACATGACCGTTATTGCGATTATTAAAACTGTGCAAACATTTTTGTTTTTTCATTTTATAATAAGAAGTCACAATCATGTAATTTAATGTCCAATCTCTCCAAGAATTCAAAGCACTGCAATAAAACTGGGTAACAAGTGACATCATATCAGTGATGTCATAAAGTAATGATCACATCATTTCAAACTGCACTGTAAGCATTTATTTTACAAAAGTGGACATCCTCAAGGGTCATAATTCCTGCTAAGGGAGTATAGTATATGTAACTCGTCAACCTCAAGATATATATCTTCATGGGTTACAATAAAAATTGATTTTTACTGTATGATAAATCATTGTCAAATTATGTGGGTTACAAAGTGTGGACAGGCAGTATGACTGTATTAGAGTTCAACTCCATGTCAACACTGTCTATGACTGTATTAGAGTTTAACTCCATGTCAGCACAACACTGTCTATGACTGTATTAAAGTTTAACTCCATGTCAGCACAACACTGTCTATATGGTGCTGATTAACAGTGAAGTGTTAAAAATGAAATATCAAGAATTGCAAAACACAACCAAGATAAACCCTTCCAAAAAACATAAACATGAAGTGCTACAAAGTAAAAGATAAAGGTAAGATGTTAAAATTCTGTAAAAAGATTTTTTTTTATAGAAAATGAAAAATCAAATGGATAAAATCCTTAAAAGAAGGAGAGTCAATTTTTTTTTATATAAACTGCATTCCCCCCAAAAGTCCAAGGGTGGGACAAAGAGGAAGGTGGGCAGACAGACAGACAAACAAACAGAGCAAAAGTGATTATTATAGAGATCCTATATCTCAATATGGAATATACAAAGCAAAACCTACATGTTCCATCACAGGGGAGACTGCTGCAGAATTAACAGGTCTATCTGTTTTGTAGGTCTTCATATGACGCAATGTACTGGTGTCAAACAACTGCAAATGAGAAGATTTTCATGAATATAAAGTCTTTCTTTTGTACTACTTGGATTATGCATGTGAGGTTACTTCGAAAAAATGTATTCATCAACATCTTGTCTGATTGAAAGCCCAGTCACATTACAGAAATTTGTTAAACACAAGAAGCCCTAGTGGGTCTCAAATCACTCACATGACTGACATCTACCTCAAAGCTAGATGTAATAACTATTGGCCATGTAATCTGGATTGAAAGATCTTAATGCCAGAGCGGTTTCTAATTTGGACTGTAATGTTCTTTTGTTATTATTTAAAATGGATTTTAATATATATAATGATGGCACCAGTATCTGATGGTTAAGATACATCATTTGCATAAAATGAAAGGTCATCATACCAAACAGCTTTCTTGCTTATATTTAACCTGGCAACATAAGAAGTAGCTTATTATGTAATTATGTGAAATTACTGATACATGTA
Organism: Margaritifera margaritifera; assembly: GCA_029931535.1. Taxonomy (NCBI): domain Eukaryota; kingdom Metazoa; phylum Mollusca; class Bivalvia; order Unionida; family Margaritiferidae; genus Margaritifera; species Margaritifera margaritifera. Next base: position 1,159,374 of record JAQPZY010001106.1, read on the forward strand.
CTTGCAAACTGACAAAGTTATGAGATTCGCAGAACATCTTTTTAAATTCTGTCACATTATGGCTAATTTTGACAATGACAGACAGTATATATTCATCCAAATGGTTGGAGAGCAATAGCTAAGATAGTAACTAACTGTGATAACAAACTTTTTCACATTAAATCAGCAGATATATATTGTGATAGGTATTGTATCTGGACTTCTATATCGTGAAACATATATAGCAATATCTGAAAACAGTGCATGCTTATAGACCTACCTTTGCTGTGAAATCTTTTGAAGCAGATATGACCAAAGACATATCTTTGGATGCCTGGATATCATTTATAGGTTTATTGTGTTCCTTCACTGACAGCATCTTTTTACCAGTCTGTGGACAAAAGGAAATGGAGTAAATAAGCTGAGAAGTTATGGGCCAAAATTTTTAAGTCAGTTTCATTAGCATTTTTGATTAGTTTCAGATTGTTATCATTGTAATGCAGTGACATCAAGAGTCCTACCATCTGTACTCATGTATAATGCGGGTCCAAATGCAAACAATATAGACCCTGATTTGCCATTGCATCATGCGCCGGCAGATCATGGTCTATGATGTTTGTTCTATTAATTAATCCTTACAAACTGCACAGACCCAGATCTGCCAGCGCACTATGCGCCGGCAGATCTGGGTCTATGCAGTTTGCAGTTGGTACCGGCTTATACACGAGTACATACGGTACTTTGTGACAGGGCTAAACTTACTTTTGATAGTAACTGACACTTGGATTATCTGAACATTCAAACACACTACATGAATCATGATAGAAGATGTTTACATGTAAATGCTATATACAGTAAAATAACTTAACAAGAAACTTTTTGGGACTGCCAATGTGGTAGGTACAACAAGGCTTCTTTCTAGCCCAAAATGTTTAAAATTTTCAAAAAAAATAGTTGATCTGAGAATACCATATCAAAAGTTATCAGAATTTGAAAAACTTAAAACTGCAATTGATGTTTAAAAAAGATTTCAATATGACATCATATGCATGTGCTCACGACATCATGTTTGGTTATGAAATAGCCATTTTTAGCTAAAATTGGAGCCATTTTTTACAATTTCATGTGGTTCGTATGTGGACCATGTGAAAAGGGAGAAAATTTAAGTCTGTTAGCATTCACTTGCTATAATGAGCAAATATTAACTACATCTAAACTGATGTTTCTGTTATAATGAACACACTAAATGATTTTGACATAAAACAACTATTCTTATGAAATAACCAGGGTTACAGATGAAGACTTTGATACAGACAAGAATTTACCCCCGACATGTTTAAAGATTACATGGAGACAAAAACTGTTGCATTGTTTATGATTATGTCATCAAGTTTAAAATTTTACTTTGAGAACTGACTTCAGGAAAAAATTCTAGCCTCAAGTGATCTTAAACATTTTAGCCTAGTTTATTAGGGTTTTCAAAATACTTCAATTCTGCTCTTATAAGATATGCTCACAGTCCAAAATTTGGTAAAACGTATGTGGTTTCTGGACCCATGTACATCAGTGTTTAAACTGTATCTTACATACATTTAGAAATTCAATGAAAATATGTAATTATAGCTTCAGTTATGAATTCTTTGTGTACAGTGTATATTATTAAATTATCACATAACGATGTTTACTCCTTTTAATTTTGTTGTTATACCTGCATTTCTCTCTCTCTCTCTCTCTCTCTCTCTCTCTCTCTCTCTCTCTCTCTCTCTCTCTCTCTCACACACACACACTAAATATTTTACAAACATTATCAAAATCTATTTTTATTTTATTTCATCTCATAATTCAACTGGTGAAAATATTCCAGATTTAATTGTGTGGTCAATATTTTGCTGGTGAAAGGATAGTGGTGGTAATGATAGTGAATCATATTTAGATGCAAAATATATTTTATACAATAAAGGGCTTTAATAATAAGATGTTTCATTGTTCATTGGTAAATCAAGATTATTTCTTTTTGCTACTCTCGTCGTTGAATTGAAGAACCTTTTACTGCAATAAATAAATAAATATATATATATAAATAAATAAATAAATAAATAAATAAATAAATAAATAAAAGTATTATAAAGGCCAATAAGGACACAAGTAGTGTTTGGATATGAAAACTGACACAATGAAAATAGCCAGATATATCTTCATACATACATACAAGGGGGTATTTAAAAAATTCAGAATATTACTGTGCTGTACAGCAAAGTTCTTTATTAAGTGAACAGTATGTCAGTGCATCCACTCAAAATAAACCCCAGGCACCTCTGCACTCTCCCAGTCTGCTCATCCAATTATTAAATGCCATTTTGTATTCACTTTTTGGTATGATGTTCAAATCATCTGCCGCTCAGCGAATCTTTGATAACAGGATTCAGTCAAAAATCACTTATAGCAAATTCAGGGCTGTATAGAGGATGTGGCAAAATATGAATGCTGTGCTCCTTCAGGAAGTCTGTCAAGACAGCAGATTTATGTACCAATGCACTGTCATGGAGTAGATGGATACCATGGGTATGGGTGTGCAGACAGGTGGTAGAGCAGTGTTTCAAAACTTTAGGCAACACTTTGGGGGCATAAAAATGTCCACTGTCACTAGCAGAGTCAGGCACAGGTACCTGGCCTTTTGCACTGAAAAATAATGTCATAAAAGTCCGACTACATTGAGCAATTTGTTGTTCCTGCTCGTTTTCTCCGATCCAAACCTGATTATTTTCTCTTCAGTTGGATTGAAAAAAGTAAACGTGTTTTATCACCTGTGCCAATCTCATTCAATTTTCTCTGGTCACTCTTTTCATATTTGGCCAGTAGCTGCTTAGCGATTGCAAACCAGGTCGGTTTGTGATCAGCTGTGAACAAATGCAGGAAACCACATTGCACAAACCTTTCTGAGCTTCAAATGATTCTTCAATATATTAGAAACAGCTGACAAATTAAAGTCTGTGATAACAGAAATATCTTCCACTGTGTATTGAGCATCTTCATCAACTGCCCCCTTCACAGCAGCCACTTTCCCGCTCACCAATCACAAAGGTCTTAAAGAACATGGGTCATCTTCCATGGATTTGCAACAATCTTTAAAACAATGAAACCACCCCAGAATTGTAGGTTATGACCGTGAATTACATCCACAAACTTTATCTAAGTCGGCCTTGATAACACCCCGAGAGTACCGGTACCTTAAGAGTGCCTAGAATTTACACTGTGCTCTTTGCTCAGTAGCAGGATTTTTCTCCTTCTACATTTTTACGTCACTGTCATTAAGCTATGTTACACCACACACATAAATGTCCAGTTGTCTATTGATTGGTATTAAATTTACTGACAGGTTCAAAGAAAGAAACAAAGCTGTAACAAATAGCCAGAACTTTTCAAATACCCCTTGTATATACATAAAACAACTTAGTCATATTAAAAAAAAAAAAAAAATGTTACTTTTCCAACTGCCTTCATAATGAATTGTAAATGAACATAATTTTTAAATGTGGAATGCAGAAAATAAATAATAGGAATGCATGATGTCACTGAATTGAAAGTAACACCATGTCAGGAGAACCCAACTCTGAATGCTTATGGCATGTCTGTTTTGACAAACTTTTAATCAATTCGCACAAAAAAGGGCCAGATGGGTCTTTGTAGAAAAAATGGTGAACTTTCGTAATTGGACCAAAATTTACCTTTATTGTACCTACCCATTTACTTCACTGTATATTTTTTAAGATTGCTATCATAACATATTCATTATGCTTCATCAGGTATTTGAATTCAATCTGTACCAACTGCAAAGTTACTGTGTCAGTGTTTGTTATAATCATGTCTTATAGTGTGTGTAGATCTCTGTCTGTTTATAAACAAATATTTTGGACACTATTCAAACAGATATCTATAAATTGTAACATTCTGGTGTCAGTCAAGTTTTGCACATTTACAACCTTTGCACCTTTGGAACAGACAAATTTAATTACTTACTCAATGGAATACCCATCTGTCATGATTGTTTTCCTAATTAACCTGAATCATATTTCTGGGGAGACCAATTTTTATATAAAATGTGTTTCTTTGATAATTCTTACCCAATCATAATACAATAGGGGTCCTTCCATTACCTAGCAAATCCAGCACTTCACAGTGAAAGAAAAGACTTTATGTCTTTTGGCTTAAAACCATCTGCTTATTGAGATGGCATTCAGACATGAGTGGTCTCCCCTTGGATAGTGGGATTAATGCCAAATCAATTACTCCTGAAGCGTTAAGTACAAGCTCTTCCTGGGATGTAAATGTAGGGCAGTCTTGGGAGACTGCTCATATGATCATCAGGTACGAATAAACAAAGAAACATTTTCAAACATTTATTTCTTCTTCAAATACATAACCCAGTTATAATATATTAGGAGAACAGGTAAGAAGTGAACAAAGTTATATCCCCTTAACCCAGAGTTTGCCCTGGCTCTGGTTTTCTAATATATGAGCAGCATCTTATGAGATGCAGGTAAAATATAACACCAATAGATGAACAGACATGGTCTTAAAGGGAAAATGTTTTGTTCCTGCAAAGAAAGTCCAGCAGAAGTAGAGTAACAAGCGTTGTTACAAAGTTGCTGAGAGACATGGGTAGGTAGCCTGTTGAGCTGTTGATATAGAATTAAGCTTTTTGGGATGAAAGTCTCTAAGCTGGCAAATCTTGTTTATGACTTCCATCCAAAGGCCTAAATAATGTTGGAAAAGACATCAGATCCACTAGAACACAAGGCTGTTGGCAAATTTCTTGACATCATGAGCCAATACTATAGTTTGGTATGTATAACGTGCACTAATGTATAATGTGCACTGTGATTTTCAACCCAAAATGAGGTGAAAAACTTAGTTCTGATATATAACACACATGTGATATATAATACATTTCAAAATCTTCATGAAATATCATCAAGGAAAGAAAAAAAAAGTGTCAAAATTGAAAGTATATCTTTCTGATTTTATGGTTGACCCTTAAAGGGACTGTTAAATGTTCACTATGTCTATGAAGTTCGTTCTGTTTCAAATTCTTCAAATGCCTTTTCGTCACTGGCTTTCTAAAAAAGTCGCTGTATGTCCTCATCTGTCAGCATTCCATGCATTTCTTTTGTATTTATTTGGACAAGCATGACACTTTCAAGCTAGAATTTACTCCGACAATGAATTGTGATTATGTTTGGCACATCGAAGCTTGAGCTAGTGCTGATTTACCTTTAAAAACACTATGCTCAGTCAATTAAAAAATTGATCAGTGTATAGTCACAAATAAGTATCAAATACTGTGATTTAAAGATGGGAAATAAAACAAAGAATAAAATTTATTTTCCAAAGAAAAGTAAATAAATTGCAAATTTACCTACACAAAGCATTGTAATTACATTTAGCACGTAGCCGGCTCTGATTACCTTGAAAACACTACAATGAGTCAGTAAAGCACTGATCATTGTATAGTCGCAAAGAAATATCAAATACTGTGATTTAAGAAAAGATATAAAAAAAATAAGAACCAATTTTATTTTCCAAAGAAAAATCATTACTTACCAGTCTCACCCATTAATTTATTTTGTCTCAGGATATGTATCAATGTTACTGTACAAGACAATCTGTAGTCACCAAAAAGATGTCCCCTAAATGTGCCTGAGATGAGAACATTAACACTGCTTGAATTCTGAAAATTGTATTTCAGTTCAACCATGAGTAAAGAAATTAATAAATAAAGAAAAAAATTGTTAGCTCAACAGTTATGGAATATTGAACATTTACATTTATGGTAATCAAATTTGTTCTGCTGGAATGCAGTATTTTGCACATCTTGAATGTATTCAAGATAGAGTATATGCACAAGTTACCAGTCATGTATATTTCTTGCAGTGTCACAGAACAAACAAATACACAACAATGTGAAATGAAATGAGTTTATTCAAATAAGCAATACAACCAAAGAACAGGACTATCGAGGTTTGTAAGTATTATTTATTTCTTAAATAGCACTAGTAAATAATGTAGTTACAATGCAATGGATTTATTATTTCACAAGGAGTGAATGTGATATATGTGGGCAGCTTTAGTGACATGCTCCTTTTGTGAGATTGACATGGAATATATATTTTTTTCTTCTACTGAAAAACGTACACCCCTTCCTAAAAATAAGAAAAATAGGTATAAATAGTGTGCATCATACACACCAAAAATGGTATTTGTAATAAAAATTCATATGGTTTGAGATAATTATTTGCAGGTTGAACAAATAAGCCAATTAATCCAGGAAGAAAGACTCTAAAAGAAAATACTGTCCTTTCCTTTTTTGAGGGGTAAGAACAAGCGAGATATCTCTCTTCTGATTAGCTCAGAATGTTTGAGGTACCACTTCAACGCCAACGGGAACTTAAGACACCCATGTAAAGAAGGGTCTACTGAAGGCAAATGGTTTTAAATTGATTTTCCCCAGACAGGAGCCACAAACATTATCCCCAGACAGGAGCCACAAACTGATTTTCCCCAGACAGGAGCCAATTCTTGGCATTCAAATTGACTTTCCCCAGACAGGAGCAACAAACTGATTTTCCCCAGACAGGAGCCAATTCTTGGCATTCAAATTGATTTTCCCCAGACAGGAGTCAATTCTTGGCATTCAAATTGATTTTCCCCAGACAGGAGCCAATTCTTGGCATTCAAATTGACTTTCCCCAGACAGGAGCCAATTCTCGGCATTCAAATTGATTTTCCCCAGACAGGAGCCAATTCTTGGCATTCAAATTGATTTTCCCCAGACAGGAACCAATTCTTGGCATTCAAACTGATTTTCCCCAGACAGGAGCCAATTCTTGGTATTCAAACTGATTTTCCCCAGACAGGAGCCAATTCTTGGCATTCAAATTGATTTTCCCCAGACAGGAGCCAATTCTTGGCATTCAAATTGACTTTCCCCAGACAGGAGCCAATTCTTGGCATTCAAACTGATTTTCCCCAGACAGGAGCAAATTCTTGGCATTCAAATTGATTTTCCCCAGACAGGAGCCAATTCTTGGCATTCAACTGATTTTCCCCAGACAGGAGCCAATTCTTGGCATTCAAATTGACTTTCCCCAGACAGGAGCCAATTCTCGGCATTCAAATTGACTTTCCCCAGACAGGAGCCAATTCTCGGCATTCAAATTGACTTTCCCCAGACAGGAGCCAATTCTTGGCATTCAAATTGATTTTCCCCAGACAGGAGCCAATTCTTGGCATTCAAAATGATTTTCCCCAGACAGGAGCCAATTCTTGGCATTCAAACTGATTTTCCCCAGACAGGAGCCAATTCTTGGCATTCAAATTGATTTTCCCCAGACAGGAGCCAATTCTTGGCATTAAAACTGATTTTCCCCAGACAGGAGCCAATTCTTGGCATTCAACTGATTTTCCCCAGACAGGAGCCAATTCTTGGCATTCAAATTGACTTTCCCCAGACAGGAGCCAATTCTCGGCATTCAAATTGACTTTCCCCAGACAGGAGCCAATTCTCGGCATTCAAATTGACTTTCCCCAGACAGGAGCCAATTCTTGGCATTCAAATTGATTTTCCCCAGACAGGAGCCAATTCTTGGCATTCAAAATGATTTTCCCCAGACAGGAGCCAATTCTTGGCATTCAAACTGATTTTCCCCAGACAGGAGCCAATTCTTGGCATTCAAATTGATTTTCCCCAGACAGGAGCCAATTCTTGGCATTAAAACTGATTTTCCCCAGACAGGAGCCAATTCTTGGCATTCAAACTGATTTTCCCCAGACAGGAGCCAATTCTTGGCATTCAAATTGATTTTCCCCAGACAGGAGCCAATTCTTGGCATTCAAATTGACTTTCCCCAGACAGGAGCCAATTCTTGGCATTCAAATTGACTTTCCCCAGACAGGAGCCAATTCTTGGCATTCAAATTGATTTTCCCCAGACAGGAGCCAATTCTTGGCATTCAAATTGATTTTCCCCAGACAGGAGCCAATTCTTGGCATTCAAACTGATTTTCCCCAGACAGGAGCCAATTCTTGGCATTCAAATTGACTTTCCCCAGACAGGAGCCAATTCTTGGCATTCAAATTGACTTTCCCCAGACAGGAGCCAATTCTTGGCATTCAAATTGATTTTCCCCAGACAGGAGCCAATTCTTGGCATTCAAATTGATTTTCCCCAGACAGGAGCCAATTCTTGGCATTCAAATTGATTTTCCCCAGACAGGAGCCAATTCTTGGCATTCAAACTGATTTTCCCCAGACAGGAGCCAATTCTTGGCATTCAAATTGACTTTCCCCAGACAGGAGCCAATTCTTGGCATTCAAATTGATTTTCCCCAGACAGGAGCCAATTCTCGGCATTCAAATTGATTTTCCCCAGACAGGAGCCAATTCTTGGCATTCAAACTGATTTTCCCCAGACAGGAGCCAATTCTTGGTATTCAAACTGATTTTCCCCAGACAGGAGCCAATTCTTGGCATTCAAATTGATTTTCCCCAGACAGGAGCCAATTCTTGGCATTCAAATTGACTTTCCCCAGACAGGAGCCAATTCTTGGCATTCAAACTGATTTTCCCCAGACAGGAGCCAATTCTTGGCATTCAAATTGATTTTCCCCAGACAGGAGCCAATTCTTGGCATTCAATTGATTTTCCCCAGACAGGAGCCAATTCTTGGCATTCAAATTGACTTTCCCCAGACAGGAGCCAATTCTCGGCATTCAAATTGACTTTCCCCAGACAGGAGCCAATTCTCGGCATTCAAATTGACTTTCCCCAGACAGGAGCCAATTCTTGGCATTCAAATTGATTTTCCCCAGACAGGAGCCAATTCTTGGCATTCAAAATGATTTTCCCCAGACAGGAGCCAATTCTTGGCATTCAAACTGATTTTCCCCAGACAGGAGCCAATTCTTGGCATTCAAATTGATTTTCCCCAGACAGGAGCCAATTCTTGGCATTAAAACTGATTTTCCCCAGACAGGAGCCAATTCTTGGCATTCAAATTGATTTTCCCCAGACAGGAGTCAATTCTTGGCATTCAAACCTGGGACCGTCATGAGAGAAACAGAAACCATTGCAAGAAGTTCAGGTTGAGTGATAAGGCATGAACTTCACTGATTCAGCCTGCTAAGACTAAGGTGATTTGAATGCCTGTCTTGTATGAAAGGTGAGTCAGTCAGGCTATGCACACTGGTTCAAATGGTGATTTGTTTCACCATGTCAAAACCTAAGGGAAGTTTTATTTTGAACAAAGAACCAAGGCCTTCAGGTCCGATGATACGAAGTTGGCTAGAAGGTTAGAGATGTCTTTGTTTTGGCCTACATCATTTCTCCCATGATGATGGAACGTCTCAGAAATAGTAGACTAGGCAAAGTCATACACATCGAGACTGTTCAAATTCAGCAAAAGGGCATCAACTGCCAAGGCTTCTGGATCTGGGACTCGGGAGACAAAGGTTGGGAGCTTGGCAATTATCTCACTATAAGTGAAGTGCAGATTCAACTGAAAATCAAGGTGTGAATGGACCATTTTTAGCTTATTCCATCTGCTCAGCGAGACCACTATGACATTGAAGCTGGGATGTGGTAGATATTGAATCTTCTGGGGATGTGATAGATATTGAGCCTCCTAGGTATGTGGTAGATATTGAACCTCCTGTGTATGTGGTAGATATTGAGCCTCCTGGGGATGTGGTAGATATTGAGCCTCCTGGGTATGTGGTAGATTTGAATGTGGATTTGTTTACAATCAAAGTCCCACACAAAAGGCACAAATATGGAGATTTTGTTCCCACTCGACTTCCAAGATAACTGATAACAGCAGAATTCTTCGAAAGAATCATAATGTCCTTTTTAGATTGTGTCCCCTGCCACAATAAAAAGGTATTCAGACCAGCTTTCATCTCTTGGAGGTTGATGTGCATGGACTGCTCAATTCTCGGAAGTATGGTATGAGATGGGCATCCAAAAGATTAAGAAATTCCTGGGCCGAATTTGACTCTCTAAGTGAACAGAAGATACCACACTGATGATCTTCAAGGCACATTCCTGAGGAAGGCAAACTCGATTTAGACAGGTTTTGTACTCCAAACTCAGACGAATGAAATGGTGGGAAGGGATAAGATCGGATTGTCCTTTTGATATGGAATCAGAGGCAAAAGCTGCTCACCTGGTGTTTTTGGAGAATGTCTGAGATATGGAGGATGTCCGGAGGTGTATCACAGTCACGGCTTTGGTGAACACGCAGGGACTGAGATTCAGACTGCAAAGAGAACCCTGAACTGGTAAACAGTGTCCCTGTAAGCAAACCTCAGAAATTTCCATGAAGACTTGTAACTGGGAATATGAAAGTAGGCGTCCTAACAGTCTCTGCTGATCGCAAAGTCTCCCTCTTGGATGGGATTGTGGATCTACCGCAGGGGTCTTCATCCTGAACTTGGGTGCCCATATGTGTTGCGTGAGAGAGCTGAAGTTAATTACCAGTCTGAGCTTTCCAATAGACTTTGGGACTGAGAAAAGTCTTGAGTAAAATTCATATGAGTTTGTGTTGCAAAAAATACCTAACCCTCTTTTATGGAGGAGTCTACTTCCTGCTACAGGATCTGCATTGTATAGGACAAGGCAAAGTCTATGGCAAAAGGGATCTCTTGATAATTGAAAAGGCTGATTAATGTGATTTGAAGGCCATGTGAAACAACTTGCAAAACCCACTGATCCTTGGTGCAGATGCTTTCCCATTCCATGGTTATATGTTTAAGTCTTCCCCCACTGGAATGTCAGAAAAGGGGGCACAAACATGGCAGAATTATCTGTGGGAAGGAGACTGGCAGGGAGAGAAAATGGAAATTTGTCTGTCTCTCCATGCCTCCTGTTGTCTCTTGCTCTGGGAAACTGAGCCCTTGACAAAGAGTAAGATTTGGAAGAGGGTCTCCACATTAGAAGTGCTTTAGTAGGGTCTGTCCTATTTCTCTGGTCCCATTTGAGAAACAAAAGTGGGGATCTAAATCCCTGGGCCTGATAGATGCTTGCCACCTCAGCAGTCTGTTTCCTGATCCCTGTGTGGCCATGGAACAGAAAAGTGACAAAGGCTGGGATTCCTATAAGCCTTTGGTGATCTTTAAGCAGCACAGATGTGGACAGGAAAGCATCTCTCTCAGCAAGCTGGTAGTTAACGGAAGCAGCAATGGAATTGGAAAAAAGCTGCTGTTTAACACTCTGGCCATGCGTGAGACTGACTCCCAAGATTGTCTGTCAGAGGAAGTCTCACTGGTCGGATCGAAGCTAAGCTTGGCTTGTTGAAAGATCACCATACAAACCTGATCAAGCATGGAACTAATAGTATGACATTGCAAACTAGTTGTTTCCAGTCTTGGAAAGATTTCCCGTCCATGCATATGGAGGGCAGCTATGACATGCACAGCTCTGTAATTTCTCTGTTGAAAGCTAGTGATCGAGTCTTGTAAAAGGACAAGGTGACATTTTTGGAGAGACTCATCAATGCGAGAAAAAAGACCTGTTTACCCAAGGGTCTTTTAGCTGTCTCTCACAGCAGTACAAGACAAGAAAAGGCTCAGGTCATTGCTTGAAAACAGACTGGTCCTTTGGATAAAATGTTAACGGATGTGGGAATTTACTATTAAGACATTGATGGAGCAGAAGGAGGTTGACATAACTCTGAAGGCAGCAGACACAGAAGGCAGAATCTTCCCCAGACATCATAGGATCGACTAGAGAAGAAGTTCTTGCAATTGTCCATCTTTGATGTCTGAGATGTGGGGTGAAAGAAATGCCTCATGCAATGGTTCTGAGGACTGAACAAGAAATGCAGGTTGTCAGGGTTGATAAACTAAGCTTGGAGTCTGCCCATGTCATGTGACAGTAATCTCCAAGCACAGCCTTTGAGTGTTATCGATAGTCTGAGACTGATACTGTGTATCTGAGAATGGGGAATTGCCATAACCAATACAGTGCATGAGCTGTGACTGGTGATAGAATGGCACTGTGCCAGTCAACACTGACTTCCTCAGTATGGTACTGGATATTATGGAAGGTTGATCACCAAATCCAGTGCCAGCTTTGCTGTCGAGACAAAGCAGGGGCTGGAAGTGGAATGGTCAAGTGTCAAACATCATCAACTTCTTTGGACAGGGACTGGGTAGGTATGTCGTGATGACAGATCACAGTTCCCGGTGCTGACTACAACAGGCATAAGCTGTGATGATACTGGAAATGGAGTGGATGAGGTACGGTCCAGTATCAGCCATCTAGGAAAAGATCACGATAAACAGTACCAGAATGTATATGCGATATAGCATTCTGCAGGGCTGGTTCATATGTCCTTGCATACCATGGTGGTACCAGCTCAGGAATCTGTCCAGGACTGGTATTATCGGTAGAGTCTCATGGCAATGAGGGCAAAGTTGATGCTGGAGTTGTGTGGAAATCCTAAAGTAACAAGAGATTGTCAAGCCTTCTTTATTGGCAATCTCTCAACCTTAAGTGATTCCAACACCACAGAATTCACCACAGAGACAGCATCTGCATCCTGGTTGGACCAATTTCTAGCTATCTCACTAGCCTGGAAGAAGTGTTTCACAAGAGTGGTCTGACTGGCACCCAGTACATATATTGCAGGTGGGTTGATTATACTCTGACAGCTTATACTTCTACAAGCCCCACACCTAATCCTGCTAATTGATACTTGTAATTAAAGAGAACAAAACAATGGCGACCACAGGCAAAATCAGCCATGTGGCACACTAAGCCAAAAAAAGAAATAAATGTTGAGAGAATTACTGAAATAATCTTACTTTTAAATGACCATTTAAAATTTAAATTAGGTGAAATAAGGTTGAGTACTGAGAAAGAATATAAGTATTAATAAGCGTCAAAATGAAGAATTAAGATGGTGCCATATTGCTTATTGTATGACAAATAAACAATTGAGATCCAAAACATTCATTCAAGATGAAGACTGAGTGAATTTCAATGAGAGATTAAATGGAACATACTTCCCTTATGATTAGAAAACTACTTGGATCATACAGCTTTGAGAAAGACCACAAAATTAATAGGAATTTGTGAGCCTCTCAACAAGTATGCTGTCAAGGCATGAGTGGAAGCAGTAACTGACAAATGATGGGATTTACCGTAATCAAGGTAAGTCTTGGGACACGAAAAAATAATTTTTTTTCATGTCCCAAGACTTATATGCCTGTAAAATATATCAAATTTTCAGTGTCCCAAAACTTGTAGACACAAAAAAATGTCAAGACAAAATTGGGAAGATCGCCATACGTTACACAGCAGTGACCAGCTCGTTGAATTACCATGTCATTCGTCAATAAACTGTTATAAACTACTATGATTGTTTTATGTTATTATTTTGCATGTGCATATTTTCCGATTTCTCCAACATGATTTAAAATAAAGGTAAATAAGGACTTCATAATTTACGGGCCGCTTACATTTTTCAGAAGACCTATACTATAGTGTACAGTACTTACACAGTGCAAATCGTACTTGGCGTCACTTATATCCTTGTTTATTCACAAAAATATTAGATGCAGATCTTGCTTTATTCATCATTTTACCAAATCGCATTCTTCCAGATTTTACATTTCAGCTACACGTTCATTGCTGTTTTATTTATTTGGATTCATGCGCTTAACAGTTACTGTTTTTCAGTGGTATAAGCGATCCTACAAAGTGATGTAATCTATATGAAAAGGCACACGTGTTTAATACATAACCAGCATAAATTCAAATAACTGTCATATATTCATGAAAGAATGATTGTAATATATGTTAAAATTATGAATATAGATAGATTAAGAGCATCATTGATCCATTTTAGTTTTGTGTTTCGGCTTCACAAAATGATAATTTCCACACATTATTCATTCCACTTTTGATTTTGGCAAGCTGGTTGTTTTGGCGTCTCCTTTGTTTATAATTGGTGGATTTTTTCTTTTGTTTTTCGACAGCAATCCAGGCCCGTTAATTGTTAAAACCCTGAAATTGGCTTAGGTAAAGAGGAATTTTGTCTGGCGGCAATGCCGATACTTTGATGTGTGATTGGCTTCTACTGAGTAATATTAGCACGATTACCGTAGCTGGGTAAACAGGAACTTATTTAAGGTCGCTTACATCAAAGCAAACTACCACAGAGTTTTTATTTTAAAAGCATTATTTCTTAAACTTCTTTATCGTATTTTAAAGATATTATTTAAGTTTAGTGCAGTGGTGCCTATGATTTGAATCAAATGTATGTACTTCATTCATCACAAGTAAAATCTTCAATGTACACGTGGTGACGCCATGATGTAAACATGCGTAAATAAATGCTCGAGTTGAAATAAACACTATTTTAGTTGTTCTCGTCCTGGTATCACATTGTAATGAATTAGGTATTTCCATTTTCAGGGGAAAAAACTCCCCAGTAATTACAGGTGACTTTCGACAATTTTAATGCAATAATGCATAAACCGACAATAGTAAACTAGAGCACAACAGGGAGAAGTTATTGTTGATTGGGTATAATATACCGCTAATGCTCAATTCTTGTCATCGTCTGATTAAATTATACATATTTTAATTTAATAGAAATAATGAGAAAACCGAGAAAAATTCAATATATTTCTTGACTTTTAAAACAAAATTATAATAATTTATAATATTTCCATGAAATAATTCATAATGAGAGTCCCTTAACAACCACGAAGTCCTATTTATTTTACATGAGGTTACGATCGATAAAATACGCCAATCGATCAGTAGAAAAAAAAAATGTTTTAGGTGTCCCAAGACTTATGGTACAGGAAAAAATTGCTTTAACTTCGTGTCCCAACTTTTATAGGTCATAAAAAAATTACTTTTGAAAATAATTAAGGGTATCCCAAGACTTATAGAGTCCCAAGACTTACTGTGATTACGGTAGCTACCAATCCATCTATCCGAAGGGAGACCACTCTCATCTGACTTTTGTCTTGGCAGGCTGAATACATTAAAAGTGCTACAACATGCTATAAATCTTTAATGTCTTTTTCACCTGTGAGAGCTGGATTTGCATGGTAGTGGAAGGAATGCTATTTATGTATCTGAAGATGAAATTTAGTTTTCTCATTAACTCTACAAAGAATTTTAAGCTTTATAAAAAAAATATACTTAAATGAAGTCTACATCCTGATTAAAATGAAAGCATCAAGGTTACTGAAAATAGCAAAGTGAATACAGCCAAACCTGCATTACAGGTCACCTCTATTAACACAAACACAAGCACCTGTCTTAGAATGCTGTTTTTCAATTCAAATCTGTATTAAATAGAACTTTCTATCACTCCAAGGCAAAATATTCCTTAATAATAAAAGTGATGCCTGAAGTAAATGCAACCAAATTTTCTAGAATACACCCATTTGGCTTTCCAAATTATGACTTTGAGCCATGATGAAGATACAATCATGTGTTCACTCAGAACATAAGCATCCGTAGACCTTTGAAATCTAATAGGACCTGACAAGTATACAGAGGACCTATCGTAAGCGCTGTACACTCCTTTCTACATCTAATGAACTATAGAAGTTTTTGTCTCCAAAATTACAGAATGGTTAGCACAAAGCACAATTAATGCACACATACCAGTAATTTGTTCAATAAAGGTGGAAGGTTTAAAAAAAAAATGAAGATAAAGCTGGCCAAAGTATGTAAATACATTTCTTTTCTGTTTGTTTCCCTTGGACCTGTCAATGATAAAATGAAACTTTCTACTTACCATATTTGCTGGCCTATAAGTTGATACTTTTTGACCTGGAAGTCTGGGCTTCATCTTATACTCCAAATCAACTTATATATGGATTATGTCATTGAAATTGCTTTACCGTATTTAATGTAATTTTTTGTATGTGAAAAAAAATAATGTTGTTTTAAAAGTAAAAAAAATAATGTGTAAAAAAATAATTCTCATTTTGGGGAAGAGATCATGTGCGAAAAAATATAGGACCCAACAATGAGAAGGATTCCAAAATATTAACATGATTGTCAGTATTAAATTCACATGCATCACACGTAATTGCACTAAAGCAGCATGCACTAATAATATATGTTGTTTAAATTGCTTAAATATACGTGTATTAGAATAGACAAGTTAGAAAATGAATAACCATGACATGGACATAGGTATTCCATCACACATTTTTCTTCTTGCACCTCGTGATCAAAATAAAATATGCCCCGATATGCAAGAGAGTTTTCCGCTATTCTTCGTGCTATTTTGCTTAATGTATTTTACTGACCCTGTTTAGCTGAAGCTTTCGTCAAAGAGAGAAAACAGTAATAAAATAGTCAATGGAAATTTAAATACATACCATACTCCTTCAGTTTCAAAGATATATAATTTATATTTCAATATTCACAATATTTATATCCATATGGACTCCATTTAGTTTAAAAGTGATCATTATATTAAAAAAGCATTCTGGAAAATAGCTCACTGATATTCTGCTAAGTTACTTGTATGGTTTTTTCATTGTCATCACAAGGTCCTTTACAAACATAACCAAAAAAACACTTTGGGTGTTTTCTGCCAAGAAAATCACTTGGGAAATATTACAACGCTTTAACACAGCAAAAACAAGTGTTAACCTTTTACTTCATAGCATCTGTTACTATGTAAGCTGTCGATATATGTGTGCAAAAGCCACAGAGTGCAGTGTGCTATAAATAGAACATTTGTTAATTAATGGACTCTATGCAAATAGGCCTGCCAGTAGAATTTAGAGCAGTGTAGTATATGTTAAGTTCAACATAAATTGTAACCATTTTACCTTTTTTGTACATATTTGTTATCTATTGATAGGTTAAAGAGTAAAATCTGATCTTCATAGCTGTATCATTATTTTTCATGGATAAGCTTTACTAATGATTTTACATGCTTTCAAATCTTGAGAGAACGCATTCACCATCAAGACAGAGAAACTATGTGACCAACCGTAGCTGACCTTTCTTAACCTCTAAATCTACCAGATCATTGTCTACGTCTGTATCACTAAATCATCTGAATTTGATAAATTATAAAAAATCAGTTGCCTACATCGATATTGCAGCCTATATCTGACTTACTGAAGCCTTTATAGTCATAATTCTTATCCTCCAAACTCTAGAAAGTGCTGAACGAAATCCGTGGCCTCCATTTTGGATAGTGGAGGATCCGAATCTGTTACTTTCAATAGCAGATTACAACTATATCTAAACAGCAATCATGTGATGTGACATAATGGTCATTTACCTCAATGCCCATATTTTCTAATAGGAGGTTTTCCCTGAAGGTGGCGCTATGAAAACCAGCTAAAAATGGCTGATATTTACTGCCGGCGTCAAAATGAGCTTCTATGCTGATGGTGTACAGCAGGGGTCACGCTACCAGGTGAACTGGGCGACTAAGTCACCGAAAAAAGGTAAACTTCGCCTTCTTATATTAGGAAAGCAAAAACATTTTTTAGATATACACCAAGTGCCTGTAGTTTAAGGCTTCTGAGATGCTCCCTCAACCCAGCCAAGTAGTGTTAAGTCCCAGGCAAAATGGATAGCATGTTGCCTTAGCATTTGTTCATATCAATTGCGCCGACAAAACAAACTCTTGCACATTCACAGGCATATGTTTTAATAGCTGATTGACCACTTAACTCATTCCCCCCGCAAGATATCGCTGCCTGATTTCCACAAGTTATCATTTGTTGATGAAAACTTTATAACTTGTGTTTTGAAACTAAACTTTATAACTTGTGTTTTGAAACTAAATCATCTATATATATATAACAATTTGTGTTTTAAGAAAAGAATAGGTGAAAGCACTTTCTAAATATATCTTTTGAAGATTATAACAGCCATGCTTGCATTATTTTCATTATAAAATCAGTGTGAAACCATAAATGAACCTGCTATGGGGTAATAATGGCGGACATCGCTGTGTCTTGGAAGTACGTCTTCATTAGACTGTCTGTTTTCGTAATTCATTGGGCACATACATTAAGGAAATTATACAATTCGTAGAAGTCAAAGTGTAACTATTATGTGATAAAAGATTTAGCCTAAAAATAAAAATTTGTTGGTCAGAAACGTATGGAACAATTCGATGTTGTCGAATTGATAAGCGCTGTAACTTGAGCTCAAGGTTGTTAGCTTACATCACATATTTGTGCAAATACGAGAAAGAGTAGCAAAGGAAAAAATATCCAACCAATACACAACGTTATTACAAGCACATAGACAAATATTAAAACCATAAATTTTCAATCCTATATTGGGATTGTTGCAACGAAGCTAGAAAGTGAGTGGTCATATGAAGAAAATCCCTGTTTCTAAAAATAGATGCATCTACTTTTAAAAACAATACCAAAAAATGACAGTCAAAAGATTCACATTTAATTCAGAATCAACTCCCTCAAAATGCAGTTGTAAAGATGAGATTACTCATCAGTGATCACTGTGGTTTGAATGGATGAACACGATGATCTTGAAGACATATTTACATGTGCTCTTGTGTGCGTGTTATAGCCTAATATAGGGGTTGTTTCAAACTAATTTGGAAATGTTTTCAACTTACATTTTCTAGTGAAGAAACTAACAAAAAATTAAAGCTGGCAGTTGCTTAAGTATTTTTTACCTATTTGTAATTACAATACTGTAATCTAGGTACTCCTGTCAATTAAAATTAATTACAATGTATAGTTTCTGCTATGCTTTTTTGAAGTCATATGGCAAAAATACATTGCATTTTCTCTCCATCTAAACATACACACTTTTAAGTATGAATACGCTGCATATGATTATAATACATTCATACACTTACAAAATGTGTTTATAATATACATACAACATAGAGAATTTTTTATTTCAAGATGAAATATTGCTTAAAACTGATGTTAAATGCGAATATGCATAATGAGAAATACAGGACACAATTCAAATAAGAGAACCATAGCACACACACACACACACATATATATATATATATATATATATATATATATATATATATATATATATATATATATATATATATATATATATATATATATAGTAGGACCCCGCTATAGCATGCTTCATTATAGCACGAATTCGGATATAACATGATCGTGGCATGGCTCCCGAAATTTCATCCATTTTTTCGTACATGGGAAAAAAAAAGTTTTTCTCCAAAGTACGAAAAATAATGTGTAAAAAATGAATTATCATTTTGGGGAAGAGATCGTGTATGAATTCGGATATAATACGATCGTGGCGTGGCTCCCGAAATTTTACAATAATTTCGCCAATTTCTTGAACTACTGCAAAGTTTTGTGCCAAAATAAACAAGAGTTTGATTTAATAATTTGGCAAGCTGTATTGTGTTCTTGAAGAAAAAGTGTCTTATGATTGCATCTTTCTTTATATGAATAAAGATGCTGAACATTTCTATTTGTAAATGTTCATTTCAAATGTGTCAGTAGTCAATAACAGCACTTTGATCTTAGTTTATTTTTGAAAGATGTCAGCTTATTTTAAACCTGATAAGTGTTAATCTTATTATTACTGATACATGAACAATAAAGTCATTAAGTCTTCTTTGTGTTTGTCTTCAATACATTCTGTGTACAATCGTTGCTCAAACAATAGCCGACAGATGTTTGCTCATTCAACTGCATACACAGTCAAGCACCAAACAATGCGGTGGTTGATAAAAGATTCGCACCTGAATTTATAAATCAATTAATTTAAGTCATTGACAATCATCAAAGTCAATCTCAAAGCTAAAGGTTGTTTAAACCATGCGGCAATGATTTATAAAACATCAAAAAAACTAAAGCCGCCAACGCGCACACGTGGCTTGGCGGTGTTGTCAGAAAATTCACACGCAATCAGTTGACCAGTGAATAATATTGTACATTCCCTATAAAAATGACCCCATTGTTGATTAACAAGTATTCTTGCTGTAGTCGTTCAAACAAATAGGTGTCAGAGTTTTAATTAGTAGTTATTTACAATGGATTTACATGTAAACGTACATGGAAACGTAAAGCTTTTACTGTTAAAGAGAAGCTTGAAGCCATGGACAGGATTAAGTCCGGTGTTTCCACAAGTCAGATTTAATTCCCAAGTGATATTTCCCAAGTTATCTGCCAGTGCATGTAGGCCGATAAGCCTTTGGCTTGTAAAAGCACTCACTTTGTTTTCAAGTTGACAATCCTTTTGATCGAGCCGCGAATCTAATACTTCTTCAGTGCCAAGTAGAGTTCTACAACTTCCTGTGCATATACTTTGACCTTAATCCCTTAGCTTGTAAAGGCACCACACTCTTTGTTTTCCCACGTGACAACGCTTTGATCAAGCCGCGAGTTTGATACTTGTTCAGTGCCAAGTAACAGAGGGTAGTTATTTGAACTCCCTGTGATCTTGCCGCACAATTGTCACGTGTCCAGTTGCATCCTTTAATAGATTTCTGACTTTATGATCAAAGTGTTACTTGCAGAGCCTAAGCTCAGTCTCTGCATAAGCACCCACATATAACAGTAAAGCTGAGGAATCGGAGTCAGACGTGATTTACGACGACTGGACGACAACAATTTACAATGACTAGACGATGATGTAGGATTTCAGAACTTTATCAGACAATGATATTATACTTCTGTGTGCATG
The DNA here is from genome assembly GCA_029931535.1 of Margaritifera margaritifera. Taxonomy (NCBI): domain Eukaryota; kingdom Metazoa; phylum Mollusca; class Bivalvia; order Unionida; family Margaritiferidae; genus Margaritifera; species Margaritifera margaritifera. The sequence continues at coordinate 1,180,074 of JAQPZY010001106.1, forward strand.
TTTTCAATGGAATTATTATGGACTCACTCTTACCCATGCCATGAGATCGGTTGGTGAGTACACGTGTTGATCCTTTAACTATTCATGCTATACAATAGACATGTACATATAAATGTACCACTGCATGGTTCTCTGAATAAATTAAAATATTATATGTGCAATCTCTGTTTTCACTGCATGCGTATTTCTCTTTTAATATGCACTGATTTAAGATGGTAACGGTGCCAATGAACCACGTTGTTTTGAGCCCACAATTTACCCCCCCCCCCCATTTTTTTGGTGCATGCATCATTTTCTTCAGCTAAATGACTTGGTTTTGTCTAGGTTGGTTATAGCACAGTTCGGGACATAGCACGATCTCGTTTTGTGGACCCCGACCATCGTGCTATAGCGGGGTACTACTGTGTATATATATATATATATATATATATATATATATATATATATATATATATATATATATATATATATATATATATACATATATATTGCAATTTTTGCATCGCTGCCACTTCTCCCTGTTCTGCTCTCACTTCTCCCTATTCTGTCCAAAAGGAGAAGTCACTTCTCTCTAAATTTAAAGTCTAGCTTGACCCCTGGTACAGGTTCCAAATGTGCTTGTATGTGAATCGGACTGAGGCATCGAAAAGCACTTCCATTGGAATGTGGTAGATGTCCAAACGTGCTTATGTGAGGTAAAGGGTTAAATCATTAAGAGATGCCAAAGAACATAGTCAAATAACATTCCATGCAAGATAAATAACTATCTTTCCCAAAGCCATTTAATGATTTTGTGAAACACTTTGATGTCATAAGCAATGTTATGCTTTCCAAAGAGCTGAACTTTCAACAGATACTATATACCCAGGTTTGCAAGAGCTCACTTTAATCCATGTGTTGCTGCTACATATGTTTTTTTGATACATTGCATGATATTATGTTATTTGGAAAACAAGGTACATGTATTTTCAATGGCAGCTTACATACTACATATTAATGTTGTTTTTCCGGGTTATTTACAGAATTACCAGAGTGTGATCCAAGATTGGTACAAACCTTTACATCAAAGTGACAGATCTCTCCATTCTCATGCCCTGTGATGATATATTCCTCATACGGTCCCCAGATTGCTGCTGTTATCTTCGAGGATTCACTGGCTATCACCATAGCGGGACTTTGGTTGGCTGTGAAGAAAAAAAAACTAGAAATGTGTTCACAGAACAATGCATGGACTCCCCTCTTTTGCAATAGGAAAGTGTTGTACTCACCAAGACACATTCACTAAGTTTATAGACTGCTGCCAAAAGTGCATGGAAACCGACTTCATTGCAAAACTTAACCTTAGTCAGTGAAGCACAAAATATAGACCACAGTGACCAGCTTTTACAGGAGTGTTATACAAACTAAGAGGAATCGAAACGCAAAGTTGTATGATCTTGTTCCACAAACTGCATGAGAAAATGACCTAAATGCAAAACACACCACGAAGATGGGATGAGCAGACAGAGAGAAGGAAAGAAAAGGATTGTGACAATATGCCCCCTCCAAATCTGTTCAAAATGTGCAACTATTGCAAAGGCATTCTTTATTCTCAGTAATGGTCCAGACTCCACATGTTCAATATGGAAGAATACTTGCCAAACTTTGAAAAGGACCGAAGCCGATTTGCCAGCACATAATGCCATGGCAGATCTGGGTATATGTTGTTTGCCTGCACATAATGCCATGGCAGATCTGGGTATATGTTGTTTGCCTGCACATAATGCCATGGCAGATCTACAACTCACAATATATGCTCTCCTACGGAAAAGAATGATAGAGATTGTTCACAACACAGACAAATTGGAATTCTACTCACAACACACAAGTTGTGGATAGAGACCACATGGTCAACCCTTGACACAATCTGATAGGGACACTCTATGGTCAGCTTTGACCTCCAAAATGTGTGCCTTCATATTCCTATTCATAGGTCTTCCAGAAATTCCTAAGGCTCGTTTCTAGAGACCCCCTCCTCCAGGGCCACATCAATGTTACTCACAACTATCTGGACAACATCCTCCAAAACACTTGAACAAAGACTTAAAATCCCTTGTACTCTTTTGTTACACCATGACAAGGTCTGATTTTATCATCTTTTTTATTCATCCAGACATGCAGTTCACAAATTTTCTCAAACAAGTTAATCTCTCTCATGACTGTGCTTTTACAATCATTATTGTCAAAAAAAACAAGTCATTAGATCTCTGCCTTCTTGTTTGCAATATTCCAGCTGTTGTCATCATTGACAAATCCACATTTAAGTCTGCCACACCCCAATCAGGCTCAATGTCCTAGAGGACTCACCCTCCTGATAGAATGAAGTGATTCAAACAGGATGGTCTGTTCTACCTCCAGTCATCAGCCGAAATGGTGCCCATTGTGATTGCCCGATACTGGACCTTTCTCTCAAAATGAGTAGGAACACCATGCTCCCATCCCTCGTCTCTTTACTCTCCGACCTGAAAGCCTGGTCAGTCTTACTCCTTTATCTGATTTGGAATAGTCTTGTTACATATGCTTTTCACCCAATCCGACTAATGACGATTGTTCCTCTCAAGCAGAAAAAAATCATTCAACAACCCCTGAATCTAGCAGTAGAGATTCCCAGAAAAGCCCTATCTTCTGAACACCTGCTGAAACAGCCAGGTATGTAGGTTTTATATCCCAACCCAGAAATGCTGAACCTGCAACCCAACCCAGAAATGCTGAACCTGCAATCATGGCTCAAATAAAAAAAAAAAAACACTTGGCATGAATCATTTCTACAAAAAGGCAGGGAACAGAATTAACCAGGCACGAAGGCCAACCCCTTTCAATGCCTATGATGCAAAATGGAGTCTTCTCACAGTGGTGCAAGCAGATAAACAACACTCCCTTAAGAGCCTCTGTACCACAAATTGCTAACTTCCTCCATTCGCTCTTTGAGGCTACCATTCAACTATTTTAATATGTTTTGCCATCATGGAAGGAAGGACATAGGATAGAAAAAATATAAAAAATTAGAAAAAGTAGGTAGGTAGGTAGGGTATGTAGGCAATTAAGTAAATATGCATGTATGTATATATAGGGTTTAATGGCACTTCAGCACAATAATGATGATTTAATGTAATGTTCCATGAAGAATATAAATGTAAAAAATACAAAAACTTTAGGAAAATAAACCTACTATAAAAAAAAAAAAAAAAAAAAGAGAGTCCAACTAGATAAGAGGTACAAATCTTAAAATTCTTTAACAGATATACAAAATAAAACATAAGGGTAAAACAAGAAAAATAGAAAATCCTTAAAGTATAGGATCAAAATTTATTATGCTAAGCAGACTCTTTCCGAAACTCTAAGTTTCATTTGTGGTACGTATTCAAAATGTTCTTAAGTGAGTTTGTATCAAAATACTTATGTCGCACAAAAGGCTCAATTTGACCTTGTGGGACCTATACCAGCAGTGCAAAAAGCTACATTCTTAGGTCATTCAGCATCTTCATTGCGACATGGGTTGCTTTACTTAGTGGATTTGTGGGAATTAAAATATTTTCTTTAAAACTGTGTCCCTTCCTTGATCTGCAGTAACCTTAGCCTGCATCTCAAATGAGACTCAAAGCTACTTTGCATATGTCAGAAGACTGGAGCCAGAGCCAACTATATGATAACATATATATATCATATAAAGTAGACAATGAAATTCACTTTTCACTTTTAGTACAACCATGGAGTATGTTACATCTAATAAAGATGGAACGAAAATTCTGCTGCATGCTTTTCAGTACATTAAACAGAAAAATATGTCTAACAGCATTGTTTCTTATGAATGCGAACAGCATAATGAATTCATAAGAATTCATTAGCATGCTACCAAAACAGGCAACATACACTGAAATGTTGTATCAACTCATGCAAAGCCACCATACTCTCAATCCAATCAGCATCCTGACTAATGCCATCCATGACGTCTTTCCAAACACAGATATAAAAGGTTGCTTCTTCCATTTGAGTCAGAATATATATTGCAAAATTCAAGAGCATCATCTCCAACAGCGTTACCAAAGGCATGAAAATTTTACTTTACAGTTACATCTGATAACTGCGATAGCATTTGTGCCTGTTACTCCAGTCACTGATGCCTCTAAAGTTGTTGTGGTTGAACTTCCTCAAGAAACACAGTCAATCCTGAACTACTTTAAAGATATGTAGATTGGTAGACCACAGAGGTGTGGACTACAAACACTGATTTTTTATATCGCAATGTGGAACATGTTTGATCCATCTACCTCAGATCTTCAATGCACCAATAATGTAATTGAGGGCTGGCATAGGTGTTTTCACTGGGGGCGGAGGCGGCGGGGGGTTATTGTCCAGGTTTTTTTGTCTGTGAACCATGTAACTCCCTCCACTGCTTATCTATGCCTAAGGTATCATTACTTGGTAATGCAGCCAAGCATTCATAGTGATGTTTCTTTTTTTTCTTCTTCTGAAGAAACCAATTTCTGATGTATGTTTCTTCAATAATACTTACCCAATTATAATAAGGGCACACTCTCCCAAGCTCTTCTAGTAGTTTTACATCTCTTGAAGAGTGTGCACTTCTGCTCCAGGATTGACTAAGGATTGACGAGATCTGACACAACCTCTCTATCCAAAACGAGACCACTTTCATCTAATTTCTGTCTTGGTAAGCAGACAACATTGTAGCACTTTTATTGCTAAAACAAGTCAAAACACATGATTGATGTCTTTTTTCAGTTGGGAGGCCTGGGTTTGAAATGTAGTAGATGTTCTTACATATTATGATCAGGTAAGTATTATTGAAGAAACATAATCTTTGAATTTTACTGTACTTACATACTTGTGACGAGTCTCTGACATCATAGATGTGAATTTCACATGGATGACCCATAGTTTTGTCTGTGGAGTACATCAACGTCTTCCCACTGTATGAAAACCCACATGTCCTTACAGCTGTCCGTGTTTCTAGGACTGATAGCTCTTTACCTGTAGTGGATACAAATTAGTGATCATATATTTTTTGCTTTCACTCCCATATTGTCTTGTTAATAAGGAGAATGTATAGACATCAAGGAAGTTGTATCTGATACTGAAAACATTGATCTCTGCAATGAATTTTAATGGCCATGAAGCATTGAAAATTGTTTATAAATGTATGTAAGTAAACACTGATACCATGTAAACAGTGTAAATAACTCTAAATTTAATAAATTGTCTTTCGAAAAAGAGGACTGAGTAGTATTCAATGACATCTATATGATATTGTGAAAGGGCATGAAATAGTCAGAAATAATGATAGGATTCCTGTCAGCCTCAAAACACTCATGCACATAGAAAGGAATAGCTTCTACTGGCACCCCCTCCCCCATTAGATCTAAGCACAAGCAATATATATTGGTTGAAATTAATTTCATTCTTTTCAACATCACAAATTTTCAAACAAATCTTTTCCTGATAAATGCAAACACATCCAGGGTCTCTCAAAATGATAGGTATTTGTAATGGTAATTCTGCAGCATTGTAGAGACAGAAGCAAGAAACATCTTGCTAGTCAGGATTAGCTCCACCCAAATGCATGTTGGGATGCTGGATAAGACTATTTTTGCGAAGCAGTGAACACCATGGGGAAGACCGAACTTGCTGAATGGACACTAATGGAAGTATCAGAAGGTACCCATTCAAAATGAAACAGCTCTTCTCCATGAGCAAAAGCTTAGCTATTTATCCAAAATACAAGTGCATGAGAAATCACAATACCATATTTACATGAAAAAAATTGTTTTTCGAGGTAGGAAAATAATGTGTAGAAAATTAATTACCGTTAACGAACCCTACACTGAGAAGCACTCCAAAATATCTACATGATCGACAATATTAAATTCACGTGCATCAGACATTATTGCACTAAAGCAGCATGCACTAGTACAATATGCTGTTTCAATTTGCTTATATATGTGTGTACAAGAATCGATAAGGAACTGACCATTTAATCTGGGGGAAGGGGTAAGCTGGAATTTCCTTCCCAACAAGTTCATTTTTGTTTCTTTAATCTCAAGATAATTGTTTTTCAACTAATATGCAGGGTTGAGCAAATTTTTTTTTATCCACTTGTCCAGGACAAGTGGTTTCAGAAAATTCACTTGTCTTACCTTTTTACTTGTCTCAAAATTTAAATCACTTGTCAAGATTTGATGAGATGTCTATATTGACATGTTACATTTTGGTTACCTTTGTGTAATAAAATCCCAATGCGTTAAGTGCATGTATATGAAAAATCCATGAATTCGTGTATGGGTCTAGTGTTAGAAAATGTATGCATCGGTCACATCCTGATAGGAAACACACGTATAAAAAATGGTTGTCCTTATTTGATCTAACACATCTACACAATAAATTACGATATTCAATGTCGCCAGTAGCACCTGGTTGCATAGTTGTTATTTACATGCTACAAGCACATGTACATGTACTTAAATTGGCCTAGATTTTGGCCAGCCTGAAGCAATACATGTTCCCATTTTACTGAGGCTACCAAGGGGATGGGGCTATTCACAGGGAAATGAAAACCTGTCAAGTTGGTTTAAACAGTACATATATTTATTTAATGAAGTCATTGTGAAAAGTACATAAAACTGAACAAGAGATATGCGACTGACATGATAAATTTACCTCCAACATAGCCTTTCTTTATAGACTCAGCAGCTTTCATCCATCTCGACAGGGTGTTATGTTTAAGTGAAAAGTTTTCACATACATCTTTGCGACAATCCTCCAAGAAGTTTAGGAGGAGCAGTGATAACAGACTTGTGCTAATGGATGGACGGACATCGGACGACATACAACAGGTCATCCCATAAGCAGAGGAAACTAACTGATTCATATCACAGAGGTTAGTATCTTCATAGTATTTTTAAGAGAGTGCTTGTTAAGTTTGCACAAACTATGTGGTGCTCTGTAGAGTTTGCACATTTAGACTTAATGTAAATCAAAACAATTTAGTGAGGTGCCGATTTTCATGGATTTTGTGGTTGCTGCAAAACATGAATTTAAAGAGCCAATGAACAATGATCCCTCTGTAGATATAAATGGACTCCTTCAGAACTCCATGAATTCAACTATAGCTCTCCCCCATTATAATGTGCCTCATTATAATGCAATTCCGGATATAATGCGGTGCTACTATGGACCACTTGACCAAAATCACACGAATATATAACAATACGAGTTGAAAGAAAACAAGGTGAAACTTAGTCTTATATCTTCATTTCCTTTTCAAAACACAATTATTTAAAAATTTTGATTGTGCACCCTATACCACTGTTCAGTATCTTATGCTATCCTCAATATATCGCGGTTCCATACATATTGTGATTCTCAATATAACATGGTTTGGTACATAATGCAGTCGGCGGTTATGGACCTGACTACCGCGTTATAACGTGGGAGAGCTGTACCAACAAACATCTCATCCTCACAAAACCATTCATTTAAGTACTTCACAGAAACAGCATCAGCAACTGCTAGTAAGGATTAAAAACATGCATTAATGTCCACAAATAAGCAATTGGCTCTTCATGAACTGAGTTGATACATTCCATTAATAATCAAAACCATACCTGTTTCACAGTCCCATAATCGGCATGTGTTGTCAGCACTTCCTGACAAAACTTGAGTGGTATCCCCTAGTTCTGTGTTAAGGATAACATAATATGACAATTTAAACTATGTTGACTGAAAATTAAAAATAGTCAAATTTCTTAAATGCAAGAAATATAGTCTTCAATAAAGTGATGGACTACAAGCAGGTGTTGGATAATGGAACAGGACCATAGCTATTGCCTTTGCTGACTTGGCTTGCATGGTTGTGTGTGGTATATTGCGCAGATACAAAACTGGGGAGGTCAAGACATCTGACAATCAAGGGCTATAACTCCACTAAACAATGCAGAAAACAATCAAACTCAACTAAGGTCTCATGAAAATTAAGCTGCATACCAAATGTGGTCAAAATCCAATAATAATTCTGGAATTTACTTTGCAGAAACAAAGTGGATGGGTTTGAAAATCAGGAGTTACATCTCCAATGACTGATAATACAGAATGTTGACAAATGAACTCAGCCAAAGCTCCATCAAGTGACATACAAAGTAGATGGGTCTTACACTCAGGGGTTATAACTCACCTAAACAATGACACAGTATGCTGACAATCGAACTCAACCAAGGTTCATCAATATCAAGTAGCAACCAAATATGGTTGAAATCCCATAGTAATCAATAGATTTATTGTACAGAAAAGTCGGTGGGTGTGAAAATCAAGGAATGTAACTCTACCAAACAATGACATAGCATGCTGACAAATGAACTCAGCCAAAGTCCTATCAATATCAAGCGGCATAACAAATCTGGCTGAAATCCAAGTGAGTTATTGTGCAAAAACAAAAGTGGGTGAATCTAACAATCAGGGGCTATAGCTCTGTTAAATGATGATGCACAGCACTGATAATCAAACTCAGACAAGAACTCGTCAATATCATCAAGTGGCATACCAAATTTAGTTGAAATCCAAGCGAGTTATTGTGCAAAACAAAACTGGGTGGATCTGACACTAAGGGGCTATAACTCTGCTAAACGATGCATAGCACTGACAATCGAACTCAGGCAACGTCTCATCAATATCAAGCTGCATATAAATATTAGTTGAAATAATTAAGTGACTCTTTGTGCAGAAACAAAAGTGGGTGGGTCTGACAACTGGACTAGAACTCTTCTAAATGATGACGTAGAAAGCTGACAATCAAACTTAGTCCAATTCTCACCAAAACCAAGCTGCATTCCAAATTTGGTCAAAATTCAATCATTAAGGGCATTATTGTATGGCAACGAAAGTGGGATGGATGGACAGAAAGACAGATGGACAGCCTCAATTTAATACCTCCCACCTCCTCCAACTGAAAGCGGGGAAGAAAAACTCCCAGACAATACATGGTATCACTTCACTGTTGCAGTGATAGCTTTACATTAGGTTATCTTGCCTTAAGTTCTGCTACAAAGGTTATGTATTGCTACCCAAAGCTTTACTTAAGCAAAACAGATACTGTGATTGGCAGAATAACCATGCATAACTTTGAACAGGCTTGTTTACAGCTCTATTATTAATGACAGTATCTGCTCCAAACAACTCCAGGCTCTGATCCTTGTCTGTCTGTTTTTAACATTTATTTATTTAATGCCCCCAGTTTTAATAGAACTGAGATGTAAAACTTCCATTTACAAAATCCTATACACAGCTCTGATGTATAACTGAAGCATTAGATATGAAAGGATACAGTTGACATCAATGCACCAGACTGCTCCATTGTGTCCCCTATAGCTGCCTAACCTTTCCCCATTGATGGAATACCAGACATTGGGCTGGGCATCCTTGGCACAGGTGAATATCAGATCCCCTTCTAGGTTGTACTTAATCTGTGTTATGGAGCGCTCATGGCCATGCAACATAATCGGCTTCTGTAATAGAAGATCAATCTATTTAAGTTATCTGTCAATGTGTTCAGAGAGTAAAACAGCTGCAGCTAAATAGCAATATCCCCAATATTTTCTCTCTTTACTAACCCCCCACCATTACACAATGACACATATAAATAATATACCTGCCATAACACGACATGTCATGCTAAATCAAGATTTTTTTACTCACAAACCCCGAGGCGGTCATGTTTTGAAAAACACGATTTTTAGTAATATTCGGAGGGAGAAAAAAAAAACACCACCTGAATACATGCCTGTAACATGTAGCATGTATAAACAGTAAACAGTCCTGCTTTGAGCTTATGTAAATCTATCCTTGGGGCTGTTTATACAGCTAATTGTCAGAGAGGCCATTAAAAACAAGGTGATCAGGTATAAACAACTACCAACTCATATATTACTTAATTGGTTGACAATAGCTAGAGTACTGTCTTAAGTCGTTTGAAGACTGTTGTTGGGGAGTCCATTAGGCTAATTTGCATGGGTAAAGTTCACAAAGTGGAACAAATCAGTTCGTTTCAAGCTATAGGTAAATCAAAGAGATGCGTGTTGAAGAACAAATGTTATTACACATCATTGCCTTGAATTAGAATGTTTAAGCCATCTTTATTAAAGAGAATTGGCAAGTTTGGAAACAGCAGCAACGTTTCTTTTAATTCGGATTTTACTTCATATATAAAACGCAAGACATGATTATTTCAGTAGTCAGAATTGTGGTCAAGTGTGATTCATTTTTGAAGGCAAAATGTCAAAACGCATTTCCTTTTATTCACGAAACAATGAGCTATTAGCAACGCAACCAAAGCCCAGCAAAAAATAACTTTCTGAACTCCTGGTTGATGGAGTTTGACTTTGTGTATCACAGCAGCAAGAGGGAGCATTTCATTCTTTGCACATACAGCAAACACCATATCAACATTAGTCATTCTGGAGTGTACAACATCCATTGACATAGCAGCACCACCTGTATGTAACACTGGGACAAACCATAACATATTCAACATGCTGAAATGAATATTCAGATTAGTTCTCTTTATTATTATTTGTTATCTTAATCTTGTTAAAATGCCAACTATTAATCGAAACATGCTTAGGCTGAAGGCATCCACTGCCCAGGCTGCTTGGTCTGGGACTGGGCAGACATAAAATGGGAGCTTGCTGTCGAGTTTTGATGCTAATAAGTCCACTAGAGGTGTCTCCCATAGACTGAACAGAGACTCCTCAACTACTTGATGTAGAGACCATTCTGTAAGGACTACCTTGCCTGTTCTGGACAGACTGTCAGCAAGAATGTTTGCCTTCCCTGGAACATGAACCGCTTCTGACTCTGCCCAACATAGAAGGTTCCAGACTTCCATGCAGAGAGAAGGAGAATGAGTACCTCCTTGTCATCTGAGGTATACAACCACACCTCCTTGTCGCCCGAGGTATGCAACCACTGATGTGTTGTCGTCGGAGACCATGATGCAAAGCCCTTTGACATGTTCTATGCACCCTTTTAGGGTGAAGAACATGGCTTTCATTTCAAAATTGTTGATGTGGAGAAGACTGTCTTCCTGTGACAAATGGCCATGAAGAAGTACTTCCTCTGGCTCTCCATGTACAATTTAAGTACTTCACAGATCATTTAAAAGTCACTTTTGCGCTAAGTTTCTATGTTGCTTTGTATCTGTTTGGATTGAGTTTGGATGCCAATACATCTGAACAAGCTACAGTTATTTCTGATTGGTGGTTATTGTTTTACCATGGACTTGAAAAAAACAATTACCACCAATTAGAACTGAATGTAACATATTTCACTGCATGACACACTGGAAGTGTAGCATTCAAATTTGATCCAAGTAGACAAGATATGAAGCAACAGATAAACATCGCATAAAAGTGGTTATTAAATGATCAGTAAAGTACTTAGATCGTATATGGAGAATGAATCTGTAATGTCTTCTTTACGTTGATATATGTTATCAGTGGCTGAACATGATGACGGAATAAAATAATCAGCATGGAATTGGCAGGGGGGAGGGGCAGATTTTGAACTACGTGAGTTAGTCATCTTTTGTTAATTTGTAGAAGGCAAGTGGGTGTTGTCAATAATTTTTATTCTTTACTGACAGAAATGAGTGCATATGCCTGCTATGGCTATCTCAGATGTATTCTCAAATTAACAAATAAAAAGGCAAATGAATAATAATTATTCACAAATGCTGAAGATGAAAGTAACTTGTATAGGGTAAGTATAATTTTGTATTGATTCTTCGACTCTTATATCGATATGGGTATCAATATGGAAAATTATTGATACAGCAATATATCGATTAATCGTTTCACCTCTATAAATTAGTATGTTTGTATGTATGTCTGATTGTTAAAGTAAATTGTTATTTTATTGTTTAGAGTCAGTAAGAAACTCCAATTAGCTAATGTTTTTTATTATGTAAATGCAAACTGACTCCAAATAAAATTTGTCATTTTCCTGTCTTAGTCCTACACTGTAAGACATCCACTCTAATGTCCTACACTGTAAGAGATCGACTCTAATAATTGAGGGGGGGGGGCCATCTATTACTGCCATAACAATCAGTACTGTGTAGCTCTGACTGTGTCGACAGGAACTGGAGGCCAAAATTTGAATAATATCTCGCATAGTTGGCAGCCCTGATTGTTATGGCAATAAAACGTGGACCCACCCCACATATCAGGGTCAATGTCTTACATTGTATACTCATTTCTCCTATTTTTGTGGGTTCCCTAATCTCGCAGATTTGACTATTTTTGTTGTAAAAAGATAATTGCACCATCTGCCAGTCATTTATAGCGAGAGTTTTGTTACATAGAAGTGTTTGATCTTACCCAAAAAAAAATTCTTTGAACAATGTTTCCTTTTCTGGACAAATATAAGAAAATAATGAATGAATATAAAAAGGTATCAAAGATCTACTTTTCCTTTACCCCCTATCCAAATATAAGTATCCTACATCTAATACAGAAAGCCAAATCAAATTCCACTTGGCTGAATAAAGTCATCAACTTGATGATAGTTTACAATGATGCAAGCAAAGTCACATGATTGACCTGGTGTACATATGACTTATTGCCAAAAACTTGGTAGACAATAAGAGTCATTGTGTTGAAACTTTGATGTTGTCCCGGAATGTTGCAATCGTATATGACTATCTATTGATATGCCAAAATGAATAAATGAAATTATGCCAGTAATTCATCTTAATTATTACATTACAAGAAAATCGGTAATGAATACATAATAGGCAAATAATTCATATACTGAACAAAGACGTAACTAAAAAGTGAAAATGGAAGAGTGATGTTTCCACAAAACATCATAGCTGTACAGAATCTATTACTTTAACAGCATGTCCATACAAGATGGTCAAGTAACACTGTTAACTATATACCAAAATGGAAAAGACAAAATTTTACAAAGAAAATTTTTGTTGTTCTTAATAAATGAAAAACAACAACACAAAATCATCTATTGAACAGCAGATGCCTTTTGACAAATACAACAGCAATGTGTATGAGAGCTGAAAAAGTCACCAGTCCCAAGGAACTTATTAATTGCATACAGCTGATGATTGTAAAATTGGGAAAATGAGGTGAACTCACTATACTTAAAATTTTAGTACTGAGGAGAGAACGTGTTTTCAGCTGTCCACATTACCTATTCTGAGAATAATTGTATATATAATTGTATAGACTTGTAACGATTGTAAATATTTAATATTTTAAAATTGGCCATTTTAAGTTTTCTGTTATGCACGATGATGCGGTGTGTTATTACTGACATAGTCTTCAATTCATACCCTGTTTGACTCCCATACAACAATTGCATCATCTGCCACGAGAATCTCATTTTAAATGGCAGTAGTTCCATTGGATGTTGTTATTGCAAAATTGGCATTATATACAATATTTCCCGAATACAGGACTGGAGATAAATAATAAAAATACAAGTAAGGCAATTTTCATTCGCAAGTAAATTATTGACTTTTTATTTGCGATTCGTTTCTTGTTTAGTACCATGCAAATATGGTACGCCATCCTAGGACTGTAGTATTCACACACCCTCCCGTTTCTCTGTACCCACCAACCAATTTTAAAAACAAAAAGCATCAAGGAAGAATATGAAAAATGCACTAAACTTAGTCATGTCATTCATCAATTTATAATTTCTAACCCTAACATTGTCAACTTGTTGGCATTTCAAATCAAACAGGAGTTTCTTTAATAACACGGTCGCCATATTTGCATGGGTGAGTCTATGTTTTCAAGCAACAGATGTGATGTAGTTAACCATCTTTGAAAATCTCAATAATTCCGTAAATTTAGGAGTTACATCTCTTTGAACACATGTATACAAGAGTTCCTCCTTTTAATTTGTTCAATTTTTTTTAGAAATATTAAAACTAGACAATGCAAATATTGAACACAGATGACACATTTACTGAAATGGACTGTTCTAGAAACCAGAAATGGACAGTGAGCAAGCAGTCTGTTTGCTTCTTTACATCAGGAGCTTCCGTATGATTTGAAACACCAGCAAGTTGACGACAATCAGGTTAGAAATTATAAATTGATGAATGAAAAGACTAAGTTTTGTGCATATTTTGATATCCTTGATGCTTTTCGTTTTTAAAATCGGTAGGGGAGTACAAACAAACGGGATGGTGTGCGCAAATACTATAGACTTCTCTGTCACTATGTTTATGAACATGCCGACGGTAAAATACAGTTAACACGAATTCGGCGAGAGTGCAGATTTCGACCTCACCCAGTTGGTCAACTAGTGTTAATGGGATGAAGGGGTGCTGGTGTTGATAACAGCTGTCTTAGAGTGTGGTGTGAGGCAAAATAATGGCAATGGGGGTAGGGGTATAGTGTTTCCCCTCACCAGCTTGTGATTAATACACCAAACGACTTTCGAACGGCTGAAAATATGTCAATAATCCAACTAAAACAACAGAAAGGCCACAAAATAATGATATTATTGCAAATGTATTCCACACAAATCTTTACCATCTTGTTAAGTTGGACTACTGGCTCGCGTGAAACATGTGTACCGGATGCTCAACTTTAATAGGGTCTTGACTGGTTTTCGGACCGTACAATTGTAACCACAAGTATCGGCCTGGTACCCGTCCAAAACTACTCTCGCGTGGCTTCGTGATAGCTTTTTATGGCATCGTGAGAGCTTTGCGGGAACTACGTATAACCTTGTACCCTGTCCTCCTGTTATTAGAATAAATGGACACGGAACCAGCCAGGTCTCTGCATTATACTTTTCCCTTGTAGAACTAAACCAGTCTAATTGGAATTCTTCAGGGTTAAGATAGGAACCTTCACGTAAACAACTTCATAGCGTGCCTCGAAACGCTGTTTTAATTTCTCAATCTAAAAGAGATTTATTGCTATCTGACCCATTCTTACGTGTCTGTCGATTTACTTCATGATACACCATGGTTAAAAGTAAGTATTCTCATGTAAAATTAATCCTAAAGCAAATTATATGCAACAAAGAGCGTCAGTTGTTGAGAGTAACCTTTTTTCGTGAGTTGTTCCGTCTTGAAAAATCCGCACAACTACCAGGTACATTACATTACACAGAGATACTATTCAAGACTTATCAAATTCATATTGTTGATATATTTTCTAATAAAAAAATCCGTAACATTAGTAAGACGCGTGAAATATGTTACAGACGATGGAAGGTCTGCAGTGTGGCATGCTGATGGTTTGTGCTATTGAGGATGAAATTTCACCTCGTAATACTACATTTCACACAGTTTTGATTGTTTAACAATAGCAGAAGGGAGGAATTGTAATGTTTGATACTATGTGTCTCCAAAATAAGAAGCTTCTGTGAAAACAGACACAATCATGGTTATTTATTATGACTTTACAAAACTGGATTTGAAGGTGGAATATCATCTGATTCACAGGTTATTTTCGGTACAGAAAAAAAAAGAAATATGATATTTTATTAACCAATTAAGTCTCCACAATGGATAATATAATGGGAGATATTATCTCCTTCTAGAAAATAAGCTAATTAGAGAATATGAATCAAACAAAGTAAATAACTATGTACTACCTCATTTTTCAAACTTCATCCTGTAGATAAGTGCAGAACAAACAAAATTGGACAGTCCGATACTCTGTTTCCAATATAGCAACCATATGCTGTTGTTGCTGCTGCTGATACTACTATTACTACTACTAATAATAATAAATGGGTAAAATGCTGACATCTTTGATATATAGAATATTTGATAAAATGATCCAAATAACTGGGTGTGCAATAGAAATCAAGTTAAGAGTTTGTATTGTTTGTATTGCAGTACCACATTCATTAGACACTCTTTATGAAAGGTAAACACCCATGATTAAGCACATAGTTTGCACAGGAATGACACAGAAAGCAATCCCCGATCAAAATGTAAATTTGACGGTGGTTTAGTGAAGCGTGCAAAAGTATTTGCTCCCAATTTTGGGCACTGGGTCACTCAGCTCAGCCATAATTAGGATTCCATTATCCAATTAAACGTATTATGAATCATCTGAAAAAGTTTAAAGTTTAAATTATTATTATTATTTAAATTAACACTATAAATAATTCACTGTTGAGAAGATAATTTGTGTGTGTGTGTGTGTGTTTGTGTGTGTGTGTGAGAGAGAGAGAGATTGGATTTTTAAATTGTACCAGTTTCAAATGTGCCCAACTGACAAATAGAGAAGTAAAGCATTTCTTATTGAGAAATCAAGGTCTTGAAAAGTATTATTTTCCCTCGTATAGTTACAAGAAGCTGGCTAAAACACTTCCCTTTATTTACCAAGGGCTGTTGCAAGTTGTAAATGTTGCGCGCTAATAACACCCTCTTTGATATATCAGAGATTGTTCATTTTAAAATTAGTCCAAACTTGTCAAGTCCATAATTAATAGCGAACATATCTTTAATATTTCAACTTCTATTGCCTTGCAAATGAATGTTAAATTATGTAGTTTACTTTAATTCGATCATTTTAAAGTTATAACGTCTAGCAAACCTTCAGTTCCCCCAATAGCACTGTTTCTTCGCAAGTATTTAAGGTTTATGTTCCCATTTTGGTCTTTACATCATTCATTTGGGCCATATTGTAATTAATTCTAACTGATATGAATACCTGAAATGCATTATGGTAATTGCTAACAGGTAAAATAACTGCCACAATACAAGTCAAATGCATTTTGAAGTTATTTGAAACAAACTAAAAATACAGGAAAGAGCATGCAGAGATGTCTTCACAGCGTAGTGGACATATATTCAAACCATAATAGTAATTGATGTTACGGGCGAGTCACCTCAACATTAAAGCTAGATGTTTCAGGGGTCAATTCAAAAGAAAATGTGAATGTTTTGATGAAGTTTTGGAAACACACAAAATTAAATTGTATTATAGTGGCAGATGGTTCGCTAGTTTTAGCTATTAGTAATTACCATAAAATGTAATCTAGGTACACCTATCAGTTAGAACTAATTATAATGTATAGTTTCTGCTGTGATCATTTGAAGGCATTATGGCCCAAGTACATGGTGGACAATACAAGGTTGGAGAATAGATCTTAAGTACTTCGATTAAAGGAGCCCATAATTAGCTGTAAATCATTTCTCTATTCATAAAAGGTTCAGATGACCCTTTGGGATACAGCGGGACAGGAAGAATATGATAAATTGCGCCCATTGTCTTACACTGACACCGATGTCATCTTGATGTGCTTCTCTGTAGACAATCCGGACAGCTTGGAGAACACCCTGGACAAATGGTCACCGGAAGTCAAGACTTTTTGCCATAATGTTCCCATAGTTCTTGTTGGCACCAAAACAGACCTTAGAGAAAACGACGAGGTGAAACACGAGCTCGCACAACAAAAACCTACACCAATAAAAACTGAGGATGCCAAAGCTATATCCATAAGACTGCATGCCAGTGCTTACGTTGAATGTTCAGCCAAGACTGGTGAGGGTGTGAGAGAGGTTTTCGAGAAAGCAGCAAGACTGGCGTTGAAAGGCAAGAAAAGGAGATCCAGATTATTATGCCTGACTCTTTGAGCCCATCCGTTATGTTAAGACTTTGTTGTCCGAAGGGTCCAACTACAGTGATATCTATCGCAGTGAATAGCTGACAGCTGCACAGAATGGGTCCTTGCACATATGCCAGTAATCCATAAGAAAGATGTAAGGCCAACATGTTTCTTAGCTGCATTCTCAAGAAAACAAGTGACTTGATTACAGTTCCCTGTGAATGGACAGATCTTCAGTATATGCTGGAAATGGTGTCGAAACCGCAATATGACTGCAAACGCAACCGATGATGAGCTTGACAAACTCTGACTCTAAGCTAATAACTTGGATCCAGAGGAGTAAAGCCAGGAGATGTGCCGTTGTCGGTGCTAGATTCACAAAATGGGTTTTTCATGATTCCTGGCTGTTCCAAAATCGGATTCACTGTTCATTTAATGTTAATCAATGTTCTTCCTGTAAACAAAAGTATGTAATTATCAAGAACCATTGCTATCGTTCATATTCACCCAAAAATTTTTTTATATCTTCCTCGTATAGGACATTATATTCACAACTAAAAATATATAATAATAATAATATCCTAGATGAACGTTGTCCTACTAAAGGGATAAGGATATCTGGTAAGAAACAAAAACAATCCTGGTACATTGGTACAAAGACGAAATTGCCTAAACAAGGTATGACAGAAATTTATGCTTACAGAAAAGAGCACTAGAACTGTATATATTTGATCAAACAAACCATATAAAACTACTATTGTCCTGCCATTAGTGACTCTAAAGATAACAACCACATGTGGTCTATTAGAAAAGAACTTCTGGTACAAAGCAGAGACACTCGTATTACTTCCCTTGAATTAAATGGAAAAAGTATTTCTGACTCAAAGTCTATTGCTGACGTCTTTAATGAAATTGGCAAAAAACTTGCTAAAAATATTCCAAAATTTATCTAATGTCCATTATGTTATCTGCTGAAATTCTTACCAAGGTGGAGTAAGAAATTCACCTTTCAGGCTGTATCTGCAGAAGATGTTTATAATGTATTGAAAACATCTCTGACAATACAATCACTAGCATTGACAACTATCAATCTAAAATCCTGAAAATATGTCCCCCTGTTATTCCGAGAGTCTTGCATACATTATTAACCGCTCATTAGGAACACGTACAATTCTAACATGTGGAAAAATGCACGTGTTTCAGCTATTGTTAAGAAAGGTGGTAAATCAGATCCAGGTAACTATCTCCCAATATCTGTTCGGCCACTATTTTACAACGCTTTAGAGCGAATTGTTAATTTCCAGCTCTACAGTTTTTCACAGATAATGATATTTTCTCCTACATCCCGTCTGGTTTTAGGAAGGGAGATTCAAATGAATCTGGACCTTTTAGATTAAATTAATCTGTTTTTAACGAATTCAAGAATGTCATGTAGGTGGTAATTGTAACCCTTTATCTAAAGAAAGTCGTTGACGCTGTTAATCACTCTATTAATGTTCATAAACTAAAACATGGCATTAAGGATAATGAATCAATGTGGTTTTGGGAATATGTATCAACATATAGCAATTTACTGTATTTAATGGTAACCTTTCTGACTCAAAGATCACCAATACAGGCGTTCCCCAAGGGTCCACCCCGGGACCTCTTTTGTTTGTTATTTATGTAAATGATCTACCTATTTCTCTTAAAGGAGCTGATGCAAACATGTACACGATGATATTGCTTATAACTTTGCTGAAACAAATGTTGACAAAATAAGATCAGTAAGGCAGTCTGAGCTTACTAACGTCTATGATTGGTTAAATGCCAACAAACTAAGTCGCCACATTGACAAGACCAACTATATACTCTTATGTTCTATAATAAAGCAAAACGTGTCGACAGTCTCAACAGGTACGCAGGTATTACTAAAGACAAGAACTTAACTTCAAACAACAATTACAGAAAGCAATTGACAAATTAAATAGGTCTATCGGGATTCTAACAAATGTCTGTTCTTTCATTCCAATTCGCGCTAGAAAAATGTCGTATAACATTCTCATACATAACATCAATTATTGTTGTAATATTAGGTGTAGTCTGCCAAAGACTTATATTGATAGACTTCAGAAAATACAAAATCGCACAATGCGCATCATTTTAAACTGCCATTGCCGTTCTTACACTGTTGATATGCTTAATCAGTTCAATTTTCTACATATTTCTGAACAGGTTATATGCGACAGATTACATATCACAGATTATATACGACAGATTACATACAACAGATTATATTCAACATATTACATGCAACAGATTATATGCAACATATATTACATACAACAGATTATATACAACAGATTACAAGCAACAGATTATATACAACAGATTACATACAACAGATTATATACAACAGATGCTTCTAAATGTAGAGGGTTATGCATGGCTTGGCTCCTAAATACTTAAGAGACCAACTCACATTAAAATCTCTTATTATTTCCAACCGTACTAGATCAGTTTCAAAACTGGATGTGTATGCTGGTAGAGATCACAACAATTCTTTTAAGTATTTGGGGTTCAGGAAGCTTTACAACAGCCTGATTGTACTGATAAAAAATTGTCTCATTGTTTTGGATTTTTATGATAATATTTTGTTAAAATAAACTTTCAATTTTCAATCATGAAGACTTACATAATGGTCAATAATAGCCCCATGCACCCTCTATTTACTGTTGGATATGCCTTCAAGGTGTATAAATTGCACATCCATGTGCTCACGATTTCCAAATTATGTGGATTACCGTAAACATGTATGCATGTATAGATGAAATAGGAAGTAAGTTATTTCTAGTTTTACTTTATAAAGTTTGTAAAATTGAGTATATATCAACTTTATTTTGTTAGGAATATATCCATATTTAAAAATAAACATCGGTTTGAAGTTTGTTGGCTCAATGTTTTTTCCAAGATATAATTTGGAATTTTCGCAATTTTTTCTTTAGTATCCAATTCTTTATTTTTATCCAGAAACCTGAAAAAGGAAAAATAAAAATGTCTTTATAAGCTTGGCAACCTACCTATTGTGTGAAGTAAATATAATACTATCAGACCTATTGTGTGAAGTAAATATAATACTATCAGACCTATTGTGTGAAGTAAATATAATACTATCAGACCTATTGCGTGAAGTAAATATAATACTATCAGACCTATTGTGTGAAGTAAATATAATACTATCAGACCTATTGTGTGAAGTAAATATAATACTATCAGACCTATTGTGTGAAGTAAATATAATACTATCAGACCTATTGTGTGAAGTAAATATAATACTATCAGACCTATTGTGTGAAGTAAATATAATACTATCAGACCTATTGTGTGAAGTAAATATAATACTATCAGACCTATTGTGTGAAGTAAATATAATACTATCAGACCTATTGCGTGAAGTAAATATAATACTATCAGACCTATTGTGTGAAGTAAATATAATACTATCAGACCTATTGTGTGAAGTAAATATAATACTATCAGACCTATTGCGTGAGATAAATATTATACTACCAGGACTTGCATCTGTATATGTGTGTCAAACAAGAAATCAGCGTAATTCTGTTCAGTTGTTGTGTATAATGTTACTTCCTCAATGCGGTCAATAAATCAACACGCACACTGCTAACAGTGAGAAACAATAGCTGAATATGTTCTCTTAAAATGGATAAAAAATTTTTAGCTTAGGGACAATAAGGTATCTGTCCCTCTACATGTATGTATGTATGTATGTATGTATGTATGTATGTATGTATGTATGTATGTATGTATGTATGTATGTATGTATGTATGTATGTAGCCACTCACAGACCTACCTTCCTATCTATCTGTCTGTCTGTCTAGTGAGGTACAGTCTTGAGATTTCAATGCTAAAATAATTATAAATAAAATTGTTCTAAAAGTTCTATCTCGGATAAAATCGATGGAATACACACAGTTGAGAGAGTACAAAATTAGCTGATGGTCATAAGTTTTAATATTTAAAGGTCATACGTACGTACATACACATGTATGCATGCAATACATATATAACCTTTGTTGTATATACACGTCCATGATAATGATTTGGTTAGAAAGATAGATGTGGGAGTACAGTCTGAGTAGATACGACACTTTGTAAAATGAACACTGTCACCCCACTTCCACAACTTTGTTTGGGTCAGGTTATTCTTTATCCATGAGCAATTGATGAATATACAACACAACTTTTTTGCTATGGGTCTACACAGATCTGATGATTCATTGTTTTGAAACTTGGGAGCGTCAATGCTTTTGTCAATAGGGGAATTAGGCTGAAAACAGGATGTAAAACAATTTCACTTCTGTTACATTACAGTAATGATTCCACACAACTATGTTCTAAATAAGAATAATAACGTACAGATGGCCATACTAACATGTCTTCTACTATCAGCATTTGACCGACTCTATCTGAGGTACATGTCAGCACGTACATTGGTAGTACAAATTTGGTATTTGTTATACGTGCAGAAAAACTCTCCACCAGACTATTTCATTGACATCACTGTTTTTGTTTCAACTAGCCCGGATGTGTCATCAGATAAATGGTTGATCTATACTTCCTCGTTAAATAAATAGTAAATAATTTAAAGCATTTCCTTCATAGATGGATGTGACTATCGAATACAAAGATATGATATTATACTGTATTGTAAATAATGAGGGGGAAAAAAGAGCAAAATTTTGGGAAACATTTTATTTTATTCCGCCGTATATATTGACAGAACTTGTTTAAATTTATCGTGAATATATATTAGTATGCGTGGTATATTAGTATATATGATATATTAGTATACATGGTATATTAGTATGCATTTTATATTAGTATACATGGTATATTAGTATGCATTTTATATTAGTATACATGGTATATTAGTATGCATTTTATATTAGTATACATGGTATATTAGTATGCATTTTATATTAGTATACATGGTATATTAGTATGCATTTTATATTAGTATACATGATGGTATAAGTATTGCTGTAAAAATAAACCAATTAAAATAAATGACTATGACAACAACTACAAAAAAACATATGCTAAGCCGTAAGTGTGAGATTCAAATTCCTCTTGAGAAATGCAAATATTTGTGTCAAAAGATTATGAATAGTACCTAACTTTGCGTATGCATTTAGATTTCTTCAGGAGTGTACTGGGTAAGCAACTTGGCCCTGGACTTATCTGCCGGGACAGGCCCGGGGTTTTGCTCACACCAGTAAAAAACACGTAAAAACGGATTTTTTTTTGACGGACCACCGATGCGGCGGTCTGCCGGGACAGGCCCGGGGTTTTGCTCACACCAGTAAAACACCGGTAAAAACGGATTTTCTTGCGGCGGCCCACCGGGATTTGTCCCGGTATGCCAATGGCCAGTACACCACTGGATTTCTCCGTTTTCATCTAGTAAAATTGCTAGAATTGAAGTATGACAATAAAACCTAAGGCAACATTTAAGCCCAATGAATTTCATTGTTTTGGGTCATGACCAACTCGCGTGCACGCGAGTGTGTGTGTGTGTGTAAATAAAGCTAGATGCGGTTCTATTTTGATTGGGATTGATCCTCACAGTGAATAGAAGAACAGACTACAGACCCATCTTCATGTACACATTCAACAGCATTTGTTTGCATTTAATGCAGCTCACATACACTCTCCATAATCTATAAATAGATAGCTTACTACAGTTGGTTACAGTACTTTACGGCTTAATCCGAGTTTCCTCTGTCCTTTCCGGCCCCGTTTAAGATATTTGCTCAGTTTTTGGGTGTACGGTCAGAACGCATTCCCTATCAGAAACATGAAATTCACCGAAACGACGCAGACGTAGCATTGTTAGTCGCTTTAAACAGAGGATAGTATAATATTAAGCGACATTGTATCGAACCCTTCCTGTGTGATATCGATAAGTAGAATATATATCTTCTCATTCAGAAAAATTAAAACTTATTTTGTCTCTTTCATAAGCCGACGCACGAGCCAAATTTAAATACTCACAAATTCAACACCGTACTTTACCGTTTCTGACATTGCATGGTAACGTGATCTAACGTTCACATCCTACATTTTTATTGATGTCAGAGGTCAAAGAATCACGTGATACAGAGAGCCTATGTAGGTAAAAGGCCGGTAGCGATCGAACATTGATGCCGTTAGGTTGGCGATCACATGACAAAGCTATTCTTCATGGGAAGTTGGCTGTTGGATAAATCACTTCATTGAAGAGGAATATCCAGTGTATGCAACAGAGCTGTCTCAAATTTTCTAACTGTACAGGACATCACCATACTCGCTGCAAGATTTGTGCAGTAATATAGCTCCAGAGAGATGAGAAATGAGACTTTTGACTATTGGTTTATCATGAGATTGTTATTGTTTGGAAATAGTTATTCATATGTATTTGTTGTTGCTGTTTGTAAGGGTACACATTTCTGTCGATGTATTTCGTAGAGCGCATTATTGCTGTGGTCAGTGTGGCACGTAACAATTAATCATATTTATGAGGAAAGGTACTGTATTAAATCGCTTGACTGCGATGGTTTTAATGTTCCTGTTTGGGGCGCGATTGATTCTTAATTAAGCATTCGTTGTGTAACGGTCGGACAGATGGCTAGGTTAATTTGGGGTTAGGTATCGAAAATGTCAGAGTTGAGTGGATGCAGAGACTATTTGTGAAACCACTTGAAGTATTGTCATCTTTTGAAATTTTCCAGAATCGGTTATTTAAATAGCGCGCGAAATCTAGAGGGTTAGGCTAACCACGATGGGCGTGTATTTATAAAAGGCGGTAGATAGGTTTAATCCTGATTGGCTACGCTCATTGAGGGGTGTGTTTCCCAGACAAAATTTCATGTTTTAAGTATTCCACATCGCAAAATTTAGTCAGTCCAAGTTTTCCTGCGAAAGGCCGTAAGGATCTTTACTCCGAGCAGAATATGGCGAAATTCTCTCGTATAAACAATTGTTCAAGGAACAGGTGTCTGGAAGTTGAGGGACACGATTCTGGCGGTAGAAACGAGCGAGTCTCGAAAGCACAAGGGAAAATAGCTCCGTCTACCCACCCATTCATCGATTCACGTATACGTATCCACTTAGAGGGTAGAGAGAAGAGGCATCCCATACTAAGTTGATGACCGAAAAGAGGCTGGATAAGAGAGAGAGAGAGAGAGAGAGAGAGAGAGAGAGAGAAAAGCAAAAGGGGAGAACATCAACCCTGACCTGTCAGCAACGAGGAATTGGGAGTGACCAGCAACAACAAGGTTCTGCAGGCATGCTGGGCAATTGATTCGATTGTTCACTCGATTCCATGATGAACTGAGTCTTATCGATATGAACAGATCGGCTAATTACATTTTGAAATTCGGTAATTGAGTTCTAAAAGAAGTGTATCTTTCAAATGTTATGTACTATTTAATTTTGTTTTATGTAATTGATTAAATTGTTATATTTCACATACTGGGGCTCGTGTTATTCTATTCTATATCTCTGCTCAGATCTCTATTTATCCCATCTATAAATGTCATATTTTATTTTATTATTTACTCGATCCGGGCAATAACACCGAGGTCGATCATCCTCAAGATAACGATAACCAACCAAACCGTACACCTGTTACAAGAGATGCGTAATACTGTTATTGTTCATTTGGTAATATACCTCTCAATCGACATGTATGGTGCCTAAGCTAACTCTTGCTAGTTTCACGGCAGTGGAAGTCCATTTGTAGTAGACACAGCCCTCTGTGTAACTGATTCTACATGTGGTACTGCAACCGAATGGCGCCATTTTAAAGAGTAATATGATCTTAGTGCATACTTGGCAGTCATTCATGGCTACATATATGTATT
This sequence comes from Margaritifera margaritifera, assembly GCA_029931535.1. NCBI lineage: Eukaryota > Metazoa > Mollusca > Bivalvia > Unionida > Margaritiferidae > Margaritifera > Margaritifera margaritifera. The sequence continues at coordinate 1,205,628 of JAQPZY010001106.1, forward strand.
TGATACAATATTGCTTTTTTAAAAAATAATTATTTCACTTTTTTTAAAACATAAACGATTTTGTCAAGAGTGTATGATAGGCTCATTTACTCTACAACTACGTTTCAGATTATCAGAGCTGAGTAAGAATTAGGAATGAGCAATTATTACAGGCTATACAATTGAAAATGTGATTTCAAATCAAAAATTTGATGCAAAAAATAGAGGGTTGCGTAATATTTGAACATAGAATAAGTACCTTTAGTTTAACTCGTGGAACGTATTCCAGATGCATATGTCTGCATGCATACGTGTGTTATCGCAAGGGTTGCTTTGTGATAATCATTGCAATTTGAAAAGTGTCCAGGTGTAAGCTTCAAATTGGTTTGTTCAGTACGTTGATAATGTACAAATAAGAGTTGAAGCACAACCCTTTCAATGATAAACTGGTGGTGAGTGGGTTATAGAATGGTGTAAAGCAAATGGATTGGTTTGATCCGGGGAGTGGACTTTGGATCATGGAACTCAACTGGCTCGTGCCTGCATGCAAACATACCTAGCATGCATTAGGAGGGAAGGAGTGGTGTGGACAAACGGGTCTATCACTTGTCATCAGAGTGACGAATTCTTCCTATGACATCAAAGGGGAGTTTGCCTATCTGGGTAATTCTAAGAAAGAGTGACTGAGGAGGCAGGTGTTTGGGTATGCATGATTAATCAGTTGCAGCACACATATATAATCCTGTCCGATATGTGGGGTCTAGGCGGACTGGTCACCTTTGTGACCAAAGAGATGCTGGCGTGCCCAGTTACTTTAGTGTGGTCGTGTCAGTTTGTCTCCAGGGATCTACAGTATTTAACTATCGGGTTTCCTCAAGCTGTGACCAGATTAACCCACTATTTGCGTTTGTGGGTTTTTTTTTTCTTCAGAATTAATACTGGTAGTGCTTGTCTAGGTCTGGGGTTAATTGCTATGTCTGAGAATTCCATGTTTTTGATAGGCAATAAACTTTGACCTCACACCGAACATATCTGTGCAAGTATCTAATACAGAGTGGGAAAGGTCAGACGAACTATTTAGGGCTTAACTATAGCAGACATGAAAATGGGGATAAAATATTTGGACTTTACTTATTACTCTTTGCGAAACTTTGGAGTAAAATCTTATTGTAGATGATTATAGTAGAAACTCGTCTGTGAATACGCTAAATTGTTTAAATATATTTTATTGCCATAAAATGTTGACAATTGGGGTCGGGCTACAAATTCTCACAAATTAGAACAAGCCCTTCCCCTATAGTCGATTAGAAATGTATATGGATATCGGCACAACATTAATATGGTTCAATACAGTTAGATGTAAATATGCATATTTCGTGCAACAACAAAAAAACAAAAAAAAAAAACTAGGAGAGAGAGAGAGAGAGAGAGAGAGAGAGAGAGAGAGAGAAATTGATTACATGAATTAAAATCATCAGTGAATACATTAATGATCGTGGCAGATAACGGACAAGAACACATACAACATACAACATGAAGGAATACACAAAACAACCAATAGTTAGAAATGATGAACATCATGTCTTTGTTTGTGAATATGGCAGTAATTAATGGGGTGGATAAATAAAATTGTGAATACTTCTTAATTATTTTCTATGTCTTTACCACAAGCACATACCGGATTATCTCACAAATGGTTAAAATATACATCATAATGTAAATCACTACAATTATTTCTAATTCTATTTTGCACAACATATACTTTTCTGTTACCAAATAAGAACTAGCAGGCACCTGTGTGGTCTTAGCTGCTACTTTACCTCTGAAAATAGGATAGATAGTTTCACCTTGTCATAAACCCGGGTGTGTATTCCAAACATGAATAGAAGAGTGT